>OU015745.1:27923080-27946183 GCA_907169655.1 Acomys percivali
CTCTCTCTCTCTCTCTCTCTCTCTCTCTCTCTCTCTCTCTCTCTCTCACACACACACACACACACACACACACACACACACGCAGACACATACAAAATCAATAAATAATAAATAAAACCAGAAAAACCTTTTTCAGAACAGTGCACTGGAGTTCCCCCTTTGGTCATTGTCTCGTCCAACAAGGACTCCACCAGACTCTTGGGGCTGCAAGGGACTTGGGTAGGTGGCACTGAGGAGGGGAGGGAGCCCATGTGGGGCCCTTTTGGTCTGTGCTGAGTAGGTGTGAACAGGTTCTCTGAGCCCTGGAAGGGCTTAGCGTGAGGCCATCCACCATCACGCAGCCACTGGGTTTCCAAGGATCCTCAGAATGCAGGCTCTGAATGCTGGTGCTTTTGTTCTTTATAGCCTCATTGAGGTATAATTTACAGACCATAAAATTTCCTGGTGGTAAGGGTATGGTCTGTTAGAAAACACACAGAATTGCACAATCATTGCCATAGTCCCCATCTTCAAAATTCTCCTTATCCCGCAGATCTGCCTCCTGCCTGTTTGCAGCCCACTGCAGCTTGAAGCGTTCTGATGTTTTAAGATTGAAGACAGAGCCCGGTGTGGTGGTATGCACCTTTAACCCAGCCCTGGGGAGTCAGACTCAGGCAGAGCTCTTAGGTTGGAGGCCAGCTTGGTCTACAGAACTGGTTCCAGGTCATGCAAGGCTACATAGAGACCTGGTGTGTATAGAGGCGGGTGTGAGGGTCTGCCCTTAGTGAGAAAACATGGGTTCAATGTGAACAAGATTCTAGGTCCCACTCCTAATAAATAGATACACAAGGAGAAATTGCAACTTGACAACCAGTGGTCTGTTTAAGACCATCCACTGTACAGATAGGAAAAGTGAGTCCTGGGGAGGAGAAATGACATACCCTGACAGCAGGGAGCCCACAACATGGTTGGTACCAACACCACCGCAGTCTGATTCCACAGCCCAGATTACTTTTTCCCAGAGGGGGGGGAGCAGCTTTCTACCATGCACAAGCTGTGTGGCTGTGGGCAAGCTGTTTAATCTCTTGGGGTCTGCCTCAGTTTCCTTGAGGGTCAGTGTTAGGAAGCAGAGTACCCACTGCAGGGGAGAGTGTGTGGATTCCCCAAAGATCAACTTCTGGAGTCACAGCCTTGTGCAGCTCTGATTAACCGCCGGGGAGGGTTGGCTAATAACTGTCATTTCACCACAGCCCAGTCCAGATTTGTCTTCAGAAACTTGGAAGTGAAAAGGGGGCAATTAAAGAAACCCAGCCCAGGCCCCAGATGGAGATGTGGGTACAGAGGCAGCTTTCTAAGAATGTGATGCAATGCCCCACCCTGGGGCCTCATCGTCCTGTTCTTTGGATGGAGCAACTGCCGGGGAGCTTGCTTAAGGCGCCCTGTGATGGCCGGCTGCTCCCTCCTTCCTGGCCCCAGAATTTCCCAAGAGCCCACAACACACACAATATCTCCTCAGCAACCTGGGAGCTGCTTCCCCTCCTGCGCAGACAGGAGGGGTATGGTGGGGTGAAGGCTGCCCTCCCACCCTGCATCACTGGCTTGATGAGGCCACCCACACCCAGAAAGGAAGGAAGGGAGTTACCATTGATGCCACCTGATTGTGTGGTGTCTTTGCCATGCTGTCCGAAGAGGCTTATTCATGCGGCTTTCATGACTCCTTACAGCTAGAAAATAAAATTCAGCAAAGGTGGTGTGAGCGCTGAGTCTGGAAGGGGTTCCCTTAAACATTACCAGGTGGCCTAAGGCAGATTTGAGGTGGATGACACAGAAGGCGTCAGGTAGAAGGATGGACTGGGCCTGAGGGCTACTGAGCTGCTAATGGGAACACAGACTTGGGATAGACATTGGAGCCATAGCCTGGGGTCCCTGGAAAAGAACTGTTACCACTCGGGTGTAACAATCAGGGACAAAACTCTGTGACTGAGTGACCAGTAGAAGCGACGGCCAAGCCCCATAAGCATAGGTTCTCTTTCAGTTTCCTAATGCCCTACCCCAGATACATGCCTATCTGATGTAGAAGGAAAACAGATACACAGACACACAGATACACAAACATGCACGCACACACTCGCACATGCACGCACACATGCACACACAAACGCATACATTTGTAAAGACAAACTCTTAATGTGCTCAGTTTCCTGCTCAGATGTTCTCTGATTACACAAGGACATAAATGACTGCAGAAGAACCACTGAAGACCAACCATACTTGTGTGCACTTGTTCCTGTTGCCTTCATGTGTACCATGTCTAAAATAAGCAGGAATTATTATTATTATTTATTATTATCATTATTTTGAGACAGAATCTGCCTATGTAGCCTAGGCTGGCACTGAACTTATAGAAATCTTCTTGCTTCTCCTCCACCTAGTACTGCTGCTGCGCCTGGCTGAAGTTGTTAACATAAAAACATTTAAGCCTGGTGTGGTGGTCCACACCTCTAATTGTAACACTTGGGAGATGGAGGCAGGGGGATCAGGAGTTCAAGGCCATCCTTGGCTGCATAGCAAGTTCGAGGCTAGCTTGAGCTACCTGAGACTGTCTCAAAAACAACAAAACAAAACAAAACAGGAAAATCAAGAGTAACAACTAAAGCACTTTAAGAGGATGGAGCAGTATTTCCAACAGACTCTTGGTTAAACTTATGTGTGCGTATCTACTAAAAAAGGCTAAGCTGGGGTCGGAGGCCTTTGGGTGGTCAGGCTTCAATTGAGCCCCGCCGCTCATTTCTAGTTCCCCGCTCTTCATTTTGAAATTAATAGCTACAAAGGATTCATTTATTCATACTTGACTTTTTTTTTCTGTAGTAAGATGAATTGTAAAGTAAAGAGACAGGAACATTTTCCAAAGGAGAAGTGAGGAGCCACCTCCTCTCCTTCCCAGACAACCCAAAGCAAGAAGGACTCAGAGCTAAGCAAAGACCTGGAGGTGACAAGGCCACCAGCTGAGGCCAGTTCCAACAGGCTCTCGCATTTGCAAATGAGTTTCTTCAGACAGATCTGTGTAGAGATGATTTTAGTCCAGCAACATGGCTACTCTGGCTGGAATACAGACACGCTCTTAGCATACACCTGTAATCCCAAACAATGAAGTTGTACCTTTACCTTTTGTAGGAGGAAGTGCCCGGATTTGAAAGAGATGCCTAATTGAAAGGCAGACAAAGTGACAAATCAGAGGAAGGTTTGACAGAATAAAATATGCCAAACTCTCACAAGAACAGAGAAGAAAGAGTAGAGGGAGAGAGAGAGGAGGCGGTTTTACCAGGACAGTTTTACAGAGACAGATTGTAGAGAGACCAAGAACAAGTTGGACTCAGGTGAAGACACACAAGCCAGAGAACGAGAAGGAGCCAGAAGATTAGAAAAGACTGCCAGAGTTAGTGCGAGGCCAAGCAGAGCAATTCAATCAGAAGCTGAGAGCAGCCAGTTTAAATCAGCTTGGAGAGGAGTTTGAGCCAGAATAGCTGAGTTGAACCAGCCAGCCCAGAGCTCAGAAAGAACAAGAAAGGGCGAGCTTATTCAGCAGTAAGTCTCAGAGGCTGAAAAAATCCTAGGCCTAGATAAGATTGTGTGGAGGCTAGAAGCTTCCAGCATTAGGCCTTGGTTAGCAAACGGAGGCAGTAAGCCTCAGAGATGGCAACTGAATCAGGCGAATAAAAGATGCCTTTACAGGTTTGGGTTGAAATCCTAGTTCATGGATTAGTGAGCTGATGGGGATATGATCACCTCTGCAGGGGCTATTACCAGCCTCAGATGGGGTCGTACACAGGCAAGCCCTGCCCCCATGGAGTGATGGCGGGCATTAGATGTCCCCACAGAGGCCAGGCCCAATGTTCTCCCTTTGTCCTCTTAACAGCTCTGTCTAGAGAGACAGACCCCTCAGCAGAGTAGTCACACACTATCATCATAAGGTAATAAAGATGGCTCTGACTTGTGCCTGTGGATTCTCAGAGCTGAATGGCATGACATTCCAGTAACCTTGAGAGGAAGGGGTGGTCACTCCTACCTTACAACTAAGGATGTGGAGGGGCAAGGAGGATGTGGTTTCTGTCCAAGACCACACAGCTGGACTATGGATAGGTCTGGCTTTCCTTGACCACAAACCCAGAGTCTCCTCTAGCCCAATATATGCCAGGCAGGTCAGTCCAGGATGCTAAGGGGACCCAGACTGGAGAACATGGTTATAGGGGATACTACATCAAGGATGGCTTCTGTGATGTGGGGACATTTACACTGGGCTTTGACCTTTATGTTGGGCAGGTGTATGGGTTCAGAAGACAGTGACTGATACAGTTTGGACCTCTTATGTTCCCAGAGGGTCCTTGTGTTTAAGCCTGGTCTCCAGGGCAGGGCTGTTGGGAAATGGTAGAACTTTTTTTTTTTTTAGTGGGTTTCATAACTGATATTTTATTTTAATTGAAAATTCAACAGTATATTCTAATCACATATTCCCTTCCACATCTCTTCTTAGATCCTTCCCACATCCCCATCCATCTAATGGTATGTTTTCTATTTCTTTAGGAAAACAATAACAGCAAAACCCAAACAAAAATAAAGAAATGAGAAAGTACAAAACACACACACACACATGTACACAGACACACAGACCCCTCACCCAACAACAAAAACAAAAGCCAAACCAAACCAAACCAAACCCATAAAACAAAGCCAAGCTGGGTGTGGTGGTATATGCCTGTAATCCCAGCACTCAGGGAGGCAGAGGCAGGTGAATCACTGTGATTTTGAGGCCAGCCTGGTCTACAAAGTGAGTCCAGAACAGCCAAGGCTACATGGAGAAACCCTGTCTCAGAAAACCAAACCAAACCAAACCAAACAAACCCCCCCCCCCCACAAAACCAGAAACCATAATATACATGCAAAAGACCAATAGTATAAAAAGATGCCCAAACAAGGCCTGGTGGTGGTGGCGCACACCTTTAATCCCAACATTTGGGAGGCGGAGGCAGGTGGATCTCTGTGAGTTTGAGCTGGTCTACAGAGTGAGTCCAGGACATCCAAGGCTACACAGATACACCCTGTCTCAAACAACAACAACAGCAACAACACAACAAAAAAACCAAACAAAAAATAAAAAGCCAAACTAAACCAGCAGCAACAACAAAACGAAATGAAACAAACAAGCAAAAACCAAACAAAACACAAAGAAATATGTGAGGAAAAGAATCTACAAAAAAACCCCGTTGAGTTTGCTTTGAGTTGGCCATCCACTGAGGGGTACAGGAACCTGCCCTGAAGTGTGTTTGAATCGCTAATGAGACTCTAGTGTAGAAAACTGATTTTTTCCTTTGCAAGCAGTTGTTAGCTGGAGATAGCTTCTGGACTAGGGACTGTATCCACGTCCATCTCTCAGTGCTGGGACCCCACCTGGCTTGACGCCGAGCTGGCCCTGTGCATGCTGCCACAGACTCTATGAGTTCCTATGTGCGTCAGTTCTATTGTGTCTGGAAGGCTCTGTTTCCTTGGCGTCATCCAACCCCTCTGGCTCTTACAGTCTTTATGTTTCGTCTTCCACATAGGTTTGCAAGCCCTGAGGGGAGGAACCGGTTTGATAATGCTATCCCATTTAAGACCGAGCATTCCAAAGTCTCTCTGTGCATTGTCCAGTTGTGCGTCTCTGTGTTTGTTCTCATCTACTGTAAGAGGAAGCGTCTCTGATGGTGACTGAGTGAGACACTGATCTATGGGTGCAGCAGTGTGTCATTAGGAGTCATTTTATTGCTATGTTCCTTTAGGAAAACAATAGTATTTGCTTTTCCCTTTGGTCAATGGCTTATCTAACCTCAGGGTTGTTTTTTTTTTTTTTTAATTTAAATTTATTTTAAAAATATTTATCCACTTTACCTCCCAATCATAGCCTTCTCCTTCATTCTGTCCCAGTCCCCCCCCCCCTCCCCTAGTCCCAGGTTTTTAATCACTTTTGCAGTCAGGCATAGGTGAAAGCATGGGGTGGGTCTTAAATCCAAGCAGATGGTGATTGGTTACTGCCACATAGTTTGTGTCATTATTGTGCAGTGTATCATGCAGGCAGGACATCGTTATAGATCATAGGGTTCGACCCTGGGTTGGCTTTCTTTCTCCTCTGGTAGCACGCAGAGCACCTGCCATCACCATGAACACCAGTCAGAAGGGGTGAAGGCTGTAGTTAGGCACCAGCTTGACTTCTCCGTGTCCAGTGAGCTATGTAAGTGTTGTCTTCAGCAATACAGCTTTACCATCAGTTTGGGGAGAGTAATCCATAGCCTGAGAAATATCCTGAGTTGTTTCGGGGTTCCCATGGGGCCCCTTTGGTCAATAACTCAATTAGATGTAACGCGTTCCTGGCACCTGAAACTTCACTTGGTAACAAAAGATGCCTAGTTGGGGAATCATCTCTCTTGTTATTTGGGGTCTCCATTTACATTTAGATGTACTTCATACATGTACATCTTGTAAGATGCTTCTACAGCAGTAGGTTTCTATATGACCCTTCATATGGATCCTAGTGTAAGTTATCCTCCCTGTATTCCATCCCTATCCTTCTTGTATTCCCTTCCATTTAATTCTCCTGTTCTGGTCTTCCCCCTGTCTCTCCATAACTATATATCCTAGGGAAATGACAGGACCCTTAAGGGGTGGGGTTTAGTGGGAGAAAGCTAGGTCATCGGGGATATGCCAGCGAAGACTGTGATGGTCGATAACTGCCAACTTGGCAGAATCCGGCCTCAGCATAGAGACGCATCTCTCGGCATATCATGAGGGACTATCTAGATCTGGTTAACCACTCTACATGTAGGTGGCACCATCTCACAGGCTGGGGTCCCGGAATGAGTAAAAAGATGAAAGGGGGCTGAGTATCAGCATTCATCATTGCTCGCTGACCTCAGATACGGTGTAAGCAGCCGCCTCCCACTCCACTACCGTGCCTTCTCCACCAGGGACTGTAACCTCAACCTGTGAGTCAAGAGGGGCCCCGTCTTAAGTTGCTTTTGTGGGGTAGTTTGCCACAGCAATGAGTAAAATAACAAAAACTCCGGGCCAGTAGGATCTTAGCTTCTCCTCCCTGCTCTTTTGCTTCCTGGCTGTTAGAGGCAAGCATCACACCGACTCTAGTATTGTGTTCTGCCTTGCCACGGCTCAAAGGCAAAGGCAACCGAACGTAGGCTTACAACTTCTGAAGCTATGAGTCCAAATGAATCTTTCCTCCTTTTAAGACAGTCAACTCAGGCATTTTGTCATAGTGACAGAAAACTCATGGACACAGTGATTTGTACCCATGAGGGCTGTAGACTCGTTTGTGACTGAAGGTCTTACACAGAGCCTGGTCTCTTAGGCTAGCAGTCTAAGTTCATTAAGATCACCAATGGGGGGGGAGCAGGCAGATAGTTTAGCTGGTTTAGTACTTGTTTCATAAGTGTGAGGACCTGAGTTCAACAAAACAAAACAAAACAAAACATAACAACCCAAACAATAACAACAACCAAAACCCCCAAAACTCACATAAGAGTACTGAGCATGCAGGATCCCTGGTGCTTTCCAGGCTAGTGAGAGACCATGTGTCAAAGGTGGTGGATAGCATTCCTGAAGATGGAATGTTGAGGTTATCTTCTGGTTTCTGAACATACCCACACAGATATGCACCTGCACACATGTACTTTGCCTAACATAGAAAAAAGATCCAACCATCAGTATGCTAATTAACTGAGTGTATTTGCATGTGGCATGTTTGTGTATTCTAAAATATGTTCTCTGGGAAATACATATGTGTATATAAAATATAATACATATACAAATACTACACACACACACACACACACACACACACACACACACATTTTCTCTGTGGTTTTAAAATACCCTTGAGCAGACAACCATTTATGGAACTTCCAACAGGGTCTCCAGGGGCAGCAATGGGCTGGCTGAATTCTCCTGGCGGCCTGCACCCATGTGGCTCTTGCCCCTGCTCCAGGTATGAGGAAAGGATTCAGGTCAAGGGCAGGTCAAGGGACTTGACGGAAGCCACTAGGCTGCCAAGTGGCAGGTTAAGCTAGGACATGAGACACCTAGGCATTAGCTAGTCTACATTTGGCCCCTGAGCTAGGCTACTAACCTGAAGAGGTTCTAAAAAGGACTCTCAGGGTGAACACAAAGAAGTGCTCCCACCCCACTCACATATCCCATCTCCTTAGGAGACACTGTGGAGAAGATGAAAGTGCTCATCTTTGCACTTAGTAACCTGAGGTCTTAGCTCATCACACCCTGTGCCTGACCTCAGTTTCCTCAGCTGAAAGAGGAAGTGATGGCACCTCAGGCATCCTGGAAATGCTGGCAATATGTGAAATCCTGCATGAGCGCTGAATCCCATATGTCCACTGTCTTGTCCTGTGCCTGCTACTCTGTGGATCAAGCTTACTGTGTTTGTATCTGGGGATCCAACATTGTTTATTGCAGCCTCTGACTGGCAAACCCTTGACCCAAACTGTTGCTCAATGCTGGTCCTAATCATATGAGCCTTTGCGCCAGAACTTTGGGTCCCCTGAGTCCCCATGGCCTGATCCTAAGACGCTGGGCTTTGTGCATGTGGCAAGCATTGCTTCACACGGTGGCTGCAATAGGTATGGAACTGGCCAGGAGCTGGTGTCCATGTGCCTTGTGTCTCAGGCGGGTTGCTCTGCTAAAGAATTGCTAAACACTGCCTGACCCTGGCACCATTCAGAGAGCTCAGGCCAGGGCTGCAGATATACACTACCCAGGGTCTGATGTGGGTAGGGGCGCATGACCTGTGATGGCTCCCATTTGTTCCCGTTCTCCACTAGGGAGGTTTGAGGGCTAGCCTAGGGTCCCCAAGTCTAAGCCTGAGCCTGTGGGCAGCATACTCCTTCTTTGCCCATAGGAATAGGGTCTACCCTAGACCCGGTCCAAAGTAGGTGCTGGGTACTTGACAGTTTCCCTGGTGACTTTGGATCAAATTGCTTCTCTCTGGAGTTCAGTTTCTTTACTTTAAACACATACCTGATGCCCTCTAGGGGACTTCCCAGCTCTCAGAATCTCACAGCAAGTCCCAAACTGGATAATCGTGCGTGGTGACAACCACTGGGAGAAAAAGCAAGTGCAGAACAAGCAAAATGTCACTTGAGTACTCACTCGAGGCTCTGGGCAAGTGATTAAAGAGGCCCATGGCTTCTTACTCCCAACTTCCAAGTAGTAAGAAAGTTACTCCTTCTGCAGGGACCCTAACTGGGGAACAGTTGGGTTCCAACCCACGATTATATGGGTCCCTGAGCCACTTTCAGCCACTGGAACCTCTCCCATGTGCCAGCTTCTTATTCATACCTCCTTCAATCTCTCGATTAACTTTCAAAACTCAATTCAAGCTTTTGGGGTATGGTCTGTTTACATGGTCCTGTGCTGTCCCCCATAGGCTGGCCCATGGGTCCCAGAAGACCTAGAGGGAGTGGTGGACTCCTACTTCCTCCAAGCCTATGCCATAAAGGTTTTGTTTATGGTTTGTTTATTTTATGGCGATGGGGACCAAGCCCAGAACTTCCTGTATGCTGGGAAAGCACAATACTACTGCTGCACCCCAGCCCACCTTGCTGTTTGAGATCTGGGGGGAGACCAGTGGACAGACCAGAATGCTCAGGCAGTGGGTGTGGGGGAACTGTGATCTCCTGTCACAGTCTGTGACGGCCGTCAAATACACTAGCCTGGGTAGCTTAAACAGCAGACCGCCTCCCTCCCGCCACTTGGTTCAAGAAGCCTGAAGGCCAAGGTCAAGGTGCCAGCAGGGCTGGTTCCTGGGAGGGCTTTGGCTTGAAGAGGGCTGCTTGGCTGGCTTCTCGCTGTATTCTCACATGACCTTTCCTTGTGCGCATGCTCCTGTCATCTCCTTTGGTAAGGACACATTCTTTCTGGATTGAGACCATCTTTCTGACCCCAGTTAACCTTGATTACCTCCTTGAAGGTCCTGCTCCTCACACAGTCACACAGACCAACAGGATTTCAACACAGGAATTTTAAGGGGACACAAGTTAGCCCATGGGATCATGGGAGTGAGTGATCTTGGAAGCAAATGCCAAGGTTCGGCTCACCCTCAGATGCTGCAGCCCTCTTGACTTAGCCCTCAGCTAAGCTGCCTCCAAATAATCTGTTCTTCAGACACGGTGAGGTGATGGCTCTGTGAGAGAATTCCCAGCTGATCCTGACACAGGACAGCTGGGATGAGCATCAGCCAGTGGAGATGGAGACTGTCTCGGGGCAGCATCTGGCCACCAACTGGTTTCTCTTTGCAAGTCCCCGCTTCCTCCAGTTGCTTGCTCTACTCACCCAGACATGCCTGCTCTCAAGCCCAGCCTCAGGCTCTGCTTTCTGGTGACTTCATTATAAGACCCACTGAGTCTTGGGGCTCTTACAATGATGTGAAGATGGCTCAGTGGGTAAAGAAAGGTACTTGCTGCCAAGCCTGATGACCCGAGTTTGACCCCAAGGACATATGTAGTGGAAGGAGAGAGCAAGTTGTCCTTCAATGTTTATATGTATGCCATGATACATGTGGAACTGTCCTGTGCCCCTAAAAAGCCCAAATAAATATATTTAAAGTTTTTGAAATTTTTTATTTATTTCCATATAGTTTATTTTAATCATATTTCCTCATCTCCAACTCCTCCCTAGCTCCTTACCCCCAAGAGAAAATCAAAACTAAATCAAACAAAATAAGACAAAAATGGCAAAACCACAAAATGAACCAAAAAGATACCCTTTCACAGAAAAACTACAAACAAAACACAGGGGCCATTTTGTCTTGGCATGGGGACCGCCTGCCCTTGGGTGTGGTTGGTACTCCCAGTGACACTCCTTTGAAGAAAACTGAATTTTTTCTTGGCCAGCAGGTATAAGTTTCAAGTAGCTTTTTGGTTAGGAGTGGGACCCGGGTTCCATTTGTACCTCTCTCTCAGAACCTGTGCATGCCACAGTCTCTATCTGTTCCAATGTGCATCAGTACGGCTGTGTTTCTTTGGAATTATCTGTCCCCTCTAACTCCTACAATCTTTCTGCCTCCTCCCTGAGCACTGAGGTGAGGGTTTGATGAAGACATCTCATTTAGAACCGAGTGCTCCAAAGTCTCTCATTCTGCACAGTGTCCAGCAGTGGCTCTCTGTGTTAACTCCTATCCACTGCCAAGAAGAATCTTCTCTGATGTGGATTGGGTGGGACACTGATCTATGGGAATGCTATTAGGAGTCATTTTATTGTCATCTTCCTTTAGCAGAGTAATAGTAATAGGCTTAGCCCTAGGCCCCATGACCTCTCTAGTCTCAGGTTCTTGGTGGCTTTAGCAGTGTCAAGTATGGGTTGCATGTCATGAAGTGGGTCTCAAATCTAGTAAAACTGTGGGCAGATACTCCTGTAACGTCTGCGCCACTATTGCAGCAGTGTATCTTGCAGACAGGTCACTGTTGTAGATGGCAGGGTTTGTAGCTGGATGGTATTGACAGTTGCCTTCTCCTCCGGCAGTGCGTAGAATAACTTTCAGTGCCATGTCAGTGGGCATGAAGTTTCTAGACGGGCACCAGCTCAACTTTTCCATGTGTGATGAGATAAGTAAGTATTGTCCTCAGCAATAAGGCCTTATGGACTTTTTTTTTCTGTTTCCGGTTTCTAGATATTATGGGTAGATCAGCAATGAACATGGGTGAGCAAGTATCTCTGTAATGAGATGTAGAGTCTTTTGGGTATATGCCCAAGTGTGGTGTAGCTGGATCTTAAGGTAGATCTATTCCCAGCTTCCTGAGCATCCACCACACTGATTTTCACAATGCCTGTAAAAGTTTGCACTCCCACCAGGAACAGATAAGTGTTCCTCTTTCTCTGAATCCTCAACGGTATGTATGTGCTGTCATTTGTTGTATTGATCTTGGCCACTCGGACTGGGGCAAGATGAAAACATCAAAGTAGTTTTAATTTGAATTTTCTTGATGACTAAGGATGTTGAACATTATTGTTGTTATTGTTTATTGTTTTCTTGGTAATTTGTTTCCTCTTTTGAGAACTCTCTGCCTAGTTCTGTACCCCATTTTTAAAAAATTGGGTTATTTGTTTTCTTGATGGTCAGCTTTTTGAGTTCTTTATATATTCTGGATACTAACGCTCCTTCAGGTATATAATTGGTAAAGATCTTTTCCCATTCTGTAGGCTGTCACTTTGCCCAAATGATGGTGTCCTTTGCTGCGCAGAAGCCTATCAGCTTCATGAGGTCCCATTTGCTGACTGGTGGTCTTGATGTCTGATAGCAATGTCCTGTTCAGAGAGCCTTTTCCTGGGCCAACAAGTTCGAGCCTCTTCTCTACTTTCTCTTCTGAAGGACCTGCAGGGGGTGTGGAAAGACTTATGGCACGAAGCTCTGGCACAGAGCTTCTGAAATCTTTCTGGGTGGTCCTCAGGAAGCCCTTCCCATGGAGACTGCTGTTTCTAGAAGTTTCCCAGTTTATAGGCCAAGGCCCTGTTGCTAAAAGTTGCTGAGATATAAGATAAGTGGGATGCCTTTCATGGCTTTTCCCAGCCCAACTCTGAAGTATCTCCACCCTGCTGTGCCCCAGGGAAGGCTTTCCTCTGGACTGTGCAGTTTTCATCCGCGCTATCCTCCCTCACCCAGTGTCTCTGGATAGCTTTAGTCAATGGGACTCACAGGATCCCAGAAAGTGAAAGAGACAGACCTGGGTGTGTATTCCCCAGACCTCTTCTCTGTCGGTCCCATGGGCTGGCTGCCTCTCTGGACCAAAGTCAGGCTCCTGACAAGCTGCCTTTTCCCGACAGAGGTTCCCTTCCATGTTCTGTGTCTCTGTCACTCTGTTAAGCCCTGGGTTCTACCAGTCAGAAAACGTTCCTCCAGTGTCCCTGCTGTTCTCCGGAAGGTCCTGACAAGGTTCTGTTTTCAGGGTCCCTTGATGTGGTGCAAAGAATGACATGCTCAAGTGACGTAGTGCTTACAAGCACGTGCTCCTTCCTAGGGCGCTCGCAAGTGACACCCCCATCCCACTATGATGTGAGGCTCCAGCTGGCTGTGCTCCAAGGATGGAATAAGATATCAAAAGAGGCCCCACCCCCACCGACTACGATTGGCCATGGATTGTATTAAGTGTCCTTGGCCCAGCTAATCAGGGTGAAGTTTGACAAGAGCTTCCTGGAAATCCCTGGAGAGAGTTCCAAACTCAAGTTGAGTTCTGAGGGATGTTAAAACTTCATCTTGAGCTGAGGTGCGATGTGGGTCGACGCCTCCATCTTCTCCTCAGCCAACTTAAAAGAATATATGTCTCTGGACAAAATCCAGCAATTTGTGCCTCAGTTGCTTTTTTAAAGGGGGCTGCGTTGGGTTTGGGTTTTGGCTTCATGGTGTCTTTCCTAGCTTGGGAGAGGCCCTGGGTTCCATCTGCAGCAGGCATGGTGGCCCGCACAGTGGTTAGCAGGCACCCTGAGTGGATTCTTCAGCCATTAGTTCATGAAAAGAGACTGAAGGAGGGGCTTAAAGCATCCTTTGGCTTGCCTGGGGGCTGGTCTATCCTGAAACCCAGGTGTATCTCAGAGGTGCTGGGCCTCGGGGAGGCAGAAGAACGTACATCTCTACCCAGGCTTTGCTCCCCACCTGGAAGTGTGTCACCCTAACTCTTAGGGAGGCACTGCCCTGGCTCCCAGGACAGACTCCTCGTGGAACCCTGCTCCTGTGGTTCACAAGAGGAACTTCTGCGGGTCCCCGTCTCCCAGAACTGTAGCTCAAACATGAGTTTCTGGAAGAAGGCCAGTGGTTGTGGGTCAAGGGAGGTGCCAGTCTGGGAGGGCTTTGAGGAGGCAGTGGGGTGTGGCGCTCATCTTCCTTAGTCTAAGCTTCCCTCCCAAGCCTCGGCAATCATTGTGGACACTGTCCCAGCACCCTTTGCGAAAGGCCATGTAGGTTGCAGCCAAGCCTGGGAACGTCAGGAAACAGAAGCAAAAGAGAAGAGCCTTCTGTAGCGTTACTGCTCCCTAGGAGTTTGAGGCACTCAGTCCCCAGCGAGTTTCCTTGAGCTCACACTTCCCTTTACGCACACTTCCCTTTAGAAAGTGCAAACATGTCAGTGTCTGAGGACGTTCAGCACTAACCATGCCCTGCTTCATTTCCCGCGGCGATGTCATGAGAGCCCCGTGTGCCCCCCTCAGCAGACAACAGAAACAGCACTTCTAGGATCCGGCACAATTGCTTGCACTTCGCTGACCTCGCATTCCTGTTTCTTCTACCTACAAGGCCCTCTGTAAAGTCTCTCCTAGGGCAACTTTGGTTGAAGCTCTGAAACCCAGCTGGGCTGCTGCCTCATCTGCTCATCAGACTGAGTTAGGGCTTCTCTTAGGCTTCCACAGAATCTCCTAAGTTCTGTCTTCACCCATCTTGCCCTGGCTGGACCAGGCCTGTAACATGTTTACCCAAGTGTCCCAGTAACCAGGATCTGGTATACAGTAGGTGCTCTACATATGCTCACTCCATTCTTGAGTGAGCCCACTGCCCTACGTTGACTGTCATGAGTGCTAACCTGAGGGCTTGGTCTGGGTTCCTGCACAGATATTTGGGTGCAGCTGATTGATAGAGCTTTGGGGGGTGGGGGAGGGGACACAGAGAAGCGAGGGACTGAGGTGTCTAGCCCACCTACCTCTGATCTGGGTAAGGGTTGCTGGGGGAGTGAATGTGGATGATCCTGGTGAACCCAGTCAGTCACATGGGATATCAAAGCAAAAAGGGTGTCAGGCAGCAGGGTGGGGGTCTCAGTGGGAGGTGAGGGGTATAGCTGGGCAGCCTTTATGGCCTCTCTACCTTGAAGCGCCCCTCCAACCTCAGTGCTGTACTGAGAAGGATCTGCATCACTTGTCTTTAGGCTAGCACCACTCAGCAAGAGGGCCTGACCCAGAAAAGCTCAGTAAGGCTTAAGGAAATAAAGAATTAGTGGATAAGATGTGAAAATGGTGGTCACACTAGCAAACTTTTCTGTCTGGGAGGATAAATTAGGAGTCTATAGATCCTGTGAAGGAAGTCCAAATGAGTAGGGAGAGGGGGAGGGGGTGGTAGTGAGGGAAAGGAGAGATAAAGAAAAAAATATACATGTACACATACACACACACACACACACACACACACACACACACACACACGAGAGGGGGTGGGGTGGGGTGGGACAGAAGGGATGGAGGTGGGCAGGACTGGGGAACAGGGAAATCAGTCATGGCTGGGGTTGCCTGAGCAGGTGGCCCTGAAGAAAGGCTCATTTCACATGCTGTGTGGGGTGGGGAGACTCCCCAGGCCCCAAGGCCCTGCGGCTGTGGGAACAGTTTCCTCCCTGGGCCTGTGGGATTGCGTGACTCCCGGAATGCTGGGCTCAGGGTGTGGAGGCGAGCAAACGCCATTAGGCCTATCAGTGATCTTGAGGTACAGATATGGAAGTTTGAGGAGGCCCAGCCGGCTCTGCCCAACTGTAAAGAGACGTGATTGAGGAGGGTCATGGGGAGGTGGCCGTGATTAAGGGGGGGTTGGGGCCTGCTGACTTCCTGCATGGCAGGCAGGGTGACAGAGGAAAGCCAGTGGTGGGGATTACTCATGGCATCGGACCTCTCGTGGAGCCCATAAACTCAGGACTTCGGTACCTCCAAGGGGGAACACCTGGCCCCGGTCCACAAGCCAAGTGTCATTTCCACCTTGGAAGTAGCTGCCCCGAGGCCTGACTGACTCTGGCGAGGTTGAGGTTGTGCAGACAGCAGCTGCAAGCAGAGTTACAGCACTCTGAGGTTCTCTGGACCTTTCTCGTCCCAGCATCCCATGGGAAGCCTTTGTAGGACTTCCATCTCATGGATGAGAACACGGGCCCCAGATTTTTCAGGATAGAAAAGGGCGGGAGGGAGGCTGCAGAGAGACAGCCCTGGCTGCTGCTGCAAACCTGGGTTTGGACCCTGGCTTAGGTCCAGGGCTACAGGTTGAGGTGCCCAGGGGGAGTGTCCTGGGCTGCAACCGGAAATGTGGGCCAATAGGAAGAAGGGACTTAGGAGTGACAGGACTCTGCCCTTGGGCCTTGCCACCGTCTGGGGCCCAGCTCCACTGTTATAAAACTCTCCCTAGAAGGTGAGGTAGGTCCTTGGAAGTCTTCCTTCCACTGGCCAGAGAGAATAAAGTTTTATGGAGGAGGCAGGACAAGGCACACCCTTTGTGTGGTGTGTCTGTCTATGTGGGAAAGACCCTGCATGGGACTACCTGGAGCTGGGGTGAGGATCATGCATGGAGGCCTCTATTCCCCCACTCCTGGTGTTCATTGGCTCTGCCAGTTTGAAGTGTTGTCACTGTCACTGATCTTAGAAGGCTTATGTTCCAATCTTAGCGTCATCACCTACTAGCCTTTGAAGACCCACTGAAATAGAAACAGTAATGCCGCACTATGGAAATGGGTCGACACCCATCTTTGCCTAGGGAAGACTTAAGAACCGGCAGCTGGTGGGGAAATAACTTCTCCAATAGCCTCAGCACATAAGTGGCCCCCAATAAATACCTGGAGAATCTTTTCAGGGATAAAAAGAAAATAAGAGAAAAAAAAAAATGCATCAAGCCACCTGTCAACTTCAGTGGGGAAATGGGCCTTGGAGAGTCAAGATGGCGCCCCTCTGCCCTTTAGTGCAGCTGTTATGTGGCTGTCATCACTTTCTTCCCTGAAGATCCAGCTCCCTGTTGCATCTCATAGCCATCTAGACACTTGACCTGGGACCCTGCAGGTACTTCACCCTCAGGAAGTAAAATACCTCTCCAAATAAAGAGTGTGCCCCTGCCTTATAGCCTGTGTCACCAAGTCGAGACCTGATGTTTGTCTTCTGTGCTCCCCACATCTGTTTCCACTTCTGTCTGCTCCCTCTGCCTCTGTGGCCAATGCTCTTCCCCTTCCCCCACCCCCTGCCACTGCCACCACTTGTCTACATGACAGCCACAGCCTCTTGGTGGTCTCCACAAATCACATGTGTCATCCCAGGGGCCGGCCAAGGGAATCTTTAGAATGAGGATCGGCCATGCTGCTTCCCGGCTTGCACGTTTGGATCTTGGATATTTCCCCAAAGGCGCACATGTGTTAAGGCCTGGTCCCTGGGGCGATGTTGTAAGGAGGAAATGGGACCTTTGAGAAGCAGGGCCTTGGAGGTCTTAGGCCATCATGGGTGTTCCCTGAAGGGATGAGGAGGCCCCCAGCTTATTCCTCTCCTTGTTTTCTGTTCTGCGATACAACTACTACCACTGAGTGCAGGCACATTACAGCCCCAGGCAATGTGGATTTGAATGCCCCAAAGTATAAGCCAGAACAAACCTTTCTCTTTATCAATGTGGCTTTCTCAGGAGAGCTAGCACACCTGCTAACCATCTTCCATGGCTTCCTACTCTCCTCAGGACAAAGTCCAATCTCATGCTGGTTGGGCTATTTCCCTCTAAGTGCCTTATGCTTTAATGAAACAGAAAGACTTTCTTCCCCAACCTCCACAGCCCCTGGAAGCCCGTAGCTCAGACTGCCTGGGAAATTTCAAATAATCGCTTACGAAATCAGGTGGCCGGTGACACCAGCCGGAAGATGAGGTTACCTTTAGTTGCAACCTGTCCCCAACACCAACACTGGAGGCAAGAGCAGAGCAGACAGTACTCACTGCTTTTTCTCCTTTCCTCCTTACTGTGACCTCCAGGGGTAGCTATGCACTCCCTAAGCTATAAGAGAAGAATCACAAGAAGGTTCCAGAAGCCTTGCCCAAGGTTATCCAGCCATACTGGCCCTGCCCCCAGCCCTCCGGCTTCCTCTGCTTGCCAGGCTGCTCTGT
Source organism: Acomys percivali (assembly GCA_907169655.1). Taxonomy (NCBI): domain Eukaryota; kingdom Metazoa; phylum Chordata; class Mammalia; order Rodentia; family Muridae; genus Acomys; species Acomys percivali. Next base: position 27,940,967 of record OU015745.1, read on the forward strand.
GGCTGCCAGCTTCTGTGTTTATCTCCACGAAAGTGAGTTCCTTGGTGGCCTGAGTCACACCACCCTTATCTGTGTGTCCCTAGAAGCTGTGGAGAGCCAGGGACAGGCAAGGCCAGTGAGCATTTACTGACATTGGGCTCTAACTTTTCCCCTTCTTGCCTCTGCTGACCTCCGGTAACCTCCCCTTCCTTTCCCCTCGCCCAGACGCTTTCATGGCAGCTGTGCTTGGCAGAAGATGATCACCTGCGTGGCATCAGGCAAGCCAGGTCTTTCTCTGAAGGTCAATAGGGTTTGTGCTTCTTAGAGTGGGGTACACAGCCCTGTTTTAGGGGCTTATGAAGCTTTAAGAGAAAGGGAGCACCCCATCTTGAGGAGCGTGTTTTTTGTTTTGAAGACCTTGGGCTAAGTAGAATGAAGTGAGACAATTTGACTTTCAAGTGACATTTTAAGCGTGATTTTTAAAACTTAAAAAAAAAAAAAGTCAACTCTTGGCATCCATGGCTTTCACATGCATAAGTAGATTCAAACAACTTTGCACAGAATAGTAGGGAGACATTGTGTCTGTACTGAGCATGTGCAGGCTTGAGTCATCGCTTCCTAAACTGGCACGGCACCTGTTTACACAGCTCTTCTGCTGGGCTGAATATTCTAACGCAGATATGGTTTCACCTTTACTGAAGGGTGTATGAGGGTCCTATGCAAATACTGCACTGTCTCACACATCTGCCCACAGCGCTAGAACCCAAGCCTGGGCCTTGGTTTTCTTCACGGCGTGACCGGCACACTCATTCCCACTTGTCTCCTGTGGGCTGTGGCTGCAGCAGACGGTTTCCTGTGGGCTGCTCCCTTCTGGGCCTTTCCTGAGGCCTGCCTTAGGCTTCAGCCTGTGCCTAGGAGCTTCTGCAAGGCTGTACCTTCTTGGTCACCCCTTGTCCTTCAGTGTCTGGGCTGATACGGTCTCCCTCGTTTCCCGGCTTGCCCCGATCACCCTCCTCTGCTGGCTTCGCTGAGTCCTGACGTCTCTTTGCCTGTGGCCTCTACTTTAGAGGCTCTTCTGCCCTAGTTGCCTTTGTCTTTGCTCCTGGCTGGGTCCTGACCCATACACTGCCTTACTGAGCTTGAGCCAGGACCCAGAAGGTAGAAGGCAGTTTATGAGCAAAGCGTGTGCATGGTGTTGGAGAGAATAGTTACCTTCATCAGAGGACAGAGCAAGGAGAAAGCCTTGGCTAGCATCTTGCCAAAAGGAGGCAGCAAAAAAAAAAAAAAAAAAAAAAAAAAGTCCTCCCCTTCATCCCTAAGAGCCCTGGGAGGCCTGGCCACAGTGCAGCTTTTCCAAGGCATGTTGCCCACCACTGTGGCAGCAGCAGCAGCAGCATCGATGGGCTCCTCCGAGGCCTGCCTGGAGCTGGCCCATCTGGCAGACAGGGTGGCCAGGGACCCCAGGCCGAGCTGCCAGCAACTGACTCAGCACACCGCCCTTCTCTCAGCATCTTGGCTTCGGGTCGGAACCAACCAGCCATCCGGTGTCCCCTCCCCTGCCCTTGGAGGCAGCCAGCTCAGGCTGGAGCAGCCCCAGCCCCTTAATGAACACTGGCTGCAGCCTGGCCCAGGTCCGGGTGGCTCTGAGCTGAGAACACGTGCTCAGGCAGCAGAGACCGTGGGCCTCTGACGGGCAGCCAGAGCTCTGTCCTCTGGCCTGCCTCCCCAGGAGGCCTGAGGTCTTGGGGGGGGGGTATCAGGGCTAGAAGACTGAACAGCTTCCTAGCTTTGCAGAAGGAGAAACTGAGGCCCAGAGAGGAGTCACCATGCTTGTAGCCACAGCAGGTACACAGCTGTGTCAGCATTCAAATGTGTTTGGTTCCTGCCTCCCCAGGCTTGTATTCTTTCACTTTCCCAAGTAGCACAACTAAGAAAGACGTCTGAATGGTGTGGGCTCCACTTTTCTTTTAGAAATCTTTAGGCTGGCTCTCTGGATTCACTGGGTGTTAACTTTCTTATCTGCAACCAGTAGTGATAAGTTTTTTTTTTTTTTTTTTTTTTTTTTGCCTTTATTTGATCTTCCAGGAGACATGCAAGCTAGGTACCACTGGTATAGCCAGGGGAACAGAGGCCCATCCTTGCTTCATGATAAATGGATGTTTAGAGAATTCTCCAGGCCAACTACCAGGTCTCCAGTGAGGACTTGCCCACAGCCTCAGACCTAAAAAGTGGCAGATGTGTAGTCTGACATGGAGCCTCTCATCCATACTCCGTGGTTTGTAGGGATGTGGAAAGTGGGCCTGGGGATCCACTTTCCAACTCTTGCAGGGAGCCACTTGTGTTGTCCCCGAGACCAGCCCTTGGTGTTAAACAGATCCCAGAAATGACGTTCTCCTGGGAACATTTGCCCTGGAACATATTTACAAAACTCCAGAGGGATGGAAATATCCCAACCCACTCCCTGCAGACTCAAATTAGCAATTTTCTTATTCATTATAACCCCTTTGGAAATTCAAACTATGTAATATTTATCTAAAATTAGGAGCAGAAGTCGCCAGAGAAAATCCCTGTTCCTCTTGGAGAAAATGTTCCTTCATTCTCAGTTTTTGCATTTATTCTAAGTCAGAACACAGCACAATTGTCTTTCAAATATTTCTTCCCCTCCTAATACCTGTGGATTGGGGACAAACTCTTTTGAATATATTTTGACCCTACTCCTAAAAATTCAGACTATCAGTGGCGACACACACCTTTAATCCCAGCACTGAGGCAGCAGAGGCAGGTGGATCTCTGAGTTCGAGGCCAGCCTGATCTACAAAGTGAGTTTCAGGACAGCCAGGGCTACACAGGGAAACTTTGTCTCAAAAACACCAAAACAAAACAAACAAACAAAAAACCAAACCAAACCAAATAAATAAACAAATGTAGTTGGGGCATATTTCTGGTCTCCAAAACATTAAGGTAGACAAACCTCCTCCGTGGTCCCAGGGTATCACATGAGAATTAAAAAAAAAAAAAAAAAAAAAAAAAAATGCTCCTGTATTCATATTTTCTCTCAGTCTCTGTCTCTTTTATTTCTGTCCCTATTATCTCTGTCTCTGTCTCTGTCTGTCTGTCTGTCTCTGTGTGTGTGTGTGTGTAGCTGTAGTATGTGTATGTGAGTACAGCGCCTGCAGAGGCCAGAAGAGGGCATCAGAGCATTTGAAGCTAGAGTTACAGGTGCTTGTGCTCCACCAAATGTAGAGCTGGGAACAAAACTCAGGTCCTCGGCAAGGGCAGTGTGTACTCTTAACTACTGAGCTGTCCCTCTAGCTCTTGGATGTTTTATTTTTAAATAGAATTAAGTTAACTACTTTCTGTGCCACAGGGGATAGATCCAAAGCCTCCTGCACACTGGGCAAGGCTCTGTCTTGGGGTAGCACCCCTTGAAGGGCACGTTAGTAACAGCGGCAATAATGCTGCCTACAAGCAATGCTGGCTGAGGTGTGCCAAGAAACTCAGAATTACTTTATGGTCATTATTACATTTAATCCACACAATAACTCTGGAGATGGGGTTATTACCCCATTTTACATTTGAGGGCCATTTAGGCCTAAAGAGATTAAGACACTGGCTATATCCTCATGGTCATTAGACTGGTACACTGTGGAGTTGGAATTTTAACCCCAGCCAGTATAACTCTGAAGTCTGCACCAGGATGCTGTTATTTGAACGCACTGCCCACTGGGCTCTCTCCAGCCTTATGTCCCTGGAAGTTTGCTCCATCTTTCCCTTCCCTTATTTTTGCTGTTGCTCATGGTAGCTTGAAGGCTTCCATGCATTTTGGTATCATCTCAATAAGCTACCCCACTGGTGGTAGTACTGGCATTTGAAAAGACGACGTGGACAACCAACACTTTGAATATGTTAATCTCTGCTGCCGCCTAGGACTTCAGGTCTTACGTAACTACTTTGCTGGGGTATCTGAGACTGAGCCTAGTGCCTTGGGCACTCTAGGCAAGCGTTTGACCACTGAACTGTGACCGTAACCTTAATTCTCAGTCAAAGGATCTTTCTGGAAAACAGATGTGGAAGTAGGTTTGAGACCCAGGACCAGAAATGGCCTTGAAATGATGGTGACACAGATGAAACAGTAGAGGCTGAAGGCCTTGGTGCAGCAGAAGATCTTTGTAGTTGGGGGTAGGTGAGGCCTTGGCTCCTGGGAAGGAGAAGGAATGGAGTTAGGAAGAGGGTGCTATTGTGTGGGCCAGAAGATTGTCACTAGATTAGAGGGTCAAAGTGAGTCAGAACCTCGGGGTGCATGAATAAGCACAGTATGTGGGAGCCAGGGGCAGAGCCAGGCCTCAGGGCTGGAAGTCCCCAAGGGGTCCCTCCTTCCAGGTAGCCATCCAGGGCTGGGCCATCCTGGGGAGCCTTGGAGAAGGAATTTATACTTTGGGCAGCATTGACTTTTGGGAAGCTTGCTTTCCAAATTTCAAATTTGATCAGATCCCTTTGCTGCTTTGGCAACTTCCTCTGGATCCCCATGACCTCCAAACACAATCCAAGAGATCTCCTTGCTGTGGGGTAGACACAGGCTTGGAGCTCCGACTTTCTACCCCAGCAGTCTTGGAGATCTGAGACACTTTGGTACCCACCATACCCTCTGTGGATCTGCACATCTAGGCAGCTGTCTCTTCAGGGTTGCATCTTCTCATCCACAGATTATGACCTCTTGAGGGCAGGGCCTGTCTCTTCCCCATTGGTCCTGGGTAGACTTTGCCAAATATGAACTGTGGGACTAGATAATGCCTGAGCTTCTTAACTCTAAGACTCTTCTATTTTACTTGGTTGTTTATTATCTATTTATTTTGAGGCATGGCCTCTCACTCAACATGGAGCTTGCTGTTTGGCTAGGCTGGCTGGCCACTAAGTCCTTGGGATAGGGGTCTTCCTGTCTATGTCTCTCCAGCATACAGCTTCTACATGGACACTGGGGATTTGAACTCAGTTCTTCATGCTTGTATAACAAGCAGTTTACTGACTAAACTGTCTCCTCAGTCTGTGTTTATTCATTTCGGAAGCAAGATTTTGCTTTGTTGCCCAGGCTGCCGTCAGATTTCAAAGTTCAAGCAATTCTCCCATGCCAGCCTCATTACCAGCTGGGATTGCCACACACTTGCTTCTTAATGTCATTTTAAAACTTATTTATTCTCTCTCTCTCTCTCTCTCTCTCTCTCTCTCTCTCTCTCTCTCTCT
>OU015745.1:27946193-27957519 GCA_907169655.1 Acomys percivali
TCTCTCTCTCTCTCTCTCTCTCTCTCTCTCTCTCTCTCTCTCTCTCTCTCTCTCTCTGTTCCTGTCTAAGTGTGCAGCCAGCCATGGACAAAGGATGGGAACCTGCAGGTAATAGGTAATGATGCATGCAGAGATTCCCTAGGAGCCAGGCTAAGAACTGGGATGGGGTGAGGAAAGAGGAACACAGGGACCAGTCTATCTGGTAAAGGGCAGGCACATCATCTCTTTGATCTCATGATAGCACTGTGACATCATGGTGGAAATCAACTATGGTTCCTATGATTCTTGCCCTCAGGATTGGGAGTAAGGGACCCTATCTGTCCTGACTCTGGGTATCCCCCTGTCTCTGGAACAGGTACCCATCATCTTCTTTCATCCCTATCACCTTTGCTCAGCATCCCTGTTGTAGTAGACGTCACACAAGTCAGGGCCCACTCATGGCAAGGACTTGTTCCTTGATGGCCAAGAAGAAGTCACTGGAATGCAGTGGCAGCAGCTGCTTTCTTTTGTGGCCATCCTTCTGGTTTTAGCCTTCAAATCCACAACTGGGATTTGAAGTTGTGCACTGTGACACCAGCTCACACTGCTGTACGGGGAAGGACACATTGGAGAGGACCTGGGACCTCACTGAGGCTAAGCACATGCTTGACCTCTGAGCCCCTCACCTCCAACCATCCCCATTCTCCTGCCCTGCTTCTCCTGTTGAATCCTTCTTGCTCCTCACTCAGACTTAAACATAGAAGTCAAAGAAACAAAACAAAAGCAGAACAACAAAAGCCCAGAAATGCAGGTCAGCTCAGGTTTCCCATGGCTGGAGAAAATGTGGAGGAGCTCTGGTTTCTTGAGGTGTCTGCTCTCCCTGTGTCCCGCTCATCACATAAAGATGTTGAAGAATGATGGGCCATGGTCAGTGGAGGCGTGGGATGAGGGCTTGACTCTTGACCAAAGTTACTTTTCTTCCTATTTTTATTAACAGGAATCCTTAAGTGTGTTTGTGCCTAGAGAAAGTGCTATGAATAACCGATGATGCATGTGTTGATTAACTTGTGAATCATGCGGTGGTGGTAGGGGGGCAGGGAAGGAGCAGGAGCTTTAAGAGATGAATATAATGTGTTGTAAAATATTTAGCAAATGATCATCCAAGCCACAGGGAAAAAAAATCTGAGAGATGGGAATTCGAAAGCTGCCAGGATTTAAAAGCTATTTAACGCTAAGCATTGGTGCCAGAGAGCTGAGAGCATCCCTCTCCCAACGACTCCATTGGCAACAGAGCTTGAAAATGTGGAAAGGGCTTGGCTAGGCTGTGGAGCGCTGGTGGGAACCAAGATCAGGCAGAGAGCTGAAAGGCTTTTTGTTTGAGAACCTTGTAAACAAGGGATCACCTCCCAGGTTCCACTGAGAGCCCCACCTTGCCTGTGGCTTGCACATTTTCTCTTGACATCTCCCCCCTGATAAACTCCCAATGTGGCGCCAACATTGTGAAGACACCCGACAGTCATCTGGATGTTTCAAAATCCCCGGATGCTCTGCATCAAGGCAGAAAGAAACCACCATATGGCTGAGTGGATTTGTCACCTTCCTTCCAAATGTTTGGATGTCACTCAGCTATGGCCTTGGCTCTGGTTCCAATGTGGCTTAGTTCTATCTGTTATTTTAAAGGTTTGGACTTTGAGGTTGTCTTTCTGAGGAGTGTAGGGTTTGTGTATTTTCAGGGCTGGATTCAAGACTCACTTTCATAATCTCACTCTTTAGAGATGCATTTCCTTCCAAGAGGGTGGAAAGAGCTTTCTTGATGTTTTGGTTTAATAGCCCCCAACCCTAAAGTTGTAGTCTCTTGGGCAGAAACACCACATGTTCCGGTAAATGCCGGGATTAAGTTAGGGCATGGGAATAATCATCCTGGAGGGCAGAGACCTGTGGTCATTCAGCCACAGGGCTTGCTTCAAAGACACAATGTGAATCTCATGGCTTCAACCAACCCAGAAGCCTCTAATGCTAGGGAGCAATTTATAATCTGCTTGCTGGCATTTATTGCAAATATGATATGCATCATGAGCCTCTGAGTTCAGTAAAGTAAGGAATCTCTAGGCAAATGGTCCTTGGGAGGCTGATGGGAAGAGCCGCAGCATCCCTGCTGTCTATGCCTAGGACCAGGTGGCAGCAAGGTCCTCCCCTCTTCTGCTCTGTTTTTCTTGCTGTTTTGCTCTCCTTGTAATGCCTTTTGGTGTCTTTCTTGCAGAAGTCTCAATTCAACACCACCCTTGAGGACTGCCTCTGAGTCCTCAGTTTCCACCCTGATTTTTTAATCTTCATGAGTCTTCACTTCCCTGCAAACCATCCCCTAGCATGTGACCAAGAGCTCTGACCATTTGTTCAGCACATAAGTAGTTACCCGCATTATAATGTCGTAAGGAAGAGTCATGGTTTTCCTCTCAATTCAACGATAAGCTCATTTTGGCAGATTCCAACTCTTTAAGTTTGAAAAATATTTATTTATCTACTTATTTGTATGTGGCAGTCTAAAGACAACTTTTGTAGCTGGTTCTTGACTTGCACCCTTTTTTTTTTTTTTTTTTTGACTTGCACCCTTTTGAAGCAGGGTTTTTCTTGTTTCTGCTGCTGTGAATATTCCAGCTAACTGGCCTGAGAGCTTCTAGAACATTCTCTTGTCTCTGCCTCCCATCTCATCATATGAGTGTTGGTATTACAGATGTATATTACCAACTGGCTTTTTATCAGTATTCCACAGCTGGAAATCAGGTGATCAGGCTAGCACTTTTACTGACTGAGGCATCTGCCCCTTCATTTTTTTTCTTTTTCTCTTTCTTTCTTTCTTTTTTTTTTTTTTTTTTGAGACAGGGTTTCTCTGTGTAACCTTGGCTGTCCTTGACTTGCTTTGTAGACCAGGCTGGCCTTGAACTCACAAGGATCCACCTGCCTCTGCCTCCCAAGTTAAAGGCATGCACTACCACCAACTGGCTGCCCCTTCATTTTTTAAAAATTAAAACAAATATTTTATTTATGGTTATGGATATGTCATGTGTGTGTGAATATCCAAAGAAAGGTCTAGATAGCCTGTAGTCAGGTGGCTGTGAGCCATCTGATGCTGGTGCTGGGAAGTAAATGGGGTAACCAGTACACATTACCACTGAGCCATCTCTCCAGGCAGTCCCTCCCTTTGCTTTTGAGGCGGGGTCTCATGTAGCTTAGGCTGGCCTTGATAGATAGACAATGTTGAAAGATAACCTTGAACTCCTGATCCTACTACCTCTGTTTCTGAGTGTGAGGATTACAGGTGTCTTCCAAGATGATTTTTGCCCCACCTTTCCCCAGTGGTAGGGATGAACTCCAAGGCTGTCTGTTTGCTAGGCAAGCACTCTCCTGACCAAGCTACATGCCCAGCCCCATAGTGCTAACACTTCAAACATTTGTGCTCTCTGGAGCTTCTAGCAGTGTTGAGACAACCCCTGGGGCCAATTTAGTGCCCCATTAATAGGATTTAGAGTTAAACCTTCAAATCTGTGGATTTTATGTCTGTGGGTCAAATATACGGGTGGGGGGGGATTTTTGGCAAATTATTGAATTTTACGACTCTTCCCATTCTGGTCACTATTTCATCATTGTATTCCAGCTTACAAAAGTTCCATTGTATTAGGTATTAGAAATGTCTAGAAGTGGTTTAAACGATGTGTGTATAGTTGTGTGTATATAGTGTGTATAGTGCAACATACCATTTTATAAAAACTTAACAGCCACAGGCTTTGGTACCTTCAGGAGACCTGGAGCCAGACCCCACTGCTATAGAGGGATGACAACGTGTTAAATAGGTTGCTGGCGATGAGAGAAAACTCTCTTAGAGTTGTGGGAGAAGTTTGGATTCTTGTGAAGCCTAATAAGCGTGAGGGCCTGAGTTCAACCCCTTCCCCTAACCCACATAAAAATGATAGGCAGGGTGGTGCTGGGGAGGAGGAAGTGGGCGGATCCTCAGGGCTCACTGAACACGTAGCCTAGCCTGATTGGTTGGTTCCAGGCCAATGAGAAACCCTGTCTCAAAGTGGGCAGATGATAGTGCTGAGAATGGTACCTAAAGCTGTCTCCATACACCTGCACACACATAAACACACATTATCACGTACGCACGTCAAAGAATGACCAAGAAAGAAGAAAAGAAATAAAACGGGCAAATCCACCCCAGATCTGTCATGGTAGAATGGGAGACACATATTAAATCTTTAAATACTATAAACAATTTCATAATGTGGTAATTTTTAATATTAAAAGTAAATTGTAAATGTATCTTTATAAACAATATGCATAAAATAGATCATGTTCTAAAGCCTTTCGTTTTTAAAATGCTTTTTCACAGTAAATTTCTTAGGTGTCAGATTTTTCCCTCAAAATAATAGTGCAATCGAAAGAAGAAGGAACACACTGTCAGCGGGGAGGACTTTTCTGCTAATATAAATCCTTGTAGATCTCCTGGAGCAGAGGGTGAAGGCTCATGTCCGTCTCCGTCTTCTTGATCACATGCAGTAGCTGCACGTGCTCTGTGACGATCTGCCTGAGGTCTGTCATCTTCTGGAGCACCTTGGCGAATAGCTGCGAGGACTCCGGGTGATTTAGCTTGAGCTGGAGCTCCAGGGCCTGCAGCAGGTTGTCTTGGATGTCCTCGATGGGCTTCACGTTCAGCAAGCCGGGGCGGTCTGAGAGAAACGGAAGACAAAAGGAGGCTCATGTCAAGCGTTCTCTGGGCTGGCTCTACGGCATGGGCGGCTTTAGGCTACCACCTCCCCACGCTGGAGATGATACCTGGTGCTCAAGCAGGCAGGCACATACGCTATCACGGAGCGCAGGCCTCCATCTCTGTCTTATTTCTTAAACTGGTGAGGTACCCGGCTCTGCGGCTAATGGGCAAGACTCAAGGATGGGATCATTTCCCATGCAGTACTGTGTGATGTGTGTGATACCGTGGGGAGCAGCCTGTCCTCAACCCAAGGCCTCTTCTGCCAATATGCTTCTCCTCGCAGAAATCACATTTCCAACCATGTTATAGCTTCTACCTTCATTCTCATAACAGTTTCAAATAAGGGTTTCAAGCGTAAGCTTTGTTGTTGTGTAGCATGGCACATCCCACTTCCAGCCAGACCAGATGGTAGGAGAAAACACTGCTTCACTTTGGAGCGGAGCACCCCTCCCTACAGGGTAGCCAACACTTCTTCTGGGCGATGAGATTGCAGGTGTGCGTCATCAGCTCTTAACATATGTTTTCTTTGTTTCCTTTCTACCTTTCCGTCTTGTTTTGAAGGAAGGTCTCACTCTGTCGCCTAGGCAGGCCCCAAACTCCTGGGCTCTGTCAGCCCTCCTGGCTCAGCATCCCAGTCTGCAGCTACAGGGGGGCAGTACTGTGCCCGGTTGGACACCCTTGTGTCTGCCTAATCTAACCAGGAAGCAAATGCTGCTAACGCTTTTGCCACAGTGCGACGTTTGCTGTAGATTATGGTGAATATGTTTTACTTTTGGTTTTCCAAGAATTTTAAAGCTTTAAATTTGTTTTAGTCAGGAATGTTGGTTAAATTTTATTGAAGGCTTTTATATTTTTCTATCTAAAGAGATATGATATCTGAGAAGATAGGATTTTATCTTAGCCTGGTGCGATGGATTACATTAATAGACTTCCCTCCGTCCTTGTGCTCATTTGTTAAGATCTTACTCGGGGCTTTGTGATATCTGTGGGCAGTGTAGTGGGGAGCTCTATCTTCTGAGCCATCTATTGCCTGGTTGGGTAGCGACTGGGAACCACCAGCCTTGTGAGTGCAGTTCTGCTTCCCTTCAGTTTTGACCTGCTCCTCTGTGGTTTCTTGGAGTTTATGTGACGAGCCCTCTGGCCCTGGTGACAAATCCTTCATGACTTTTGACTTTTCTTGCCTAGCTTTTCATCCACCTAGGCTGCTACGGCATAGAAAGCAAGACAAACTCTTTTTGGGTGGGGTTGTGCATGATATTCTTTTATACTCTATTTTATAATCTATTTTCATTATATATTGTTAAAAGCTTTTGCTCGACTAAATTGCTTGTACATAATAGTGAGCGGGTTTCCGGGTTTCCTGATGGATTCCATACATGTATATAATGTACTTTGACCACGTTCTTCCCCCATTACCAAATGGAATCCACTCTTTTTATGCTACTTAGCCTAATGCTTTCTGTGTGTTTTCTCATTTTGAAATTTCACTTTTTAAAAGACTTATCTATTTTTCTTTAAAATTTTTATTAAGTTTATTTTAGTTTATGTGTGTGTTTTGTCTGCAAGTATGTATGCACACCACATGCATACATGCTGCCTTTGGAGGTCAGAAGAGGGCATCAGATTCCATTGGTTGTGAACCACTGGTTGGTGCTGAGAACTAAATCTGAGTCCTCTGAGAGAACAGTTAGTGCTCTAAACCACGGAGCTATCTCTCCAGTCCTCAGCCCCTATTTTTTTCCATTAAACTATAGCCCTTAGTTTTATTAATCAACTTAAAATTATATTTTTGTTTCAATGTTTAATTCCTTTAAAAAAATAAATTTATTCAACTTTCTTTTTTTTTTTCTTCTTTCCTAAGTTCCTGATTTGAATGCTCTACTCTTTAAGTTTTGGGATTTCTCAAATTCTAAGAGCTCATTAAGGCTCTAAATTTTCTTCCCAGTGTCACTTTGGTTTCATCCCACAGGCCTTCAGGAACAGGGCTCTCATTGTTCTTTTAAAACAGCCTATCTTAGAACATTGGCTTTATTTTTTTAACCCAAGAGCTATACAGAAGTGTGTTTTAAGTTCTCTCTCCTTCTTTCCTTCTTCTCGTTTTTCTTCCCTCCCTCCACACTCCCTCCCTCCTTCCCTCTCTCTCTTACTATGCTGTCTGTCTGGCCTGGAACTCACTATGTAAACAAGTCTGGTCTAGAGCACAGGGAGATTTGCCTGCCTCTGCTTCCTGAGGGCTGGGACCTAACGTGAGCTCTGCCACACCCACTGCTTTAAATTTTTCTGAGTAAAGGGTTTACGTTTTGGCTCTTGTATTCTATGTGTACTTTATTGAAATGTAAGGGTTTTCTCCTTAAGACCTACTGAAAGTAGGATCTATTTACAACATTTAGGACACACTGCAGCATCTCATTTTGATTTCAAAGTTTAGCCTGCAGGCTACTCCCTTCACCATGAGCTAGCCACATCTTTATGTCCTTATCTGATGCTGTCCTTCTGCTCCAATCACACTAAGGTACTTCTGTTCCCAATTCCCTCAACATCCAGGTCCGTCAGACTAGTGCTTCCTGCCTAAAGCCCCTTCACTTCATAGTAAACTTCAGCTGCTTCTTCGGTGGATCACCCGTGGTGTGGAGTGCTTTCTCCCCGTCCCTTTTCTCTTGTCCTCGTCTTTTACTCAGAGCCCCATAGCACCTTATGACCACCTCTACTCTCAACATTTGAAGTTACATTTGCCAGATGCTTATATTTTCCCAGGGCTGTTTACATCTGGTCCAAACACTATACACTTAAGTCCTTCTTCCCCTGTGTTGTCGGCACCATTCTCTTTGCTGTTGTGCCTGGGAAGGAGCAGTATACCTATGTCTCTGAGCTACCAGTGGATGGATGATGCCCAGTAAGCCCTCAGCTGGCTGGGTTAATGGGCAAGTGGCTGTTCTGGCTAAGAGCCTCAGATGGAAGAGTATAATTTTAGTTGGTGAGCAAACCTGAAGGCAGAATCACCACACAGGGAAGATGTCTGCCATGAGTGGTGTTTTGTTTTGATATATCTAATAAACTCTCATAACATTTATCCACAGAGGTGAGGCTCAGGAGAACGGTGTGGTCTCAGGGTGACTCTTGGAGAGCATTCTCTCAATTTTCTTTTTCATTATAGAAGGAAACATGTCTTTGGTTTCACTTTTTTTTCCCCTTCTCTAACAATTCCATTGATTAGATTAAGTGCAATTTCCTTTGAAATTCCAGAAATTAAATGTGGGGCCATGGGAATAATAACAACAATTAAAACTCTCAGACTCTGAGAATGGAACAAAAGATTTAGTCCTGGCCTAGAGACTCCACTCCTACAAGAGCTGTGCCTTTCTCAGCTGTGACACCACGATGAAATCGCTCGGGCCAGTGAGGTGGCTCAGCAGGGAAAGCTCTTGCTGCTGTGCAACACCAATACCCTGAGTTTGAACCGTAGAGCCATGTGAAGAAGTAGGATGGACTCCACAGAGCTATGTTATAACCCCTACATGTGTATGTATCATGGCTCACATGTGTGTGCGTGGATGCTCACATACACTCACAATAAATTAATAAACACTTCAAAATTTAAGAAACCACTGAAAATGTAAGGAAAGCTAGACTCTGTATTGGAACTCTGTTATAATGACTGTTGATTCCCTCCTGCTCCCCGCCCCCAACTTCTTTAACTATTGTTAAAGGTCTGAGGTTTTGAAAGCCTGAGGCTGTGTGAATGTGCCTGCATTTGAGTGGCAACATCCTGGGTAGAGAGGGTAGAGTGAGGATCCTGTTCTGGAGCCTTGGCTCCTGGGCCCTCTCTCCTTCCTTATTTTTGAGAAGCACCAGTGGGGACAGAGCTGCTGAAGAGATCATATGAATGAACACAGGGTCTCTATCAAACAGCGAGACCCTGGCAGGCAAACGATGGGCTGGAACCTGGCTCAGGGAGTGAAATGTGACCTGCTGCTTCGGGAGTGGGGAAGGATCTGGTTTGGGTTTTCAGACTCCTCTTTGGCAAGTTCCTCTTTATGATGTGATGGATGATGTTTGGCTGAAGGTTGGTTGAGATGCTGTGGCCACAGATTAAATATATTTTCTCTAGTGACAAGTTAGGTCATTTACTGATCAGCCTGGTTGTCCCCTGCCCAAACCTCTGTTAAGGGAACACACAGTGGGGGAAGGAGCCCAAAGAGCAGAGAGGGCCACATTCTTTTCTGTCTTCATCAGCACCATGCCCTTGCGTCTGACTGATTACATTTGTTGGGCTCAGTTCCCTCATCTGTACACTCTATCAATGATCTCTAAATCTCTAATTCAAAAGCTCTAAGATAACGTCCTGTAATTCCCTCTAGTACACATTTCACACAATTCAACTAGGGAAATAAACTTAAAAATTGAATTGGAAAAGTGTATTCGTAGGCTTACATACTAAACTTAGAACTTGCTTATTTAACAACAAAACAAAAGCCAGCCTCTTTCGGTCTTAGGTCGAGGGCAAAGGAATCCATCCATTGTTCCTCTGCTTTCGTTCTTCATGGGCTTTGGGAACCTCCTCTGTTCTCTTCCCTGTTTCTCCCCCTACCTTCCTCCACACAGTCCCTTGGACCTTCTCTGAGTTGAGTCTGTGCCACAGACAAGCCCCCAGAATCATCCCATCCCTTCTCTTCTCTCTATTCCCTGGGGCCCAGAGGTTGCTAGGACATTCCCTGAAGGGCTATCTGAGGTCCTCACACCTTGTTGAGGTGAGAGGCAGGTCTGGAATAGACCCAGGGTCAAGGGCTCTCTGTTGGCTAGGGCTGCCCAGAAGGCCCTTTGGGGAAACCCTGTTGACTCACACACTCCAGGAGGCTGGAGTCAATTACTGCATCCTTACTCCCCAGGCTGCAAAGAATTGAGAAAGAACCTTTCCGGTCTTCATTCACACAGTCCTGGGATTGATTAGAGAACATCTGATTTGGGCAGATCTACAAAGCTTCCATCTTATCCAGATCTGATTCTGCCTTGGCTACAGGGCTTATCTGAAGCAGACTCAGTGCTAGTCCCTACTAGCACCTACCTACCTGGACTGCATTCCCCTAGCATACGTTTTCTCAGGAGGCTCAGTTAGGCCCTCACAGCAGCAGGCCATGGGTCAGGTTTCTTGAAGGACAGGCAGAACAAAGGCCAGTCCTTCTATCTGGTCTCTAGGAGATGCTGTCTGAGCCTTTCCCACTTTCCTTATTGGCTTGTGATGGGTTGAAATGGACTGTACTTAGGTCCTTTAAGGGGAGATGTCAGTTTGTGGGGGCAGCTGTATACTGACCCATAACCATGAAGAACTTCAGTTCAAGTGTGAGATGAACCCTGAGGAGAAGGGTTATGGGAGACTCAGCGCTCTACAACTTCTTTTCCAACTTACTCCACCATTTCCATTATTGGGTTCCACCTTATATTCCATGACGGGCTCTAAGGGGACCTGGACCTGTACCCTGAAGAACCAAGTGTTGCCTCCTTTCCACTTACACATGTTTCCATTTGTTTTTGGACAACTTAGCTAATCTTTCTGAGGATAGTTTGCTTTAGAAGGCAACCATGCCACATCTCTCACAAGGCCATAGTGAGTTATAGGGGTGACTCACTACATGGTGGAGTCAGGTCAGTAAGGGTGAGCTGATGTATCAAGAGATGGGAAATGGAGCGATTGGAGGTGCTTTTGGTAAGAATGGAAAACTGGGAGCACACGAAAATAATTTCCAATACAGACATGTTTTGGGGCTTAGACAAATCCTTACTCTCATAGTTGAAAGCATGCATATCGGATGGTTCCAGAATAGGTTCAAAGCAAAACAGATGCAGGGTCCAGATACATATTCCTTGTAGAAATGATACTAAGAGTTCTGGGATGCTTTCCTATCTAATCTTCAGAATCATAGTGACTGTTAGACTGTGAACAGAGAAAAATAAACTCTGGCATGGTCTGTGGCCATCCCCTCCCACTATCCATGCTTTAGAAAAACATCCCATGCAAGAGAGCCAGATCTAGTATAGGGGTCTTCAGCTTGGACTAGTGAGACTAAACACAACATAGATGTGTCCCGTGTATTGGATCTGGGATGGGATCTTCTAGGTTTTAAGGGCTGTTGGTGATTTGAACGTAGAGCCCTGGGGGAGAAGCATCAGTTTACAGAGATACTTGACTTTCCATTCCAAGGTCCATACACGGTGACCTTGGGTAGATTTATCTATACTTCAGTTTTCTTGTTTTAAAAAAGGAAGTTGGCTCAGTGGAACATACAAAAGATGCTCAGAAGCTGAGAGAGAAGCTTGAGCCCAGAAATTTGAGGCCAGCCTGGGCAACATAGCAAGAACCTTTCTAAGTAAAGAATTGAACAAATATACAGCTAGGGCTGTATTGGAGTGCTTGTCTACCATGCATGAATTGAATCCATAGCACTGCAAAGATAGTTTTGTTTGTGTGTGTGAGTGTGTGCACATGGAGGTGAGAGACAATCTCACGCATCATTCCACAGGTGCTGTCCACCTTCCTTCCTTCCTTCCTTCCTTCCTTCCTTCCTTCCTTCCTTCCTTCCTTCCTTC
>OU015745.1:27957529-27979597 GCA_907169655.1 Acomys percivali
TTCCTTCCTTCCTTCCTTCCTTCCTTCCTTCCTTCCTTCCTTCCTTCTGAGACAGGTTTTCTTATTGAGTTTGCCATGTAAAGCCCCAGGGACCTACCTTCTCAGTGTTGGAATTACAAGTACAAGCATAGGTCACCATATCTTGCCTTTAAACATATTTATATTATTTATGCATATGTATGTGTGTGTGTGTGGTGAATATATGCCATGTGTGCGTGTATCTGAGGAAGCCAGAAGAGGGTATTAGATCCCCAGAAGTTGGAGTTACAGGTACTTGTAAGTTGTGAGCCACCTGGTATGGGTGCTGGGAAACTAACTTTAGTCCTCTGTAAGAACACCACCAAGTGCTTTTAATTGTTGAACCATCTCCCCAGTCTCATAGCTGGCACAAACAAACAAAAACAAAAAAACAAAACAAAAAACCTGGGCTCTGGGAATTAAACTTCTGTCTTTATACATAGAAGGCAGGTACTTTTCCAACTGAGCTCTCGCCTCAGTTCATTATGAAGGTAAATATGGCTTCAACCAGAATTGAAATGGTAAAGTAAGTCACAGTTTTCTGAATATTGAGTATGTTAGCACACGCCCACAGCAGGCTTTGGAGCTTTAACTAAGCTGTTTCTTTCTCGTCTTGGTTCTGCCGTGCCCCTGGTTTTTCTGGGTTCCTTTTCCTGTTCTTCTCCCCTTAATCATTCCCTTCTTTTCAGCTTTCACTTGCCTTCCAACATTCCACTTTTTCTTCTTTCCAATCCTGAGCTGTACCTTGCTGGAGATTTATTAGGGATGTTAGCAGAGTCAACCTTAATTAATGAGAGGTCTGACCAATGGATGGTTTACTGCTGCTGTCAGAATAGCCAGGGTGCAGTAAACCTGAAGCCTCGCAAATGCTTCACAGACAGATATCATCTGTCTGCTGCAGGATGCACTGTGCACATGTCCCTGGTGGACCCTCCCTCTGACGCACTGAAGCATTCTTACACTTCCCTGTTCAAGCAATGATTTCACATTAGTCAACGCTTTCTCTTGCACCCTCCTGTCTTCTTTTTTTCTTTTCCTTCCTTCCTTCTTTTCTTCCTTCCTACCTTTCTCTCTTTCCTTTTGTCTTTTGAGACGATCTTGTGATTGCAAAAACAAAAACAAAAACAAAAAATGTAGGCATGACTTTCTGAACACCTTAGTTTCCTGCTAAGTCAAGGGAATTCTGGGAAGGGCAATCCACAGTCCTAGCTTCCCCTGCCTCCTTGGGGGCCCAGGGCTAGGGGTTTTGATCCTCCTTCTTTGGCTCCTCCTCCTCTGTATCTCTTTCCCTCTGGATTTTGTTCTCAATATGCAACTAATCCCCTTAAAGTGATAGCTGATAAAGGGATTAGCTGAGAGCTCCCGAGGGGTATTTATATTGTAGGAAGGGATTTTAAGGACGGTTGGTGGAATTTTAAGCCATTTGACTGGCAGGACGGAGTGGAGCTACTTCAAATGATATCACGCAGGAGGAAGGGGAAATTAGCATTCACTGTGTGCATAGCAGTGTCCCAGGCACAATGCCAGAAGCTTCATATAATGCTATATCACTCGCTTGGGGAGCTGATAAGGAAGTTAAGGCCCAGGGAGGTAAACAATTGCTGCCACCACATATCTCGGAAGTGGGGGAGTCAGGCTTTCAGACTCTTCCCTGTGGTTCTGGACTTTTCTCCCTGACCAGAGAGAAGTTTCTTTTGGGCTGCATGGCACCTGACACCCCTGTGTGTGTCTTCCCTGTCAGGTGACCTGAGGATCCTGGGTTCACTCTTTCCCACTTGCAGTTGAACAGTGCCTATCTGGAAGGCTGCCTAGGGTCACCCAGAGTTTAAATACATATTTTGAGAGTCCAAAATGATAAAGTGCTCTGAAAAACCACCTGTGATGGGCTAAGGAGCCTCTTCCAAGACTGCCAGTGTAGACAGGAATGACTCAGCAGTTCAGCTCTCAATCCTATGCCTGACTCTGCTGCCAATGTTTGCTGAGTCCCGAGGTGATGGCGGCCTACTCAGCCTGGGTGGAGCGGGAAGTTTTATTTCTGGAGCAGTTACAGATAAGGGGTCTTATATCCTCTGCAAACAAAAGCCTGAGCATGTATGTTCTCACATGTCTGTCTGTCTATGGGTTCCTCTACGATGTTTCACCATTTTCCCCCATTACCTCATCCTTGCCCCCACTTCTCTGGTTTTTAGTGTTTGGGTGCCAGTTGCAAACTCATAAATATACTTCACCCCTTTCTTTTTTTTTTTTATTTTTTTATTTTTTATTTTTTATTTTATTTAGTTTCAATCTATGTGCATTGGTGTGAAAGTGTTAGATCTTGGAGTTACAGACAGTTGTGAGCTGCCATGTGGGTGCTGGGAATTGAACCCAGGTCCTTTGGAAGAGCAGGCAGTGCTCTTAACCACTGAGCCAACTCTCCAGCCCATACTTCACCCCTTTCATACCAAGTGCATGAGGTTATGAAAACAGAGAGCTAATGGGACATTTCTAGATAACTCAAATTGAGTCATTATTCAAAGCCGTTCTGCCAACCTCGCACACAGGGCTGCCTCATACACGGTGTAGGTAGGAGCCCATTAGATTTGTTAGTCCTTACTAAGCCAGCTAATCTGTGACATGGTCATCACCTGATGGGGGACAGGAGGTGTGATGATCCTGGCTGTCCAGCTCAAGAGAAATTAGATGTTCTTGCTTATTTTCAATATCCGAAGAAGAGTTGGTAAAAACAACTTTCTCAAGGGGGAAGGAAGTTAAATAATTAGCTGGCATAGAATAAGTAGGAAGTTGGTGTAATGCTGAGGCTGCAGCTCAGTGGGGATACCTGTGCTCAGCATGCATGAGGCCAGACGTTCAATGCCCAGCATACAAAACACGAAAAAACAGTTGGCCTGTTGCTATTTATACTTATTTTTAATGTCTGAGTTTCAAAGTAGTTTGGATTTTGTTTCCTTTTCACCTAACTCCTATGGGAGATGTTCACAGACTAATGAGGATATAAAGGCCCTCGGCCGAGTAATCAAAGTGCGGCTATTGTGGGTCTCCACTAAGACGTGCACACCCTGCTGTTCCAGAGAAATGTGCTAGACTGTCCACTGTAACTTACAGAAACCATTCTGTAGTAAAAGGGAAGCACAACACATATGCTCTAGGACTGAAGAGTAACCAAGGCACAGGGGTAGAGGGACACTCCCAAACCTGGTGGCCCCTCTGCCCAAAGTGATCTGCAGCAGCCACTGGGTTCTGGCCTGTTTGACTTGCACAGAGAAGGATCCATCTGCTCAGTGACTTCTGCAGAGCAGAAGAAATGAGGACACTAGAGAGTGTATGTTTGTGTTCCACCCCACACACTAGGTGTCTTCCTCACCCTCCACCTTACTTGCCGAGAAAGGGTTTCTCACTGAATGTGGAGCTTGCTGATTTGGCTAGTACGGCCGGCCTTCAAGGCACAGGGGTCTCCCTGTTTCTGCATCTCCGGTGCTGGTTTTACACTCATAAGCCAGGGCAGGAGGCTTTTTACACAGGTGCTGGAAATCTGAACTCAGGTCTTCATGCTTGCATAGTAAGCACTTCACTGACTAACACCATCCCCCACCCCCGCCCCGCCTCAGCCTGCTCTTACAACTTTTCTTTGTAAACATTTATCTCTCTTATGACCTGGTATATGGTGGCGTCTGGCTAAGTGGAAACATGTTTACTCAGCCGTTTGAAGTTTACTGTCTATGTTTGTGGGAAGCTTTGCAAACCATTGTGTCCAGGTGCTCGCTATATGACAGATGTAAGAACTTTGGCACTGGCCTTCACAGCTTATCACCAGCCCTGGGCCTTTCCCTAGCACTTTTCAAAGCCAAACAAGGAGTTTAAGAAGATGGCTCAGTAGATATGGTGCTTGCTAGCTTATTAAAATTATACCTTAACAAGGACATTGGATATTAGTAACAGTATAGGAACATTCTTGATTATAATATTTGTGGGAAGTATCGGAAGTAGTTATTATTGATAAATTCTAGAGAACTCTAAGACCAAGGCAAGTAACATCTTTCTTTACCTCAATTATTCAAAAGGCAACAGACTTTCACAGAGAAGTGCATGATAATGACGATGACGACCGCAGGGCGGGGGACTGAACCCAGTCTGCACATGCTCAGTGTGGGCTCTGTAACTCAGCTACACCCCTGGCACCAGCCTGGCTATACTAATGGGTCTGAACTTTGGCCCTATCAGTTAGTAGCTCTGTGACTGTAGGCAAATGACTTGATCTCTGTGACGTTCCATTTTCTCCATCTGCAAACTGGGGGATAGGCTGCATAGAGCTCCAGCAAAGATCGATAGAAGACTTGTATTAGAACACATGTTCCAGATCTTCGAGATAGTCAGCAAATGAGGGAGGGTGCATTTAACTTATTATAAGCACCTGCCAACTTATCCCAGGGACTGAGCTTTGATTCTGTTTTAAGTCCAATAAATTAAAAAGTGCATCCACTGGCCATGGTCCACTATGAAGCCATAGGGCCCAAGATATTAATTTGACAGAACAAGGTCAAATTGACAAAGAATATCAAGTCTTCTTTGATGGGTAAATGTATAACTATGGGAACACAGCCACTCAACATGCAGTCACTCCAAAAACAGTCATCAGGGGTGCTTTAAAGAAGGAACATTGCTGGGTCTGCTGGAAAGAGCAGGGGACACTCTGTAGGTGGCTGGCACAAGCTGGATTCTAGAGGGTGAGTGAGGAGGCTGATGATTTGCCTACTGTTGCCACTGTAGGGATAGTTGCAGTTTCTCTGCCACTCAGACAGCAGTGGCAATTTGCCTCGAAAAATACATTGTAAAATCCAGTGAATTTCCTCTCTCATATCTTAAAAGTTTAGGACGAATCGAAATGGATTCTAAGCTGTCCTGAATTAACAAGAGCTTTTTTCCTGTTTGAGAGTTCCAGCTGGACACTCTTAGGCTTTTCTTTACCACACGGCACATACTCAAGGGGGCAAAGTGTCCAGTGGAGTGTCCTGGAGTTTGTCAGATTTCCTGAGCTTCACACTTGGCATAGGCCATGGAGCAGGGCTTGAAAGCTTGCTAACAAGGCTGGCATGGGTCTGTGGCGCCAGTTGCAAACATCTCCTGGTTGGATGCAGTTTTATTGCTCTCCATGCCACCTACCCTAGCAGTAACACTAGAGGGTGCAACGGAAGCTATTATTGGCTGGGGTTACAAGGAAGTGCTCTCCTGGCTTCCAGGCTCAGGCCTTAAGGAAGGAATATGTGGGTGGGAGTGTAAGTTGCAGCTACCAGCTGCAGAGAGTGAACTGTAATCCTCCAGCAAGGAAGCAGAGGGGGACAGGGCTATCATGGTGACAGGACATTTGGCTGTTAGCCCAGTCCTGCTACTGTTCAATAGGTACCAGATTTTGAACAACTCTGATTCCATGACCCTTAATTTTCTGCCTGTGAAGTGAGGATAAAGACACGGGTGCATGGGTGCTGTACCCAATAGGATACTGACCAGCTGCTTTTAAGAAGTGCTAAGCTTTGGCTTGGAAGCACTGCTGTTCTTTTTATTCCATTTCTTGCTCCAGCTCAGAGGAGACAGAGACTTTGAGAACTAGGTCATCTCTCTCAGCGAGCTGAGTACACGAGGGGTTGCTAAACACAGTTCAGATCTAAGAACCAGATCAACAGGGTCAGCAGTGTTTAGTGGGTAGCAACACCTATTTCCCTGGCAAATCCCCCCTGGGTTGGGTCAAATTGATACCTCTATCTGTAATCTTCCTCTTTGGGCTCTCTAAGCCCCCTCCCCTCACTCTGGTCCTCGCTCTTACACAAGAGCTCATCATTTCCCCAGCCTGAGCTCCTAAGTGCCTTCACCAGACCAAAAGCTCCAGCCTGATTCTAGAAAAGCTCACAATGGGTCAGCTGGTCCTTGCCTTGTTTCCAGAATCATTAAAACAATGGCAAGCTTCTGAAGGGCTGAAGAGATCATCAGTTTTGTTAAGATTGGATAAGGGCAGAACTCTGCTTTTCGGATTAAAGCCTCTTATTCACGGGCAGTTTTCCCTTTCTGGAATTTTAGAATAAGGAAAATAAACCAACCAAGCAAATCTGCAAACTGTCTTTCTCTAGTAAGTCACAGCTTGGGAGACTGATATCACATCTATGGATGATGAGAACTTCCTAGAAGCCAGTGCTTCGACAGCTTTTACCTGGCCTGCATGCAACCAGCCTCTCTGAGGAAAGAAAAGAATCGCATTCCTACAAGCTGGCCAATCATGTGCCAGTTTTACTCTTGTCTGTATTTAGGCTTCACCTACAAAAGTCAACTTTGGTCAGGAAAGGATTTTCTTTTTTGTGATTTAGGGACGTGTCAGTAGCAAATCCTCTACTTTGATGAAATCTAGAATTATTCACAGGTAGTAAAAAGGTCTTAATAATCTGGCAGGCTGCTACCTTGGTAATATCTTTTCTTGTTGTGTGGGTCATATGAAACCTGGTTCCGGTTTTTCTGAAGACAATCTGTGAAAGGCCAAAAGGAACGTCTTTATATAGAGTGCTTGTCACTGGTGCCATTCTAGCTTTCATAAACTAACATGAGATAGTAACTACAGCATCAATCCAAGCATATTACTCATAATGTGGTCTCTTGACCAAATAGTGAATGATGTATGTATGTACATTTGTGTATGCATGTGTGTATATGTACACATGTGTATCTGTGTATGTGTGTATGTATGTACGTATATATATATATATATGTCTGTGTGTGTGTATGTGTGTGTGTGTGTATGTGTGTTTATTTCTGTGGTGCTTGGAACCTTGGCATGTATCAGACAGGCACTCCTTTGAGCCTCTGCCTCTAGCCTATCATGACTGTTTCTTGTTCAGACCTTTCCTATTTACAAAGTAAGACCTTTGAATGGGGTTTCCCAATGCTGCCCTTAGTATCCTTGGATATAAATGACTGCAAACTTTATGGAACGCAATCTGGTAATGATGTAATACAAGACTTAAAAATGCTCATCGCTATGAAGTCCACTTCTGAAACTTTACAATCACAAAATCATCTGGGATTTTGTGAAAAATTTACATAGAAGAATATGCAATATTCAAAGTTTAGAACTTTTTTCAAAGAAAGATATGCTGGCACATGCTTATAATTCTAGCACTGAGGAGGATGAGTCAGGACAATAAGGAGTTCAAGGCCAGCTTCAGCAACATACTAAGTTCAGGGTAACTGAACAGACACCTAAGACCCCAAAACCTTGTTTCAAAAAACAAAGTACATTTTCATCAGTCATATGTGTTTTCACTCTCATTCAAAATAAGTAATAATGTAAATATATAGGGAGATTATTTAGTTTATAAGAGACCCTTTATAATGGAGAGTATTTTATAGTTATTAATGGTGCTTCTGGGGCTGGGAGTATTACTCAGTGGTAGACATGCCTAAGGCCGTGAGTTTAATTTCTAGCACCAAAACTTCCTAAAACCCAACCATTCAACTAAAAAAAAAAATGTTGCTTCAGTGTCTGAGAGTGTTATCTGGGTAGTAAATTGTTGCTTTTCAGTGGCAGCTGCTTGCCTGGCTCTTGGTTCCATCCCCAACGCACAAAGACAGACAAAATTAAAGAGAGTTACCAATTGATATTGACTAGCCCTTGCCATACTTCTCTCTCTCTGCTCCCCAGTAATGTGAGGCCACTCTGCTTTGCACAGGATAGAAGCTTGGAGCACAGACTCTGGAAGCAGACCAACAATCCCGGTGTATCTTTAGACAGGTTTCACTTACTACATAGCCTGGTTGACCCAGAATTCTCTAGATTAGACAAGCCTTGAACTCATTGAGATCTGCCTGGTTCTGCCCTTGTCTCTGGAGTGCTGGGATTAAAGGTATGCACTATAATTCCTGGATCCCCAGCTGCGTCTTACATATGTGCAAGATGTACATATCTTCCATTGCTTTGGATGCCTCACTTAAAAAAAAAAAAAAAAAAGATGGCACTCACCTCACTGAGCTCAGAATGCTGCCTGGCATTGGCAGTACCTCCTTGGTGTTGGATCTTAGTGGCCTTAATAATTACTGTGCACCTCAGTTGACAGCTTCTGCTCTCAACTGCAGAAAGCTAACTATGGGATCAAGCTCTTTATAGGAAGCAATAATACACCTTTACACTTAGGGAGTCCCCTTCCCCACAGGTGGGTTTTCACCAATAGGCTGCTGCATAGGCTACAGAGAAAGTCAGTTCCAGTGTAAGAACCCATCATTTAAAAAAGAACAGTTTATTTGTTTGTTTGTTTTTAAGACTAAGTAGCTCAAGCTGCCACCAAGTCAAGATCCTCTTGCTTCAGCCTCCTCAGTGCTGGGATTCTAAGTGTGCACCATCAAATCTGGCTCAAAGCAATTTTTGTAGATAGAGATGAAAGCAGAAAATTCTGCTTACTCAGAAATAATGAGAGAGAGAGAGAGAGAGAGAGAGAGAGAGAGAGAGAGAGAGAGACAGACAGACAGACAGACAGAGACAGAGACAGAGACAAGAGACCATCAAAAGTAATATTTGATATAAAGTGTGTCTTTTGGAGTAGGTTAGTTAGGTAATGTATTTGCACGGCCAAAATTTCAACAGATTGCCAAGCAGCTCAGTTTCTTTCTCCGTGGTATGCTCTTGGGTTCACACTGCATTGGTAATTACAGCCAAGTGCTTTCCAAAGGCATAAAAAGAAGCCAGCAGAAGAAACCACATGAGAGAGAAGGTGGCTAGCAAGTGCATATTACCTGATTCCTGATGCAGGGAAGGTGGGGTGGGAGCATTAAATGGATCCGAATCGCACAGCATTGCCTGCCGTACACTACAGGAGCATCATCAAAGTTAAGTTACATGTGTCATTAATAAAATGAACTGAAGACCAGATTGGCCTTTTGGGAAGCAAGAGGGAAAGAAAAGGAAAAAGAACATGAAAAAGTAGAGGGCGTTTGTATTTTGTGATTGGATTTGGCTGGACAGGAAAGTAGTGTGATGAATAAAAGCAAGGAGCCTGGGATCCCCACGGCCTTCACTCTGCAAGACTGTGGAATTCAGCTTGGGTAGTGACATGCTCATGGCACTGTGCCATTGGCATGTTCCAGACAACAAGTACAGTCAGTGAAAAGGAGCACAGCACTAAGGAAATTGCAATCCCACCACCAACCTTCTTAGACAAAAATCAAAAGATAAATCTTACCTCCACTGAGAATAATGACAGCTATAAATATGGCCAAGTCACTGTCATCTAATTCCAGTGCGTTGAACTTCACAGCAAACTCAAACTTGGGCTCCATAAAGTCACCAAAGGGCTTCCGCAGGCTTTTGAGGAACTCCCTGGTCATGAACCCTTGGCCCTCCGATATGAGAACTCCATCTTTATTCATCAGGGAGGCCAGCATTGTGTAGATGATCTCATGGACGCCATATTTGAGCAGAGTCACTTGGTCATTCAAGTCAAGGTTAATGAAGCCCGGGATATTTTTGGCATATTCTGTGATTTCTTGCACAGCTTCCACAGACCGAAACTGGCACCCTTGAAAAATGCGAATGGCCACCTCTTTGCTCTGCTCCTGCAGGGGCGTGATATGTTTGAACTTGATTTTATCTTCTCCCATCATTAAGGAATTCATGTCATAGATGACAAATGGCTGCAAATTAAAAAGGGGGAAGAGGCTGAGCTGGTGATTCCTTGTTCTGGGAGAGTACCACCCCAGTTCCAAAGACTAGTTTGTATACATATTTGCTTTGCTGAGTAGAACTGTGAAAGCTAAAAGGACTTAATCAGGAGAAAGCACTCTTCCTAGTCATCCTTATGATATGCTGTGGCCAAACACTTCATCAGCTCTGCTCTTCTTTCCCTTCAGCATATCCCACCACTATGCTACCCTAGGACTGGCTAAAATGACAAGGAAGTTTGTTCTTTTTTTTTTTTTTTTTTTTAATTGCAAGACAATACACATTTAGTCTTTTTTTTTTAAACAAACAAAAAACGAAAGCAACTTATAATTGAAAGGACCCACTTGAATATAAACTAATCTTGCAGCTTTAGATTAAACTCACTTAGACCACAAAGGAAACACAGTGTGCATATAAAATATATTTCACTATAAAAAAATCACTCAAAGCAGATTAAAAGATATTGAGCCAAGAAAATGTCTTTTTTTTTTTTTTAAATGCTCTGGAAGCCATCTGTTTTAGCAAAATCAGCTGTAGTAGGCCTGTGGGTAAAATACTGCAAAAAGTGGTAAAATAAAAATGGTTTTAAGCTTTTTATTTTTGTAGTTTTGAAGGCCGTACCACAGAGCCACATGTTTGCTAAGCAAATATTCTATACTGAGCTGTAGCCCCATCCCTGACTTACATTTAATATACCTGTTCTTAAGGATCAGCAAATAAAGTGTATGCATCAATTGCTCATGTTTGCAACAGACAAGCAATTCATGTTTGTCATGACACTCTACTCCTCCCACCCCCCCTCCTTTTTTTTTTTTTTTTTTTGTATAGAACTAGCCAAAGACTATGGTCATTGTGAAATTCTCAAGGCTGATGAGCTGGGAAGAAGAAATACTTTACACTTATTACATGCACTGAACCCTAGAAAGAGCTAACCTCAGTCTTATTAAATAATTATATAGCCGAGCATTAGAATAAAACTGGGGCTATCTAGGTCCTGGGTTTGCTTCTATGGTTGACTTCCCCAAAGACTTATTTATTTTATCTTCTGTGTACGCATGTAAGTGTACCATATGTGTGTCTAGTGCTTGTATAGGTCAGAACAGTACGTCAGATCCCCTGAAACTTGGGTTGCAGATGGTTGTGAGCCTTGTCAGCTGCTGTGTGGCGGCTAGATGACAACTACATGACTCAGGGAAAGGCAATTTATCCTTCCAAAGCTGCTGTTGTTGTTTTGCTTTTATTTTTTGAGACAGGTGTTCTCTGTGTCCTGGAACTTGCTCAGTAGATCAAGAAGCCTCAAATTCAGAGATCCGTCTGCCTCTGCCTCCTGAGTGTTGGGATTAAAAGCATGCAACTCCACTGTTGGGGGAGCTGACAAAATTGGAAGTTTCTGTTTCTTTTTAAGAGGAGATTCTATTGTATTTCGTGTGTGTGTGTGTGTGTGTGTGTGTGTGTGTGTGCGCGCGCGCGCGCGCGTGTGTAGTGTTTGATGTATGTGATGCCTGATCACAAATCCCCTGAAGTACTACTACAAGCAATTTCTTTTGAGCAGAGGTTCTGAGAACTTCCTTAAATGGCAGGGTGGGGCTTGCATAAGTGGCAAGGTTAGCCAGCTTCAAGATGTACTGGCCAGAGATTTACTTAGGGACTCTTGCAGATCAGAGTTTCACCAAGTTCAGCAGCCTGTTTCACACTGAGATCTCTTAAGCTCTGAGTAGGTTTCCAAATGCGCACATTGTACAAATGCTTCAGAGCTGGGTTGCTCTAAAAGCATGGCTGCCCTCCATTCACTTCAACCACAGCGCTTATCACCCTTCAGAGAGGAGAGGCCCAAGGACTCAGAGGCAGCTTGCTTGCTGCCTTCGGTTCTTCAAGACAATTAGGAGCAAATCATGCTCACTGTTTCTCGGACATCGTGCTTCAGCTCGCCCCAAGTCTTCACAATTGGTATCATTCATAGGAAGAGGATAAAGAGAGGCACAGCTAATTATATCAATTAAAATGTTCTGTGTTCTCCCTGAAGGTCAGCGTTAGAAGTGTGCAGCTGAGGTTAGAGGTGAATGGCAGAACTGTACAGAGGTATGGAAGCACACCACGCAACAGATCCACTTAAGAGGTTTAATAAGGGGATACAGAGACGGTCTCTGGAGACACACACGGGGGGGGGGGGGGGGGAGAGGCAGAGAGGTAGAGCGGGAAGCAGAAAAGAGGGGAGTTCCCTTTATAAACTATCTAGCGCATACAGAGAGGGGGCACAGGTGGCTTGGGGGGCTTGAGTTCTGTGGGGGGGGGGGGGGGGGTGAGGGGTGGGGTTGGTGGCCTGTTTTCCCCGCCGTCATCAGGACCTTCAGGGGTGACTACATTGTTGCCTAATTACTAACAGTCAGGGTCTAACGTTGAGAAAAATTTTTGAACAGATGAAGATAATTTTACAGAACCTATAAGAAATGTTTTCCTTCCCCCTGCCTCCTCCTCCTCTACTGGTACTCTAGTATTATAGTTTATATTAACAAAATGTGAATGACTTAAACACGTTTAGACAAGGTCTCATATACGTAGGATGGCCTTACACTTGATATGTACCAGAGGATGATCTTGAACTTCTGATCCTCCTACCTCTGCCTCCCAAGTGCTGGGATTACACAGGCGAGCACTGCCACACCTAGTTCCTGCTTTGCTGGGGGATTAAGCATGTTTCCGGGGCTTCCAAGCATGTCACATCTGTAGCCCCTTGACTTTCGTTACTTGCGTGAGAATATGAGTGTGGACGACAGAGAAAGTAGGTTAACCAAACATGCCGGTTGATAACATGACTGAAAAACCATTGCCTCAGCCAAGCGTATGGCTCCCACTACATACTTCCCGGGATGCTCAAGGCTCTGAGTTCCATCCCCAGGATGGAAAGTACAAGCATAGAGCCAAGACAGTAAGCTACGTCTTCATGCCTGGGAAGACTGTACCCAGATATGCCCCTTCAGCTTTTGGGTGAGCTTCTGCTTAGTCATGTGGGTTCTTGGCACAGAGCATAAGCATCAGATTCTTTCACCTCCCAGTAAGCGATTTATCTGGAACCCTGCCCTGGCCCGTCACCCTGGTGATTCTCCTTGACTTCCCCGGCCCCTCATATAGAGCTCCAGGTTCCTGTTTTTGAAACTCTGGGATAGCTGAACATAGGGCACCAAATCCTGCTAATTTTCTCTCCCGATTTAACAACAATGTGGCTTTAACCCCTTGGCAATCAGTGTTGGTCAGGATATCCTGGCAGTAAATACTCAAGGACAGAGAAAAGAGGCAGCACCCCTACCATCATGCCAAACCAGTACAGTTTTGCTTTTTTTTTTTTTTTTTTTTTAAATCCCTTCGGCCACTTCTGAATTTCTGAAAAAAGTGGGGAGCTAGCAGAGAGAACTGAGTATTGACATGCAAATGAACACCAGTGGAGATTTTGTTGTTGCTCCTAGTTATATTGTATTATGCTGGGTGTTTTGTTTGTTTTCGACTCCGCATAAATTCATCGTGCTTCTGTGTGGGTCTGCCAATCTGTAAGAAGGGTTCCCAGGCTGCCGCCTTAGCAGTCCTCATACTGCAATCCACAAAGGCATCACTTTCATATTCCACTGAGACTTCCTCATCCTCAAACCTACTGAGAAAGTCATGGCTTCTTTTGGAACAGGATTCCCCATAAAGGAAACTGTATGTCTCTTTTTGCACAAAGCTAAGTGAGCCCTAGTGCTTTGGATTTGTATAGCTTCTTCTGATGACACGCCATTTGCAGCAGGAGTCACATTGTCTACAAAACTTGACTCGGTGATTGTCTATTTCTAGCTTACAATATGTTTACCTTCAGAAATGGCACCAGATGGCTAGGTAGGCATCCTTACTTAGCAGGGAAGAAAACTACAACAGGATATGCTCAGGGGCCCATCTAGGTTTTTTTTTTTTTTTTTTTTTTTTAGGGCCCCAAAATGCATACACAGTCTAAGAAAAATATGCAAATGATGAGAACAAAATTGCTCTCCGGTGGCCACGGTTCTGGTATGGGCTACAGGAGACCCGGTTTTCCAGATCAAACCGAAACAGCAACAAAAACCTGGCTTGGGAAAATATGGGCTTCATTTCATGGGCCTCTCCAGATATTTAGATTTTTCAAAGAAGAACACTACATTCTCAGGGCCTATCTTTTAAATTTTATTCTTGTGTTCTTGTGTTTCTTGGCTTTCATAGTGTTAGGCACACATCTTGTCCTCTATGAACTACAGTTAATAAATGCTAACCCTGAAGCACATTGGTTTCCTCAACTTCCTTTCTGTTTTTGCTCCCGTGTTTCAGTGTTGCTCAGTGAAAACCATGGGATCCACAGGACGCAAAGGCTCTTCTGAAAGCACACACCATTACTCTCTGACTATGATGAGACTGAAAGCTGAGATCTCTACAAAGTTAAATTGTTCCCCAAAGCAAACCCTAACTAGACTGGTACATCCTCCAGACTGTCTCTCATCTAAATCTTTCTCCATAGTTTTTTCCATGGCTTTAAACCCTTTTCAATAAAACCACTTTTATGGAAAGAACTAGGGGTTTTAAACTCAAGTTCTTCTGTGCTGGGGTCCTCAGGCAGTGCCTTTTGAATGATACTTCCCAGCGTGAACTGCTCTCCATGATAGAAGTTAAGTTAGAAAGATTGTCAGACATAATTCTGTGTCCTCATGTAGTTTAGTGATTTAAGACCAACAAATGAAAACTTATTAAGAATTATTTACATTCAAATGAACCAGCGCATAACCACAGCTCTTAAATAAACTGCCCAGTTTCAGCCAGTTACTCAGTAGATAAACAGAGTTACTGGCTAACTCAGTCCAACAACTAACAAATAAATAATAAATAAAATAAAAATAAGTAAAGAAGCCGAAGTTCTTTCTTCTTTAACGACATTGACTATTATTGTTACTGTTTGGTACTGGGAATGACACTCAGAACCTTGTATATGTTGCCAAATATTCTACCACTGAGTTACACATCCAAACCTGGAATGTTAGTTCAGATCTGTCATATCATTAGCCATTACTGATGACTCTGCTTATAAAATAATTTGCTTTATTACTATTGATATGTGGATCAACAATGCCAGGAGCTTTATTTCATCAGCCCTGGAGCTTACTCAGTACTATTTTCTGCTTTATTCCTACGGGGTTCCTAAGTCTTTCTCTGAGGACTCCTTCAGTATGTTTCTCCTCATGGGAGAATATTCCAGCTCATTCAAGCTCTTTCAAAGATGAAGGGAAAGACTACCCTTTGTTTATCTGTAAGATTTAAGAAGATATCTTTCCCATCATTTGAGTCAGTATGATGGGGTAGCCTCTGTATATTTTTAGAAAGCATAAATGTAAATGGGCACAGAAATGTTTCCACAGCAGTTTACAGTTCTGTGTAGGCTTTATGATTCAGTGGTTTTGTATTTCACATACTATTTAGAATGATCACTTTTCCAATGGCAGTTTACCCCAGTTGTTATAAGAACAGTGACTTTACATGTACCTGCCTTAAACAACATGACGCCTTGGGACCCAAAGTCCGACAGTACAAATAAAAAGTTTTATTTCTTATTTGTAGATAGAATGCAGCCAGGACTTCACCAGACATCACTCTCAGATGTGGAGTGAATAGCTGGCAGGCATACCTAGGGTTTTTCTATTTATTGCTTTACGACAGGCCATGGCGCTGAGAATGGTTTTTGAAAACCATTCTGTTTATTTTCATCAACAAACATGGGATCATGTGACCACTGTACCAGCATGATAGTCAAACACCCTGAACTTCCAAAGTCCATTCAGTTATCAAACTGCCTCCAAGAAGGGGGAGCTCTAGTTCCAGCATACCTGTGGGGTTCAGGGGCCAGTGGGATTTCTTCAGCAAGGGCTGTGGATAGAGCAAACTGCGGAAGCAGGTGGTAGGGAGAACAGCTTCCACCCTATATGAGGGTATCAAAATGGCATGCCGCTCCTAAGATTTCCTTAGTGACGCTGTAGCCCACATTTCCCTAGCAGGAGACTGGAATACCCAGTCTGTAAGTCTTGGAGGCCAGATAATGAAAATTATTTTTATCTTATCCCAAAGATATGATGTTAAGGTTGATAGGAAGGGAGCAGGAACACTTAATTTATCTGTTTTGAAAGGTGTGAGTAGCTCCAGGGAGTGAGATATAGAAGAAGGAAGTGTAGCTGAGGAGGAGGAGTGGCCCCTGCTGGCCTGGAGGCAAAGGCTGAGAGGGCGGCAGCTGGTGGGTTCCTAGCAGGCTATGGTTAAATTGAGCAGTGAGATAAACTTAAAGAATGGCCCCTTCGGTCTGATCATTTCCTTTTGCGAGGGTTCTGGGTAATTGGTCATCCACTACACTGAGCAGCCTCCCCCAGGCTTGGCCTAACTGATGCTGATGACATCAGTGGCAAGCTGGGTGTATAATGAGACCTAAGCTGCTCTCCTCATGGCCTCAGCCACTTTCTCACATCCCCCACCATCTCGAGAGGCCACACTTCAGCAAAACTTTCCCTATCAATGCAAATCTTAGCTTTCACAGTCCTAGCCAAGAGATAACATAACACCCCTGAGATAGATGCTATCAAATGAATAATAGGACCATGCTGATAAAGAGCAAATCTCACTGCAAATCACATTTTGGGTTTCTCTTCCATATTCTCTACTGAACTATTTCTTTCCATTGGTGCTCAATTTGATTTTACCAGATAAGGAGAAAACAGAGCCAAACAATTTGATTTTAGTTCTGCATAATCAGTGAACGGGCTGTTTATGTTTTCCTGGGCCTCTTTTTCTTTTTCTAGACCCTAACTGAAGGCAATTTTGTCACTATCCAATTGCTAATGATGTCTAGTTTGACGAACAAATATTGGGCTAGTGAAAAGCCCTCTGTTGAAAGTCCATAATTTCAAAGGGCATAAGCAAGAGTCTTTAATTCAATTAAACAAATAGTCCGAGTAACTATTATGGGGAAAGCACAAGCCTATGTATGATAGGGAAAAATGACAACCCTAGGCCTCTGAACTTGAGAAGTCTATAATCAAGCTTTTGTAGCCCCCTCCTTAAAATAGCTTAATAGCTATTTGTTTCACAAGGGGCCTCCAATTATCTTATTTTTAACTCAATGACTTAGAGCCAAAAAGAAAGTTGGGATGAGGTTTCCAAGTGATTTCTAGTGGTTTGGGCTCTGTGTTTTTCAGAACAAAGATAGGAGTACGTTGGCTACCCATTCTATACATTTAAATTCTTGCCTATTAGGGTGGTCTCTCTCTTTCTTTCTCTCTCTCTCTCTCTCTCTCTCTCTCTCTCTCTCTCTCTCTCTCTCTCTCTCTCCTGGCCTCCCCCCTACACACAGGATTTCCAGTGTGGATTTGAGGTGTGCCCTGGAGGTAAGGCAGTAAGAACCCAGAGCCTGCAGGATGAATGGCTGTAGGTAAAACTGATCACGCTGCTACAGGACCTTTCAGTAACCTCCTCCCTAGGACCTAATTCTGTAGATCCCAGGCTCCAGCCCTGTTCCCGCACCTGCTTCTGGCAAACGGGTTGTAATTTGCCTTCAAGTGTTAACTCTTTTCAGCCATGTGGCTCTGCAGTCTTCCTTTACTTTTCTACCTGTGAAGTAAGCTTATTCTCTGTAATCAGATTAGCTATGCACACGTCTTCACTTGGGTTTCTTTTGCCATGGCTGATTTCTGTTCTTAGTGGGTGGGCTCCACTGTAGTATGTTCTGTGGTCCTGGGAACAGCAATGCTGAGAATGCTCGGACCTTCAGCTTTCTGTGTGCTTGCCCCTCCTCCACTTCAGCCCCTTCTAGGATGAAGGCAATAATAAACAATAGCAGCCTTCAGATGGCCCTGTGGCTGGAATGTAAAGAATGTGTGAAATACTTTGGAACTGCAGTGCCCAGGCCCTGTGTAGCCCTGTGAAGGTATCAATCAGCCCTCCCGCAGGGAGAGAAACTCAATTGTTCTTACTGGCGCAAAAGTGGGCTTTTCTCAAGCCGTTAACTGACTCCACTCCAAGTCATTTAACCAAAAAAGAAAGAAATAACCTGAGATAATCTGAGATAGTCATCAAAATACATTAGGAAATAATGTCCCCCGTCCCCCCCCCCTCCACCAACCCCTCCCCCCAGCCTTTGCAAAATCTGAATGTGCATCAAGTTACATGTATCCACCTAATATTGCCTGGATCTCCTGGCCATTGAAGGTAAATGAGCACACACAGGGCTTTCAAAATCTGGATCCAGGCCCTCTGCATGGGACCTGCAGCTCTGACTGCCTAGGGACCGTCTGTAGACCACGTCATCACAGGCAGACCAGACCCTGCTGGGAAGCAGTATCTAGATTTCTTTGTAATGTAATTTGATGCGGCTTTTCAGCTCCACATTGGGAACTTTCTGCTTCCTAGAAAACTGGATTCAACAGTAATTTTCACCTATTATGAATTTTCTAAACACTGTCACTCAAGGAACCTCTAGACACCTACTCCTTTTAAGGCTTGGGGTTGTAGCTTAGCTCTAGCACACAGGTCCCTAGCACGCTTGAAGCCTTGGATTCAATCCAATATCTACATGCCAAACTAGCTAACTAACTAAATAATAAAATAAATATTTCACTGGAGTAGCATAGGCAACGTAGATCCTTGCAGAAAGCGGAATTCATGTATGCAATAAAAGGATAGAGCCTCCAGTTTCCCAGGAATAAAGCTGGGTACTATTGTAAGAGAGTATGTCATGGGTGTACTTTTGAGCCCACTTTGATCCGGGGATGAATGACTCTGGAAAATTTGAAAGTAAAAGTGGGACCCAACTCCTTTCCACAATGGCTGCTGAGACATCTCGTTGCGACCAGAGGGCTTCACATTCATTCATGAGTGTTGAGATGACTGTTAGTTCTTGCATTACTCTCAAAGTTTTTTCTTTTTCTTTTCTTTTTTCTTTCTTTCTCCCTTTTAAAAACTACAGCTTGGAGGACATACTCCTTTTTCAGAACAATGTTTACTTATCCTATTTGAAGACATTTCCTGTGTTTTGGACCAGGCCTGCTACGAGGTTTTAACAGCCCACAGCTGAACTATACTCTGCATATGCATTTGTACCGAGGCAAATCATTCAGTCAAAGGAAGCACTCTGCAGCCATCAGGTTTGGGCGGATGCCACAGGCCGAGAAGGAGAAGCTGTTGGCGGAGATCTCCAGTGATATCGACCAGCTGAACCCAGAGTCTGCTGAGGAAGAGGAACGACAGGGTGAAATGGTTGGATCACTGGAGATCTCCGCCAACAGCTTCTCCTTCTCGGCCTGTGGCATCCGCCCAAACCTGATGGCTGCAGAGGAAGAGGAACGACAGGGTGAAATGGTTGGATCATTACGATGGGATGGTTCTGTGTTGTGCTCTTCCTAGCCTTGGTTCCCACAGTGTACGGGCCCCTCCTCTCTCCACCCCGTGCTTCTGCTTTCCCTCTACCGCTTTGCTCATGTTTTTATTTCACAACAGTCACACAGACAAATGAAAATTAAATTATTTACTTCTTCAATTTAAAAATGCAACATATGATCCTGTTAGGAAACTGGAAGGATCTATTCAACAAACAGGAATATATATTCATTTAAATATGAAATAATTGAGAGAAAACTATCTATCCCTTAAGATCCAATGCAAAGTCACCTTCTTTGTAAGGCTTTCAAGCACAGCTAACTATTTCTTCCCAGCACTGAGGATGTCAATGATTGAAATGTTCACACTGTACTATAATTGTGACTTTGCTGTGCCTCTAATCCCTCTGCAGAACGATGTCCTGCAGTCAGGGACACTGTCTGATTTATCTTGGTAACCTCTGCACATCACAAAAGGTACGGCGGGAGCACGTGAATTAAGAAATTACAGAGAAATTACAGTGGTGTGAACACAGGCTCTGTTCTCAGGCAGTTTGGATGAGTTATTTGTTCCTGTTGTAAAGAGAGGATGGTGCTTTATTTCATCTACGAGACCAGGGAACTTGGACACTGAATGGATGGAAGTTGTTCTAACCCCTAACTCTGCAGAATTATCCCTTAATGAGGCTGTCAGAAAAGCAATACCTTTATCGTTGGCTTCTCAAGGGGTAAGGAAGTAGGAATGCAAAGGAAAGATTTAAGAGAGACTAGTAAGGCCTAAATTGGAATTAATATGTGTGAGCTGGGGTGCCATTTGAGGACAGAATACTTGCCTGGCGCATGCAAGGCCTGCATCCCATTCCCAGAAAGTAAAACTAATAATCTATTGGAATATTTTCAACTCAAATAAAATTTCCTGCTTCCCCTCTGATATTTTTTGTAAAACGTCACTTTGAATAAGGCTTCTTTGGGGTTGTTCTTTGTTGTTGTTTAAAAAAAAATATAGAAAACATTAAACTAAATTTAAAATGGGGGCGTTGGAGAGTTGGCTTAGTGGTTAAGAGCACTTGTTCTTGAGAGGACTTGGCTTGATTCTCAGCACTCATTTGGTGGCTCACCAGTATCTATAACTCAAGTTCTGGGGGACCTGACACTTTATTTTTTGGGTATCAGGCATATATGTGGTACACATACATAGATGCAGGAAAAACAAAAAAAAATTAAAATTTAAAATAAAAAACACATCTACTTATTTAGGGTGTTTGTGTGTGTGTGTGTGTGTGTGTGTGTGTGTGTGTGTGTGTGTGTGCATACCACACTGCGTGTGTGGAGGGTTTTCTCCTTCTACTATGTGTGACTCAGGCCATCAGGTTTGGACAGCTCCCTTTAGGGGCATTCTTTGAACACTACTTTCCCATAGTAAAGCATCTGGCTTTTGTACCCAGTAGTACCTCGTGCACCATTCTATGTGACACTCAACATGATGGGCCCTTTTACTTAGATGATAGGCTCCTTGTGGGCAAAGACTGTGTCACATTCACTTATGTCTGTAGCACTGGTGGCACTTGATCAATGTTGCTGACTATGAGAACCAACAAACTTATGGCTCTTTTTTTTTTTGTTTTGTTTTTTGAGATGTTTAAATATTTTTATAAAAATTGGTGTGTGTGTGTGTGTGTGTGTGTGTGTGTGTGTGTGTGTGTGTGAATTTGCCTGCATCTGTGCATCATGGTGTCTGAGAAGGCCTGCAGAGGGCATTGTAGCCCTAGGAACTGGGTTACAGACAGATGTTAAGTGTTATGCAGGTGCTGGCAATCAAATCCAGGTCCTCTGCAAAAGAAGCCAATGTTCTCAGACTAAAGGTAGCGTGTCTACCATAGACAAGGTATATGGGAACAGTTCCATCTGCTTAGTGATTTTATTTACTTAATCTTTGGTGCTGGGGATTGAGTATTGGGCCTTGTACACACTGAACTCATGTTCTACCACTAAGCCACAACTCAGCTCATCATTTTTTATTGTATTTTATATTTTTGAGACTAGGTCTTGCTGCATAGCACAAGGTGGGCTAGAATTTGAAACACTAGCCTCTCTAGTGGTGGATTACAGGTTACTACCATGCCCAGCTGAATTTTGTTTTAGAGAAAAGACTGAATTGTACCCTCAAGTCTCAAATGTGTAAATGCATCTTAGTTGGCCCTATGCTTTATAACTGATAAAACTATTGTACTACAAGGGACTAACAGGAGATCTTCCTTGGAGGTAGAGGGAGAAATGCTTGACTGTCAGCTTCTATTAACTCAGCCTATGTTTAGATACTTTTGATAAATATAACTTTTGCACATGACCCCTTCACACAGAAATCTTTAAATAACTGCCATTTTTTTTTTTAAATCAAAATTTCAGCCTCCTTCTTCATTATTCTCTTCCATTTTAGCTGTACTGTGATGGAGAATGTGAGCTTACTGAGGGGCCCTCTCACCTGGTCCCCAGATCCGCTGGGCTCCCTCAGTCTGTGACCTTGACACTACTCTCTTCTTCTTTTTTTTTTTTTTATAGCTCTGGCCATAGTGGTCGACTATGATTTCCTTTCTCCCCTTGGTCTACAGCTTCCATGAAGACAGGAGTCCTGTCCATTGCACTCAGCACTTAGCATATTGCTGGGCACATATTTAAATAAATACTTGTAGAACATTTTGAAATAAAATAAATAAAATGCGTGCTCATCGTGAAAGGGAGAACACTAAACAAGGCTCCGTGCCTCCTGAGGATCTACAGGTAGTCGATGGTTGCGGGAGGGGAAAGAGATATTTTCTTCAGTTGTGTAGCGACTGGTAAGTTGCCTGAGCTCCTGTAAATAACCTCTCACACATACTTCACTATGTTATCCCAAGTAAGCTCATTAGGTCGAGAGAGAGAGAGAGAGAGAGAGAGAGAGAGAGAGAGAGAGAGAGA
>OU015745.1:27979607-27993772 GCA_907169655.1 Acomys percivali
GAGAGAGAGAGAGAGAGAGAGAGAGAGAGAGAGAGAGAGAGAGAGAAAGAGAGAGAGAGAGAGGTGGGGGGAAGAGGAGGAAGAGGAATGAAGATAACAACAACACGAAAGCAGAGGGGGGCTAACTAGTTTGGAAGAGGGAAGGGACAAGGAAAGGTAAGGGGGTTAATATGATAGGCATATATGAAAGTGCCACAATTATACCAATTAATCAATACATGCAAAATAACAAATTAACAACCATGTAGAAGATCCTTTCATAGTCCTCTGAAAAGCCATTCTTAACCATCACCTCTTTCACCCAAAACTAATCATCCGCTTTGTTGTCCTTTGAGCAAATTGGAGGAAAAGGGGAGAGAGCATGTTAGGACCACTTGGGGACATTCTAGAATTCTATATCCCATGGAGCATTCTAATATGCCATCCCTATATCCCTAATAGAAATGTATGTGTATATGTATATCATATCATATCATATCATATCATGTCATGTCATATCAATTCAACTTG
The DNA here is from genome assembly GCA_907169655.1 of Acomys percivali. NCBI lineage: Eukaryota > Metazoa > Chordata > Mammalia > Rodentia > Muridae > Acomys > Acomys percivali. The sequence continues at coordinate 27,980,118 of OU015745.1, forward strand.
GAGCTTGAAAAAAACTTTCTAAATGCTAGACATTCTTGTATGCATACATTAGTAGTGTGTTATGTTATTACAACATTTCTAATGCATTTATATTAGTTACTCTGCTAGAGCAGAAGCTATATGAACACTGGTTTTATCTTTGCTCCTGGGTGTCACACAATACATACAATGAATGTGTGAAATATTCAATTGAAAAATAATCAAGCTTAAAATAGGTAGAAGATGAATCAAAATATACATTGGGAAGTTTACAGGAGAGGAATTGAGATTTATGACACATAAAAGTAAAGAAATTGTGGGCTGGGCATATAGATCAGTGGTAGAGTGCTTTGCTAACACCTGTGATGAAGACTTGGCTCTGCTCCCTCGCATGACAAATAATAAAACAAAATAAAAATGAAAAACAAAACACCCACAGAATTTGTGAAATAAAATTTGGAAAAGAACCAGAGCTATCCTATAGTGAGATATATAGCTAGAATCATCTACTGTTCCACAGAGCACCCCGCACTGTCTCTTTATCTGATAAATAGTTATTAAGTGACTCTCATGTTAGACACTGTCCTAAGCTCTGGTTAATTAAAAAAACATTTATCTGGTGTGTATATATGTATGCATGTTGCCTGTATGGGATGTCAGAGGACAGTTTGCGGGAGTTGGCTCTCTCCTTCCACTGTGTGAGCCCAAGGGATGGAACTCAGGTTGTCAGGCTTGGTGGCCAGCTCCTTTATCTGCTGAGCTATCTCATTGGCCTTCTGGATAAACTAAAAAGAAAATATTTATTTGTTTTTCTAATGTACATAAGTATTTTGCTTTTATATATATCTTTGTACCATGTGTGTGAAATGCCTATGAGGCCAGAAGAGGGCATAGGATCCCTTGGAACTGGAGTTATAGACCACCATGTGGGGGCTGGGGATCAAATCTGGGGCTTCTGCAAGAGCCATCAGTGCTCATAGCCCCTCCTATGATTAACATTTTAAGCCAGGCATAGTGGCGCACGCCTTTAATCCCAGCACTCGGGAGGCAGAGGCAGGAGGATCACTGTGAGTTCGAAGCCAGCCTGGTCTACAAAGCAAACCCAGGACAACCAAGGCTACACAGAGAAACCCTGTTTCGAAAAACCAATACACACACACACACACACACACACACACACACACACACAAAACCATAAACATACATGGACACTAACATGCCTAAAAACGTATTTTATCTTTCCTAGCGAGCAATCACAACGGCTAATTTAAAGAGTTAAAGAAAGTTACATGCGGCATGGTGGTACACACCTTTAGCCTCAGCACTCTGGAGGCAGAGACAGGGTATCTCTATGAGTTTGAGGCCAACCTGGCCCAGGACAGTGAGGGCTTTGTTGCACAGAGAAACCCTGTCTGGAAAAACAATCAAGCCACTTATTACACTGACGGTTCTTCTTTTTGTCACCTAACAAAAATAGCCAAAATCTTTAAAAAAAAAATCACTTTAACTGGGATGCCTTAAGGTACTGTTATTCTACTAGAATCTAAACAAATTCATATTTTCATAAGTAGAATTTTCAAAAATGGCTAAATATCATGAATAAATTGTATTGCTAAGTAACTCTGTTACAAGTTAGACAAAAATTGTCTCATAAGTGGATTTAGCATTTCTACACATCAGGAGCTTAGCAAAGGAAGGAGACAGGTCTTGTTTGGTAGAACTAAATCTGTTCAAAACAGATCTGAAGTAGAGAAACATTTTATTTGTTTCTTTGTACAAGATGGGGATTCTTGAATCTTAGGCTAGCCTTGAACTTGCTAAGTAGCTGAGAATGACCTTGAACACCTGATCTTCCTGCCTCTACCTTCCAGGTGCTGAGATTATAGGCCATGCTTCCTAAACACAGCTTTTAATGTTGGGGATGAAGTGGTGTGGGGGGCTTTCTTTCTGTAGGTTATAGGTCAAACTGGCGGCCACTGCTTTCCCCAGAAGATAAAGAACAAGCCTCAATATCTAGCTTATCTGTTGGTCTCCTAACTTTTAGTTAAGTAATTTTTAAAAATTTATTTTTAAGCTGTGCTAAGGATGAAACCCCAGGGCTTGGTACATGCTAGGCAAGTGTTCTATCAGGGAACTAAATTACCAGCCCAGTTCCTACCCTTTGAGTAGAGGAGGTAAGGGAAGTTGAACAGTTGTTTCCTAGAAGGGTAAAGTTAAAGCTTAGAAGCAAAGATTGGGACCAAGAAAAAAATATATATTAAGAATATATATGAATATATATATTATATTCTTATCTTCTACCAGTGATGATTAATTTCCAAAGACAGAAGGAAAATGTTCTCTGAGTTACTACTCTGAGTACCTGAGAGAGAGAATGTTTGGCCTCTTGGAAGGCAGTAGAATTATCCCTGCCATCACTGTCATCAGGGAGTCAGCGTCCTGACTTCTTCTCTGTGATAAACCAGCTAGATGGTTTACAGAAAACTATGTAACATCTATCATCCCCAATTGCTTTATCTGCAGAAGAGGGAGGGACTAGGAAGTGGTCTCAAGATTTCTTCTTCTCTCTATATTTAGCTCTAAAACACTACAAAGCTCTAACCACACTGTACTACAGTACTTGGGAATATATGTTGTTTTCTTTCTTAAAAGCAATCTTTGTTCCATATTTGAGGCTTTACACACACACACACACACAGACACACACACACAGACACACACATACACATACACACACTCACACACACACAGACACCCACAGACACACACACACACACACACACACACACACACACACACGCAAATTCAGCCTGTTGTAGCACTTGTCACAGGCAACAACTTCAGTTTTTATATTTAGGGTCGTCCCCTACAGAGGGCAAGTTGTTTAGTCCAGTGGTAGAACATGTGCTGAGCAGGTTTGATCTCTGGCACCAAAAGTGAAAAAAGTATCACTTAAAGGAATGTATCTCAGTTTCAAAACAAATCATGAAAATTGGTAGGTCTTTCCAGGAAGACCTGAAGAAGTCCGAGAGAAGCTCACTAATCTCTTCAAAAGCATAACATGATATAATTACCATATTAAAATATAATACTTTATACTTAGCATTGATATTGTTGAACAATAAACTTTTGGCATGTGAGATAATTAAGTATCTTGTTTTTTGGATCTGACTATCATGCTAAAATCTAGCAAATTGACATGTTTTCAAAATACTTAGTGAACTGTGGATGTATTAAAGGCAGATGCTACTTAATTACAAAGGCACATAAAAATGGATTTTCAACATAATAAATCAAGCAAAAAAGAATAATAATTGGAATATAAAAATGTTTCTATAAAAAACTTTTTTCCTTTTAATTTTTATGAGATGACTTTGCAGTCACAGCAGGCTTTTAACAGTAAAGATGTGTCTGCTGGTCAGGTTTTCCATTTGTACATGTTTGTTGCATGTAAATCACATAAGACAGACATGCTACTGGCATGACTATTACAATAAACAATATTACTTTCTCTTTTCCTCCCTGTGTGTCTGTCTATTTCTCTGCCTCTGTCTCTCTGTCTCTGTCTGTCTCTGTCTCTCTGTGTGTCTGTGTGTCTGTGTGTCTGTCTCTCTCTCTCGCTCTCTCTTTCTCTGTGTCTGTCTGTCTGTCTCAGTGAACATGGTATACTGGGAAGGCACAAACTACTTAGAAGAGCAAGCACAAGGAATCAGGAAAATCTTCAGGGAAAACATATGACCAGGACCTTGAATGTCAGGTAGGATTCTGATAGGACAGGATCCAGAGGCAACCATGTTTGTAAGCACAGAGACCACTTTCAGGAACAGCAAGACACAATTTTCTTGACTCTAAGTGGAAAAGGGAAAAGAAAGGGAGAAGAGGCAGGGCCCCTGGAAAAATCACAAATACCACCCAGTCAGAGTCAATAACAGAGGGGCTTTGTGTATTAGGACTGTCCTCACTTTTTTTTTTTTCAACCCATAAACATGATAATAGCTGATGGGTCTTTTTTTTTTTCCTTGCAGTGATATAATATGTGTCAGAAAAGGCCTGTTCACCTCATGGTGGCCAGGAAGCAAGAGGAGGCAGAATGGGGCCAGGGCCTCACATCTTCAAGGGCACACCATAGTGATCTAACTTGGTCCTACTGCCCAAGAGCACCAGGCACTGAACAAGCCTTCAACATTGGGGCTTTTGAATCATTTCAGATCTAAAGTACAGTAAAGATTTTTAAAAAAGTAATAAAGCTTGAATTACTCATTTAGGCTTTCATGTTATATACTAGGGCTACTGTTTGCCAGTTATTAGGACAACTACCACAGACAATGCTGAGTGGCACAAAAAATTGTGAAACCATTTTTTTCCCTTCAGATTTTTATGAAACCAGAGAAACAATTTTTAAAGTTTTCAGCTTTTTATCTTAAATAAAAGGAAAACCCCTACATCATTTGTGTCATAAGACATCCTGATCAAAAAAGCTTTCACTAACTTTTAAACATACAAAAAAATATAATTATCAAATTTCGATGTCATAGGGAAAACTTGACTGAATGACTCATTAGTAGCACAAGCTAATTCTATCTACTTTAGGTTTTTCCTAAATGCATTTGCCCTAAACCTAGTTATTTCATTTATATGTAAAAAGTAGCTGTGAGTATGAAATATTCATGCTTCAAAATGCCTTATAACTAAATGTTTTGTTTTCTACTAAAAACGCTATATTTTTTAAGCATGGTAAATACTGGGGATGTGATAGCAGGTCTTTCCAACAGAAGCTATAGTTTTAAAAGGTAAAGAAATATGTGGAGGTACTCGTTTGACTGAAGAAGCAACCAAACCCCTTCCCAGACAGTGGTCATCCCACAAGTTATGCGCCCCTCTGGGTTCTCTAGCTAGGCTTTTAAACATGCTAGTACTTCCATTTTGAGCTTTCCTCTAAAGGCAGTTCAGACCGGGAGTCAAACTGGTTGTGCTCAGTGATATAAAAGATGCCTAAGCAATCTGTGGGACTAGAAACAATGACGGGTTATTAAATGATCAAAGTAATTGGAACACATGCTTTCCTTGGTTATTCACAGGAAAACCTTTAGTGTTTTTGTTTTTTTTTCCTAGTCTGCGCTAGTGATGGGCATTTGAGAAACAACCTAGTCTCCAGCAAGAGGGATTCTAAAAGTATGTTCTTTTACAGCACCCCTCTGTGGCACGGCAGACCTGGAAGTGCTACCTGAGAAGCTTCAGCTATATGTTGCCAGTTGGGTCCAAGACCCAAGTGTTCAAGTGTGCCTGCTCTGTGGAGGGGGTGGAACCTTTCAGAGGTAGGAAGGTCCTTGAGACTATTTCTTCAGAGGAGACTGTGTTGCCTCCGCCCTTCTCTTTCTCTTTTGCACTTCCTCGAGTATGAGTTGTTTCACCATAGGCAACAGGGCCAAATGACTACGGATTAGAACCTCTAAAGCTTTAAGCTAAAAATAAACAGTTTTTTGGTTCAGTTGTTTTTTTGCTTGTTTATTTCTTTTAAAACAGGGTGTCACACCGTCCTAGGCTGGGTTAAAACTCATGGCAACCCTCCTGCCTCAGCTTCTTGAGTCTGGAGTTACAAGCACATACCACCACAATCTGGTTCAACTTTCAATGACAGAAAGTTGAAATGGACCATGGGTACTTTTTTTTTTCTTCCTGAGACAGGGTTTCTCTGTGTAGCCTTCGCTGTCCTGGACTCACCTTGTAGACCAGGCTGGCCTGGATCTTACAGAGATCTGCCTGCCTCTGCCTCCCCAAGTGCTGGGATTAAAGGCGTGTACCACCACTGCCGAGCTTTTAAATAAAGTCGAATGATGACTTACTTTATTATCAACTGCATGTAGCTTTCTTTGACTTTTATGGGTGGAGAAAATTATACTATCCGTATTACATAGGTTAGATTTTTGAGAGGAAGGGTGCTAGGAATGGACTTTGGGGTCTTGTGCATGCTAAGCTCTGCACTGAGCTACACTCCCAGCCTATAGTTTAAATACTATTTATCTACTTGCAAATGCTAAGCAATGGGAGATGCATTTCATGTGAGGTGTGCTTGCTTAAAAAACCACTGGAAATATGTTTTACATCAATGTTGCAGTGTCTGTAAATGCTAGAAACTGTATCTCATATGAATATGAGAAATGACAATTTTTAAAATAGGCAAAACCCAAATAGCATTAAAAGCAGTGCTGGCATGCTTTCCTAGACTATCTTAATGATAATGACCTCAAATTCAATGATTTCTTCATAAAGATGAAATACGTTTGCTGCAACTTGATTGCATCAACTAAAATAAAACTCTTGGCTTGAAAACTTGCCCTTATGTTTTATGAGGTTCGAAATAAAAAGGAAATTGATGGAATTAAACCAGCAAATTATTTTGCAATCAATGACTGCAGTTGTACACTGTTACAAAGCAGATGTGGTCAAATGTTGAGGAAAGTTGGATCAAATTCCCTTCCTGTCCAGTGCTGTTGATAGCTCTATTCATAATGCACTCTTGCCTTTAAAGGAACTGGCCCATAATGACAACTGCAGCTTTTACTGTTTTCAAAGGGTGGAGTATCAACCAATTGGTCATTGATAAGCATCTTGATGGTTCTCACTGTGAGAAACAAACATCTTCATGATGGATACAAATTTAATCTTTAAGGATATAGTAGAATCCACATAGATGAACACCAAGTTCAAAGGTTATCTTCTTACCAGATCAGTTTTTCGAGAGATGAAAGCAAAAGAAAATAAAGATCGGAGCTGGGGTGTAGCTCAGTGGTAAAGTGCATACTTAGCATGCACAAAGCCCTGGTTTTGATCTCCTGCATGAGAGAAAGAAAAGAGGAGAAAGGAAGGAAGGAAGGAGGGAGGGAGGCAGGGAGGGAGGAAGGGAGGGAAAAATTGGATATCAAATGAAATAAAACTTGGACTTAATTTGATAGCTTTAGTATATATTAGTTCTTGAACTCATAAAAATTTAAATACAAGAATGAACTAAGATTTGACAAACACTAAGTTACAGCTAAAATTAGTTCTGTGGGCTAGCCAACCAATCAGAACCAAATGGTAATAATTTGTTTTTAATAGGCATAGATCTTCCCTGATTAATATGAATGAGTGCCACAGCTCATGAACACATGGGTCTTCTTTACTATTTCTCTGAAGCCAAAAAAAAAAAAAAAAAGAAAAAGTCATTTAAAAAATGCTGGGCATGGAACCCCAACATCTCATATGTACTATACAAATTCACCTTCACACTTTGAATTTAAATACAGGTTTAGAAAATGTGAAGTTTTATCCTCTTGCATATATGTAGCATTGAGATTTTGTAGGAATTCCAAATATTTGTGTCTTTTTCTACAAGTCTGTGTGTTCTCTGAAGTTAAGGATAGTGCTGTACTCATCTTTGCATGGCAAAGAATAACAAGAAACTACATGAACCCAAATTCTGATGTGCTACTTAATTCTGATACTCTGAACATCAGAGACACTCAGCATCCTCTTAAAGCAGGCAGAAATGCCCAACACATGCCATTATAATTCTGCTTTTAAATAGATTTAAAAAAAAGATTTCCAAGCAACATAAACACCATGATTATCATTACATTTGTGTTAAGATACTAGTTTTCCAAAGATCCTTTGCCAAAGTTTCAAGTCTTCTTCCAGTCAGTCAATGCAGGTGCCCTGACAGATGGAGGGTTCTATCTAAAAGCTGAAAGTCGCTGGCCTACATGAAGATGCTCTCATCAGGATTGTTTTGAAACTTGTCTTTTTTTTTTGGAAGAATCGTACCCATTTCCATTAATTGTCCTAGTGCCTACTGACCTGGACCTAGCATTGGCCATGAGAGTAACAAAATGTGGACATGGTTCTCAGTATCCACTTACCATTGTGAGACATCCCCACAGCAAGGCACTTCTGGAACCGACAGTACTGACATTTATTCCTACTTTTTTTGTGGATCCGACAGTTGAGGTCACACCTATCATAAATAAGCTTCAATCGGATGGTTCTTCGGAAAAAGCCCTGCAAAGGGATATTGAAAATAAACAATTTTTAAGTCTATGTGACATACGGAAGCAGCAACCTGTTGATAAAGACACACTCATTGATCTGGGTATCAGAAAAAGTGGATTTGGGCTGGGAAGACCACTCAGTCAGTAAAGTGATTGCCTTGCAAGCTTGAGGGCCTGAGTTCAATCCCCAGGGACCTTGGAAAGATGCTGGGGATTCTGTGGTTTGTGCTTGTCATCCCAGGACTGGAAAGGAGAGGGAACCTGGGGCTCATTGAACAGCCGGTTTAGTCTAGTGGGGACCATGACTTGAATATGGTTGATAGTGTTAATGAGGATGACACAGAAGTTGTCCTCTATCTTTCACATGCATGCACACGTGTGTGCACGTGCACGCGAGCGCACCCCCACACACATGCACCTACAATCTATGAATATGCATACTGGTGTACATATATGCACTTATGCATACACATATTAAACAAAAGGCAGGTTTGCGCACAGTTCTATCATGGGGGGCCTTGCACAAATGACTCTCTGTGGCTCCCTAGTCCTTTCTGTTAAACCAAAGAGCAGGAGGATCCTCTAGGGTCCTTTTTCACCTCTTAGACACTGAGCACATCCACTTATGTCACGCAGTGTACATTGGCTCTACATTTGGTTTTCAGCATGCTCTAAGAAGTGTTCTGGATTTAATGCAATGCAAATAAAATACCATGTAATCAGTCCAGTCTCTCAGCAAGTCATTCCAGCAGTGTGCCCCAGCCTTCATAATTGTGCTAAGCAGCTTGGCAAAGTTATAGTCATTTCCTTCTAAAGCATGATCGGGGCCAATAAAAATCCACATGTGGATAACTTTTTGGAATTCTCCATGTTGCAATTTCCTGCAGAATTTGTTTTATTTATTTATGTAGTTGAAAGAATTCCCCACCATTGTAGCTTGCAAGCAGAAAGAGATAGCAGGAAATAATATGAGAAGCAATTGGGAAAGCCTCAGAAAATCTGCTACCTCAAAATACAAATATGTCCTTCTGGGACTAACAGAGTACTCATCTGAAATTTACTACATATTTTGCATAGAAATGCAGAAAATATAATTGAAGGTCTCTTCTAGCTCCAGTGTGTGTAGTGTGTGTGTGTGTCCATAGTTTTATTTCTTATTGTGTTCATCTTCATGAAACTCACTTCTCTAAAATTCATTTGGTTCTGTTAGGTATAAAAAAAAAAAACCCCTCAGAATTGGTTCAGCAAGATGATTTACAGGTAAAAGTGCCCTATAAACATAACAACTGAAGTTGGATCCCTGCAGCCTGTGTTGGCAGAAGCAAATGGGCCCTTGAAGGCTGTCCTCTGACCTTTATGTGAGCACATATGCATGCTCATACTCAAGCATAATACACAGACAATAATATAAATAAAAATAAAATTTAATTAAAAACAAACAAAACCCCACTGAACTAATACTGGCTTTGCTTTGGCATACATTTTAACTTTCTCCAGACTCCTCCTCCCTAGAGCTTTATGCATGTTACTAATGAGCTACCTTCCTGATTTTAGAATCACGTCTTGAAAAATAAACAAGCAGGTATGTTCTACTGCTTGCTTGATGTCCTTTCTGGAACGTCACTAGCCTTTCAACCTAGCGTCCTGGCCCTCCCTATACACTCCTTTACCAAGGCAGCTCCATGCTGTTTCTCAAGCTAAATTCATGAAGTCATCTTGACTTATTTTTTCTTGAAGTTACTTGATCTCTTTCTTTCCCTCAAGTGGCTAGCTCTTTCTTTAAATACAGGCTTAATACTCCATTATCTGACATTTGTGGAGCATATGTACTTTGACTTTCAGATTAAAAATAATTCTCCAGAATAGTTGCAAATACAAAGTAATGTATGTTGGTCTTAGGGGGAACATATAGACCCAAGTCTGTAAAAATGAAATCTGTATTTCTCTTCACCTCTATCTGCAGTACTGCGACTCTAACCCAGGGCCCTGTGCATGCTAGGAATACGCTTTACCATTGATCTACATTCCATTCTGCCGGCCCCCCCCCCCCCCCCCCCCCGCCATTTTGAGCCTATATAGTCCAGGCTGGCTTCAAACTTATGATATTTTTGCCTTAGTCTCCCTAGTGCTGTGATAGCAATTCAGGTTCCATTATGATACTTTATATACATAACCTGAAGGTGGTGATAGGGATCAACCCAAGGCTTTGCCTAAGCTAGGCAAGCTGTCTCTGAGCTATTGAGCCTTTATATTTTTGAAGGCACAGCCTCATTATATAGCCCTGGCTGACACTGAGCTTGGGTTTCTCCAGCTTTGATCTTCCAAGTACAGAGATTTTGGATGTCTTTCTACGGTACTTTTAGTGAACTCATGTTTTGACTGCAACCTGTTCAGTAAGGCCAGCCGTGGAAAATTCCACATTACAATATCTTGGCACTCAAAAACTTTGGGGCCTTATGGATTTTGGATTCTAGGATTAGGAATACTCAATATGTACACATATGTCTACTTCTTTGGTATAAATTTTAGTAACATCTTACCTTCTCAGTCAGTCTTATCCCCTAATTGATGTTTTTTTCCTGTCCCTGCATGTGCTCTGCTTCTGCAACTCTTGGTTTCCTTACTCTTTTCTTGTTTCTAGTAGTACTTGTGACTTTTTAATATATCACAGAAATTACCCAAGCGATTAGATGCTCAACATGGATGCCCAAGTCTTTATTTTCTTGCCCCTTCCTCTCTCCTTACTTAAAGTTCTAACTTTCACATGGGTAGTGCTGTCTCTTTACCACTAGACGCAGCCAGAGCCCACAGCAATGCTTCATTAAAACCTCACATGTGATTCTATCTCTTTCTGATCATTCCCTGAGTTTGCTACCATTTATTATTCTACTCACATGGTGGCAGCTGTTTCAGATCACTGATATTTCTTACTATGAGTGCACTTACATCAGCAGTACTGAAAAGTTTTGTTTGCTATTTGAGATAAGGTCTTGCTATGTAACCTAGGCTGGTCTTAAACTTACAGCCATCCTCATGCCTCAGCCATGTGAGTGCTAGAATTGAAGGCATGTGTCATCATGCTCAGATCATTGTACACATTTTATTTACATATATGCAAGGGTTATCTTTGCCAGAATTTCTGTATTATATGAACTGCAAATTATATATTTAAGATAATGCAAGATTATTTTTCAAAATGGCCATAAGAGTTTATAATGTTCTAATGTTATGAAAATCTGAATGTATCACCACTGCTTGGTGACTTCAGACTTCCTTATGTTTATTGTCTTTCTTAGTGTTCCTCATACCTGTGACTATAGGTACATGCTGCCATGCCCAACTGTCAGGTTTTGTTGAGAATCTATTATATGTAAAATGTAAGTGTTATCTCAGCATATATTTCCATGGCTTTTCACTTCTATGTTTGTAATGGGTCATCTTGCCTAAAATTGAACATTAGGCATTCTTTATAAGTTCTGGATGCTTATTTGATGTCTGTCACATGTCAGTTGGTAAATATCTACATTTTTTTCCAGTGATTCTTAAAATCCTGTAAACATATTATTTAATTTCCGTCCTTGAGAGATGACAGGCACACTCTTAGCACTTTGAATCCTGTTGTGGTCGTGCATTCATTGTTGCTGCAGGAAGTCTCTTGTCAACTGGTTTTGGTGGTGATCTTTCTGACTCACTGACTGTTTTATATACCCTCTTTCTCCCTAGCACTCCATAGTCTTACTAAAGCATGTGTAGCATAGATTTTCTTTGACATATTTTCTTGGTTGTGTTTTCTGAATCTGGGCTGTGGCTGTGCCAGCACTGATGATTAACAGTGAGTTAGTATATGCAAAGCCTGGTCCATGCTGGTGAGGAATTTTGATTGCCACAATAATAAAAAAAAAAATGTAGCTTAATTCCTATGATATATGACAAAAGTGAATCACTTGGGAATGATTTTGTGTCCTTCAATGCTAAAGAAAAACGATCCTGAGTATCATTTACATATTTTATACAGATAGAAAAGGTTTTAGTTCTTTGTTTTGAGACAAGTTCTCACTGTGTAGTGCTGGTTGGCCTGGAACTCACTACTTAGACCAGGCTGGCCTCAAACTCACAGAGATGTGCCTGCCTCTGTTTTCTGAGTGCTGGGAGTAATGATGTCGACTACTATGCCCAACCTTGTATACAAAATTTTAATCTGAATATATACCTAAGAACTTGCTTTTACTGTTATTCTACTCTAATTTAATGATATACTGTTTTCATGTCATTTAACTCTTTTAAGAATGAAGAGGAAGAAATAAGGATATCACTGAGTGTTTCCCTGTGAATTTACTTACTAACTTAATGAAGTTGGATTTTTCCAGAGCTTCTTCATATCACTAATAAGGAAACACTCTAGTAGTGCTCTTTATTATTTTAGGGTCTATAAAACAATGTGCATTTCCACCTGTATCTTTATTTTACTTATTCTTTCAGCAGTTAACTCTTTGGATGATCATTCAGTAAAAGTGTAATGAAGTTTGTAGGTTGCTGTTTCAGAAGCCGCTCTTGTGTATACACTGATCCAATGTCTTCCTAATTACCTTAAGAAAATGACTCTTGCTTTTGGTTATGTCTTATTTTTTAAAATGTTTTCCCAGTTTCTCTTTAATTCTATGATGATGATGACGATGATGGTGATGATGATGATGATGACGACAACAATGATGATGATGGAAGAGGTACCTGTGTGGCATGGTATGGGTGTGGAAATAACAACTCTGTGGAACCGATTTTCTCTTTCTACCTTTAAGTATGTTCTGGGTATGTACCTCAGGTGATCATGTTTGTTCAGCAAGTACCTTTACTTGTTGAGCCATGGTAACGGCCCAATTATTTCAAATTTTCTCTTTAGTTTTATTTTATGTGTTTAGTCTACACACATGCTCTTGCACCCCGTAATGCAGTATCCACAGAGGCCAGAAGAGAGCGGCAGATCCCTGGGACTATGGTTCCAGAAGGCTATGAGCCACCATGTGGGTGCCAGGAATTGAACCCTAGTCCTCAGGAAGAACAGCCAGTGCTCTAAACTGTGCAATCTCTCCAGCTCTACAATTCCTTTATTTTTTTAAACAAAATTCCATGTACAACAAGCTGAGTCCTTAGCATGGTACTGATTTTACCATGAGATTAAAAGTTCCATGCTGGGATTTCATGTAGCCTTCTCATGAAGTACTTCAGCCCACAGGAGCTAAGTTATTGAGCCACCCCAGGCAGGCAGGAATGTACTGAAACCATGTACCCAAGACAGGGAGGGCCCAAATAGAAGGAGAAGTAGGATGCATTTAACTGTAGTGCAGATTGTATTTACTCAGAGCTTTAGGTAAATCTTGGTTCTAACTGATCTTTTGGAAAAGATTGCAAAATATGATTGCTCTGTTTTGAATGTGTCTCTTAAGGCTTCAAGTGTTAAAGCTTTAATCTTTATGCAACGTGGAAGAGGACAGAAACTTAATCTGACTGTTGGAGGCTGGAGGTGGAGCCTTGGACAGGGATTAAGATTAGATAAGGCCGCTAGGGTAGAGTCCCTGTGATTGAATATGGTTACTTTGTAAGAGGAACACACACACACACACACACACACACACACACACATACATACACACA
>OU015745.1:28003561-28028156 GCA_907169655.1 Acomys percivali
ATTTTATTTTATTTTATTTTATTTTATTTTATTTTATTTTATTTTATTTTTGAGACAGGGTTTCTTTATGTAGCCTTGGCTGTCCTGGAATCACTTTGTAGACCAGGCTGGCCTCGAACTCACAGTGATCCGCCTACCTCTGCCTCCCGAGTGCTGAGATTAACAGCGTGCACCACCACATCTGGGCCAAGTGTTAGGATTAAAGGTATGTACCACCACACCTGGAGGCCATTCATCATTTTATTGGTTAACTTCTTTTTCTATCTGGGGATGGAAACCCACAGCTTTGCACATGCTAGGCAAAGGCTCTACCAGTTCCCCAGGCCTAGGGTTTTTGAGATAGGGTTTCAATATCAGCCCAGGTAGGCCTTAAACCCACAGCCTTCCATCTGAGCACTGTCTTGGCAAGTGTGCACCACTAGGCCTGGCTTTACAGATTTTAAAATGACTTTTTTAGGTTCATATAAAATTAAGTAAAAAGATAGCTCTTATATAGCGCCTTACCTTCCAAGACACAGGGTGTGCCCCTGCCACTGTTCTGTGCTTGTGTGGCACACCTGTGACAACTAATAAGCCAGTATGGATATGCTCTTATGAACTAAAGTCATGTCTCCATTAGGGACTGTATATAAATAAGCGTATGGATGCTAACAGGAGTGTAATGTGATGTGTCTATCATTGAAGTATCATATAGAACTATTTCTCTGTCCTAACCAACCCTTGCATTCCTCTATTAATTTCACCTTTCCTTAAGGGAATGCTGTTTCCCTGAGCTCTACTATTAAGGATATGCTGTCAGGGAAGCAGGTCAACCAGCAATTTTGTATAGTAAGTCACCATGTCATAGCTTGGCATTAGAAGTCCTCCATGGCACAGCCCTGGTTTACTCTCTCAGTCTTATTTTCCATTGGTTGTTCTGATACCTATTGTGTCCTACTGCTGGATGCCATGCTGTCTACCTGCCCTGCATTCCCTCCTCTTGCTCTTCTTTGTAGATGCAGATTCTCGAGGTCGCTGCATCTTTTCCTATCCTTCATTTCTTTGCACCGCACTCCTCCTTGTCTTTCAAATCTAAACACTATTTTCTCCATGAAACCTTCCACAAATCTTCCTCTTTTTTAAGGTTGACATAATTTCCTATCTGGTTAAGTATTTATAGCATTTGCATTTGCATGTTGTCCCAAATGAAGAGACACCTTATCCTGCTTCCCATTAGCCCTTCTGCATGGCTGTGGTGTTCTAAACACTTGCCAATTAAGTAATAATGTTATATAGGGAAGAGTAGAATGGTTTCTCATTTTTCTGAGAAGGAAGAAGAAACTGGGGATTCTTTCTTTTTTGTAATTAATTATTGTTTTATTTTTGTCAATGTAAGTTCCCCTAAGGAGATAAAGGCTTGATACTACAATTAAGACACAGCATGAGCTAGAACTCTGCTCTTAACTCCAAATATTTAGTCTTTTCCCTTTGAGGACTATCAAGAAGATTAGAATTCATTACATTGATTTTTTTCTTCTTTTGGCATATTGGGCACTGAACCAAGACTTGCCCATGTGATAGGCAAGTGCTTTACTACTGAGCTATACGCTAGCCCAGGCTTCCTTATTCCTCTATGCAGGAAGGACAAGGAAGAAAGAAAAACATTTGCCTCTTCATCTCTAGGAAGACATACTGATGAAATACATGCTTTTCCCTCCCTCTCCCTTTTCTGGATTCTGGGACACCTTGACCTCAACAGCATTACTCCATGGACATGGTTCCTGGGAGGTACAGGATCCAAACATGCTTTATTTTACTTTGACTTAGCGATGGTCCAGGAAAGCTGCTTCTTATTTTGTCTCTAGAAAACATAAGCTTCTGTTGCTGCCAAGCTGTAAGTGTTTTTTGTTACTCCGTGCAATTACCCATGAAAGAGCAAATGGACAAAATATTTGCATGAACGACAGCCCTTCTCAGGAGTAAGTTGGTGTCTTAACTTTGCAGCTGGGTGACATGAGTCTTGTTGCCTCGGGACATATCCTTCAATTTCACAACCTTTTAAGAAAGTCTTTAGACAAATTTTGTGTGCAAGGACACAGCTCTATGCTGTTTCTCTTTGACCTTCAAACTTGGCTCTCAATTCTGTTATGGTTAATGAGCAGCCTTCTCTCACTACTCCAAAGTGTAATGCATTTCAAACAAAAGTATAATCGATTTCACGCAAGAGTAAAGCGACTCCTCTAATAGAATAGGCTCCACGTGGGAGCGCGGAAGTGGGTCAGAACGATATGAGGTTGTGACACCAAGCACTAGGACCATATGGTTTGCCTTTGGCATATTACATTGTAATCTAGGGAAAGAAAAACTTCTACTGGAGAAATTCTGGGGAGGTCTGGGGTGTGATTTAGTAGTAGAGAGTTTGCTTGGCCTGAGTGAAGTCCCAGGTTCAATCACCAGTACAGAAAATGTGAGCAACATCAAATCTATACCACATTTTTTTTAAAGCCTGGATGTAAAGTTCTAGAGAGGTTGGAGTTATAGCCCAGTGGTAGAGTAATTGTTTAGCATGTACAAGATGCAAGGGTCAATTCCTAGTACCTTAAAAGAGGAAAAAACAAAACAAAACATGAACACCTGACTGGTTTACAGTGGTTGATATTAATAGACCATTGAGGCTTTGGTACTGATTATACTAGATGCTATACTGCATTGATCTCATTTAATCCTCATAACAGCTCTGTAAAGTAGGATACTCAGAATTATTTCTTTTTAAATTTTTTTGTCTGTTTTACATAGGGTCTTACTGTGCAGTCATGGCTGGCCTAGAGCTCACAGAGATCCTCTGGCCTCTGGCTCCTGAGAGCTGGGTTTATAGGCATATGCCACCACATACCCAAAATCCTCAAGGAAGAGTAATAAAAAGCTGAAGATATATCTCAGTGATCTAATACTTGTCTAACATATATAAAGCTGTGAGACTAAACTCAGCTCTGAAAGCTTTTGGGAAATATGGCCCAGATACAGAAGTAATTTGTGGACAATTATTAGGAAGAGTTGGGTATTGAACAGAAATGGTCTGGAGCTCTGTGGCCACACATTTAATCAAAACTTCCTGATCTCCCAGGTGTACACTAAACATCAACACATTCCTAGAACTCATGCTGGGCCAGGCATGACACTAGTGATGAATACTAAAGAGTAACTCTGAGAAATGCATTCTGATGGGTATGGAGGTAATGTGGCAACACCTCAGGAACTCTAGAACTTAGCAGCTTTGTTAGCAATGACTTTCAAGAGACACTTAACCACTGATTTTCAATGTCTTCTTGTTTTAGGTTAATATCATGATACTCACAAATATGGCTCCTACTTGCTTACCCACGACAGCCCTTCCTCATTGATCAGTACAAACTAAGTTGGGAATTATATAGTCCCTCTCCCATCTGTGAGCCAACATCCAGAGATAAAAATCATCCTGAAATATTACAGGGGAGAAAGCCATTTTGAAATAATTGTTGTTTACCACTTGACAGTAAAATAAAATGGGTATAATGATCTGCTTATGAATACAGTCAGTGAGAGACTGGGTGGGCGAGAACACTTCTTTTCTGTCTCTTGGCTCAGCATCTTTTGAACTGTATGGTGTTGTTACTATATTGATATAACATGTTGGAAGAGTGAGTTTTATCCTAAGCCAATTTTCATAGATCAAGATGTATTTGGTCTTAATTAATATATACGAGTCACATCAAATTTCAAAAGTCTCATGCAAGAAAGCATTTACCAGATGGCAGATTGTCACAGATAAAATGTAGAAGAGCTCTGTAGGTGAATTGTTCTTGCTGTAGCTCAAATGTGAAATGTACCCCACAGGATCACATGCTGAACCGTTTGGTACCCAGCTAGCATGCACTATTTTGGGATCTTTAAGAGGTAGAGCCTACCAGGAGAAAGTAGGCCATTGAGGGATGGGCCTTGAAGGCTTTAGCCCAGCCCCACTTCATCCTCCAGTCTTTTTCTGCTTCCTGTTTTCTAGAAGGGTGAGGGCTTGAGGAGGCTGAGCTGCCTGCTCTTATTCTACCATAGTGATACCTTCTCAACCAGGATCCCCAGGAAGTCCAGGTTGTTTCCTGTCAGGCTTTTGGTCACAGTGAAAAGTATGCACTACACTAACAAAAATACTAACCTCCAAATTAGTGGGAAGGTTAAAGGAATGGCTAATCTACTAGGATAAGCACTGTGATGAGCTGAGTTTTCACATAATAAATACAGAAAATCCCACCTTATTTGTTACTTTTGTAGGTTGCTTTTCTGAACATTAACGGTAAAGAAGGATGGAACAGTGTTACGTCTGGTGCCGGGATTCTAATTCTGCCTTGGAGGTCTTAGTTCAATGATCTCTCTCTAGCTAATTTCACCATCTATAAATAAATGCTACCTTGTCCTGTTCTGAAGACTAATGAGATGTAAAAGACTAATGATACGTAAAACATCTATGATACTTATTAAGCTCTAAATAAATAATAGTTATAGATTTTGTACATATTAGTAACCAGAGTCCCATCGTCATATAAAAGGTGGGCTAAAAGCCTCCAACACGTTCTCTGGGGGACAGGAAGAGGAAGAAACACGAGCAGAGTCCTATTGTTCAAATAGGACAATGCCAAAAACAGATGTGCCGTTTTAAAGACCTCTGGAAAAGTGAGTAACTTCTCAGAGTTACTCACTCCAAGGCTTAATTGCTCTTTTGTGGCCTGGAAAGTCTGTCTTATCTGGCACCTCCCCAACTGTATTATACATATGCTAATGATGTTCCTTTAAAAATCATTATACAGAAAAATATCAGGTAGTCAAGTAAATTTAGGAAGTGCTAGGTTAGGCAAGGTTGAACATGTTGACTGCAAGATTTAGACATATGATTCATACTCAGGGAAAGGACAACATGCAGAATTATAGCTGTTTGAAGGACAGCTGCTTATGAAACCACAATATGCTGATGCTGGGGTTTGTAAATATTCCTTTCAAAGTTATTACAATGTAACCATGGACAGCTGACTTAACTTCAAATTACATGAAGCTACATTGTGAAGGTGAGAGGAGAGAGAAGTGTATTTGGGAAAGGTATGTGGTAGTAAAACGATTGAATGCTTATGTTCTGTAGTTGGAGGTGAACGGATGGTGAACACAGTATAAAAAGTAGCAGCCAAGCATGTGATTCTCAAGACACAGAGGTGAATGCCAGAAGAAATCTCTGGAGTTAAATATCGGTAGCTTTGAAATGGAATTATAAAATGGCTCTGAGGATCTCCATTTTTTTTTTTTTTAATTAAAGGCTTCATGCTGTCTGACTTCTTAAAAAATGATTATTCATTTGATTACATTAAAAAGTAAGCTTGGGAAAAAAAAGTAAGCTTGGATAGCCTTTATTTTCAACTCTACCACTAAATTGTACCTCAACCCCTTAAATACTTTTAACTCTAATATTTTTCCACGAGTTCATCTAACAAGTGGGAGTAAATCTGTTCCTTGCATGTACGCTGTGTTATTAAAAAGGAATGATCAGATAATAACATGGGAAAATAGAAAAGATATATTGAAATAAAAAACAAGGTTTGACCAACAGATGATTCTCCTATTTATTTACCTAAAAAATTGTGGCTATATGTGTGTGTTCATTTATATTCACATGTACATATGTGTGCAGGAGCCTGTGTATGTGCACAAGCCAGAGGACTTGTGTTGCATGTCGCCCTCAGGAACATCAGACATGCTAATTTTGAGACAGGCTCTCTCACTGGATCTATCTGATTCTTCCCCCTCAGAACTGGGACTATAAATGTATGCCAGATTTTTAGAAATATGGGTTCTGGTGACTGAACTTAGGCCTTTGTTCCTCCAAGGCAAACACTTTTACCACCTGAGCCATTTCCCCAGCCCCTATACCAATGTTTTTCTTATCTTTGATTAGTATCATGGGCTTTTGTTTATTAAAAGAGAAATGACTCAGAATTTCATTCATAGAAGCATAATTTAATAATGATGGCTAACAACTTTTAGTTGCTTAAGCAGTAGGCATTATATCTTATGTCCATCATGCATGTGTTTTTGTGTATATGTATATAAATATTGCAGATCAACATATTTAAATTATAGTGCAGTTAAAGGTATACTATAATATGAAGTCATGTGCAATTATTTAATAGTGTTAAAAATAGGCTTAAGGTTAAGTAAATTGTGTATCATTACAGAGTTAATTAATATTACAGCAAGACTTTACATTCAGTTGTGGCTTCTCTGACTATAGAAAGGTTTAGAAATAAATTGTGTTGTGCCATTTGTTTATTCTACATAAGAAAACATATTTTCATTCTGCTACCTACTTAAACAGTTTCTCTGGATTGACTTCCCACTGGTGGATTTGGCAGAAGATAAAGCATATAATATGTATCTCTATGTGCACATTTCTTTATGCTAAGCCAAATGGTTCATGGTAAATGTTTCAATTCAGATCAACAAAGCCTTAGAGAAGCCATAGCTTTAGCCTCAGCACCTAGAAGGAAAGCACACTCATATTTTATCTCTAGAAGTTAGCTTTTTCTGGTATGGGCTACATGTTGTTTAGGTAGCTTATCATGAGGCACGGGGAGAAGGAAAAGAGGACAGGATCATACTGAGCATCTCCTCTGCTTCCTGACCCACAGACTCATATCCTATTCCACTGTGGTCAAATCAAGCATGGCTTATTGGTTTTCTGTTAAACTTTCTTATGGTTCTAAAGATAGATTCTAGTAATAGTCTAACTGTAACTTAGGCTAAGTGCTAATAGCTAGTGCAGTTGAATTGAAATCACCACGTTGCCCAGTATACACTGGCATCAAGTAAAGAACTGTGCTCCTCCAGGGACAATAAAAAGCCAATAAATAGGCTGGGGTGTATCTCAGTGGTAGAGGATGCTCTTGATATGCACAAAGCCCTGGTTTAATTTTAGCACACATGCATGGCACACAACACAATATAACAAAACACACACACACACACACACACACACACACACAGAGACACAGTTAATAAAGGAAAAATTATGGACAATTCTATGCTACAGAGTCAGTAACCTAGATGAAGTGAGTCTCTTCCTTGGGCCCATTCTTCAAAACATAGTCTGCCAAAATGTACCCAAAAAGAAATAAACAATTGAATAGGCCTATATCTGTTAAAAGTTGAATATGTAATTAACAACCTTATAAAACAGAAGGCCAAGAAGCACACACTGGTCAATTCTACCTGTCATTCAAGGCAGACATCATAACAGTTCTTTGCCAGTAGAAACAGATGTAATAATTCTTGATGCTATGAGGCCAGAATTATTTTAATATCAAAACAAATAAAGCCATCACAAGGGATAAAACCCTGTAAACAAAACTGGTCAAGAATATAGACACAGAAATCCCCACCAAAATATTAAAAAATTAAATCTAACGATGTGTAAGAAGAATTGTACAGAGATGGTGTAGTGTCACACACCTTAAATTCCAGCATTTGGGAGGCAGATCTCTGAGTCGGAGGCAGGCTGGTCTACATAGAGAGTTCCAGGACAACCAGGGCTGCATAGGTAGACTCTTAACAAACTAACAAACAAGCATCCTATACACTACTTCTACCAACTATGTATAACATTTTTCATTGATCATACAAAAGAAAACCTAGGTGAGTGTGGTGGTGATTTCTTTATATACAGTAAAAAGGTATGATCCATGAAAGATAAACATAACTTTATTAAAACTTAAGTTTTCTATTCTGTACAAAACTATGTCAATAAAATATTTGTTAAAAATACATCTGATAAATGTCTTCTTCAAAATACACAACAAACCTCTTAAGAAAACAAACAACTTGATATAAAAATAGCACAAAGACATCAGCAAGAAGATAAGATCTTCAACATCATAAACAATTAGGAAACCTTCAAACACTGGCAACACCAGAAGCTGGTGAGGCTGTAGAGCATCAGGAATACTCCCTCATTACCAGGAGGAATGCAACAGGATCTGTGACTTTGCAAGACAGTGTAGCTAGTTCTTATAAAACAAAATATGGTCCTCCCACACAGTCCAGCAGCCACATATCCAATAGACTGAAAACTTAGGTATACACACACACAGACACAGACATACACAGATACACACAGACACAGACACACACACACATCAAAACAAAACAAAAACAAACCTGTACACAGATGCTTATTACAGCTCTATGTTTGTCACAATTTGGAAACCATTAAGGAACCCTTCAGGAGATGAGTGGATAAACCATAATACAGTAAGACAATGAAATACTTAGTTCTGAAAAGGAATGAGTTATCAAACCATGAGAGAACATGGAGGAAACTTCTATCACTTAGGGAAAGAAGCTAATCTGAAAGAGAAACAGTAAATAATTCCAATTAAATAATGTTCTAGAAAAGGTAAAAAATATGCAGACTTTAAAAAAAGATTTGTTTGAAAACATTTTGTGTGTATCTGTGTGCACCTGAGCATATATGTACCATGTGTGTGCAGGTGCCCTTGGAGGTCAGAAAAGGGTGCTGGAAGTACAGGAGACAAGCTTGGTTTTAATGAATCAACAAGTTGACTACTATGCATTAGGTATTTCCCCCACCTCCCAGGAATAGAGACTAAAACATGGATTCTTTCTTAATGATTACATACTTTGGTTTAGGGAATATACCAAAAGAGAAAAATTAGAAAAGGCTGTCTCTATTAAGGGCTAAATCACACGGTGAAGACTATCAGTGTCAGAGGACTTTACTCTTATCTGACTGTTATTAGTGAGAACTGCTGTTTACCAAGTACTGCTCATGGTCTCATGGGGATACAAGAGGATGATCAACCTGACTAAGATCTCTGCCTCCCTGGTGGTAATGCTCTAGAGGATGAAGCAGACTATAAGCTATAAATACAACCGGCCAATAAGCTATGTGGTATAGAAAAAGATGACAAATACTTTCAAAATATGAAACTGAGGAACTGAAGAGGACAAAGGCAGTGGGCAGGGTAGGGTGGAAAGGCTGTTATTACTGGAAGGTGAGATCTGAGCAAAGATTTGAGGGACTAAGAGAGACAGTGATATGCCAGAGGAAGAGTGTCCCAGCATGATACTCATGGATGAATAGGAGCTGGGGGAGAGACTTGAGGCAGGACTGTGCATGGGATCTTTGGGGGACTATACAGGATGCCAAGTGATGCTGCAGCAGAGCCAAGGGGAGATGGACAGGAGAAGGAAGGAGTTACAGAAGTCTCCTGGGGCGGGGTTAGCAATACCAGGCCAATTTGACCTTTTGTTCATGACCTGTGAATTGAGAGCCACTAAAGGGTGTTGATCTAGAAACAGTCCTGACTTTTAACCATGGTGGATAAAAGCTGGGTGGAGAACAATGTTGGAAGGAAGGGCAGACACATTTAACACGCAAAACCTGTCAAGAGACGGTTCTGTAGTCCAGAGACAGCAGATTGGATCAGGCTGGCGTCAGCCTAGGAGGTAGAGGAGACTGGAGGAAACAAGAACCTTTAGATGTGGATACTCAGAGAAAACTTCACAGAGCAGGTTGATGTTCCTTGAACCAGACCTTAAAGGACAGGGAGGATTTGAAAAGGTGGAAGTCTGGGAAAGGCATTTAAAGATAACATGCTAAACTCTGAGGCAAGAGGGAGTGTGGCTGTGTTCTTGTAAAATGAGATTAGTCTGAAGAGAGCCAGGTAGGCCACTTCCTTGGAGATGGTGGGAAAGAAGGTAAAATATACGAAGTGTAGTCTGGCTATCAAAAAGCAGTGGAAGCCAGGCAAGGACGTAGACTTCACCGCACCATGATGCCTTTCGAGCAGCAGGCACTCAACAGTTAGAAGACAGATGGAGGCAAATGTAGGGCCATCTATCTGCAAGTCTAGAGCTGATGTAAGAGTTTCTCATACACAGAAAACCTGGCATGGATGAGGGAGGGTTAATTCACATGTAACGGATAGTTGACTGTTTCAAATCTACTTTATAGTGTTAACTACACATGATGCTCTCTACATGTGGGGACCTTAATCTTGTCTTGGCAATTGCTTGTTCAAATAGAAATTACATGGGTCTAAAGCTCTGCATGTTCAAATAGCCATGTGACCTCAGTTCTGAGGTTGTAAGAGTGGGATTGGAGATGCTATTAGATGCCTGTGCAATCTCTATGTCTGTCAATTAGCTACAGGTGCAAAACTGTGCATACAAAGGGAAGGTACTTTGTGCATACAAAGGCAGAAAAGTACAGAGACCCAGCTCTATTCGCATGACTCCAACACAAATACACAGCGCCAGGTAGATGAACAGGAAGCACTCACTAACATCTATGCCACTCCGGTGTGTCCAAGGAAGCTAAAATAATGAAGCCACGGGCCAGTTCTGGTCCCTCAAGTCAGTGAAGAAATTTTCTCAGCCCGGATTAGGAAATCCACTGAGCTAAGAAATGTGAACCTAACAAGATACTTTGATTTTAGAGTTTCTCCAGCATTACTTCTTCAGGGTAAAGGTAGAATTTAGGGAGCATACTCATAGACACAGTGACCTGACAATAGCAGAGATATGAATGTATTTTTTGTTTAAAGGACTATATTTTACATTACTATTTTAGCACTTTGAGAGAATAACTGCTGTTATGTTGCTTTGAAAACCAATTATAATGTGCCTATGATCCCAGCACTAAGGAAGAAAGAGACAGAGTGTGAGTTTAAAGTTTGATAGCAAGACCCTGCCTTAAAAATACTTTGTGTTTTCTTGTGAAGTGACATGTCTTTTGTGTTTTCATATACTTTAATTCACAATTTGAGGGAGGATATAAGAAAACTGACTATTTTGGAGAAACAATGAAAAGACACTGAGTCTAGAAATTGACCTAGTCCAAAGTCCAAGTCTTAGACTTTAAGAAAGAAGTTAACACAAGGTAATTCAGAAATGCAGACAGAACTAGAACCATGCTGAGGAAAAAGTTAATACCAACAACTATAAAGTTCTCTTAAAATGACTTGAATTGTTTTTCTTTCTTCACTGCTGGGATAGAACCAGAGTTTTTGTGTACGATAGGCAAGCACTCCACCCCCCACCCCTGCCACATTCCAACTCTCAGAATTGCTATTGCATGGGATATTATGAAATTCAGATTTGTATCAATACTTTAAATCTCTTTTGGACTTTCACTTCAACAAATAAAGATTATTCATAACCTAGAGAAGGGTTTTTTTGGTATTGTTTTGTTTTTTCCTCTGGCAGGGGTGGGGTGGGGTGGATACAATCACTGCTTCCATTTAATCCTAAAGAATGATTTCAATTTTTTGACAGTTCATTTCTTTGTAGACGAATGTTAATGCAGTGGGAAGTAATTTCGCTATGTTAAACACAACAAAATGAAGCGACCCAGGGCTGAAGATGAAGCTCAGTGGTAGAGCGTTTGCCTGGCAAATAAGCTCCTGGACTCCATCCCCAGTACTGTAAAGATTTTTTGTTTGTTTTTTGCTTGCTTTTTTTTTTTTTTAAAGATTTAAAAAAATATATTTAAAGCTGTTTTCTTGAAGTTTAATTATTTTCTTCTTAAAACACTCATGGGGGGGGCTTTCCTAAAGATGACCCCTTTTAGCATCGGTGGGATAGTGGTGAGCATGGCTGCTTTCCAAGAAGCTACTTTTTATTCAAATAACTGCCACTTATTCTAGTATAACGAAGATAACTTCAGGCTTTGTTTTTCCATCTTCTCTAAACTGTCTAAAATGTAAGATACTCTGCTCTCAGAGCCTTTTATCTGATCCCCCAGTAACCAATATGACAATACTAAAGCAATAGGCATCACAGAGGGCTTCAGATCTGCCCTTTAGATCACAAGCACTATGTTATGTAACCTTCACAGTTACCCTGTTAACATTCAGGGACACAGAAGGCCCACAACAAACAAACAAACAAACAAGGGAGAAACTGACTTGTTCCATTCATGAAACTTGTATGTGGGCAACACAGATCTGGCCCTTATATTTTGGTTCCTTTAAACTTCTGGCCAGGTGAAAACTTCAGTCAATTATCTGTTTCTAGGATAGCATTGCCTCAAGCTCTTTAGACAGTTTAAATATCCCCCATAGAAGTGGTATGTAATCAACACTGCTCCCATCTCTGTGGGACTCTGGTTTCGAAGGGCTGTATTGCAGCATTTGTCATGTCTCTAAGACGAATTTCCATTGCTCAACCAGATCCTGAGGACAAGTGTCATCATCCTTCAAGCTCTGGTGCAACAGCTGAAAATCATAGAATCCACACAGGACTGAGTCTGGCACTCAGAGAGGGAGGCATATTGAGCATGAGTCCGAGGAAGTGTCCCTTCCACTGTGCCAATTTTTATTAGTGGAAATCAGAGCCAGAACGGAGTTACTTGGGACTGCCTGCAGAACTCTTGAAAAAGAAAATGAGGGAGATGAAAGGGACACAGTGTTCATGGAGCCTTGGAAAAATGTATAGATGTCCTCTGGGTACAGTGGCTAAAGGAGTGACTTTAACTTCATGGATATGACCAACGCAGCTGAACTTCTAGGACCAAAACTAAACACAAGGTGTTTTTCTTTTCTTCAGTAGCAGTACCTTTGCCTCAGATGGGGACAAAGGAACTCCTAAGCTTATGGTCTAGGCCAAAGACAAAATCTCTATGGCTTGTCATCATTGTTGGCCTTGGATAGCTAATGTCGGTTGTATACTTGATTTATTCAAATATAACTCTTTTAGTAGGAGTGGAATAAATATTTAATGGTCAACCACAAAACACAATACAAGCAACAAATAGGTTATTGGACTTTAGTAGCCCAAATTTTTAGTAGAAAAGCATTTATGAATAAACCAGATGTCCATAAAAGCCGAAGTTCAAATTATTAGCAAACATTGTAATATTTTTATTATAATTGTATAATTAAATTCTTTAAAACTTTATTATTAAAATATTAGTTGTAATATTTTAATTACTTAAAACAACCCAGAAACCATGTTACCCAGGCTAGTCCCAACTCCTGTTCATGATAGATCCTTCCAACCCAGTCTCACAAGTCACTGAGACTACAAGCCATAGCAGCATACCTGGCAATATAATTCTATTTTGTACCATTTTAACAAAGAAAGAAAAATCTTGGGTTAGTCTATTGGAGAGATTTCAGACTCAGGGAAATTACACTTAGGACAAAGTCATGGCATAAAATAAGAAACCAGTACAGAATATAAAATCTTGAATTAACTAACCATATCTTGACACAACCAGCATCTGCCCTCTAGTCAACCTAAAGTATTCATTGTGCTACATTCTAGACAAGTTCTTTCCAAAGACACAAACCTACCAAAGTTAGAATTAAGAACTATTTCATTAAAAAGCCAGGATATTCTGCCCCAAGGCAGGCTAAAACTAAGACAGATAACGTTCACTTTCATAGCTTATAGAGAAAAGAATATGTTATAAAATGTAATGAAACTAAGCTCTTATATAAAAAGCCCAAAGAAGTATATACTGAGTCAATGACAGGACTGGGATCAGATCAGGGATAGATAGTGCATGCATTCATTCAATCCTGAGTTGGATTCTTAGTGACACACACACACACACACACACACACACACACACACACACACACACAGTTTTAAAATTGTGACAAGTTTAAATTTTTAGCTTCCAGAAAAATTAAAAGGTTAAACTATTAATTTTAACAAACAATTTTTGTTAGAATACTTTTGCACTTCCACTGTAAAGCACAAGTCATCCTACTCAACAACCTATTTTATACGCAATTTATAGATGAGAAAAATAAAACAAACAGAAACACTAGAATAAATAAGAAAGGATACAACATAGAAGAAGCTGTGCTGAAAATACCCCAGTAGAAGGAGCTACAGAAATAGAGACCAGAACATTTTGCAAAGGACAGGAAAAATGTTGGAAAAGGAGAATTTTGTTCCTATGCAACAAATCTGAATAGAAGTAAATTATTTATTCAGTATGCTTTCAGAGCTTTACAGAGACCTCATTTTCCTTGTGTGTAAAGTGTGTGGCTTAGAAAAGCTATTCTTCAATTAAAAATTGTAAACAAAACAAAACAAAACAAAACAAACCCTAACATGTCCCTACACTCTAGGAGCTTGAAATTCTTTTGGGGAAAAGAAGATGTAGATTACAAAGTACAATAAAAAACACTTGAAGAATAAAAATTTTGTAAGAAGGATTAAAAACTGCTATGAAAGCTACCTAATGCAACAAAAGAGGGGAAACTGATTCTTCAAATATTCTAAAATGCTCATACATATTTTTGTGATATGTATACAAATGCAGAAAACAAAAATGAACAGGTCTGGTTTTGGATGCCAAAACGCCTACCTTTAATGCTTATAATTCAGGAGATGGAAAGCCATGCACAGAAGTAAACCATGGATTAGGTTATAGGGTTCTATGCTAAAGGTTCTGGATACATTTATAAGTGACCACCATAGAAGTGACCAAAGGAATAAAATACTGTAATGAACACATGTGGAAAACAGACATGCAACTTCACCCACACACAAGTGCCCGAAGCATCCCTGGCAGCCACATCAGGAATGGACTTTACCTTGTGACGTGCTCATAGGTAGTGCATCAGCGAAGGTACCGTGCTCTGGGTCAACAGAAGAGTCTCCCAGAGTTTCACCCATAACAGCAAAAAACAAAACAAAAAAAACACCCAACAAAACAAAACAAAAACAAAACAAAACAAAACAAACCCAACAACCAGAGATTTGCTGAATTCACACTGCTGTTTTGTCTATGTCTTGCAAAAGAATGGTTTGTTAAAGGAAAAAGGCTTGTGGTCATAGAGCTTATGAATATGCTAATGAGCCAAGACACCAGTTTTCAGATATTTGGGAGAGGTGGAAATAAACACAGAAAGGATCAGGCCTGAATTGGCTGGCACTGTCCCGAGCGAGAGCCAGCTGTGACAAAATGGTGTGTCATAATGCTGTCTGCTGCTTTGGCAAGACTGGGTATATTACAAGGAAAACATTGCTACACTGTCTCGCCAGTGACCCACACGTTCAGTGTTTTGTGAGGGGCGTGAACAATACAGTATTTGGAATTATCAGAGACTGCTCAATATTTGATTGCTTTTGCAATTGTAGCAGAATACACATCAATGGCTTTTTTTTTTCTACCCAAGACAGGGTCTCTACATGTTAGCCTTGGCTGTCCTGGACTAATGGCTTTTTAAATAGAAAACTTTAATCTCTAAGTTATAAAATACCAGATAAACTTATTTGGGCAAATTTTTCTTAGGTATACATCTTTGGTTGACTCTTCTAATCACATATCCAAAGAAACTCTGGCATTCAAATACATACACATTCTTATGTTAGATTTTGTTACCCATATGCTACCTAATTATATATTTCTCTTTAAAAAAAAGATTTATTATTTATACAGTATTCTGCCCACACTTGTGCCTGCCCACCACAAGAAGGCACCAGATCTCATTACAGGTGGTTGTGAGCCACCATGTGATTGCTGGGAATTGAACTCGGGACCTTTGGAAGAGCAGCCGGCGCTCTTAAACCTTTGAACCATCTCTCCAACTCCTAATTATATATTTCTACGGTTATTTTTTCATCAAGTTTACAAAAGCTCTGAAATGTTACTGCTATGCAAATCCTATAAGACTGAACAGCTGACAGAATAAAGGCCTGGTAAGGCATCAGTTTTGTATATCAAAGTTTGTGTTTTAAATTTGTTTATCTATCAATAACAATTGCAGCAGTGTTTTAACGGTTGATGTTTAAGTGATAAGTGCTATATCTCAATGAAAAAGTTGGAGCGCTCTCTCTCTCTGAGAATAATGTATCCCCACCAGAAGAAAAAAAAAAAAATTGCCCTGCTAGGTTGGCAAGGAATTGTGGTCAGTTTTGTAATCAGGAAAACACTGGCTTCTTGCTTAAGGCCTTTGCCCTTTTTGGCAGGAAAAACACTAGCCGTGCCAAACTGCTAACGTGGGAGCAGCCATTGTCACAGAAGTGGCCTAATAGATTCAGTGACTTGTGGTCTTTTAAAGAGCCCCTACACAGGGCAGTGCATCAGATGGCAACAATTCCCTGAATTACATTAATCCTGATGCCCCCAAATGGAATAACCATATATCTCGTTAATCTATGTTGAGCAACTGTTCATTATTCAAGGGGACTAGCAAGAGTCTCCCTGTCAATCATGAAGCAATAGCTCAATGGGAAAATGATCACTGGGTCTAAATAGCGCATGGTGAAGTGAGGAGCTGGCAAGTATATCATTTAACTCCCCCAAAACATTACTAAAGTAACTCAAGTTAAAGTAAGTTTCTCAGAAGTCCAAACAATGGAGCTAATGCTTGCTGTGTAGGGTTAGTTTTATCTCTCTTAACTTTGAATTCTTAATAATTTCTCTTTCCTTCTCAATGCTTAGAAACGTTGTTAAATTACAAAGTAATCAGATATAAGGATGGAATCACAGACACAAGGACACAATACTTAAAGATGTGATTGAATCCAAAGTTCTTTGTGGAACTAACAGGTCAAAATAATCACTAAATCAATCACTAAAGTGAGGAACAGAAACAACACAACAGAATGGGACATAAACGGGAGCCCCATTCTGTCTATAGATACTCCTATGTGATATCCTAGGTGCCTGTGTCTAGAAAGCAAGCTTCAGCTTCATTTCCTATGAAAATCAATATGTCCCTTGGTTCCCTTATTTCTGTCCCTAGATTCTGATTTAACTTTTTAAACATAGTTGAGGGGGAGCAGTACAGCATAGTGGTAGAGCTTTTGCCTGGCATATGTAGGCCCTGGGCTTGATGCTTAGGACCCCACCTTCAAAAGGGGAACATTTATTAAAATTTTCTTAAGACCGCATGGATATTTGAAATGCTAACATATGGCAGAACGATACCATTTTAGAAGGAGTGTAGAAAAAATGAGAAAGGGAGGACCCTGGGCACTAACTGTGTCTTCTAAATTAAAAAGATAGGCAAGGCCAGCACTGGAAGTCCAGTGCTCAGGCATCATAGAAATAGAGGAAGAGGAGGCTTAAGGGGAATATTAATGCGTAGCTACATTCTCCTATTTTCAATACCACTGACTATGGTGAGAGCGGGAGCTGGTCTTTCAGTACCTTCTTTCCCATGTCTACACATTCATTCAATGCTGATGTAGCTCATTCATGTTGTGTGACTCAGTGTGGATCAATAGTGGATCAACAGTCTCAGCTGGTTCTCAGGTTCTGTTTTAGTCTCTGTTATTATATGGTCTGGGTACCATGCAGATAGAGTCTTTCCAACCATCCTCAGAGGGATGGAATTTTGAACTCTGCCTACTGCTTCCTTTTCCCTCTTTCTCTCCCTCTTTCCCTTCCTCCCCCTCTTTCTCAAGACAACATTTAACATGTATATCTACTGGTTAGCTAGGCTTTCTGAGTCTCTATTTCTTATTGTGTGCTTGTTATTCAGCCACACAAATCATTTTAGCAGGTAACTATTCCACAACACCTGAATCTGGTAACATCCACTCCTAAAATTGTGCTTTGTCATTCTTTCGTGTCCTAAGATAGCCTCCTTTTTTACTTGAAAGCAGAAGTCTCTTGACCTTTATATTTCATTTATTTGTTCAACAAATATTTATTGACACTATAAGTGATGGCAAGCCTTAAGCTCAGTGCCAGGGTGTTAATGAATAAAGTGGGTGTGTTCTTATGGACTTCAAAAATAACCAATAAACAAAAGTCACAGTTTAAATAAATATAAAGCCTGGCTTAGAGCAAGTTCAATAAACGTTGCTTTTCTATTATGTGTTAAGCATTACTGTAGACACCCACAATAGACACAATAAGCCAGTTTTTAGCCTCAGTGAGTTCACATTTAATTACACTTACCAAAATTATTCAAACAAACCTAAAAGTATGATTATCTAGTTTACTTAACTTTGAAGGTCAATTAGTATACATCCATATCAGAATTATATTTTCCTTAGTAAAGTCACTATTATCAGGGGACAGTACTAACACCAGAAAATTCATAAGGTCATAAGGATTCTGACATGTAGGTGAATGTCTTGGTCTTTGAAACCTTAATAATCCTAATATCCTACTTTTGAAATTCATGGTGAGACTCACAAAAGAGTTTGTGCATTAACATTATAACATTACCAGTGTGTTATCAGCATTTTGCACCTCAGTGGAGAAGCTGATTAGCACTGGTCCTGTGGAAAGCTATCTGGAATGGTAATTTTACAGAGTGAAGAAAAAGACCAGCTGGCATCAGAAAGGATTTGACTTGTGTGAAGGAATGTAGGGTTTTGGGTTTTTGTTTATTTGTTTGGTGTTTTTTTTGTTTTTTGTTTGTTTGTTTGTTTTTGTAGTGCAGAGTAAGTTGAACATTTTGCCTTGGGTTTTGGAAACAAAAGGAGTATGGATTTGGTTGTGCGTTCAATATTACATTTTTGGTAGGAGAAAGTAGATAATGAATTATACAACAAAGAAGATGGGAAGCCTATTTTTGATACATGTGTTGCCAACATGAGAACAGAAAGCTGATTTAATTCTTTCTCTGTTTGTGATACCTGAAAACACACTGATAGTTTGTTATTTGAGAAAGGCTGTGTTTTGGGTTATTTTTGTTTTTAAAGACTGACTGGCCTCAAACTCACTTTGTAGCTGAGGACAGTCTTGATCTCCTGATCATCCTGCCCCCACCTCCCAAGTGCTAGGATTTCAGGAGTATATGACTATGCCTGGTGAGGCTATTCTTCAATATTTAATCTTGAATGTTAATTATGGAATCTCTAATTTGCTAAAAAAAATCCCTAAATTTTGTATATTTGAAAGGTGATAAGTTCTACAAAAGTTGTGAATAATTTAATATCAAAAGACCCAAAATTCATTAGTGAATGTTAACATTATTAGCATTACTTAGTGTTATAATGATTTATGTAAAGTCCTTCCATGAAATAGAATTAGTAATTTAATATTTAATAACTTGGACTTTATCATGCAGATGAATTTGGATTTTTATAATTTCTTTGATTGGTTTCTCTTGTACAAAAAACATGTTTTTATTGTTGTAGATTCTCATTTAAAAGTTTTCTTATTCAGCTTTATTGGTACAACTAATACTTAGTAGCACCAAAAATTTGGAGCAATTTGAGAGCTGACAGCTTTCTGCTCTCCAGAGCCTAGCACAAGCCTCTGTTTGGCATTCAGATGTAGTGGGATTGTTTTTATTGACGATGAGGATGGCAAGATAATAGTTGCTCACCACACTTCCGTCTAATGTGTCATTCAAGGCTGTTAGAGCCTAATAAATGGGTAACATTTACTTTTCTTGTCCTAACAAGACTTCAGCTTCCTGCTGATGCCTCCAAGAAACAAGCAGACTAAATGTTCAGCTCCCTCCTGTCTTTATCCAAAACAACTGCTTTTTTTCCTAGCTTAACTGAACCTGGCTCAGAACCTTATCTTCAAGTGGTTGGTTGCATCAGCTCCGGGTTTCTTCACATCACAAGGAGTGATGTGCCAATGGCACCAGGCTTTGAGAAGAAGTAATCCTGATCCTGTACGCCATCATGCAAGCCTGATGCTCACGGAGGAAGTGAGCAAGGAGGCTATTGTCTAGTACATTTATGCCATTTTGTTCACAGGCACAGCCCATTCTTTCATTAATAACTGTAATTTCCTTCAGATTTTTAGAAAGTAAAAATATAGGGCAATTAACACAATAATATAAACTACATTATATGGTTTTAAAGAAAAATAACCCAGTGAAATGATATTAACATGGGTCCAGCTGCTCCAGTGGATGAGTATATATGAGTATGATATTTCAAAAAAAAAAAGTTTTGACTTTGATGCAGCAGCAAAGAACACAGACATTGACCCAGAAAGCTTAGGTTTCAGGCTCCTGGCTCCATCACAGATTTGTTGTCTCAACTCCTAGAGCTAGGTTGCTTTTCTCTGGAGTGAGAAGAGGGCCTCTTTGCAAAGTAGGATAATCGCTTTTTAAAATAAAAGACTCAATTACATTTACTTTTTTTTTTTAAGATCACAAATCACAACTTGTTAGGAGATGACAAAACACAGAAACAAAATATAATGATTTTTAAGTTAAATTACCTACAACCTTCCATCCTAAGGTAGTAATAATGTTTCCTGGTAGATAATTCTAGCTTTTTTTTTTTTTTTTTAAGATGAAACCCAGACACAGGCTTTGTGTCCTATCCTGCTAAGGTTTGAATGTGCTAATGTACTTTGTGAGTTGGTTGTGTCAGAGCTGCACTCAGGGTCCTCATGTGCTGTGCAGACTGGCCTCAGACACCCAGGTCAAGTTATCATCCTGACTCAAAACAATGATGAAGGTCTCTTTAGGTTATGATGCTGAGGAACACAACATAATGCCTACAATTGTTTAAAATTCCACAAGAATTTCTTCATTATATTCATATATAAGCCAGCATCACTTATGTCCTTGCTGCATCATACTGATAACAAGGTAACTGCACAAGAGGCCTCTTCATGCAGAGAAACAAGGCCGCACAGTAAAATTAAAAGTCTTAAGATGGGAGAAACAAGGCACCATAGTAAATTAAATGTCTCAAGATAACAAAACTGAAAACTCCCCCCCCCCATTTCCTTCAAAAGTTAACTTTTGTAATATTTGAAAAAGAGCCTGACCTGTCTAACTACTTTGTAGGGCTGAACCAAACACTTGTTACTAATACGCCTTTGAACCAAAAACATCCTACCTAAACTATGCTAACTCATCTTTGCACATAATATCTAACATCTGAAATTCTGCTGTAGTTGGGTTTTAGCATGATAAAATACAATGGTTTGTATTATCAACAGACATTCATGTGAGAAATCCTAACCCTCTAAAGCATGTATCTCTGTCAATCTTGATTTTTATCAACTACCTTTTCAAGATCAGTTGCATGGATATTTCTTAGTCAACATCCTGTCATGGGGCACCACACTGGCAATGCACAGACACTATAGCAAGTCAGAGCTGCAGAACTAGATGTAAGTTCAGTTCTGTAAAGTGAGCAATTTACCAGCACCGTGACTGCACTACAGGAAGTGGATGGACTGCTGGAATCACTGACTGACAAAACTTTGTACCAGGACAATTAACACACTCAAACTCTTCATTTTCCCTCTAAGAAAAATGAGCTTCAAAGGAATGAAATGATTCATCTAGGTCGTTACTCAGATGTTAGTAGCAGAGTTTGAGTTACAAATAGTTTCTTGATTCCAGTTCAAAGCTACAAACTCTACTCTATCTCATTAAGATAAAACAATAAAACATTCAAACACATGTTGCAATCTGTTCTCCTTAATTCTACCAATCATAGCCTATCAGTCTGCGTGTATCTTACTACCTGACTCACTTAATGTGGATGAATTAGCCGTGGAAATCAGAGTTCGCCAGAGTTCAGACCCAGTACTCTCTAGTAGGAAAGCGCTTCAGAGCACCTTGTCAACAAAATGTGATAACATTCAGGGAGCAGCTCAGGCATTCGTTTTGCTGACACATGTTCTTCTTGCCTCATTAATAGATTTTACCTGTCTAACCTAGATTCTAGGGATGTTCTGGTGCTAACAGCCCTCTATGACATGGCCCCTTGTTCTTATGAAAATAAGAATGTTACTATGAGAAATTTTTCTTTGTGGTAATAAAAAATATCTTAGAGCTGCACAGAATTTTTATTTCCAGTTTGAAGCTGGGAGGTTACCTAATGCAAAATACTAACAACTACTTGATAGAGCTTCAGTGTGGAGCTCAGGGGGATAGAGGTGCCGATCAGAGGAAGAGAACCTGCCTAGCACGTGTGAGGGCCTAGGTGCAATCCTCAGCAATACAGAAAAGTGGGGAAAGAAGTCACATGGTTTCAACACAATTTAAATGGACCAGTGCCAAGAATAGAGTAGGCTCTCAAAATTATTATGTTATGAATTCTTATAATCAAAACCTCTACCCCTACCCCTGAATGTTGGTTAATTAACAGAGCTGTCACCAAGCAACACACTCAGTGATCCTATATTTTACCCACACACTTATATTTCAGGAAGAAATTGCACATGTCAAACATGGAATCAATAGGAATTTTATAAATTCACTTAG
This sequence comes from Acomys percivali, assembly GCA_907169655.1. Lineage (NCBI taxonomy): Eukaryota > Metazoa > Chordata > Mammalia > Rodentia > Muridae > Acomys > Acomys percivali. The sequence goes on from OU015745.1 coordinate 28,025,749, forward strand.
AAATAGATACATTCTGTTTATGACAGCGAACGGAGATCTGATAGAAAATGAGAAATGTAAAACATGCTCACAAGAAACTGAATTTTGATGATAATAGCACAGAATGTATTTTTATATAAATGCTTCTATTTGGGTTTTTTGACCAGGTAATAATATTATTAGATCAATTACCTAAAGGTTTATCTCTTTAATGGTCTTTATTAGACATACTATACATTTTGCTACAGTCTAGATATCTAAGTTTTTTTAATTTTTAATTTTATATGCATTTGTGTTTTGCCTGCATATATGTCTAGGAGTGACTGTCGGATCCTCTGGAACTGGAGTTACAGACAGATGTGAGCTGCCATGTGGGTGCTGGGTATTGAACTCAGGACCTCCATAAAAGCAGCCAGTGCTCTTAACCACTGAGCCATCTCTCCAGCCTTAGATATCTAAGTTTTAATTTGTAGAATAAGCTACACCAGTTTCTGAAAGCTAGTAGGCCGGGAACAACAACAACAACAAAACCAACAAGTAGCTTTAAGATTTGGATGCTGTTATTTATTGAGCACCTGCTCTGCCAGGTGCTATGCTGTTCTAACACAAATGCTTGTTTAGACTTTGTATAAACCCTATGAGCTTGAGCGGTAACTCCACTCTGGGAGAAGATGGCCAGTTGGTAGGATTAGAAATGGGAGCTCTCAGACCACAGAGCACAGTTAAAGTATCACAATAACCACAAATAGAATCATGGGTAAGACTGGGCTTCATTCTCAAGCCCTTTTATGAACTTATGAGAGAGGAGGAGAAGGGTTGGGCTACAGAGCAGGTGGTGAGAGATCAGTTTCTGTCCAGTTGTATGCATAGCCGTGAGCAATAGTGTACTGCCATTATTTTATAGGTAGGGAAATTGAGCTTCAGGTCACAAAGTCAGGAAAGGACAGAGAATGGATTTAAACTAATTGAAACTGGGAGCTAATGAGGTTAAAAGGAGGAACAGCAGCTGTCTGAGTGAGACAAGATTGGAGGGAATCTGAAAAGAATTCAAGAACAAGGAGAAAACTTGAGATGAGCCTAGAGAAAAAGAAACTGTGTGTGGTGGCAAGGAGAGAGTGAGAGAGTGGAACAAACCAAGGCAATACTAAATGAGAGAAAACTGAGAATGGAACAGGGTAATGAGGAGCCACAGCACAGGGCTCCTCCGACAAGCGTCTTACACAACACTCCGAGGGAGTGGGACAGTTCAGACGGGCTTAAGAAACCTGACAATCAAAACAATTTAGAACTGCTTTTTAAACAACATGATCCCCATAGGTGTCTCAAAGAAATACAGGATATTTTACACCTAACAAGGCCTTGGTCTTGAATGCTTGTTGCTCTGAGAAAGATAAGGTGTTTTCTAGTCTTTACATCTTCTTCCCTCACAGTAGACATGCTTTGTCATCCAGGACTCAGAGGCTGAGGTAAGAGGACAGGAGAATCATTATTCAAGGCTAACTGGGGTTACATATTCAGTTATTATTACTATTATCATTACAGAACTAATTCACAATGCCAGAAATTAGAAAAACATAGAGTGCTGTGTGAAGTCATTATAGTCCCACTACCCAGAGAACATCCATCGTGAATGCTTAGTGCTCCTATAGATCTTTTCCTGTACATATGCACAATATATACATAATATAAGCACACATATATAATACATGTAGCATTTGTTGTTAAAATGACATTTTTGTATTTACTGGTAGTAACTTGCTTCTTAGAATCAGCAACCTCCATGTTTCCATTTAAGTTTTCATTTCAAACAACACCTAGCCCCTATTCAAATTTCCCAGGCCCAAATGTTTATAGTTAGTTTGCTCCCACCTCAGCTTTATTGATAATGATGAAATGATTGTATGCCCCTTAATCTCTTTTAACTCTAGAACAATTTCTCTTTTCCCCATCCCTACCATTCCCCTTGTGTTAAGGCCACTGAGTAATCAGGCCAGTGAGCACCCAGAATGTCCTACTTTCTGGATTTGGCCAGTTATGTTTTTGTGGCATCATTTATATCACTTTTCTATCCCCTGTGTTTCTGACAGATTGGATATTTTATGTATGGCTTATGTGCTACAGTTGTGCCATAAATGCTGGGTATATGCACATATAATTGCAGCACAGCAGAAGACAGATGGTCACTAGGCCTGGTGGTCCAGCCCTGTAATCCCTGCTACTCAGGAGGCTGAGGCAGGAGGATTATTCATTAAAGGCTAGGCAGGGCAGATCAGTGAGACCCTTTCCAAAAATAAAAAGTAAAATAAAGACTGGAGTATACTGATCAATGGTAAAGCATTTGTCTATGGTGATTGAGGCTATAGGGTCAATCCCCAATTTCAATCTCTCTCTCTCTCTCTCTCTCTCTCTCTCTCTCTCTCTCTCTCTCT
>OU015745.1:28028166-28111296 GCA_907169655.1 Acomys percivali
GAGAGAGAGAGAGAGAGAGAGAGAGAGAGAGAGAGAGAGAGAGAGAGAAAATCAGCTGCATTAGTAATTTGGGAACCAAACTCATCTTTTGGTTGTGAGCCTGGCCTTTAATGGCTAAGCTAGTTTTTCAGCCCATCAATCACCAATTTGGAATGACAGTAGTCTGACCTCTCCATTGTATGGCTACTTTTTCCCTCCTTGCAGCTAGAAAGCAATATGTGCAGTACTATGGCATTTACATTTAAAAAAATGTATTTTTAAAAATATCTATTATTTATTTACTTCTGTGTATATATGAGCATCCTGTGAGTGTGTTCCACATGTATATGAATGCCTATCGAGTCCAGAAGAGGGTATCAGACCCTTGGATCTAGAGTCACAGGCACTTGTGACTCACCCAATGTGTGTGCTAGGAGCTGAATTTAGGTCCTCTTCAAGAGCAGTGGACACTCCTAAGTGCTCCTCCCCAGCCCAGACATCCTGTTTCAATAATCATTCTACATAGGGATCAAATAAACATGACCATTTCTTTGCCAAACCAATAGTTTGAGTTTATAAAATGAAGTTTTCCTAACCCTGTCATTCATACATCACTCAGTTGACATTTCTCTGTAGGAGAAAACGTTCCTTCAGCAAAGTTGCGTGATGACTATAAAATGCAGTTTCTACTGGGAAGGAAGACTAAAATGTTTAATCTTCTCTTTTATTAACAGCTAGATAATTTCAATGCCAACTTTCTTGATTCCTATTCTTCAAACACTTATGTTACAAAAAGCATATCTTTTTCCTTTTTCAAGCCATTTTTAGAGAATTCTTATTTCCACTTCACTTTTCTCTTATGACAATTACAAGTAAGACTTATGTGCCTTTGTCCCACACATCACTAATCTTTTCTTTTTATCACACACACAAAATCATTTACCAACCCCTAAAAAAAACAGAACCTGTGTTTCAGTTTTACCTAAGTTTCCATCCACAGCGAATTTTTCAGTTTTTAGCGCGTAGTTTTCCTAAATGATAGGGGGGAGTTAGCAAATAAACTCAATTGGTTCTTCAAAAGTTACATAGAATGTCAGCACAGCTTTGCGAAGTGGGTCCAAGATTCCTGACAAGTTTGTGTTGTACGTAAATCACATTCCAACTATACACTTTATTCTTCATTCTCGAGGTTTGTGCAAATATACCAAGAATTAGGAGTTAGGGTATTCTGTTTAAATGAGTTTCATGTTAAGTGAAACAGGTGTTTCATTTTAATAAACTTCATTTGAGATATTTAGAAAAAATTTTATTAAAACACAAAGAGAAGGAGGAGACCATACAGGAAAACAGACAAGAAACAAGTTTCTCAACTCTAAAAACAGGTGTCCCCACCCCTTACCTAAAACAAATATAAAATTGAGCCCTAACTTAGTCCCCCTAATTATGTTTTTGTTATCTATTGCACACAGTCAGATGAACAGCTCAAAATGCCTACAGTCACTCTGGGCAAGCTGACAAATATCCTACACATTGAAATGAGAAGTGGGAAGGAGGCCAGATTGCTTAATTGTTTGTTACTTGGGAGTCTGAAAAGGTGGACAAGCCAAAATCTTTATGGGGATCCAAAGAGTACAGCTCCTTCCTTAGGCAGCTGGAGAAAACAATGGGCCAGCTTCTCACTCTCTGTAATCACAGAGGACGACTCCATTGTATAGCCCATTGTTTCTTCCATGTACTGCCTGAAGGGGAAGTGTATTGTTATCTAAGGGAGACCTTCCATAAGAGAGTTACATAGGATGAGAACATAGCCTCTGGGAGACTAATAGAGATGTGGCATTCAGTTCAGGAGGGAACTTTCAGATAAACATTTTAGGAGCTGTGCACTTAAAAGACCCATGCATTAAAATCAAGAAGCTGCGGTGACTAAGAGTGAATGCAAAACCCAGTATGCCAAGCTGAATTAAGGGGCTCTGAAAGGCTTACAGGGCAGGTACATGAGGAGTTGGGGCTCACAGGCAATAGAAATACCAGGATAAGCTTCTCACATATCCAAGAAATCTTAAGCACATATGCTCTAAGCTCCTTTTTGCTAATAACTGGGGAAACTGAGGCACAAAGGAGTGCTTCATTTATGGATAGTGCAGACAAGGCACAAATAAATAGAATGACTTGCACATTGCCTCATCTTATGTAGTGCAGGAATAGTGATAATATCAAAGCTAGAATCCATGATGTTCTAATTATTAGATCTGTTCTCCGATTCCACTAAAGTAGTACTTCTTTTATAATTGGGCCTACTTCAGGGAGAGTGAGTACTAACAGAAAGCATTAGGAATCCCTACAGTTCTTTATAAAAAGATTTCTTCAAACAACCACATTGAGATATATTTGGTTGTGTTGTTTTTAGACAAAGTCTCTCTTTGTAGGCCAAACTAGTGCTAAACTGATGACAGTCCTCCTGTTTCCTCTTCCCAGGTGCTAGGATTATAAGCATGTACCAGCGGGCCTGACTCTGTGGTACATTTTAGAGTTCCTATTGTTTGCCATTCAGTTTGTCAAGTTTTATACCATCATCATAAGTTAGCTTTATAATATTTTCATCACCCAAATATATATTTAACCCCAGTTCCTACTGCCAATTTTAGACAACCACTAATCTGCTATTCTTCCTCTAAAGATTGATTGCTTTCATCACACAGAATATTCAGATGAACTCAAGTAATGTAGAATCCCATGTGTGTGGCTGTTGTTTCCTAAGTTTTAGTATATATCAACCTCTAGTAGGCTGTTCGTGGACATAGCATACTTTGATTATTTATGCAGCTCATGAACATTTAGGTTGTCTCTCATTTTTGAGAAAAATTTCTTTCTATGAAACAAAATCTATGTTTCTTGGGGTCTTGTATGTTTCAGTGTTGGGGGTTGCACCAGGGTCTCATGCATTCTAAGAAAGTACTGAACCACCAGTTCAGTTCTACAATTTTAATTTTGCTTTCATGTTGCTGACATAAAAATTCATCTTTCAGATTATCTGCACGATTTCATAACTAAATTCTGAGAAGTTTCAGTGCTACAGTTTGCAAACTCTCCAGTAGCTAGTATTACTACTTTCTTTGCATAAGATTATGAAGAGGACAAAGATAGGCTTTTAATATGTAAATAATTATTTTGCATTTACTGAAGTCAAATGAAAGCTCATGTTGCTATAGAAAGGATGCTTTACAACAGAGTTTCAAAAGAGAAGAGTCCAAGGACAGTGTAATTGTATATACAGCAATGATAGCTGTATCATGCAGTAGAATTTCCATACCTGCACTTCTAACATAAATGTTAAAGGACTTGCAACTAAATATGCTTTAGATCCATAGATATATATATATGCAGGAACTATAATTATAGAGCTTATATTAATAGGTAAGCATGTATCTTTGATATATTATAATAAAAATGTTGTAGATACTGAGAATCATAAAAATTTCTCTCTTGAAATTTCTTCTTGAATAAATAGTGCAATACAGTGTCATAAAATCCTTGGTACCAACTTGCTACTTGTTTGTTTGTTTATTGTGTGTGTGTGTATGTTATGTTAGTGTGTGCCATGTCATGCATAGGCAATTGTGAGCCATCTAAAATGGGTGCTGAGAGCTCTCCATCCTCTAAGCCTCTCATTTCCTAAGTACAGAAAAGAGTGATATGGTTTATGAAGAATCACATAGCAAGTTAGTGACTGAGTTGCATCTAAAAAAACCATAACTCTTGAATGTCATGGTTACAAGAATTTATCCTAAGTTGTATGTGTTAACCTCAGTGAACCTTTTGTGGTTTTATAAACAAGATATCTCCTGGAATTGAGATGTGAAACATTCATTTTCTAAATCATATATTTTCTGTTAATGGCTGAATGATGATTATAAGCCAGTTAATGTCAAGACTGAAGATCTGGGTAACTTGTGTCTGTGGTCTCAGGACTTGGAATGCTGAAGCAGGAGGGTTGCCTACAAGTTTGAGGCCAGCCTGGGCTGCAAAATGAGATTCCCATTTCATAAAGAAATTAAAAGAGGAGGAGACAGAGGAGGGGGAGGGGGAAAGAGAAGGAGGAAAGAGACAGAACAGAACAAGGGGGAAAAGTAAGAAGCTGCGCTACCAAGCTCAACCTTCAGTTATATCACCAAATTGGTCTACGGCCTGAGACACAATAGCTCTGGTTTCAATTCCTCATTTTTAAAGCAGAGACAGGGAGGATAGAGATTAGATGGTCTCTAGCACTTTCTTTGAGTGCGTTGTCCCTAAATAAAATTAGCCTAACTTGTGCATAGGATTATTATTCTTATAACTACATATATAAACACATGCAAGCACACAGCCCATCCTTCTCATGCACATGCACACAGCCCATCCTATCCTCACACCTTATTGCTACCTCTTTTTTCTCCCCAAGACAGAGTTTCTCTGTGTAGCTTTGGCTGTCCTGGACTCACTTTGTAGACTGGGCTGGCCTTGAACTCACAGATATCTGCCTGTTTCTGCCTCCCAAGTGTTGGGATTAAAGGTGTGTGCCACCACCTCCCAGTTTATTGCTACTTCTTAACATGTGACTTAAGTTTTATTCAAAAGAATGTATCTCTTCATGCTTGTATGCCTATAGTATACAGAAGATGCTCAATAAATACTGAGTAGATGAATGAATAAATGTGTGTATTCCTGCGTGTCATCCCTCAGGACTTATTTCTGATTTCATGGCCTCATTTCTTCTATAATATTTAACTGCTATATGTTTTCTTTGTTGGTACCCAGTAAACGAGCATTCATTAGATCCTATCCTTTATTAATCACTCACTGCATGGAGTTGATACCACACAACTTAGACATAATTTATTTCATGTCTGTTTTATTTTAACAGACATTTATTTTATGTCTGTTTTACCTCTCCAGGTGCATACTGTTACCTCCTTTGAAGACAGAAGAAAGTACATTTAACTTCAACAATAATTTTTAATATAGCATTAGGTATTTAAGACTGGATTGTTTATTGTGACTGTTAAATCCCACACAGATGATACACTGTTTCTCAAGGCCTTAGGAAAGTCCTCTACCCAAACTTAATGCTTGGCCCTTGTGTTTGCTTTCAGAAGAGGCACTGAGAAAGATGGTTTTCTTTCTTTGAAACTTCCCAAACAAACCTAAAGACTGCTATTCACAATATTCTTCTTCTTTGACCTAACAAAATAACTGGTTGCTCATAACAAGTTCCTTGGTTTGGATTCTGATACTTGCAACTTCTGGTGTAACAAACTTCTGCACTCATACATAGAAAGAACAGTGATGGTGAAGGATAAAGATGGGGTTCTCTGAGTTCCCACTGCCTCTGGCAACTCATTGGGTGCTCAGGCTTTGACTTCTTCCTATTGAAAACAAGGCAGAGGCAGGTGGATCTCTGTGAGTTCGAGGCCAGCCTAATTTACAAAATGAGCCCAGGACAGCCAGGGCTATTACACATAAAAACTCTGTCTTGAAAAACCAAAAACCAAAACCGAAACTAAAACCAAACCCCCCAAAAACAAAAAATCCAGGAAGTAGGCCAGGTGGTAGTTAGTGGTGCATGCCTTTAATCCCAGCAGAGAGGCAGGCAGGTATATCTCTGTGAGTTCAAGGCCAACCTGCTTTAGCCTGGTCTGCCGAGTTCCAGGATTGCCAAGGATACATAGAGAAACCCAATATTAAAAAAACAACCAAACAACCAACAAAAACCAACAAAAAACACAACCCCATTCATAACAACAACAACAGCAACAAAACCCTGTCTTATTGTAGAGAAAACATTAAAACTCTGTGTAGCTAGGGACAGGGTTGCACTGCTGTGACTCCAGATACTCCTGAGCACTTGAACCCAGGAGTTTGATGCTAACCTGGGCAACATGGAAAGGTCCTGTCTCAGAAAACATAAACCAACAACTTAGACAGCACAATAAAATCAATCAAATATAATACTCCTACATTAACTATTTTATCTTCTTATGACCAGAACACTAAAACCATTTCCCTTAATATTATAATTTTAAAGCTTTATTAAGTAAATATAAAAATACACATGCAAGATTGGGATGTAGTTTTAGTGGTAGAGCCCTTGTCTAGCAGGCACAAGGCCCTGGTCTCCACCACCATAAGCACAAATAAGTAAACAGATAAATAAATAAAATGTACACGCTGAGAGTTGGAAACAGCTGTGCTATGATGCTAACGGCAGTTACTTCTGGGTGATGGGATTCATTATAAAGGACTCTTTGCTCAGTGTGCTTTTGCAGACTTTGCAATAGCAGATATTACTCTACTGACTACCTCACTTAAAATAAAGATGCTGTGCAACAATTACTAGAAAAAGAACAGATGCCAACCTGGAAGGCTCTCTGAGGAAAAACACATGCACGGTAAGGCTCACACAGCTAAGTTGTTAAAACTAAGTCTCTGTAGATTGCTAAGATAAGTGGCAGTGATTTTTGGTTAAGCTTTTTCAATGACTGGATTTATCAAGAACAGGGCAAGTCTTTCCATTTTTCTATGGAACTATTATCTCTTATTTGTTTTTCTTCTCTGAAGTGTTTCTATTAGACAGCAGCAGCACTGGTCCTCAGGAAGTATGAAGAGGTGAAAGACACACTTCGAAAACACACAGGAAACTTAGCATTAGTCTTCAATAAAAGACATCACAAGCCCCTGACCTCACTGCTGCCATGCCTCTCTGCTTGCCCCCAACTCCTTAGAATGCTCATGTTGTCTCCTGTGATGCTCAGAGTGCATATAAACCAATTTCCAACTCTGCCTTCACCTTATTACTGAGGTTTTTTCCCTTTTTGAAAAGAGACCTTGCTTTGTTGCCCAGGTTGGCTTTGAACTTGATTTAAATAATCTTCCTGCCTTGACTTCCTGAATGGCTAGGGCCGAGAAAAGGAATGACACCAGCTATGTCTTATATTTTACCGAGATTGCCGATCGGTTTTTGTTTCTAGCACCATCTTAACTATCACTCTCTCTTGAATTCATTCTCATCATTCTATTTCTAAGCCTTGTTGAGTAACATCTCTGAGATAAAGGGGTCCTATTAAGATGATCAGATACTTTATCAGCTCCCAGCCAGGACACATTAATGAAACAAGGCATGGTTAGCAATGCATATAGGATCTTGGCATGAACTGAAACTGTCACAAGCAAACCAGGTCATCACCACGTTAAGATTAAGCAAGGTGAGGAGATGAGGATAGGTGTCCTGATGCCTTGGTCCTTAGCAACTAACAACTAGGTCATTGCTGTCTTAGTTGTTTGTTTGTCCCTTATAACCTTCCTCTTCTGACATCTATCTCATTGATCCAGGACTTGTAGCAACACATTAAGAAAAAAAAGAGAGAAAGAAAGAAAGCTGCATTAGAATGTAGTGTTGTAAAATTTCATCTCTCTCTCTTTTTAAACACTGAAAGTTCTCACAGGCAGTTGTTTTGCAAAGGAGGGAGGTAATTGCACAGTTTTTGCCCTAGGCTCTCTTGCAGTAAGGAGTGTTATATCTGGCCACTTCTCAAGCCACCAGATGTGAAATAATTAATGCCCACTTAGATTACAAATCTCATTTTAATACCTTTCAACATAAATAACAATAGTCAATTTGTGCATTTCAAGGCTTCCAAAAGGGGAGCTATATTAACCTAGAGAACATACTTTAAAAAACCAAACCAAAACAAAACAAAAAATCCCCAACTTGATAAAGTGCTTATCTTAGTGAAAACAAGAGTGAGTAAAATAGCCAATTTCAGTGAAGATCATAGCATAATATTGGGTTTGATGTCTACAATTAACCCAACCAGCAAAATCCAGGATAATTCAACTCAGTAAATTCTTAGCACTTGGGGAGTCTGAATCATATGTTTCAACTAGGGAAATGATTGTGTTTTGGGGTTATTTCCAACTCTGCTGAGGACTGTAAATATGACCTAAGACAACCCACATCTTTAAAGCATTGATCTAATGTATTCTCTGGAGTCTATATAAATAAGATGGTGGTGTTGGGGAAGGGGTAGTGGATGCCTACCTGTAACCCAGAACCCAAGAAACAGAGACGGAAGGACTGCAGCAAGATCGAGGCCAGCCTGTTGTCAAGCCAAAGCAAAATACAAAGACACACAAATAACAACAACAAAACTCCTCTGATACAGTCCAAAGTAAATCTTAATAGCTAGTTCCTAGTGATACACTCCATCAATCTGAAACTTCAAGTACATTGATTAAACTACCTTGAAAGAAAACTAACAATTTCTCTTCCTGCTCTTTTTCATGTTCAGTGATGGACCTACGCCACATGAGAGCCATCATGTCTGTCTAGCTGAGTACAGTTCACACCATTTTAATCCAAGGTCATAAAAATAAGATTAAGAGTTTGGAAGCCAGGGCATGGTGCACACTTGTGATCTCAGAACTCAGAAGGTTGGGGCAGGAAAATTCGAGGTTCAAAGCCACCATAGGCTATATAGCAAGAGTGTCTAAAGAAAGAAAAAAGTTAGATGTGGTAATAAACAAAACAAAGAAGTAGAAGTAAATAAAGCATTAACAACATTCAATGTAAAGAGTTGATTGGTAGGTAAAGATTAAAGTAAGTAGATCATTACAACTCAAGTAAGAAGAGATGTGAAGGTTTACTGGAGACTCAGGACGAAAGGACTGACCATGAAGTTCAAAATGACTAACTATGATGATGTAATCTTTTATAGGTTACAGAACATGTTTTATATATAGTATCTATTTAATTTTAAGAAATAAAAATAATTCCCATTTTGCCAAAAGTTGAAGCTCAAGAAAGCTGAGAAACTTGGCCCAGGTCACTGAATCAGGAAGTGAAATCTGTACAAAAAAAAAAAAAATTTAACCCAAATCATCAAAGACGTGTCAGATCAACCTAAAATAAGACACACAGAAACAAAACACAACAGCAAGAATCCTAGGCACCAGCAGCTGAGGCAAGAGGACTGATGGAGCCCAGCAGTTTGAGGCTAGCTTGGGGAAAAACAAAGATGCCTTGTCTCAAAATAAACCAAATTAAAAACTGCTCGCTATTAACAAGACACTGTGGGAAATACACAAGAGTATAAATCTGCCCTCAAAGTATCTGTAGTCTTGCCAGAGAAACAAGTGACAATAAAGTGAAACATTAGGCAACGGCTATGATTTGAATAAGAATTGAGCCAACACCAGAGGAGATGTCAAAAGGTAGACCTGGCTAATTGCCAAGCCAATGGGAAGATTAAAAAAATCTTACAGAGATTCAGAGGAACACGTCAAGTGGGATAGTTCCTGGAAAAGTCCCAGTGGAAGATATGGGATTTCAGGGAGGGCTTGTTCAGAGAGCACGATACAGACTCTGGGAATATAGCTTCTGTGTGTGAAGGTGACTGTGCATTGGTGTTATTTTCCTATTCCTAACTTCATCGTTTGATACAGCCTAACTATTGTGTGACTAAAGACTGACTAATGATTGATAACAGAAGGAATGAACACTTGTAGAAGAAAGATGGAATGTCTGGAAAGGAGAAGAAGTAAAAGTATGGTGAGGGTGGGAAAGACAGTGCAGGTCTTTTGCTTTAAAGTTCTGATAAATGATTTAGCCAACGTGTGTGCAGGAAACAGCACAGGCTTCCAAACGTTCAGTGAGGTACACAGATAGAAGAAATGTATCACAGTTTGAGCTCTAACATTGTCTCTACAACTCTTGGTGTAACTGTGTGTGTAAATTAAGTCTTAGTCTCCACCTTATAGAACAATGGTTCTCAACCTGTGTGTCAAGATCCCCTTTGGGGTCAAATGACCCTTTCACAGGGGTCATCTATGACCATTGGAAAACATAAGTATTTATATTATGATTCATAACAGTAGCAAAATCACAGTTATGAAGTAGCAATGGAATAATTTTATGTTTGGGGGGGGGTCACCACAATATGGAGAACTGTATTAATGGGTTGCAGCATCAGAAAGGTTTAGAACTGCTGTTGTAGATGATTGTCGTGAAAACTGAGAGAAATAATGAGGATGCTAAGGGTATAATTCAAGCCTTCAAAATCTTTGAACCTTTGGGTTCAACTCTCAGCGATGGAGTGGGATGTGGGAAGGAAGCAAGCAAAAGAAAAAGCAAGCAAGCAAGAACCAGACATGGCGGGGCACATTTGTAGTCCAAGCACCGGGAAAGCTGAGGCAGGTGGATCTCTGTGAGTTCCAAGCCAGCCAAGGATACATAACTGCATCCTGTCACAAGCAAAACAAAACAAGAAAAGAAAGAAGCCTAAACTTAGAAGTGCTAGGTCCTGTAAGTATAAATGCTTCCTTATATTCGCAGGGCTGGGGAGACCTGAGTGCAAGTCTCCAGCACTCATGTAGAAAGGAAAGTGTGACAGTAAAAGGGAAGACACACAAAGCCCCAGCACTAGGAGTTAGGGAAAGCAGAGACAGGCAGATCCCTGGAGCTCACAAGCCAGACAGTCTCACTAAATCCATGAGCTTCAACTTCAGTGAGAGTTCCTGTCTCAAAAACTAATGTGGAAAGCAATCAAGGAAGACACACAATGTAGGCCTCTAACCTCCATGCACTTGTGCACCCATGTTTGAGTATCCATATTCACATATGCATATGCATATACAAACATGTATATATAGCCATACATACAAGTTATTATCACCATTTGAAGGGTCTCTGGTATTGTCCATTCATGACTTAGTTCACTCAAACATCGTATAGACATAATGACTATATGCTTACTTTTAATATTCGTGGAGTAATTCTATTTTTAAAAAATTATTTATTTAGTCATTCATATTACATCTCAATTGTTAGTGGAATAATTTTGAAAAAACTGACTTATATATTAAGTCATCAATCAAAAATATGTTTTTTACATAAAGTCAATAATGCTGGGGAATACATTGGCCTACCTAATCATACTGGTTGAAATTATAACAAAGCCTATATATTGAATTTTAAAAAATGAAATTCAACTGATTTGTACTGAAAGTTGTGAAGCAGTGGGGAGACTTGAATAGACCCTCTAGCTTCAGTCACTTTTATTATGGAGTTTAGAGCTCTGGTAGCTAACCAGCACATTCCTATTAGCTCTGCTGTTCACAACATCTCTGACCCATCAGCCAGGATACACACTGCCTAAACTATTTTTTTTAGGATCTCAGAGGCTGCTTTTCTGTAGCTCAAACTGGTTGAGAACAGGGACACTTCACTTAGGCATGTGAAAGTTGTATTCACTGGGTGACCTTGTGATGTAAGAAAATCAGAACTCTATTTCAAGGTACGCTAACACTGCCGTGTTCTGGACAGGTATTTATAAAGAGCCATGAAGTTCAGTTACGCTGTCTGTTTCACCTTCCTTTCCCTTCAACTTCCTTTCTCTATCCCTTTCACCACCCTGTTTCACTTCTCCACAATACCTCAAGCCCTCTCCTCTAGGAGGCAGGCTTGGAGCTCCAGCCTTCTGTCTCCTCATGTTTGTTTGCCTCACGAGTGAACTATTTCCCTTCTGTAAAATTTATTGTTTCAGTGGCTGGTGGCCACATCGCCAGCGGGACAGCAGCACTGATTCAGCACGCTGTTTCCACACCATTAGGTTAAAAAAAAAAAAAAAAGGACAGATGCTAAAGCCAGAATGGAGGTCGAAAAGTGACTTAATTTTTAAAAACATAGCTTCTACAGTGTTTCCTGAAATAATCTTTTAGAATTTTTATACTCATAGTCAAATGTCATTACTCAGAATAAGACTATGATAGTAAAAGCTTCAAACTCATCAATTTGGAGCTATCTGAACTTAATCTGTATTTGTTTGTCCTATAATATTTACCAAAATAAAAATTGGCTTACTATGTTGAAGAAAGATTTTATACAACTGCAAATGAAAAGAGCCTTTTAGTTCACGGAGTTAAGCAGAAATTTAGTTTACAAAGAGTGGGGGCCTGCGGTGGAGCACAGTGGCAGAGTGTGTAAGTATTAGCATGTTTGAGGCCCTGGGTTCAATCCCAGCACCTCTCTATAAACAATAACAACAAAATAGTAGTTTTTGCCAAGAACAATCTGTTCCTTGCACAGGTTGACCATCTCATCATATGATAAGACTCTGTCAAAAGAATCGGAAAACTGTTCAGCTTGACAATCATTGGCATAAAACTATCTACCTCGGCACATAAGGTTTGGAATATCAGAGATATGTGGGTACTGATTTATGTTTCTGTATCGGTCCTCTCTCTGAGGTTTAGCCCCATAGACAAATACCTATCTAACATCTTCATTCAAATATCTCACAGGCAACTCAAGGTTAATGCTCATAAATTAAACTTACATCAATTCCCCTAATGCTATCATCATTGAGCCCTATCTTTTAAACGGTTGGACCCATCTCCCAGCTGGTTGTCTGTAAAAGGTCATATATGTCTGTGCTACCAGCTATATCCTATGGACTCTACTTGTTAAGTATTTACATTTGGCCCCTTCCCTGCCTCCTTAACCCCTGTAATTCAGGCCAGCCACCTCTCACGTACACCTCCCCCTGGCTGCCTATCAGGTGTCCCATCTGCTCTCATCTCTTCCAGTCAATTCTCCTGCTGCAGCCAGAGGGATCCTCTAAGGGTGCCAATTAGAGAACATCACCCTTTACCCCCAGGTTAACTTCCCGCTGACGTCTGTTTTGAACTCATTTTCTCTGAAGCCTCAATTGACTGAGTAAGAGAGCAGCTTTTCTACCTCAGAGCCTCCACATCTCACTTTGCCCCTGCTAGTCTCACAACTCCCTAAGGTAACTCTCCATATCAATTTATTAGTGTATAAAAACCATTCCTTCCAACCATGCCCCTTTCCTCCCTTGTAACAGTGTCCATCATTCCATGACAATGTGCTTGCCTTCTGCTTTCCCCATCACACTGTGGACTCGTTGTAGTAGCACAGCAACAAAGAACCGTGGAGAGTAGAGTTTGGTGTTGGCTCCCTTGATGGCTGATGACAATATCTACTGTGTTGTGCTGGGCAAGTTACTTAACAAGCCCTATTTTATTTTTTATTTGTGTGTATGCGTGTGCATATGGCACATGTGAGCAATGTCCACGGAGGCCAGAAGAAGGTGTCGGATTCCCTGGAGCTGGAGTTACAGGCAGCTGTGAACCATCTCATGTGGGTGCTGGGGACTTAATGTGTGCCCTCTAGAAGAGCAGCAATCACTTTTGACCACTGAGCCATCTCCAGCCGCACAGACATGTTCTTAACTTGTGGAATTCAGTCTTTATAATGACACAAAGACACAGTATTTTTACACTCATGTGTGGATCTACAGGAATCTGTGGGTCCCCCCATTTGAGACATCAATGGCCTCTTTAAGATCTAAAGTTTCATCATCCCGAGAAAAATAGATACTTACCTTCCAGATTTCTCCCCAGTGAATCAGACCCACATGTGGGCTTGTGAAGCTAAGTTTTAGAAAGAACACAAGCAACCCCTCTGCACTGAGGAATCTGTTTGAAGAGCAATGGACTCTTAGGCAATGCTTTTAGGCAACAACATGAAAGCATTTGTCATTGTGTTGGCCAGTGGCTGATGAAAACAACTACCTGCATTCAGAAGGGATGAGGGCTTACCCATCTGGAGAAGGATTCGAGAAAACGAATTCAAGTGTGAGAGGCTAACAAGAGACAGCAGGACTAGAAACCTATAAGAAGAGCCCTATGATGGGCAGATCTGGGCCCAGGGGTCCTGCTCAAACTATGGCACCAGCCAAGGACAATACGTGCAGTAAACTTCGAACCCCTACCCAGATCTAGCCAATGGACAGGACGTTCTCCACAGTTGAGTGAAGAGTGGGGTCTGACTTTCACACGAACTCTGGTGCCCCTTATTTGACCACGTTCCCTAGAAGGGGAGGCCTGGTGGCATTCGAGGGAAGGATAGCAGGCTATCAAGAAGAGACTTGATACCCTATGAGCATATACAGGGAGAGGAAGTCCTCCTCATTCACAGTCATAGGGGAGGGAAGTAGGGGGAAAGTGGGAGGGAGGAATGAGAGGATACAAGGGATGGGATAACAATTGAGATGTAATATGAATAAATTAATAAAATATTTTTTTAAAAGAGACAGCAAGGGAACAAACAAAGCAATTAAAAAGTGAGCAAAGGACTTGAACAGACTTTTTTCCTAAGAAGATGCACAAAAAATCAATGATACATGCATGAGAAGACTCTCAAGACTCACTAGACATGAACAAAAAGCAAATAAAAATTATGGTGAGATAACACTTCACATCTGACAAGATGGCTGCTATATTGCTTCAAAGGAAACCTTGAATTCAAATATATTGCTGGTTGGAATGTAGACTGCTGACATGGTAGTGGAAATCAGCTTGGCAGTTCCTGAAAAAGTAAGATGCAAGCCAATCATGCTTGTAGCCACAATAATTGAGAGACTGAGGCAGCTGGATAGCAAGTTTAAGGCAAGACTGTCTTAAGACAAAACAAAATGATAACAAATCCTCATCAAATTGCTACATGTTGTTATTTAGATATGGCTTGTTCCTTCCAAAAGGTTTATGTGTTAGAAGTCTTGTCTCCAGTGTGGTGATAGTAAATGATGGTGGAACTGTTAAGAGGTGGGACCTAGTGGGACACAACTTCAGAAGTGACCATGGTACCTCTCCTGGGACCCTGGTTACTTCTCCCTCCAGAGAGCTGTTACAAAAGAACAAGATTTGCCCCACCCAGGCTTCTGTACAGCCCTTTCCACAGCTCCTGGTATTGTGATAGTGCTCTTTAAGGTCCTCGCCAGAGCCCAGTCAAGGGCAGAACTAAGTCCTGCAGCCTTTAGGACTGAGAGCTAAAGTAGGTCTCTTTTCTTTGCAAAGTATCCATGTTAGCATATAGGCAGCCCTGCTAGCCTGCTTCTAGGTTGCTTAGCAGCCTCTGGTGTCATCACCTGCCACTGCTGCCAGGGGCCCAAAGACCTTGTCAGCCATCCTAAAGCTCTCTTATTTCTCTTTCTCTCTCACTCTTAGTTTGTTCCCTCCCTCTGTTTCTCTATCTCTTTCTCCCTCCATCTAGGCTCTCCCACTGTCTATTTAGCCCTATCTCTCTCCATCTCTGTCTCTTACACCTCCTCCCCACCCCAGCCCCTGCCTCCATACAATAAATCTCTTCATACCAAATATGTTGTGTGGAGGCCTATTTATCAATATTACAACAATCTAACCTTGTCTATTTTGTTGCATCAGTGAAAAATGGATTAATTCACCATGTAATTCAGTGGTGCTACTCCTAAGTATCTCAAAGAACTGAAAGCAGAAACTCCAACATACACTTGAACATCAATAGTCATTGTAGTGTAATTTGCAAAGGAAAAGGTTAAACAATGTAAGCATTCATTCAATAGATGAATGAATAAAATGTGATACACATATAAAACAGAGTATTATTCAGTCACAAAGGGGAATGACATTCTGATACCTGCTATGACACATGAATAAACCTTAAAGTCATTGTGCTAAGTAAAGCAAACCCTGAGTAAAACCACAAATGTGGTATGAACCCCATTGATATGAAATAATTGGTACAGGCAAATTTTAAAAAGGCAGAAAGCAGAAGAGAGGTAACCCCAAAGTTAGGGATGAACAGTGACATGTTATTGTTCAGAGGGTATAGAGCTTGAGTTTCCATAACAGCGATGTTTTAGAAATAGATATAAGGGACAGTTGTACAACACTGTGACTATCATTAATGCCTCTGAGTTTAGTTAAAATGGTAATTTTTTGTTTAATATATTTTTCTACAATAAAAAAGGAGAGAAGAACAGCTTGTTGTTGTTTACTGATTGACCATTTGAACTCTGAGTGAATCCTGATCTAGGGGAATCATAAAGTACCTAGGAATTAGCAGTGAAGTCAGGTGCATCTCCACGGTGGAGTATGCATCCTAGCACATGTTGGCCCAAACACAGCAGCACAAACAGAACTCACAGTGTAAGTACTGAATAGCCACCTGCCACCCACCGATCAGGTTAAATATCAGTGGCCCCAGAAGGGGTTCATCCCCGCAAAAGCAGCTCACACTTTGAGTCTGTGCCCAGGCAGAGCATGAATTGTCTTTACCAGTAAACCTTACAGGTCTCAAGGTAAAAAATACAAGTCTGAACATTCTAATGAGTATTCTTTTACCCGTCACTAGGGGAGGTGACAGTCGAGACTGGATGACAGTCAGAAGCAAGGAAAGAAAAGTAGCAGCAGGATTGCTTCACTTGGCACACTCCAAGAGCAGCTCTCATGTTTTCCACACTGCCATCACTCTTAATTCAGTTTGTTTGCTTTGTTTGTTAGTGACAATTTCAACTTTGATATGGGATTGACACCTCAGCTGTGAGAAGCCTGTATGTGTGGAGGACTTCCTCTCACCTAAGTCAACCACACTACAGGGACATTCACCATTGTCTCCTTGCTGTGGAAGAAGGATGCCCCTCTCAACAGGGATGGACACTCATTCCCACCAGCCACTCCTCTAACACTCTGTGGTCCTCCTTCTCTTCGGGTTCAGGCTCCTCACTTTAGAGTTCATGTCTGTGGTTGCTGGGCTTCCCCGCCCCTCTTCTACCTCTGAGGCTACCTGGGGCTAACCTGAGTGGAGAAGGGTGAAGGTGACTGCTCTCAGCAAATGTTTTGTTCTTTAGACTCCAGAGGCCGTGTGCTAAAATTATCTCAATCTAAACAAAATACTAGCTTCCTGAGTAAGGTCTCATCTGCCAAGATTCCACTTAGATTGCTGATTTATAGATGTACAGACTCCTACATGGGAATTCAACATGGCTCTGTCTTTGGGAGGCAAATGAAGCACTGAAATCCCCAGGCCAGGGATGGGGAGGCAGATTGGGTTAAAACAGTGAGTTTCTGTCTCTTCTGCCAGTATGTTGTTGTTGTTTTTTACTTAAAGATAATTTCTTCCAAGGTTATCTCTGTGTCTATCACAGCAAACTGGCCATGCTTCTAAAATAATGTGATATTCCATGTTGAAACGAAGCTAATATCTAAAACTGAACACACCATTAGCAATTACCAAGCACTTTGCAGGCTGGCCGCCTTTACCAGCCTTCTCAGCAGCTCCCAATGAGCCTTCAGTTTGTAGCTGCCTGGCTGTCCTGCATGGGGTTTTAGTTTCTACCCAAGAACCAAAGATCCATTTATGAAAATCTGCATTTTTCTTTATATAAACAAATACTCTAAATTTCTACCTGGGGGAAAGGGAGTTTCAGAGTTAAACTGCCAGGCTCAAAAGTCCATAATGAAAAAGAGACAAAGATGTCTTGAAATCACCAGATGGCTAGAACTGGCCTGCTAAGCATGAAATGTCCAAGGGAAAGAACTAGTGGCCTCCAAGGTGACATACAAGAGACAGTGTTCTGGAGCAGCAAAAGTATACAAAGTGGGTCTGGAAAAGTATTCTTGCAGTCAGGTTTCTCATTTCCCACATTAACCAGGGGTGCTCTGTGGACTTGGCTGCAACTGTAACGTTCCCCTATGCAGAGTATTGGGGCTGCAAGATGGCTTGGTGGTGGAGTGGTCTGGAAAAGGTTACTCCGTATCACTGAGATGGCTGCTCTATGTTCAGCTGTCCTTCCTCTAGTTCATCTTGATAAAATATTTCCAATATAAGTGCAATAAACTTTGGGGTTTTTACAACTCATTCCATCACACTTGCGGATTGGGTGGGGTTGCAAGAACCCATAGGAAGTAAAAGGTATTATAGTGATATTTGGCAACTTTTGGCTAGATGGAGGACAACTCAAATGATGGGTTTAATGGGAAGCATTACTAAATTTGGGATGACTTCTTATGGTTTTGGTTTTATTCTTAAACCAGCATTACTAGATTTGCCTAGACATAGATTTCTGTTTTCTTAATCTTCCCACAATATAAACATAGCTCCTTCTTATAATAAAATAATTCTTGGCATAATTTAAATTAACCAAAGGTTAAAAAAAAGATTAAGAAGCAAATTAACCTTTAAGTTACTACTAGGCATTTTTTGAAAACCCTTTTTCATTAAATTCAGTCAATTCCCAAGTTTAGTTCCGTTTTCAACAAAAGTTAACATAGCAGCAAAATGAAAAAAAAAACTCAATTAAAATCATGTAAAACCAGTTAGTCATGAAAAGCGACTATTGAGACACGATTTACAAGCCCCTAAATTTTCATGAAAGGGACTGAGAGGAGAGCCCAAAGAAGAAAAAATAATACAAAGCCTCTTTGTTGGTGGCATTTCACTTTGTAGTTCAACTTTCATTCACCTAATAAATATTTACTGATTGGCTACTAAGTATCATATACTATACTGAATGCTAAGTATAATGGAGACAATGTTGATTTTTGCTTCCCAAAACATTTTACAGTTAGGAAAAATATATAGACATTTACTAAGTGACTGTTTGCGCCTTTGTTTTAGTTTCTTTGAGACAAGGTTTCACTGTGTAACTCAGGCTAATCTAGAGTTCCCTGAGCGGCTCTGGTCTTGAACTCCTAAGTGCTGAGTTTATAGGTATGTATGCCACACCTAGCTTCTGAGATGAGTCTTAGGGGCTCATCTTTCAATGATTTCCTTAATAGATAATGAAGACTTGCAGCCTGACAAGCCTACTTCTTCCAAGATGAAGTTCAGTCATGTATCTACACATTGTTCTGGGACTTTCTATCAGCTGTTCCACCTTCTCTTCAGTTTCAACAAATCTAGAACTAGCTCATTTTCCTCCTCAAACATAATTCTATTCCCATCTCTTTTCATACTCCTATCTCTGCATATCAGTCAAAAATTATGGGGTTGGATGCTACACACCTTTAATTCCAGCACTTAGGAGGCAGAGAAAGACAGATCTCGGTGAGTTAAAAAACCAGCCTGGTTTATATATTGAGTTCTATGCTGCCGAGGGCTACATAGTGAGAACTTGTCTTTAAAAAAAAAAAAAAAGGTATTTCAATCACCACACTATGTTACTGAAAGTGAAATATCTTTCACTGGTGCCTTCTGAGCACAGCTGTGATCCTGTCACTCCTTTACCCCAAGTCTTGATGTTCCCTTCTGAATCCTGGATCAAGTATAAATCCTTCATTCTGGGTACACTGATACCTTGAAACTCTTACCTCATCACTAAAATGTCTGATTTCTTCCTTCCTGGGTATCCAGGTCCTTTCTTGGGGGTTCAGCTTTCCCAAGCCCAGGAGGCAGGTGCTGAGCATCGTGGCTCTGTGTGTATGTTTTCTCCTATGGAGTTTTAGCACACTGTTTCCCAATCACACACCAAGCTCTATTGATAAATTCTCTTCCTTTCTAGGCACTGTCTCTGAAACAAACTGTGAACAAGGAATATATCATAATGCCAGCCCGTCTAGCACAGTACTATATATGTAAGAGAAGTCCAAAGGGCCTTAGAAATAATACAAATAGGAACAACAACAACAACAACAACAACAACAATCTCACTAGCAACAACAAATCTGGCCCAGGCTTAGAAGCCTTGCTTTAGAAAGCTGAAAGGCCATAACTGGTCTGTGAATTAACTTTTTATTACCTCTAATTATAGAGACTTAAAAGTGCTGATAAAGTACCTGCTTGTGCTTTTTTATAGCTTTATTTTCAGTATTTGCAACAACAAAATGTCACGAAGAGTAGAAAGCTGCAGACTGTTGGGCCAGGTGAGGTGGCACACGTCTTTAATCCCAGCATTCAACGGTCAAAGGCAGTCAGGATTCAGTGAGTTTGAGGCCAGCCTGGTCTAACTAGTGAGTTCCAGACAAGTCAGAGCTACATAGCCATAAAATAATCACAGACTAAACATAGGATAAATATTTTATCAAATAGGTTTGGTTTTTGGATTTGAGGTTTCTGAATATTTGCATTTATATCCTGAGATACCTTGATTACAGACTCAATATTATGCATAAAGTTCATTTATGCATCATGTACTACTTAGATCCACAGTCTAAAAGTAATTTAGTTGGTGTACCTGTCTCTTGACAGCAGCCTGCCACATGAGATTAGGTGTGGAATTTCTACTGTGTAGTAGTATTGTACTGTGAGGTCAGAGGTTAAAAAACAAATGTGCAAATTTAGGTAAATAATTTTAACAAACAGCTAGCTTTCACCATAGACTGAGTCCCAGGAGGCCAGGCACCTAGGTACATCCCTATAATCCTTTAATTACTGGAAATTCACTGTCATCATGAAAGAAAGAAATAACTATCTCAAAAGACAAAGCCCACAAAACCAAAAGGAGATGAAAGGCACACACCATGCTTTGCTTTGTAATAATTAAGGAGAGACTCAGGAATGAAAACACACATTCCTCTAACTCGATAAAGAAAGAAAGTTTAAAGATATTTGGTAACAACACATCTTCAGGGGAAAAAATGGCATGTTCTAGAAAACAGTGCTTGCTGTAAACACAGTCTCTCTGTACTTAGTATAATGTTTCTGCTCCCATGAAAAGTCCACCCTTCCCAGGGATGACTTGGTCTGGGTGCTTGGGTCAGACTGGGGTTTGTAGGAGACTATGGATGTGAACAGCATAGAATGAATTGCCTCACTTCTCACAGTTTTTATTTCTTTTGAGGGGAAAAGTGAAACTCATGATTATGGTAGTACTCTAAGAACAATCCTGTGATGGTTTCTAAGCTCTTTATAAATGTGTCCTTACTTATTTCTTGTAATAAACACCTTCCTATTCTATAGAGAAACTGAGTCCTTAAGTCTTTGAGAACTAACCAGTTGTTGACTCCCCAGGCAGTGCATTTTTCTGGATTATAATAGTGGCTTCTAGAGGTTAGTTAGTAAAAAGCTGAGTCTGAGGCGTGACTATGGTAGCAGAAAAGGCCATCCATCCTCACTGTGCACAGTTATATTACTTCCCAATAACAATCCTTACAGTTCCAGTGAAAGTAACAAGAACAGAGTTGTGGTTTATTAGTCATGCTAATTTTCTCTGGATACTTACTGTAGAAAATGAGCAAGACTAGATCTTGTCAATTGTATTTAACCTTCAGCGGTCACTTCTGGATATAGAAGTGCTTCAGTTTTACGACACTCTCTGGAAGAAATTCAGCAACTCATTGTTAATACTTGACTCCTACAAAATGATTTCAAAGCTCCATGGGAATTTAGATTTGCACAAGTTATTAGGATGTGACCTTTCCCTTAGATTTCTTATTTTAGGATCGAGTTAACATGGTATTTCCCCAGTGGGAGCTGCTGTACTTCCTTCGCAGATAAGCAATCACAAATTATAGTGAGTAAACTCAGGGAAATATATATTTCTGTGGTGAAGATGAAAATGAAATCTTAAAAGGAGACTACGCTACGTATTCTTGGATTTGAAAGGAAAAGCCATGTGGCTTACTAACAAACGAAAACAAAACTTACGACATTATGGTATTTCCCTGGGATTTATTCCTGATTGTTTCTTGTCCTGGCTGCTAAGTCTTGTGACTTTTAACGATTATTAAAGATGTTTACGTCACTTAATTTCCTATGACCTGCCTACTGGGAGTATAAAAGGTTAAAAACATCAAATAATTTAAATGATTTCAGAACATAGAATCTAAAGAACAAGGAGTTCATAAGATTAAAAGGGGGAAAAAAAAACCCTAAAATAAAATGAAGGATCACAGCTGCTTCTCCTTTGCCCCGTGGAATAACAGTAGCTCCTTCTTACAACTGTGTGTGATTTATATGCAATATTTGAAACATACAAATGATTGGCAGGAACACCAAAAGACAGGTGCTCACAGACAAATAAAATTGGGGACATATGGTAATGAAGAGACTTAGCCACTAAAAGAGTTAATAAAAAAGGAATTTTATCCATAATTAATATTTTTCCTATTCCTCTTAATACATTTTAACTATGTTCCTATCTTAAAAATTTCTTATATGCTTCTTTTACCCTAAAATTATTCTTCTGCATATTTACATCACAAAGTTAAAATAGCTGATTATTTTATTCCTTTAAAGTAGCCAATAATATTTTTTAAAGATTTATTTTTTTTAATTTTATGTATATGAGTGTTTTACCTACATGTATATATGAGCACTGTGTATGTGTCTGGTGCCCAAGGAAGCCAGAAGAGGGCATTGAATACCCTGGAATTGGAATTAGAGCCTATGTGAGGCACCATGTAGGTGCTGGGAATTGAACTCTTAACCACTGAGCCATCTCTCCTGCCCCTAATACTATTTTAATTATTTAATTAAATGATAAATTACTAATAATTTATAATTTAATTTAACAAAAATACTTTTGAGACGTGACTTCCTATGTAGCTTAAGCTGACCTTGAGATCTTAATGTCTCAGTCTCCTGAGTTATGGGATAACAGGCCTGTATTGTCATACAGTAAATAAATATAATTTCGAAGTTGAGTTGTTTTCTGCTTTGCTAGATCTACATTTTTCAGAAGCTGTTGCTCTTCCTTTTACTCATCAGTACATGGATTTAGTCATCAGCATGTGTAGCAGTGTTATATTTTATTTAAACTTGCATAACCTCAAGAAATATTCTGCAGGAAATAATTTTTACTATGGAGTAGATTGTTGGTTTGATTGGTTGGCAGGGTTTGCTTTTTTGACTGCTAAGGATGGGGCCCCCAAACTTGTACATACTAGGAAGCCCCACTCTACCACTTCAGCTACACCCCAAGCCTGCTTCTGTTTTATTTTGTTTTGTTTTGTTTTTTAAGAAAAACAAATTACTTGTGTTATCTTGTTCCTAAATAACTGGTAAACTCTGTACTCCCCACACCCTTCCACTACCACATAATCACAAATAACACAGGGAAATGTTAACTCGTTTAAACAAGTGGTTATGATGACACACGGGCCTGCAATCCCTGCATTTGGGAGGCGGAGAAGAAAGAAAAAAAGGAAGTCATTTGAATTTGAACTTGTTTTGTTCATTTGTTACTAGAATACCCTAATGAAGCAAGAAGAATATAATTACTCTAGCATTTCCACTAACAAATTCATCTTAACTGGAGAAAACAACCTTGAGAATTAAATAAATAGGTGCCAGAAAATATTTATGAATCTCTGTCCTAAAATCACCGGGACCAAACAATTCAGCTATCTTTAACCTACGCTCCTTACTCCCTTTCCATCAGCTAACATATTCCTCTTGTGGGCGTTCCTTCTTTGAGTAATCTCATCCGAGTTAGTTGTAAATTAACCCACAGCATCTCATTGGGTTTTTCTTTGAACTTCACAATTTATGGCACAGGGGCCATTTAAACTGACGGTTGGCAAATTATGTTCAGAAAATCACCCCTGGGTTGAAAAACAAAACCTTCCCAAGGGTAAAGGCAAAGAAATGGAATGTAGCAACTGAAGACAACTGTACTTTCCTTTTTCTATTATAGTAACATGTACATAAATTTACCACTTTAATTTTTTTTTTTTTTTTTTTTTTGAGACAGGGTTTCTGTGTAGCCTTGACTGTCATGGACTCACTATGTAGACCAGGCTGGCCTCGAACTCACAGCCTCAGCCTCCCAAGAGCTGGGATTAAAAGCGTGCGCCACCACACCCGGCTGCTTCTTTAACTATTTTTACTTGTTTTAAGTCACCTTGAAATGTCAGTTCAGTGGTGTTAAGTACATTCACAATGGTGAGTGGGCATCTCTAGGGCCTTTTCAGCTTGCAAAACAGTAACCGTTCCCACCCCACACTCAAGCCTCATTCCTGGTCCCCGGCCTGCAGTAGTCCTCACTCCTCTTTCTTTGAATCTAACTACTTTAGGTACATCTGCTCTTCTTCCTTTCACCTAAAAACTGTTAACTGATAGATTTTACTAAGTTGATTAAATAAATATGCAAGCAAGTTTAAAAAAAATCAGGGTCAAATTCCAAATACTTAGCATTTAATTTTCATAGCAAATAACTGAATTTAGGTCACTCCTTCAGATGCCAAAGCGCATATTTGCCTCATTTTGAAGGATTTGGTTTATTTTAGATCATGTTAGGCTTTTCTAAGGTTAAACAATTTTCAAAGCAAACTCAGTACTATTATTGACTCCCTTTAAGCATCTAAGCTGTGTAGTGTTACTTGTACTCACTGCACTCCCTGACACTGACCGATATCAAATAGTCTTTTCTCATCTTGCTGCTCAAATATAAGATTCTAGGTAATAAAGGTTGGGGATCAAGAGCTTATGGATGAGACTTAAAAAAAAAAAAAAAAGTACATGGTCCTTGTTTGAACATTTGAATCCTATCCTGTCCCAAGCTAGATTAAACAATTTTCTAAAAGTTAGTTTCCAGGGAGGTACAGATTTATAAAGTTGGCCTCTATTTCCCTCCTGCCCCCAGCTACTGGTGCTGGGTACCACGCATACTTGCTAGGCAGATGTTCTAGCCCTCAGCTGTGCTGTACACACCTGTGGAGTTTTCAGCACCGTATTCTAAGAGGCTGCATGTAACAGGCTGCTACCTGAAGTAGACTGAATAGAGACAGGTTTGCAGAGAAAGGGATGGGAATACGTAGGAAGAGAGTAAAGGGCTAGGGGCAGCTCAGCGGGAGAAGGCTGCTTAGCTTGCATTTTAGCTGGGTTTAGCCGCTAGCATAAATAAGAACCCACTCTAGGGCTAGGGGGCTGCGCCTGCCTCACACCTCTGGCTTGTTTATGAATTACAAACAGAAACTCTACTCTTATAAGTTAGTGAAGATCAAGGAGAACGGTTATTTCCATGCGGATTTTAAGGCTTCCTATCTAACGGTTAGGGATGTAATGGTGGTGGAATGCTCACCCAGAGTGTTCAAGGCCCTGACTTCAATGCCCAGAACTACAATAAATTAAATAAATAATAAAACCACAACAAAAACATTTTATAGCTGGGAAATGATTTAGCTTAAAGCTTATATAAAATGTAAAAAGATAACAGATCTCCAATTTGTGCATCTTGCCTCATAGTTCACATATTCGAACCCTAGCACAATTATCAAAATAATACACTGACACTAATATTCACCCCTTTATTTGGATTTCTCCAGTTTCCCCACTGGTATTAGTCTCTCTTCCGCACCAGGACCCACCACATTCACTTGCTGTGTCTCCCTACCTTCCTACAGTGTGTGATGGCTCCCATCTCTGCTGGCCTCTTATGCCTCTGAGGTTGCTGAAGCATGCTGCTCAGGAATTTTTAAGCTGTCTCTATTCAGGGTATGTCTAATGCTTCTTCATGATTCAGCTGCGGACAAGGAGGTCTAGCAAGAGGATGAAACATGTCCCTGTGTCCCTCTCAGGACACCTCACAGGGCAGACTTCTCACTACGTCTTACTACTGCTGATACTGTGACCTTGGCTGCTTGGCTATGGTTGGCGTCTGCCAAGATTGTGCTGTAAGTCTCTTCGTTCCCGTTTGTAATTAACACACATTGGGGGAAATACTTGGAAGCTGTGCAAATATCCTGTTTCTCCTTATGTTCTCACCCACCCACTAAAGTCAGCACTCACTGGTGAGTCCAGCCTGCAGCAACAGCTGCTGCGGTTCTCTGACAGTTCTCTATTGCCTTCGCTACGTTCTTCTGTAAAGAGTCATCATTCTCTCCACTCCCATTTGGTCATTTGCTCCGTAATTATTTAGCCCAGTCAGAACTCTTGCACACATTTCACTTGGGGAGCTAGAATGCAGTCCCACAGCTAGCGGTTTTATTCCTCATATTGTCCCAGCTTTGGCTGCTGGGCTCTCTTTCCACCCTCCTGACTTGTGGAGAACACCTTGGCTTCTGGCACCACGTGAGCAGCGCTAGGCTTCTGCTGGGCTGTTTTTGTCTCAGCTTTGGAACCAACCTCTTCCACAAAGAACCCCCGTGTCTTCTGAGAGAAAATGGCATTTGAACACCACAGTTTGGTTTGTTACTGAGGACACTCTTGTCTAAGTCCTCTCAGGAGACAGAGCTAAGGAGCGTGCATACATGCACTGACACATACTCGTGCCGTCTGCGTTAATTTGGGAATGTATTTATCTGACAGTTCTTTTTCTTTCTTTCTTTCTTTTTTTTTTTCTTTTCTTTTCTTATTTTTTTGGTTTTGGGTTTTTGAGGCAGGGTTTCTCTGTGTAGCCTTGGCTGTCCTGGACTCACTTTGCAGACTTGGCTGGCCTTGAACTCACTGAGATCTGTCTGCCTCTGCCTCTCTGAGTGCTGGGATTACAGGCATGCACCACTGGGTCCGGTTGACAGTTCTTTTTTCTTTTTTTAATTAAATTTTAGTTTTATTAATTTATTCAGATTATAACTCAATTGTTATGACAGTCCTTTTTTCAATGCATCTGCAGGTTTCAGAAAAATGGGCCATACTGTGACTTTTCTTGTTGACTATATTCAATAGTCCTAGAACTACATAAAGCTTCAGAATAACTTATGTCTTCAAGCATACACACACACACACACACACACACACACACACACTTGGGGCCTAAGAACTGCCTCAGCACATTAGGATCAGGTTCTGAAGGGATGATAGATTTCATGGAACTTTTTCCACAGGCCTTGAAACCATACCCCATGCTAGTCAGTCCCAAGAAGGAAGTACTTTCATGTAGTTACAAGCTGAAGTCCGCAATTCTCCTTTAAAAGAACATGTTTGGTATATATGAGCTTGCTTCTGTCTGACAACAGATTAGGGTTGCATGACCTATGAGGACCAGACAAGATATGTTTATCCAACTTTAATCATAAGTATAAGAATCTAAAATAGTGTACTGAGAGACATTACATGGGTATAAAAATAAGAGGTTATAGGGTTCTTTTTAAAATATTTGTGGAATATCCCAACTTCTAGGCCATTTTCCTATCTTTGTTTTGTCTTAGACAAGTATGTTATTATGAACCCCAACTAACTGGCAAAATATGTAGGAGAAAGTATTGGGCCAGTAAAAAAAAATGTTTAAAGCTTTTAAATACAAATTTAATATAACAAATTCTGATGTATATACTGGTAAAGGGCAGTCCTTGTTTTAAAAATGTCCTTGGATATCAGTGGTTCACAGTTAGATTCTTTCAAATCTGAATAATTAAAAAGAAATAATATTTTCAAAATTCACTGATATTCCAAATTCTTAGAAATTCCAGGCTGACAAAATGTAAAAATATACATTCATTTCCACCCCCCAGCATTTGCTTTTCTTGAGTAGGAAAGCTTTATACTCTCTAGAAATAACCAACACACCATCAAATGACTCACTGTGTGTCATTCAGGACCAAAAACATCTTCTCAGAATGGTTGCATAAAAGAGACAGATGGGTATTTGATGTGCTTCTCACACTTTACCAGTAGGGTCACTGGCTTGGTACAAAACTCTTTTATTATATCCATTTTATACATCAAGTTACTAATAAGTATATCACCATTCAAACTTGGGGCAAACTCGATCTTTAAAGAGATTAGCAACCTCAAAACATAGCGGGCTGAGGGTTCTGGGTGTGGCTTACATAGCAGGAGGCCTGCTCTACATATCCAGTTTAAGGGTTGGAGGTGATGCAAATTTGATAAGAGTTATACATTGCAAAGCTGATGTTTACTGAAATTTGATTTCATCAGGAAGCTACACAGTTGGAAAGTCTACAGTCACTGTAGAGTGCCCAGCCGGCTTGGGTAAAGGAGATGCAGCACACACCAAGCTAAGCAGACTTTTCAGAGGAAGGTCCAGGGAGCAGATTATCTAAATAATGATTCACATCCTTGTCTCCTAAAAGGGCTCAGGGAGCCCAGAATAGGACATTCTGTAAAGACAAAACAGCATCCGGTGCCAAAAGCCTTATCAGGAGGGCAGGAGAGCCCCGGCATGCAGACCCAACATTCTGCAGTCTGACACTCAGAGAACTCCAACACTCGCTCTTTTGACTTAAGACTGACAGAACACTGTCCTGTTACATGATGCATGCTGAAAAAATGCTGCATAATGAAGATGAATGGTTTATCCACTCTGTTACTTCTAACATGAAAGAACAGGAACTACAGCCAGTGAGGTTTGCTTGTTGGTACACCCCACCACCGTGCAGTACTGCTGCTTGGAAATGGGAGTGTTTCAACGCCATCTCAGTACCAATAGTAGACGGTAGTTCTGCTCTCAGAACGGGACAGTCTCTACAGGAAGAGCCGATTTGTCAGCACTTTCTGCCGGTATGCTTTGTTTTTTGGGAGTGACTGTTGACCTCTATCATAATGATTTGCATAAACACTCTAATTTACTAGTCAACAGTAAGGGCCCCATCCACACATAAGCTGCTTATTACATATAACACGCTTAACACGTGGGACTCTGCTTTATCTATAAAAGAGCACTACTCTGACTTTTAGAAAAGCATCTAAGACAGAAAAAAGATTCGGAAATATGAAAAAATCCAAAACCAATCAATAAATTAATTAATAAAATCGCTACCTCAAAAAGGTAAAGATTCTATGTTAAGATTAAATGATACTAATTTCCTTGACACTTGCTCCTGTTCCTCCTTAAATATATATGATTTCATTAAGAATTAGACAAAAGGAAAGTAATTTTATTTGTTATTTAAAAAAATATTCATGCATACATTTTAATTATATTCCTTCCCATCTTCCATACCCTCACAGATCCTTTCCCCATCCAACTTCCTGTTCTCTCTCTCTTTAAAAAAAACCACACTATTTATTCAAGGGTTGTGACCCCAAGAATGAGACCCAACAGAAAACAAGGTCAGTTCCTACTACCTCTGGAGGCATGCAGTATTCCAACCATCACCCATACCCTGTCTTACTCCCTGGATCCACTCAGACCGCTCTGTCTTCAAGGCATAGTCTATAGGATATCCCAGGACAGAGACCATCTGAGGACAGGGGATCTAGCTCCCTCACATTCTATGCTCATTTTATGTTTATTGGATGGTTGATCCATTTACAATCCCTAAAACCCAGAGATGCAGGCCATGAAGAAACAAATCACTCCTTCACACTTATACAAAGTTCCCAATAGGTTGGGCTATTTTTGCCTACTCATTCAACTACTTCCTATAAGCAGTCCTGAAATAGGACTTTCTACAAATCACAGTAGATAGTAACCCAGGCTGAAAGCAATGTATTCATATTAATTTGCTGAAAATGAAATTAAAAAGTAAAAATTGACCCAAGAGATAGAAAAAAAAGGAAATTATTGAAAATTTATCCAGAAATTATATCCCCAAATGATTGCAGGTGTAACTCAGTGGTAGGCCAGTTGCTTAACACCAATGTCCATTGCTGCTGAAAAAACAAAACAAAAACCTCCCCCGAAAGGTAATTATATAGGTGTTCTTTTGAAATGCTACAGAAAGATGTCTTACGCAAACTATGGTACAATAATATTGATACAATAATTTGACCCTTTCCCCTCCTCCCAACAAAACATTAAAAAAGGGGGCTATTGAAGTGGCTGAGTGGATAAGTGAGCAAATATTTGGCAAGCCTGATGGCCTGTATTCAATTCTCAGAACTCCTATGGTTCCAAGTTGTCCTCTAACCTTCACCATGTGCACGTGCTACAGATAAATATGTATATACATATATACATATATATATATACTGATACTTTGATACATATATACAAATAAATTGATATTAAAAATAGGACTGAAATTTCCCAATAGGCTTTTGTTAACATTATTTATGTGTTTGTGTATGTATATAATATACACACATATACATATACACATAATATATATACATGTGTGTATGTATATATATTCATATAGTATATATAAGTAAAACTAATTAATTCAATCATATACAAAAAGCCTGTGATCAATTGAGTTTATCTTAGAAAAGCAAAGGCAATTTAATACCAAAATTGATAAATACATATAAAAGCATTAGCCAAATTTTAAAATAAGCCATATGATTATCTCAAACCATACAAAACAGTACTCTAGTTTTCCCTTTGGGCTAGGGATGTAGCTTGGTGGTAAAATACTTGTCTAGCATGTACAAGGACCTACTCTTATAAAAACTAAGAAAAGTTACTAATAAGACCTATCCAAAACTTAGAACTAATATGGTCTTAATTGTGAAACATGACAGTGCATTTCCTGAGGTGTAGTCTATAAATAGCCAGTTCCTCTTCCAATAGTGAAGGTTTCACTAGAAAATAAATATGTGTGTGTGTGTGTGTGTGTGTGTGTGTAGTATAGTGTGTTTTATAAAGGCATAAAGATGTTAATACTGTGTAAGCTTCACAACTCAATATCAACTTCATCAGCAGTAACCCGCTTAGCTTCATTACTCACAGCTTCATCCCAACACTGGATTCATCTCTTGCCATTTTTCTGTTCCTCCATACAGTGTGCACTGGGTGATGTCACATATCTTCCTACCGAAACTAGTTGCAAGATCCCTCATTGTTAACCCATTAGACTTCTTGATTTCTACTGTTTTCCAATGGTGTGTTAGAAAAATGCTTAATTAGCCCTCCAGACATGAAGAAAATGCTCTGGTCTGTGATCTTTGAGACAAGGACTTCAAGCTTCCAACATGATGTCTCTGCAGCAGGATGTCTACCACACAGATACGATGAGATGACAAATCTCAGCAATGTTAGAGCTAAGAAACATACCTTTTTTTGGTATATCTGTCACTTTTATTTTTAACATAACCTGTCTGGTTGTAAGTTCATATAATTTAATGCTTACTAACAGTCTCTAACAGTTGGTTTAGTAAAACCTTGAGATTTTACAATTAATTTCTCCAAGCTGATCTGAATGGGACCCTGCATACTGGTGCCTTGTCCTGCCTTCCAGACACTTTTCAGGCTCTTGCATCAGTTCTTCCTAAGATTTTCCACCATTACACTCTAAAAGTTCTTTGGCTTTCTTCTTTTTATTCTTGAACGTAGCACTTCTACTTATGTGTAGTTTCTAATTCTTCAGCCATAGCTTCTCTCAAGCTTCTCTAAGTTTGAGCTTGACATGGTGGGCAGGTCTGCAATCTCAGCACTAATGAGGCTGAGTTAGGATGACCACGAGTTCTAGGCCATCCTGATCTACATAGCAAGATCTTGCTTCAAAGGCAAAAAAATAAAAAATCAATCAAACAAAACTCAAACCAAACTAAATAAGAAAGAGTTCTAAAGTTGGGCGTGGTGGCACACGCCTTTAATGCCAGCACTCGCTCGGGAGGCAGAGGCAGGCAGAGGCAGGCAGATCGCTGTGAGTTCGAGGCCAGCCTGGACTACAAAGCGAGTCCAGGACAGCCAAGGATACATAGAGAAACCCTGTCTCAGAAAAAAGAAAGCAAGCAAGAAAGAAAGAGTTCTAAATCTTTTTCGCAATTATCTTTGGAATACTCATCTCTTGCTGAGGTGCTCCCAGCATCTCACACTCAATATAGGCAAAATAAACCTTTCGAAATATCAAAGAATCACAATTAAGGAATATGGGGTGGAGGGTGGACTTCAGCCTGGGGGCGGGATAGGGAAACTGAAGCAGGAGGTGGGGACCACTAAAAGAAAATACAACTGACCACATCATTGGAATATTTTTCATCCTTCAAAATATTCAAGAGAACTCCACGTTTTAACCTGGGTCTTTGAAAATTCCAGTGGGTAGGAGTCAGTTCATGTGGACAAGGAGGCCTTTACAAGCCCTCCCCTTCCATTCTTCTCAATTCATTCTCTTCAGGCTCTCCCTCAAGCCTTACTACCTACCCACTTTCTCCACTTCCAGCTTAGTAAACAAAATCTTTCCATTTTCTGCTTCCTTGTGCTTTGATTTAGCACATCAACTTACAGTTTTGTTAACACCTCATGGCCAGAGCCTTTCTACTGATACCTTATCACACAAGTCTAGGAACTGACATGGGAAGATTGTGTGTGTGTGTGAGTGTCTGTGAGTGTGCGTGCATGTGTGTGTCTGTCTACACATATTAGAGATTGAACCTAGGGTTTCATACATGAATGACAAGCTGAGCTGTATGTTTTCTTAAAGGTAGGGAAAATGCTCTTATTTCATCATACAGTGTCCTTCATAGTGTGCTGGGGAAAGGTAAGACGTTTGCAAACATGCTCAAATTAGTAATTTTTATTCCAAACTAAAGGTAGCCATTCCTCCATGTCTAAGGCTTTTGTATCCTTAGATTTACCCAACTATACAGTAAAAACATAAAAAATATATATTAACGAGGAGATTGCTCCCCAGGTAAAGTATTTGATGACTTGAATTCAGCCCCTTGGAGCCATGTAACGGTAGAAGGAGAGAACCAACTCCACAAGCCATCCTCTGAGCTCCATACTTCTGCTGTGGCATGTGTATGCCCAAACTCACATATCATACATACCCATAATAATCATAAAAAATACTGTGCCTATACTGAATATGCAACAACCTTTATTTTGTGGTTGTTCTCCAAAGAACACAGTATAACAATTTCTCTAGCCTTTACACTGTATTAGGTGTAAGTCACCTGAAGGCAATTTGAAGTAGTAGGAACATATGAATAGATTATATGCAAACACTATATTTCACATAGATCTTAGAGCCAGATCCCAAGGATACAAACTCCACAGGGAATTTTCCTGCCTTACTCCCTTCTACATGAAGACTGATTCCATTAGAGTGGTAGCTCACCCAAGGTCAGCTAATCTTCCTTAGATTCTTACAGAAACCATATAAAATGTGCTATTTAGTTGACTGTTATATCCTCAGATAACAAAATAAAATAATTTTATTTGGCTTTGCTTTTTCAAGACATAGTTTCTCTATATAGCCCTAGCTGTCCTGAAATTTGCTCTGTAGACCAGGTTGGCCTTGAACTCGGCTATCTGCCTGCCTCTGCCTCCACAGTGCTGGGATTAAAGCAAAGTGCCGCCACCACCGAGCAGAGAGAGCATTTTTAACAGTGGTTGGTTGTCCTGCACCCAGTGATTAATTTTAAGTAATAATGGAATTTCTGAGTATACTTCAAAGATTTGGTGATCTTGTCACAAGTAACACAAAGACATATTCTATTTTCAAGTCAGTATCACACAGTAAATTGATTTGCAGTGACCTAGAACAACTAGCCCACATTGCTCCTGAATATAGTTATACTGAATATGACTATACACATCTAATTGTTACATAAGGTATGGTACTATGTAGGTGTGAGGCTGTAGATATTTCATTCTCTGGAAACTCAGATACTGTGCAATTAGGCTCTTGTGAAGAACTTGGTGGTGGAGTTTAAATCCTAGTTTTATTTAGCAGGTTAGTTTGTCTCTGTTCCTATTTCTTCACTGACTTGAGAAATGTATGAAATATACAACATGCACCCATCTTATTTTGAGACAGTGTTTCCTGTAGGTCAGACTAACCTTAACCTCACTATGTAGCCATAGGTAACCTTGAATGTCTGGTTTTCCTAAGGGCTGCGATATAGACATATGCCACTACCACTAGTTTAAGCAGTTCTGAGGATGAACCCCATGGTGTTATGCCCGCTAGATAAGTAGTCTATCAACCGACATCCCATCCCAGTATATAACCTTAGCACTGTATACAATATATGATTGTTGGAAGGATGAAATAAGACAGTGTATCAATGTGCTTTAAATAGAGCCTGAAACAGATTTGCTGGTCAATAAATATTAATGATAACTCTCAATAACAAGCTTATATTTTTTGGTGCCTGAGTTAAGAAAAAGTCCTTAAACAAGAAGGTTAAGCAACATTTTGGCTAAGGCTTTAAACTATGTGATAGGCTAAGCATAAAAAACGACTAGTTAAAAAAAAAGGACTCATGCTATAAGCAGGAAATCACATACTTCCATTTATAAATAATTTACAAACTAAGTTGCCCTAATGAGTAATTTTACACAGGAAAGTTATGAGAGCTATTAAGGACTGGGAAACAGAATCAGACGATGGGTGTGAAGCATTAAAGCAAGAGTTATCTGCTAAGCATCTGCTATTTATTACTGGCATTCTAGACAAGGAGCTCTAGGATGAACATGTCAGACTCTCTTGTGTAACTGCACATGTGAAGAAAGACAACCAAAAATCAGTGGCTCAAGAATCATCTTCTCTCTGTGCTGTTTGGAAAAAGAGGATAGAAATGAACCGTTGTGAGAGACAACCAGGAGTTACCTCAACAAGCTACTGTGCTTTACAAGCATTTACAGTTGTGTCAACTTGACGCAAGCTAAGGTCATCAGAAAGAAAGGAGCCTGAAATAAGAAAATGCCTCCATAAGATCCAATTATAAGGCATTTTCTTAATTAGTGATCAGTGGGGAAGGGGCCCAGCCCATTGTGGGTGGGGCCATCCCTCTGCTAGTGGTTCTGGGTTCTATAAGAAAGCAGGCTGAGTAAGCCAGTAAGCAGCACGCCTCCATGGCTTCTGCATTAGTTCCTGCCCCCAAGATCCTGTCCTGCTTGAGTTCCTGTCCTGACTTCCTTTGATGATAAACAGTGCTATGGAAGTATAAGCCGTACAAACCTTTTTCTCCTCCAACTTGCTTTTTGGTCATGGTGTTTCATCACAGCAATTGAAACTCTCCCTACCACTATGCCTATTCAGACACTAATTTTGCACTTGAGATATCTGATATGTATCACTTCATATAACTGTATAAGGTTCAATAAATATTTGAGTGCCTACTTTATATCAGGTAATGTTCTAGGCACATGTCAAAAATTTTATAAACATTTTGGTGAAAAGTATTACCTGTTTTAATCATACACCATAAAGGGGGAGGGGTCAACTTTCAACAAGGTCTTTTACTAGAGATGAAATAAGTTCTGCAGAGAACTTGTTACTTCACCTGATATTACAAACACTAAAATTATCCCCATGAAAAGAATGTTCCTCATCTGGCTGAAAAGCATTTCAGAAAACATACTGACGATATCACTACTATATATAAAAGAGTCTATAAGTTAGTGTTATGAAATGCAACTAATCAGTAGTAAGTCTAGTTACTAGAAGTTGACAGAAACAATTTTATGTTTATAATAACTAAGTTAAATAGCCTGAATAATAAAAGTCTATTTTCACACATCAAAATAGCATCCCACTCCAGCATAGAAAAGGGAGGTAGGCACCAAGTTCCACCCCTAGTTAAAGAACTATTAAAAAGTGGTAGCTGCTGGTAGAAGATGAGCCAATTTTGTTTAAGAGTATAGCCCT
Organism: Acomys percivali; assembly: GCA_907169655.1. Lineage (NCBI taxonomy): Eukaryota > Metazoa > Chordata > Mammalia > Rodentia > Muridae > Acomys > Acomys percivali. The sequence goes on from OU015745.1 coordinate 28,063,342, forward strand.
TGGTAGGTCTACCATGTTCCAGTGGAAGGCCACACATCCAAAAGTATATAGGCAGTCAAGCTGGACTTGATGAGATTTTTAAAAAAGACACAAAAGTTGGATGGTTGCAAAGGAAAAGTGGATCTGGGAAGAGCAAGGGAGTGAATGTGATCAAAACACTATAAAATTCTCACAAAATTAATTTCTTAAAATGAAAAAGATGCCACCCAAAAGATATCCCCAAGTGAGATATCATACGAGGTCTTGTTCAATCATGACATTACATCACAGGAGTGAAAAATCAAATGACTTAAAGGTCAGCAGCTTGACTTAAATTTACGTAACTCACTTCTGCAGAAATTTGCATTACTTATAAAAGATCATGTGAAAGAGGAACTTACTATAAATATTAAAATTGGAAATAAATGAACGGCTGAGAAAGCATTGGAGAATAATAGTTTCTTTAAAAAGAATTGGAGAACTACAGAGTATGGGGTGTGTGGCTCATTGGTATAGCATGTGCTTAGCATATAGGAAGGCCTGGTTTCAGTTCCCAGCAAGACACACATAGTCATACATACACACACAAATCCAATTGTGGAAGTAAGTGTAGGATACATTTAGAAATCTAATTTGTACATATATTTACATAAGCTTATTTATAATTACTGATGAAAAAGCTAAATACACAACAGAGTATGTTAATGCTCCAAAGTAGCTAATTATGAAGGAAGTGTGTTCTGCTAGCTTACTAGCACAGAAAGAAAATCTTGGTACCTTAGGTTTAGATCGAAGCTTACAAGTCACCTTGTTCATTTCTCCTTAGTAGGGGAAGCCATCTTAGATTCCCTTGGGCTCTAAAAATAAAGCATTTTCTGCTCTTGAGGCAGCTTTTCCCAGGACTAAATAGCTATAGTTATTACAATTCTTTCCTTACACTGAGCTGAACTATGTATGTCTCTCTTTAATGTCTGGCCTACCCTTTGATAAAGACCATGTGACAGTTCCATAAAGTTAGGGACTGGCTCTGTCTTGCTTACTGTTATAGCTCTGTGTCCAACATATAAAGTCATACCCACAAAGGGTACCCTAATCTGTGGTAGGTTCCAGAATAGTTTATTCTTCAAGACACTATGGATCTAGTTTGAAGTGAAGGGCTTTCTCTCTGAAGTGTACTATGGATACTTTTTGAAAGGTCAAATCATGTGCTTTAATCCTATGACAATGTCACCTCAAAGCTGTCCTCCCCTTGCTCCAGGTCAGTGTGCATCTGTGTGTAGACTATGCCTTTGCCTCAAAGCACAGCTCAGGTGGGGCTTTGCCTTCACTCCTGCAGGTGTTCCACACATTCTGTCCAGATTTTGTAACAGCTTCTTGATAGCTTTCTCTGCACACAGCTGCTATGTTAATCTTCTGACTAGATCATCTCCAACTTCTTCTTAAGATCTGGAATCTCCCCCCTGCTAAGATAAAACCCATACTCCTCCGTCTGCATTCCAGACCATTTATCAACAGTCTGAAAGATCTACACTTTGAGTCCCATTTCTAACTACTCACAGCCCTGTATTCTCTACCTCCAGTTGGTTCATGTGGAGTCTCCTGAGGCTGTGTTTAGTCACTATTCCAGGCTTTGTTTTCTTACATGGGAGATTCTTTTTATTCCACTCTTTTTTTTATTAAATATTAAAAAATTTTTCACATATACATTTATATTATTACACACACATTCTTTACTTTCTCTTGGACTATCTCAAGCTAGGAACATTAATTTTTGAGGAAACAAAAAAATTATCCATTTTATAGTATAAAATACTATTAATATGTTATATGTAATACTATATATTATATATCTAGTGTATACTTTTCTGTTTTGTTTTCAGTCAGCACATAACTATTGTATACAGTGTAGGGTACAGAGTGATGTTTCAATACATGTATACAATGTGCAGTGGTCAGATCAGGGTCACTGGCTACAACAGTGGAAAAGCTGTGCAGCCAGGAACTGGCCATGTGGCTTGGCAATCAGCTGCTTGCTTATCATGCATATGGGCCTGGTTTTGATTCTCAGTACTGCATTTAAAAGAAAAAAAAAAGGCAGCTCTAAGTCTCCCTCTACATACCTCCCAAGTGTCCTCTTCACCAAAGGAAACCTGAACTCATGAAGCAGTGACCCCTCCCAACTGATCTGCTTATGTTCTTTGGGAAATGACTTATTCTGTTTGGCTCCTTTGTTGTTTCTTTCTCTGTACATTTTTTTTTTTTTGTATTTTTAAAAAAATACATGTATGTTTTCTTCAGCCTGCCTTCTTGATTCTTGAACTTCCAAACTCTTCTCTGCATGGGTTTTCCCGGTTACTCTCTCCTTCCTTTGAATTTCAGCCACGTTCATTTTCAGCCTTGAATCATCGTGTTGCTCTGGGTTGCTGGTTAACCATTTCAACTGTACCTTTTCTAGACTTAGGCGGATTCAAAGCTCCTAGATAAGGCACTCTGTGTCTTTCTCTGAGTCAAGAACCTAGCCAAATAGGGCTTTAATTCCTTGTTTGCAGCAAGACAATGAGAGAGCACTAACATGAAACCGAGGTTTGGATAATTAAATGAGCATCTCACACCCCCTTTGGCTCACTATCCTTCCTGTAGTGCTCTTTCTCAGGAAGAAAAGGGTCTGTGTGTATCTAGTCAGTGTTTCTTTGCCCTAGTAGCTGAACGGGTGTGAGAACAGGAAGAACATGGCAGGCTGCCCAAGGGTAGAGAGGGTACAGGCTCCCTGTATTCATCTGTAGCAAACAGACTCCAACCTTCATTCCACATCTACAGATGAAGGCCTACCAGGAAGAATTGGGTGTTCAGAGATGTCACAAGGCAATATTTTAAAGAGGCTCATCTTTTGTCTTTGTTTCTGTATAGAAATCAGTTTTTCAGTCTGATACTTTGAAGTTGTTCATAAATACAGATCTTCCTTGGAAAAGGTTAACTATTAAATAACCATGATAAAAGTACTTGTGGTTCATATATGAAATAGTGGAGTAACTAAATTACTATTAAAAGCTAGGCATATTTTTAATCCCCTCACTCAGGAGGTAGAGGCAGGCAGATCTGTGGGTTTGAGGCCAGCCTGGTCTACAGAGCGAATACTAAGTCAGGGCTATACAGAGAAACCCTGTTGGGGGAAAAAAAAACCCAAAACTATTTTAAAGCAATGGATAGGTCAATTTTTGATGGCGTTTTATCCAGCCTGACAGAAAGTATGAAAGGGAATTAGTCTTAAATGATGCGTGGATAGTAAGTCTCAGCAACGTTTATGTTGTATATTATATAAACTGTTTCTAGCTGTAGTCCTAAACAGAATTTGTCACAGTTGCCACTGGATATCTACAAACAGGGATGTAAAAACAGTGCTTGGACCCCTAGGCCATTATGAAACCTGTTCTTCTGACCAGGACAACAAAAAGAGCTAATGCAGAATGTTGACATCTGTATTTAACATTTCCCCCTTTTCGTGTCTTACTTTGCCTGCTCTAGAATATCAGGGTGAGCAGAGAGAAAGTTTCTCCTGATGTTAATTCCATGTGTCCTAAAAACGTTAGAGAGACTGTGAATTAACATTAAAAAAGATCAATTCAGGGATTTCCCTGAGAATTCGGAGAGTGGTACTAACTAAGAAGTAAGCACAAAAAAAAAAAAAAAAAAAAAAAAAAAAAAAAAAAAAAAAAAAAAAAAGCACATGCTTGTTCTTGTTCTTAAAATCAAGTTTAAAAGTGCATATAAGATACTTAGGATGCACCTGTCCTCTGCTGCATGCAGGCCAGGACTAGGGAAGGCGTACACATGCACAGATAGGTAAAAAGAATGAGAAGAGGTGCACTTCCCTTATACTATAATAATGCATCTCAGAAACATAACAGTAAAGAGAAATGACAACCCCCCAAAAAGTCAGCAAATGTAATTTGTGATAGAAGACACACTGTATCAGATTACATTTCAGAGTAAGTCTGTCTTCCACTTATGTTTCATTTAGGTGAAGATTAAGAGAAGCTCAAATACTTTGAATCCAAAAGCTGGTGGTCAGGGTAAATCTTTTCTATACATGCTGGTATTTAAAGCTTTATATCCATATCAAAACCCAGTGAGTCATCTGTACATATTTGTTAGGGGCAGAGCCTGTTCTGAGAAGCCCAGTGAACACACGGAATGGGCTGTGTGGCTGGTTGTGCCAATCCACTGTACGTTCAGTCACTGTTGCTTCCTACCTCTGACTGACCAGTGCCCTCCACTGCCCAGGGCTAGATGCAGGACTGTACTCTGCACACTGTGATCTTCAACTCCCAAGCTCCAGCCTTACCACTAACGTGGCTGTGTTCTCAGAAAACAGATTTTGATCTCAATGTAAAGGTACTTGGTTTTGTAAAGTCAGTGGGATACAATAAACACACTGGCAGCATTTGCCAAATCTGAAAGTTTTGGTTATGCCTAAATCAGAGTTCCCTCAGTATTTCACAGCACTGTGTGCAGGCAAGAATATATTCTATTTCATATCATATAAGTCTCTTTAAAATGTGTTTTTCTCATGTACTGCCCGCATTTATGTTCAAAATTTATTTCTAAGTGGTCAGTTAAACATTTTCTGTTATTTTTAATACCAAACACAAATGATAATAAGGTAATTTATGAACTCAGAAATGTGGGTAGTTACAGTAACTTGATTAAGGAAGGGTCATTCTACACAGGAAATGGGGGCTAAGAAGGAAGCTCAGTCTTGAACAGCTTACCCTGCATGTTCAAGGCTCAGGATTTGATGCCTTATACTGCAGTCATCCACAGGAAAACTCTAGTGGATTTACTATTTGAAGAGTCACCACATTGAAGCTGTCCTACCAATAAATTGTAAGATCTAGAAATTGAAGTCTTGTTAGCTACAGTCCACACTGGCTGACCTCAGGAACGCAATCAGCAGTGACTTGAGAGGCAAGAAAGAAAATGTTTAGTATCACTGATGTAAAAATTCTAGAAGACTTTTAACACTTTAGGATAGAAAGGGTATTCTGAGCCACAAGGCCAATATAAGATACATACATACATACATACACACATGTATGTGTGTGTGTGTGTGTGTGTGTATATATATATATATATATATATATATATATATATATATATATATATATATATATTCCCAAAGAGAGTGACAAGAACAATATACAACCTGGGTCAAAGGCAAAAGCTGTTATTTTTCCCTTCTGGAATTTCTAAAATGATACATCAGAAAAAGAAAGAAAGAAAGAAAGAAAGAAAGAAAGAAAGAAAGAAAGAAAAGTACAAGGACTATTATCATACTCTATATGTATGCATGCAAATCTATGTAAATATATGTGATTTTTGCACTGCTCAAAGGGATTAGGGATAATATCCTCCTTGCTATTTTCAAGCCATTTTCTACAGGATTTCTACCACATTTTGTATGATGGTCTCATTGATAAGGGAAGCTTACCTTAGCAGGCTTCTGTGTCTGTAGCTATTTATGATTATCACGTTCAACATTCTGCCAGGAGTTAGAAAGCCAAATACCTCTCTCCTGAGGTCATTAAGTTTTAGAGGGAGAGAAAACAAAGCACATAATATACACATAATTTTAAGAAAATATTAAAAGAGGAGAGCTTTAAGAGAATGTAATTCTAAACACTATTTATCATGGGCCATAAGAAATATGCAAAATTGAACCATATCTAAGGCTGAGAACATTATGAGGCTGTTAAAAAAGAAGATGGATTTTAAGATTTGTTTTCTCCTTCCCAAATAAATAAATCATAACAATAAAAATAATCACACAGGTAAACCTAATATGTGAAACGAAACTAAGTATGAAATGAAGTTTGGGTATAAACATATCGTATCTTTATACTTACCTAGCTAGTGGGTTCTTATGTTTTGCCTTGATCTTTTCTGATCAGGATCACAAAGAAGCTAAAAAGTTAACTATTGTCTCTGTTACTGAATATCTGCATCACTTCCAAGTATGGTTTTTAGATAGGATCTTACTATGTGGCCCAGGCTGGCTTCAAACATGCAATCCTCCTGCCACAGCCTCTTAAGTACTGGGGCTACAGGTATATACCACCATGCCTGGTTCAAATAGGGGCTCTTACAATAATGCTTTTAGAAAGTTCTTGTATCTGGATTTTCCTGTATCCTCTGGCACTCTGGAAAAAGCCTCAGAAATAGGGGTATAGCATTACAGTGTGCAACACATTGCCTAACCACTTTCTAAGCAGCCTGAAGTAAATTTCAGTGACATCAGGGATACGTAAATACAAATTTCTTCAGCTTCTAAGTCATAGTGTGCTGTCCACAGGACCTTGCATGCTAGACAATCCCTCTGGCACCAAACCACACCCCTGGCTGCAGTCCCCAAATCAAGAAATTTTAGAGTAAGACACAAAACTGTTACTAAGGATAACCAGGAAAGGCTCATTGTCAACCTTTATTAAACGCAGTCTTCCATGGCTAGATCCTTCTCTGTTTAAAATTCCAGTCTTTGAGACTCAGGATTCCTAACTGCCAAGACAAGAAGAACCAGTGCAACCCTGTCTAAGAGATCCAATTAGCCTATAGCAACAGGAGCTATGGACAACCAGTTGGCCCGCCTTGACAGGAACTCATAGACAACGGCACTGAGTTTTTCTAAGTAATCTAGAAAGGCAATGAGCGTGGTTTTTACAGGATACTTCTCAAGGGTTCTATGAATGAAGGAAAATATAACAAAGAACTTCATATAGGCCATGGACAAGAGTACAGCCTGATAAATCCAGGCCGGCCCAACTTCATTGTGTAGAGCTGAACCTCTCTGACCGTCCGGCCTCTACTTCCTAAGTGCTAAGATTTCAAGTTGTTTGCTTGTTTGTTTGTTTTTCATGTGGTACCAGGGACAGAATGTAGAGTGCTCTGTATGTGAGGAAAGCACTCTGCCAACTGAACTACATTTCTAGTCCTCCTTACTCTTTTAGAAAAAATTTATTGAGCACCTACTAATCACTGTGCTATATGCTGGAGGCAGAAAAATATACAAAACCCCACTGGTACCTTCCTTCAAGAAACTTCTCATCTATTACTTTTGCAGTCCTACAAGCCAGCAAATTTGAACACTGTTGAACACAAAATTTAAAATATTATATTGCCTTTAAATAAAACCAGGATGTTACTAAGTCATTCCAAATGCTTCAAGGAAACATGTAGCAATCTTCCACTGCCAAATGTTTGCCTGTGTGCACTTTCTACTTTTCTGGATTATTCTGACATATGCAAATAATTTTTTCGAAGTTCCAACTTCACTTATATTTACATCATTCACATGTTTGTTTTCTCTTTTATAAACCTTATCCAATATACAAAACGAGAAAAAGAGTGCAAATGGGTATACTTTCCCACACACTCAAAAGCTTGTTTTACGTGGGTAATTATCAACTACAGGAAAGAGACAATATGTAGTAAAGGAGGCTTTAGGATTCTCAGTTTTAGGTTCATAAACTTGAAAGGTAATGACAGGTAAGCAATATGCTTAATACAAGGTGTGAGGTTGGCCATTCTTAACTTAAATCCCACCAGCTAACTGACTTATGAAACTAATAAGACTGATTTGAAGTGGCCACCAAGCTTCTATTTCTAACAGAGCTTCACTGAGTTGCTTTAAATATTTTAAGTCAAAGGAGAAAAAAAACAGAATATGTGTGAAGTGGATCTACCAAAGCATTAAGCATCATTTCTTCTTAGGCAAATTTTTTGCTGAAGTGACTGAAAAACCCCTTTCACTGCAATCTATTAGGAGGGTGCTTTAAACTAACTCCTGGAGACAGCAGGAAATTAGTGTGACATCATGGAGGAAATAAAGGGCATAATGGTGGGGGTGGGGGTGGTGATAGTATAGTGCTTGATTACATTATCTGCCAGCTCACAGCTCTGAACTTTGATGACATTTCCTAGGTAAAATGCTATTGCACAATAACTGTTTGTTTTCTCTTGAGTTGAAAATAGTTTTGAGGAACATCTGCAATCTGTCTTGATTTAAATGTTTAAATTGCATTTATTTATTTATTTAGTGTGTGTGTGTGTGCGTGCGCACACAAGCGCGCGCGTGTTCACAGGACAGCCCTCAGGAGTCCATTCTTTCCTCCCACCACGTGGGTTCCAGGGACAAAACTCAGGTTGTCCAGCTTTTATCCACTGAGTCACCTTTTTGGTCCTTGTCTTGATTTTTAAGAAAACAAAAACAAAAATAAAAACGAACATTAAAAAATAACCCAAACGTATACAAGGTGAGTACATCATTTATCTTTTATCACTGCTATGCCGCATACTTGGTCTCATGTATATTTTGTTGCCAAGAGCCACATATTACCTTATTTTCCCTCTCCTCTTTTAACCCCCTTTATCCAATTCCATGTGTGAGTGAATCTCTCCCTCTCAATCCTGTCCTTCCTCCTCCTCCCAGGGGTAGTGATTATAGGCATTTGCCAAATGTGATTTCTACTCTCTCTTTCCAACTCCACATGAATGTTACCTGTGTTTTCAGGCAACAAGAAATCAAGGAAGCAAGCCTTCTCTTTGTTGGTCGTGACGTGGTCAGTTAACTCTGCCTGGAACACTGGCTCTTTAAAGTGGACTCCAGACCTTTGTATGACAAAGGCACTTTTAGTAGTGGAATGCCAGCTGCAGGGGTGGAGTCAGGGTTAAGGAGTTCTCTCCAGTTCTTTATCCCAGCACTCACAGTTCTGTTTCCCAGTTGCCCTCCCTATAGAGGAGAATGCATTGCTAGCACACACAGTATGAAAGAATAACCTGTCTCTATTCCCTTGGCTGGATTCTCCACACAAGCTACTTAAGGGCCAGAAGGAGTAACAGCAGTGAGAGGCAGCCTTGGAATGGCAGTGATTCTAGAAGCCTGGGATGTCACCAAGGAGCAGGGTGGATTCTCTCAACCTAATCGTACACTCTAGGACACAGTAACTGTACAACCTGTGCCGGAGAGCAGAGAAGACCAGGATCTGTGTGTTCCACTCCTACACCCGCCTACTCGGGGTATTCCCCTTCCTCTCCACTTCCCTCCTATTGCCCTTATCTTTATCTGCTGCAGACTAAGGACTCCTCACTCCAAGGCCCACGCCAATCTGAACTCTTCCCAGGGGTCAGATAATTTGTTTCAATACATTTTTATCTCCATATTATAATTGCAGTTAAGTCTATAGATTTTTTTTAAGTGGTTAAACCTAGCAGCGAACTTATTTTCTAAAAATAATAAGGTGGGGCTGGAGAGATGACTCAGCAGTTAAGAGCACTAGCTGCTCTTTCAGAGGACCCAGGTTCGATTCCCAGCATCCACATAATAGCTCACAACCATCTGTAATGCTGGTTCCAGGGGTTTGGAAACTATCTTTCCAGCCTTTGAAGATACCAGGCACACAAATGGTATACAGACATACATGCAGGCAAAACAATCATATATTAAAAACATATAAATAGTAATAGCTGGAGAGTGATAAAGTACTTGCCTAGCACATGCAAGACCATGGATGTTCGATTACCAGTACCTCAGTGCAAAACATAATAGCACAAAAACAACAAAGTGGGAGCTGTGGGGGATAACTGTAGCAGAGCACTACTTTGTATGTGAGGGGGCCAGAGTTTGACTTCCAAAACCTAAATAAATAAATTAATAATAATAATAATAATAATAATAATAATAATAATAATATGATTAACTACAACAGAACCTCATTCTACTATCTAGTTTAAATTTTGCCTGGAAGGTTTAAATTTATTATAACCAATACAAGTTGCAAGGATTGATGACATCTTTCTTTTGGAACAGTGTAGTAGAGAAAAATCCATTCTACTTTATCAAAAAAAAAAAAAAGGCCGGGCGTGGTGGCGCACGCCTTTAATCCCAGCACTCGGGAGGCAGAGGCAGGCGGATCGCTGTGAGTTCGAGGCCAGCCTGGTCTACAAAGTGAGTCCAGGATGGCCAAGGCTACACAGAGAAACCCTGTCTCGAAAAACCAAAAAAAAAAAAAAAAAAAAAAAAAAAAGATTTCTCAGTCACTGTCTTGGTCACTAGGGTGCTTGAAAGGAAAGCCAAGACTCTTAGGAAGCCCCAACAGTACTTGCTTCTAAGCCGGTAGAAATTAATGAGAATCTGGGCTCCCACTCCCAAAGGGAGATCCACAAAGGCATTCACCCCTACTCATAAGCACCAGCTTGAGCCTCTCTTTGCCTCCGTACCCCCAACCTTGCAGCTCTGCTCCTTCACTACTAGAACCTGGTAATTCCAAGTCTTGGAAGCTTTTGGAAGCCTTTTTTTTTCCCCCTTTCGACACGCAGTTCAAGCCCCGCAGCGGTTTCCCCCAGCAATTCCATTGCAACATGCAAGCGTCTTTGGGCCCCACTCAGCAAGCAAGTAGCTTCCCAAAGCGCTGCTTGGGATAGGCCCATGCTGCCGCATTTAGTCGCACAGTCCATCCCGTGCATGTGAAAGCCTCTTACAGTAATATGTGGTAGATAATCTGTGGAGGCCTTCAAATGCACGGTCATTTACATGCTTGTCAGCTGCTCCCAGCCAGTAAGTGAGTGGCCTATTAGCAGGCACGAGTGACTTGTCAAGCTTTTTAAAAGGCTAATTTGGGTTATTGTTTGTCGCAAAAACAAACAGTTTTAATGACTGAGCACAAGACATTATTTGGCCTTTTAGGTGTTGGTAGTAAATTGTGGGGCTGAAGGACTCAACTATGCTTGGTGAAATAAAACTCCCCCTGAATAACATATTCAACGCTCTCAAAGTGTACTATAAAGACCCATAAAGACAAGAGCTCTGTCAAATAAATGCGGAAGCCTGCCACCCCAAAAACTTAGTCCTAGCAAAAAGACTACTTGTCTATGAAGGACTCACAAAGACAAAGGAAAAAAATATTAACACTTGTTTTCTTCCCAAACCATCAAGGAGTAAAGGAATATAATTTGAAGCTGAAAACAGAATACTTCTATAATTTTTTTTTTGAATTGGCTATAATATGACAGGCATTATTATCTTTCTAACAGTTATTTCAAAATTAATAAGAGGGCAAACCAGTCAGTCAGATCTGTGATCCTTAGCTCTGACCTACATAGCCGGTGTCTTTAGCATATCAGCTTAGTCAACCTGCCCAATCTCTTATCATTTAAGATATCCGGGCTTGCTGATAAAAGTCTCAAAACCATACCCAAAACAAACAAACAAATAAACAAAACCAAAGATTAATAACTTTAAACTCTTCCAACTTAGAACATAATAATTGAAGTAAACAGCATAAACATCGATACTCCAAACAGAATATTTGAGATTAAAATATTGATGTATATGTATAAATTAAAGATAAACAGAGAAAGACATAGGTTTTAAGACAATGATTTAAGGATATTCTATACCAGTGGTGGACATTAGCCTATAATAAATTATACATCTTACCCAAATAAGGCCTATTATGTTTGAGATCTCCTTCTAAATACAGTTAAGTGTGTTAAAAAATAAAATGTAAAATATGTCAATTTATTAAATAATAGCTTTAAAATATATACCTAAAACTCTCCAAAATCTACCTCTGTATTATGAGAAAACTAAAAATAGTAGACAAGACACCCCAGGGGAAAAAAACCTTAAAAATAATTGTTTAAAAAATGTCATATGCTATGAAATTAACTAATATATGGTATATGAGGCTTCTCTATGGTGGTGAGACAGATAGTAACTAGTGTTGCTTTTTGGTCAATTTAGTTCAGATTCTAATGACCTTTGTAAGGAGACCCTTTTGGTTGCTTTTAAGCGTCAAGGAAGTGGAGTAAAGTTATAGATAATAGGGAAATTTGCCACAAAAATAAGAAAAGCAAGAAAGAAATTCAGTTTGACAATTTGTGGGCTGAGCATATGTTTAAAATTACATACTATTCACTTAAATCAAATTGTCTTGACTAGTTTAGTGTTTTTTTTCAACCTTCTACCAATATTTACTTAATGGAATCCTATGAAAGCAAAAATTTCTTCCATTATTTTTGCCTCAGCTTATGACACTGAAAATATTTCCAAGCTCAAATGACAATAAATTCAGCAGAAAGACACAAGTTAGAATGACCAACATGTTCTGCCATATGCACTGGACACTACTGACCCTATGAAAGCTATGAGAATATTAAAAATTTGGAAAATTATTTTAACAAAAATTTTATAAAAGCCTCCCTGTTATTAGCAACCACTTCATAATCTGAAAAGGAAATTAAATACATCGCTAATACTTGTATATGTTTTCACAATGGTGATAACATAGCTTCCCCACAGGACAATCTTGACAAGGCCAATGACAAATATTCTTATTTTCAGCGAATTATAGATTAGAAAAAAAGTATTTGGTTAAATATGTAAAACCTACTAACTGAAAACAATTAGTTGCATACTCATTAATCCATTTCTACACCAAAAATTTAAAGTCACACTTTTTTCATACATGAATTTTAAATGTCAAAGGGATTTTGAAACTAATGATTTAATTTTTTAGTGTAATTGAACTTTTTTATAAAAGTGACCCTGAAATATGTAGTGATATGAATGTTAAGAAAACAAGTCCCTTTAGAGGAAATATTACATTTAATTATTAAAAATAGTTATAATAAAAATGTCAAAGTTGAATAAAAGATAGGATGCTTCTGGGTATTTTAGTTCTAATTTGTTCTAAAGAACTTATGTTCTCTTAAATATAGAAGAATGAGGAAACAGCATCTAAAAAACACTCTGGCCTGGAGTTATGCAGAACTTTAGACTTCACTGCCGCCATTGTTCTACAGCAGTTTTAAGAGTATGAAACTTTTACACATGAAAAAGAATTTTTTCCTTAAATATAAAACTGTCGACAATCTTTTTCCTTCTAGCGAACTGCAAAACATTGAGATGCTCACCAGTTTCTTCTCAGATCTTCTCACCTAAGATATAATTCTCAGCAAATTAAATATGAAGTAGCACTCAAAGAAGCAAATTCACACAAAACACACAGTAAGATAAAAGCGGATGGCTTTAGACTATGTTAGACACTGGATTCAATTTTATATATATTAAAACTAATGATACAGACATATATTTAACTTTAGCGCAGATTTGGTTGAAGATAGACAACAAATTGTTCTAAAGTTGAAACTGAGTCTTCTGAAACGCCGCTCCAAACGCTCTTATTATCTATGAGTGTTTCCATCAAACTTCAGAGCGGAGTATCTCTTTGAGAAGCCATTATGAATGTCAGTTCCTACACTCGCCAGGTTTTCTAAATTGTGTAGCACTTGAAGTTAGTTACATTTTTAGTCAGCAATTGATCACTTAGGAAGACTCCCACAGAGCACCTGATATCTATCGTTGGAAGACCTGCCCAAGTCCAAGACTAAGTTATTCATTTAATAACTCCGGTTAACAATTTGCTTCGTGCATGATAATAAAGAGTTGACATTACAATAATGAACTTCAAAATCAAGAGGCTTTCCAACTGTTAGCTATCCTACAACTTGGTTCATCTAGTTTTGTTTTCAAATGATCGCTTAATTTTACACTCTTGTCCTTCATCCTCCTACAAAGAAGAAAAACTTTAGCTTCTTCCCGACAGAAGACTTAACTCTTTTTTCTTTCCCCCTCCTGAACTAAATAACACCACCTTCCCTACCGTTAGCTTCAGACGCGAAGCCGGCTTCTAACTGTACAACAAGAACACAGCAAAAACCATCCTGATACGTACGAACTTGGGGGCAGTTTGGCCACCTCACAACAGACTCCAACAAGACGCGTTGACCGGTGGGGCCACTCACCTAAGCAATAGGAGGAGTTAAGAAGAATTTAGAGCTGCAGCCTTCTGATCCTCAGCAGAGGTCCAGGCCCCTTCTTGACCTCCCTGCGTCCCTTATATAAAAGCAGCCCAGGCTACTCCCAGTTTCTGCCTCCTCACCTTAGGCTCCTCCCCAATCCCAAGCCCTAGAGCACCGGAGCCACACACCCACCTCCCACCCCCACCGCGAGGGCTGCGGAGACTCCAGTGAGCCCGGCCCTGTGCTCGCCCCCTCGTTACATTAGAGGGGGAAGGAGAGGTGGGGGAGGGGGAGGTGGGCGCTGGCGGGGCGGGGCCTTGGTGACAGCGACCCTGCTTTCCTCACACCTGGGCCAGCCCCGGGCGGGGGCCGCGAGCCAAGTCGCCAGGGTGATTACCGGCCCACCCTCCCTCCCACCCTGCAGCGCCTTAGGGCGCTGGGTGGCTGCAGGCGCTCCCCACTCCGAAAACTGTCACCAAGGTCCGCACGACGCGGTCCCCGCTTTCCTGTCAGGGTCTGGCGGCGACAGGCTACCCTGCTCTGAGCTCGCTCCCGCCCGCCCGCCCACCCGTCCGTCAGCGCACCCTCTCCGGGAGCCTGAGGTGGCTCCGTAGCGACCCAACGCGCCCGGCCGGCGCCCCTCAGCCCGAGGACAATCACCCTGTCAGTCACACTCAGCCCTCTGGGCGTGTGACCTGTCCTCAGCTGAGACCCCTCACTCCGTCCTCCAGTCCGCGACACCGCCCCGCAATCACGCTCGCTCGCTCTTCTCCCAGCGTGTCTTCTCCTCAGCCCGCGTTCCCCCTCACACCTAGACCTTGTCTGTCACATCCCGCCAGAGTATGACTTCTCCTCAGCTGGGTCCCCTCAAAGTCAAGATTCTGTCACTTTGTCTGTCACACTCGGTCCTGTCAGAGTGTGGCTTCCCAGCCCGGTCTCCTTCTAGTTGAGACCCGGTTAGGCTGTCAGTCACACAGTCCCGCCAGTGTGACTTCTCTCAACCTGCGTCCCCCCTCAGCCGAGACCCCGTCACCTTGTCAGTCAGATCCGGTCCCCTCAGGCTGAGACCCCCTCACCTTGTCTGGCTCGCAGTCCTGTCAGACTGTGACTTCTCAGCCCGCGTTCCCTCAGCGCGTTCCCTCAGCCGAGTCCAGTCAGGCTGTCAGTCACACAGGGTCTTGTCAGAGTGTCACTTCTCCTCCGCCCGGTCACCTTGGCGTCACGCTCGCTTCCCTCAGGCTGCTCACGACCCCGTACCCCCAGCGCGGCGCCCCGGGTCTCTCCTTCCGCGTCCCTCGGGCGGGCCGAGTGGCCCGGGGCGACTCTGACCCGCGGCGGCGGCTTGACGGGCGCTGGGCGTCCCCACGGCGGACCCGACCGTCCGGAGCGCCCCAGGCGGCTGCCGCTCAGAGTGCGACCAGCCCCGCCTGGCTGCGGACGAGTGGAGCGGACCCGGCCGGGGGCGGCGCCCAGGGAGAGACCGGAGGCCCGGCGCCCGAGACCGGAGGCCCGCACCCACGGGGCTCTCGTGGCTCTGCTGCGCCCCGCGCCCTGCGCCCCATGCCCGCGCCCCACACCCCGAGCCCTGTGCCCTGCGCCCCATGCCCCGCACCCCGTACCCTGCGCCCCGCACCCTACGCCCGGCTCCCCGCACCCCGTGCCCTGCGCTCCGCGCCCCGTGCCCTGCTCCTCGCACCCCATGCCCCGCGACCCGCGACCCATATCCCGCACCCCATGCCCCGCGCTCCGCGCAGGCTACCTGGCCGCCTTGCTCCTCACAGCCGCTGGGAGGCGACCCAGAAAGGTCCCGTGTCCCTCAGATCGATACCCCGGCCGGTGCCCTGACCCCCGCGCTCTCTCTCTCGGAAGTGTGGTTTTCTCTAGATATGCTTTTCGATAACATTAAAAAATATATAATAAGTGTATTTAGGATCTCTTGAGTTGTTTTTTTTTTTTAAATCTCAGAATGCCTTCATAAAGTGACAACTTTAGTGTTAATCGTTTAATTTCCCTTTTAAAAAATTGCGTGCCCTCATGTGAATGGAGAGGCGTTGGCTCCCTTGGAGCTGGAGTTACCCCAGTGGTTGGTGCTGGGAACCGAACAAGGGTCCTCTGGCCAAACATTTAGTGTTCCTAACCGCTGAGCCATCTCCCCAGCCCTCAAACTATTTGTTAAAACTTGTTTACAGAATTTCTTAAATTCTTTGGAGCATGTTTTGCACAGAGGACCTTACACACAGGGTGGGGAGGACTTGAGAATCTCTTGTTTTTAAGCTAACATGTGGGGGTTTCTTGTCCCACCAGCCTGAAGCGCACATGATGGGCAACCCCTTTTCCTGCTCTTTCAGCGGTCTCCTTCACGATCTGTCCTAAAGATGCACACTCAGAAAGCTTGCAATACCCAGGACACCAGAGCCCCGTCTTTTATCTGTTCCTAGCCTTGCTGACTGAAAATCTTGTTCTGTCTGGCTCTGGAAGTTCATAATCGTGCTTCTTGCTCAGGATGCTCCTCCACTCTTCGCATCTTTATTTGTTGGAAGATAGGGATTTCCTTGATTCTTCTGGTACCAAAAGTCCTCACTGGGGCTCTCCAGAAAGTGTGAGGAGGACACTATGGAGAAAGTTCAGAGCTTGAATCAACAGACTCATATCCTTTCACCCTTAAGCCCTAAAATAATAAGGGCTTCACATAGGGACTCTGAAGACCATTTTACTAACCACGGAAAGACTCCATTTCTACGTCTGTCATTCAGTGACCATGGTGACTTGTCACAACATCCCACACCCAGAAGGACGTATGGATGGATGTAGGAAATACATAACCAAGTTCTTGCTCACCCAGGAGTTCCAATCTATTTTTCTTTGTTTTTTTTTTTTTTTCCTTTGTGCTTTTGATTAAACTTTTTGATGTCTTGCTATGTAGCCCTGGCTGGCCTTGAACTCACTGCTATTCTCTTGAGGATTGTACCAGCCCATGTATCATCTTAATATCTTTATCGAGATATAATTTATATAACCTAAAATTCAAATACCATACATTCAAATAGTTTTGGGCTATTTATAAAACGGTGTCATTATCACCATAACTTAATTTCTGAACAGTTTTACTGCCCCATAGAGAAACTTTCTCCTCATGAATAGCCATTCTTATTGGCTCTAGGCTCACTGTCCATGCTATTTCTGTCTGGATAGATTTTTCTATTCCAGACACTTTAAATGAATGGAATCATACAATATGCTGTCTTCTGTGATTGGCTTCTTTCTCTTAGCACAATATTGTCAAAGTCCATCTGAGTTGTAACTTGTATTATTTCCGTCCTTGAGACAGTGTTTCTTTATGCAGCCCATAATCCTCCTGCCTTTCATGGGTTACAATTAGAGGCATGCCTGACAGTATTTCATTTCTTTTATTACAAAATAATATTCTATTATATGACATATCAAATGTTTATTCATCCATCTGTTGCTCCAGGCTGTTTTTATTTTTGTATGTGCACATGTGTGTGGGGGCATGTGTGTATGTGCAGGTACATGTAGACCAAAGGTTGATACCAGATGTCTTCGTCAATTGTTCCCCACTTTACATTTTTAAATTTTGTTTATTTTATTATTGGTGTACCTGCACCACATGCATGCCTAAGTCTGCAAATGTCAGAAGAGGGCATCTAATCCTTGGTGCTGGAGTTATGGACAATATGAGCTGTCATGTGTGTGCCAGGAACTGAGCCTGCACCCTCTGCAAGGTCAGTAAGTGCTCTTAATGGTTGAGCCTTTTTTTTTTTTTTTTTTTTTTAAAGACAAGATCTCTCACTGAACCTGGAGCTTCTTGTTTGGACTATCTGGCAGCAAGCCTCTGAAATCCTCCTGTCTCTGTCTTCCCAATACAGAGTGACAAGCTTGTGCACCCCTCTACCAGCTTTTTATGTAGGTTCTAGGGGTCAGACTTTCAAAGCAAACACTGTAACCGAATGAGCCATCAGAATCCCGGGCCTACTCCTATTTTGGGGGCATTATGAATCATGCTACTATGAACAGTGATAGGCAAAATTATTTGTATGTGTCTTTTCATTATTTAGTATATATGGTAACAATATGTTCTCAAGGAATTTAGACATTGCCTGTCGGAATGAGAAATAGCCTTTTTTTCCCGCCACCAGCAATGCATGAGGGGGTCTAATTTCTCCACATCCTTGTTAGCACTTTAATTTTTTATCACCTGATCTAATAGGCATGGATGGCAGCTTACTGTTTTGACTTGCATTTCCCTAATGAGCAATCACATTAAACATCTTTCCATGTAGTCACTGGCCTTTGTATGCCTTCGTGAAGAAAAAGCTGTTCAGATCTTTTGCTCATTTTTAAATCACTTCGTCGTTTTAGTTTTATACGGAACAGTTATTTACATTATTATGTATACAAGACCCTTTTCAGATATACAATTTGCAAATATTTTCTCCCATCTATTAACTGTCCTTTTAAATCCTTTTTTTTTTTTTTTTTTTTTTTTGAGATAAGCGCTTGCTACGTAACCTAGGCTAGCTCCAACTGGAGATCCTCCTGCCTCAGCTTCCGAGTCCTGGTGACTACTGATGTGAGCCGCCATGCACAGCTTGTCCTTTTACTCTCTTAACGACATCATTAAGAGCACAAGCTTTAAAAAAAAAAAAAACCTTTGATTTATTTTAGTTTTAATTTTATTTTTATGTCAGATCAAAGATAAGTTCAAAGTTATCAAATACATTATTTGATTTAATTCTGAGAATTTTATTGGTTTTGCCCTTAAATAAAGGTCTGCAGTCCATTCTAAGATAAATTTCGTATATGATGTGAGGTAAGGGACAATCAGCTTTTAGCGGGAGGAAATTCCCATAATTCACCAACAGCCGAGAAGGGGAAATTCCACCATGGATAATTCATACACGGTGCAAAGGGTTAGAGTTGATCTGAATTGTTTCTAAACAATTTGTCTCCTGGATCAAAACTTCTGTTATTTTCAAAGTGTCTGTGGCTAGTGAAACTTACAAATACAAGCGAGTAAACAATAGAACAGAAATAGTCTAAACTTTCAAACCTCTGGCCTCACCATTAGTGGGTTATGAAATAAACTTAGTGGTTTAAAGCCCATACTTTTCTAATCAAATAAAAAGAACGGAATAGAAAACACAAACTACCAGAATGCGAAGCTTGTATGAAAGAAAGTGTGGCTCTGGAGTGTCTGTATGTGTGCTTGTGTGTACCAGGAGTTGCTGTAACACGGATTTTTTAACCATGGGTGACATTTTTAAAAGGTGGGAAAACACTGGATAAACTATACTTGCATAATTCTTTCGTTCCACAAACATTTATTGGGCGCTTATTTTGTGCCAGGCCCTCCGCTTAAGTGCGCGTGATAAAATGACAAGCAGCAAACGGTGTCCACCCTACAGCATCACACACTGGGAGAAGAACATGGCGTTTCTAGGGACAAGAGCTTATGCCTGCTTCTGTTCCCCTAACCACAAGAATTCCTCCCAAATATTGCTGCTGACTCCTGATAGCATTGAAAAAAAGAGTTCATGTTTTTTTGATTGTTTAGGTTTTCCCCCAACATATTAACTTTTGTTTAAAGGTGGCACACTTTGTCTCCAGATCCACGCTTGCATACACTGTGCTTATTATATTGGGAAGGGAGGCCAATTTGAATAGTGAGAGCTGATGATAAGTGATTTTAGCTCCATTTACTTCAACTATGTCTAAACTGTACAGTCCCCCAAAATTTTAAAATAGTGTTACTTTTTACAGGGAGATTTAAGCATAATAAAATTATTTTTCCTCTCCTTTGCAAGGGTCCTGTAAAATGGCATTGACATGAGAGAAGGTGAGGGTAGCCATCTTTCCAGAAAGGATTGCTCTGCTCCTTATAGCTACTGGGCACAACTGATATTTGTCCCTCGTTTTTATCTCAGACAACACTGACCAATCTCCAGCCACTAGAAGTTTCAGGGAGACTTAGAAAATCTTGGTTCAAATTTAAAAATCAAAACCAGTTCAACACAATGAACAACTTATACATACATACCACATACACACACACTCACACACACCACACACACTCACATACAACACACACAACACACATAACACACACTCACACACACTTATATATACACTCACATACACACAACATACATGCTTACATTACAACACATACACTCACAACACAACATACACTCACACACATACACACAACTCACACACACTCACAACACATTACACACAGCTCACACACACAACACAACATACACACACACACACTTCTACAAACATGTCTGCCATTTGAATAATTCTCAACACGTTCCTACATGTGAGGTTTGATTGGTTTTGGTTTTGGTTTTTACTCCTCTATGAAATTTTACCTGTAGCTTCCCAATTTTACATTGGATTTTATCAGGGTCCCTTTTCTCCTTCATCAAATGAGGTCTGTTAAAAGCTCGTATGTGCCAAAGCAAAGCTTTTAACCTTTTCTTCTGAACTCAGAATCTGGTTTTTTTTTTTTTAAATCACTTCTACTTAGCCCAGCATTGTAGTTTTATTTTGAGTGGCTGCCTGTAAATACATTAAGAAAGAACAAAACCCTCTGGATTATCCAGCTACTCAGGTAAAGCACTTGCTTTGTAGCTACAGGGCCTGGTGCTATAACAACTGCATAGTTAAAATGACTCTCACCTGTAATCCAGCCCCCAGACTCTGAGGCAGGAGGGCTGACTTTGGGGCTAGCATGGAGTACATCGACACCCCACCCCCCAACCTCAAAACAAAGCAAAACAAAACAACAACTAAACAAACAAACGCCAAGGAGAATATAGCTAAGTTAATATTTTTTAATGTCTCAACTTAAGAGTTTTTAGGCAAAAGCTCAAAGAAATACAATATTAAGACCATTTTTCAAAACTACTTTTTCTAACAAAGAATGAAGTAATACCTCTTTTTTTTCTTTTACTTGTTCGCTTTTTAAAACATGACTTTTCACTTTTCATGAATTGTAATTGTATGATATCAATAAAGAAGTTTAATTTAGGGGAAATTCCATTTGATAATTTGAACTGTTTTGATTTAGACTAGATTTTAAGGTTCTAATGGTTTGAAACCATGGTAATAATTCAATAATACTTTTGGTTTTCAGGAGATTAAAAAAGAGAGGCACTTGCCCAGCCTTTTTATTTCCTCTACTTTCCCCTATAAAAGGGCCCCTGTAGTCTATTAGATTGTATTCTCAGTACTGTGGGAGCAGAAAACAAAGTGGTAAAGTTTAAGAAGGAAAAATCTTGGTTTTAAGATGAAATTTCATAGCCTATGACCATATAGTGGGGGAGGAGTTCTCTCTCGGTCTTAGACCTAGGGGAGCGGAATAGGGTGAAAGTGGGAGGGAGGAAGGAATGGGAGGATATGAGTGATGGGATAACAATTGAGTTGTAATCTGAATAATTAATTAAAAAAAAGAAAAAAAATCTTGGTTTTGGGAACAGATGGAACTCTCTCTCTCTCCTCCTCCCTCCCTCTCCCCCTCCCTCTCCTCCCTCCCTCTCTCTCCCTCTCTCTCCCCCCTCTCTCTCTCTATCTCTCTCCCTCTTTCTCCCTGCCTCCTGTTCAGTCCTCTTCCCCATTATCCCCCCTCCCCGCTCTACTGTCTATCAGCTTCATGTCAGTATCCCTAGCACTCAGAAGGCCAAGGCAGGAAAACTATGAGTTCTAGGTCAGTGACATGTGATTTTAAAACAAACATACAAGCAGTCCCCCCCCATACTCCATGTATACATTGTTGAAATTAACACAAGAATTTTGTTTCAAGTGTTTGACCTTTATTCTTGTTCACTGTGACCCTGACACATCTTCTTGAAGCTTAGTCTCCTCACCTATACAACAGAATTAGAATATATTCTCAGAACTGCATCTGTGAGATGAATGAGAAAATGTCACATCAGGCTCCCAGCAGGATCTCAAAAACTGTTACTCATCAAGCATGCAACAGCATTGCGAATCTTGTTCTGGTAGTTACTCCTGAGCGTCAGAGCAGAGCACTATGGGATGGCTTTCACACGTTGTGAAAAGAAGTGTGTCACACTTCTAGCTTTCTATCTACCTGCTTTCCATTCGACTTCTGTATCTCTTTCTTTCTGATACGTATAAGGCAAAACAACTGCAGTCTAATGATTAAATCTTGAAAAAGCTACAAATTCAAGATTTCTTTATGGAAGTGTTTCTCTCTCTCTCTCTCTCTCTCTCTCTCTCTCTCTCTCTCTCTCTCTCTCTGTGTGTGTGTGTGTGTGTGTGTGTGTGTGTGTGTGTGTGTGTGTGTGAATTTAAATCCTTGGCTTTATACTATAAAACTAAGTATATACATATGTATATTTTCTAATATATATTTCTAAAAGATAGATAGTATATTGTAATTTTATATTATAATATTATATAAAATAGAAAATATTAGCCTGGACTGGAGAGATGGCTCAGCAGTTAAGAATAATCAAAGCTCTTACAGGGTTCCAGCATCTACATCAACTGTGTGTAGCTTCAGCTCAGGAAACCCAATGCCCTCTGGCCTCCTTGGGCGCTACATGTACATAGTGCACATAAAACTCTCTCTGCCCCTGTCCCTGTCCCTGTCCCTGTCTCTGTCCCTGTCTCTGTCTGTCTGTCTCTGTCTGTCTGCCTGCCTGCCTGCCTGTCTCTCTCTCTCTCTCTCTCTCTCACACACACACACACACACACACACACACACACACACACACACACACAGAGTTTTGGTGTTTGTTTTTCCTAGTAAAACAGCTCAGGGATCATGTTTATCACTGTTGTGTTGCTAACTGCACTCATTGCTTTGAAGTTTTCCCTGTGTGTTCTGTGCCTTCTAGAAGATGTAGAGTTGTGACCATGTCTCTGCCTGGTTGAGGTCCTCTAGTCTAAGGCATGTTATTTTGGTACAGATATTCTGGAAAAGCCTCTCTTTCTTACTGAGTTGCAGGTATCTAGAGAGCAGAAACCAAACTTTATTCATCTCTTTATACCCAAACCCACTATACCTACTATGATTCCAACCAAGTAAGTGGATCATCTATGACAGATTCTGGGTGTTCAACATGTAAACCTGAGTCTTGTGTGCAGTTGGTGCCTACAACAACTGAATCATGTCTTCAGAACCTCCTTGGCTATTTAAAAATTATTAAAACAGTAGTGAAGTCATTAACTCAGTAACTTATGGAAGTTTAACGCTTTGAGACCCTGTCCTAGCAGAGGAACTATTGGCAGCTGATGACTGCCAGAGGAGATGGAGCCATTCTCCTCTGGGCATACACCCACTTGTAGGCTGCCCAAGCCCTGGTGGATGTCCCCATATCTGTGCACATAGGGTAGCAGTAATTAGATTTAGGGAGTTGTTAGCAACAATAAAGAAAGGGAGGGGCAGGCATGGTAGCACATGCTTCTAAACCAAGAATTTAGGAGGCAGAGGCAGGAGGATCTCTCTGAGTTCGAAGCCAGCCTGATCTACATAGTGAGCTCGAAGGTAGCCAGGGCTACATAGAGAGGCTCTGTCTCAAACAATAACACAACATAATGATAGTAATAAAAAGAAATGAAGTTGGGTGGTAGATAGTGTGAGGGCACAAGGGGGAGTTAGAAGGAAGTCTTGGTGGATGGATATAATCAAAATATATTATACGAATGTATGACGTTTTTGAAGAATGAAAAAAATCTTAAAAAGTCCTATGCTTATCCTTCATGTTTATTAAACTTCCTGCCATTTACACATGCAAATTCCCAGGCTCAGCTTTTGATCCGGACCTTACTTGGATAACTGTGAACCCCTGTTTTTAGAGATATTTTTTTTTCTTAGGGACCTTTGGACCCAACTTCCCACTTTGCTCTTGATGAACTCTTGACCTCAATTTTACATGTCCAGACCTGGGCTTTCTTAGGGTATGGCTTCAGGTTCCGTCCACTATGCTTTTAAGGAACAGAATACACACACCCTCTTCATGAGAGGCCCCTCCCCGCTCCCACTGCCCCCTTGCACCTGGGTACCTCTTTCTTACATCAAAAGCTGGACGCTGTGAGCCAAGCGGCTTCTGTGCTTCTTGCCGCTGCAGTGGCCATTGGAACAACTTCCCTTCCAAGTTTTCAGGGTGCCAGCCCTGGCACCCACACCCAAAGAAGCATTTTCCATACACTTGGATGTGAAATTTGGAATTCATTTTTAGGGTCTGATGATTTGGCACAGACCAGGGCTCTGTTTTACATTTTTGCTGGACTGTTTGATGTCTGGGGGACTAGTAGGCTGGTCATGCATCACATTTACACATTCAGACAAATCTGTAGAGGAGCGTGAGGTGGGGGAGGGGAAGGATATGGAATGGAATGATGTACTGGGGGTGGGTGATACTTTGCTTATTGACAAAACATTTTGGCATGTCACTTCTTGCATGGATATATTTTTCTCTTCCCAAAATATTTTTCTGATATTAATCTCTCATGAATTCCATTTACTGTCTTAGTAATATGCGTTTATAGTGCCCATAAATAAAGAAATACATTTACTTATGTGTTTTTAAAAATACATACTTGTGAATTTTTATGTATCTGTGTGCATGAGTTTATATGTACTGTGTGTATATAGGTGCCTTTGAGTGCTAGAGGTTACATAAACTTCTCAGCAGAAGTCAAACAGCTTGTATATGAGCACTCACACAGCCCCGTTGTCCATAACTACCACAGTGGAAACTCTGATGTCCATCAGCAAGTGAGCAGATAATGACTAATGATGGGTCGTCAGTCAGCAAAGGGGGAAAGGAGTGGTGGTGGTAAAGTACTAAGCTGGCATACTCAGAGCCCCAAGTACCATCCCCATCCCTCCTGGAATAAGATACTAACAGGTGTTACAATACAATACTGATGGGCCCCAAAACACAGTAAGTGGAAGGAGCCAGACAAAAAAGCCTGGAGAGCGGAAGATTCCTTTTACAACACAGTGACCATAACAGGCAAATTCACAGACAGGGAAGTAAGATGAATGGCTCCTGGGGAAGGAAACTGAATGACAGATAACGGAGCATTTGGGGCAGGGAGAGTAGGTAAGCACATGACCTTACTCGAGTCTTCCATCTTGAATCTGAAATCAGGTGCTTTAAATGACTATGATAGCATCTTTGAGGGTAACAGGATGCTCTAGAAGAGCAGTTGAGACCCCCTTTGGGTGGTAAGCGACCCTTTCACAGGGGTCACCTAAGCCAACCAGAAAACAGGCATTTACATTATGATTCATAACAGTAGCAAAATTACAGGTGTGAAGTAGCAACAAAAATAATTTTATGGTCAGGAGCCACCACAAAATGAGGACCTGTATTTAAGGGTTGCGGCATTAGGAAGGTTGAGAACAAGTGCTCTACGATGAGAGAGACAGTGACAATTAATATGAAAACCTACTTAAATTGTGCATGTAACCTGGGCATGGTGGATCACAGCCCTAGGGAGCCTAGGGTTATGAAATCAAGGCTAGCCTGGGCTACATTGTAAGATAAAATAATATACTAACTAATTAACTAAAAGGATGATTTCACTACATACAAACTGTATCCCAATAAAAATCTATTTAACAATAGAGTTGAGAAACACTAGTCTCTGTACCGATCCCTTACCAGGTGCAAGCTTGCTGTTTCTTTTCTTAGCTTTCTCCACTCACCTGCCACGCTCCACCAGTCAGTGTGAAGTAGATTGTGACTCTGCAGCAAAGTAGCCAACCAAGTACAAAAGGGGCTGAGATCCAAGACCCTTGTCCATCCTTCTGAAGGAAGGCCTGCTTCTCTTTAGTTCACAGAAAAGTGTCCAGCAGTGGCCTTGATCTTTTTAAGAGCATTTGGGGCAGGGAGAGTAGGTAAGCACATGACCTTACTCAAGTCTTCCATCTTGAATCTGAAATCAGGTACTTTAAATGACTATGATAGCATCACGATTTACACTCACAACACATTCTCCTGAGTGGAGAGCCCTTGAGCCTTCTTTTAGCAAATTGGCTAAAAAATTATCTGAGTTTTTTTTTTCTTTGATACAGGAGTCTCTCTATAGAATATGCTGGACTTAAGCTCAGAGATCCGCCTGCCATTGCTTTCCCCAGTACTAATGTCAAAGGTCACCACCTAGCTGTCTGATTGATCCAAAGAGCAGGCTTCTGGGTTGTGTGTTTAGCTCCATCACACTGGTTTTCTCTTTTGCTCCAGAGGAATTTAGGAACTTGTTCAGCTTTGCATTGTGGTTCCTCTAAGGGAGGTCCAGGGTTTGAACTCACAAGCGCCGTGACCCAGCAGGTTTCTAAAGGCACTGTTCCATTAGACTTTACTGGCTGCATTCCTCTGCCGATTTCAAAAGAGCCCAGATAATTGTATTTGCTACACTAAATTTAATCGATGACTCAGCACACATTTATTGAATTACTATTATGTTCAAAATAACACTGTCTTCCAAGGAGGAAGAGCCTCAACTCCTAGAACTTGACATAGCGCGTGCTGTGGGCTGAGAACTTGGTCATGTCTGTAGATGAACCAATAAATGGGGAGCAGTGTTGTTTATTTGTGATGCCTGAGGAATAGACAACAGCTCATAACCACTGACCTTAATAGATCTTTAACTCACATCACATTGGAGAATAGATACTTTCCAAAGGAAAGAAAAAAAAAGTGATATAGTTTGGAGCACTAAAATAAACCTAAGGATTCTGGCATGTCAGCAACTGCTCGGCTTAGCACTCACTACAGTACTTCCAAATGGTAATTTTTTTCAGGAATTTTTGCTACTTTACCCACTTGCTTGTGAAGTATTACTCCAGAAATATTGACTTTTAAAATCCTAAAAAAAAAAAATTTAACAATTAAGTATCAGTGTTTTGAAAGCATAGCTGAGTGTCCAGTGTTTTTTCTTAACGAAGTATTGAGAGGAGGCCTGCTATATGGCTCAACAGGTAAAGGCACTTGCTGCCAAGTCTGATGACCTGAGTTCGATCCCCAGGACTTACCTGGTGGGAAGAGAGAACTAATTCAAGTGGATTGTCCTATGACCTCTACACCTGGGCTGTGGGCACACATGGATGTGCACACATATACATACAACAAACAAACAAACAAAACACAGTAACTTGCTAAACTGGAAGTATTCTTAAGATTTATTTTTACTTTTTAAAAATAAGGTACTTATGTGTGCATTGTACAGATGTTAGCAGAGGCTAGGAATGTCAGACGCCTCTGGAGCTAGAGTTACAGGCAGTTATAAGCTATCCAATGTGGGTGCTGGGAATCGAACTCAGGTCCTCTAGCAAAAAAGGAGTATTCTTAACTCCTTCAGCCTTCCTGAATAGACAGGTCTAAATAAAGTCAGATTCTCCTCATTTCTGATATAGATGCTGTTCTTCCTTCTACAATTCAACGCTTGTTATATACAAGTAGACTGGTGAATCATCTCTGTGATGGAAAAGCAGGGGCCAGATAGTCAACGCTGTGTTTTATTGTGTGACTTGTAGAGAGAGAGTCAAGGGAGAGAATCGCCTTCCCAGCCATCTGAGAGCTGTCACTTACGATGCTATCTCTCACAAAGAGTCGTTTTTTTCTCACGGAATCCCAATAGCTCTTGGTAAAAAAAAAAAGCAAGCTGTGGAAACCGTAAACATATTCACTGTGTGGAGGAAACAGTTGGTATTCAGTAAATAGCAAGTAATTTATTGACTTGGCAAGATTCCCTTGGACTCTAGTATATAGTTAACTCTTAATTACCTCAGAGCAGATTGACTATTTGGTAAATACTTTGGCATGTTATTGAGCCATCATCTGGCTAAATTCTAGGCTCATAGGAGTATGACTAAGATTCCCGTGTGTTTAATTGAGCTAAATGGTGGCCTGGGCCAGGGCTCGCTTTCCAATCCTACAAGGTATGTCCTTCTGTCCCTGTTCTGTTAGAGTGAAAGACGGAAGCCACTTGCAAAGAGACCAGTGTAATAGAAAGGCAAGCCCAGAAAGAAGAAATAGAAAGACAAAAGGGTGGCACTGTGGTGAAAGCCTGTAATCTCATTAGCGAGGAGGCCTCCCGAGGAGGCCGTGCGGGAGGAGATTCTCAAGTTCAGTGCTAGCCTGAGTGATAGAAGGAGACCTGCCTCCTGGGGAAGTGGGGGCAGGGGCGGGGAGAGAAAAGGGAGGAGGGAAAGGCAGATGGAGAGACGGGGGGACAGAGAAGTGGGGAAGGATACAGTGGTGCCGGGAGAAGGGACAAACGGGTGAAGAGGAATGGTAGAGCAAGTAAGAGAGTACGCTTGCAGACAGTACTGTCACGTGACACAACAAAGGCAATAAAGACAGGCCGGGTGGCTTTGGGGAGAGACAAGATGGAAGCTGTGAGTACAGTTTACTAAACAACTACAGCAATCATCCCCGTCAGATGAACCATTTGAGTATCACTTTTTTTGTTGTTTTGTTTTGGTTTTGGTTTTTGTTTGTTTGTTTGGTTGGTTTTTCGAGATAGGATTTCTCTGTGTAGCCTTGGCTGTCCTGGACTCGCTTTGTAGACCAGGCTGGCCTAGAACTCACAGAGATCCACCTGCTTCTGCCTCCCAAGTGCTGGGATTAAAGATATGTCCCACTATACTTGAGGGATTTTTTTGTTTGTTTGTTTGTTTTGTTTTTGAGATGGGGGCGGAGCTGAGCGGTGACGCAAGTATAAAACTTCAGATTCGAATCCGAGGCATCAAAACAAAGGATAAATGCCAGCCAGGGACACGGAGAGCTCTTGCATGGGGACTTGGAATTGACTGACATAATGAGGGTAATTTAGAGAGGTGATTTTATTCGTCTTCGTATCTCAGAACCTTTTCGCTGTACACTCCAGTGGTAACATCCCGCGGGGCGCCGCAGGCTCCTCCCTGCTTCCCCCCTTTCACCCACGGTTGGGTTGTCCTCACGTGGGACTGAGTTACCCAGAGCTCCATGGTGCCCAGTGAGGTGCCTCCTCTGATCCTGCTGTGCTCCTGAAAGTGATTGGCATCCCAACCTCCCGCCCCCTCCCCGCACCAATTTATCCCTAAGATGTTAAGCATATTTAGATCTGTATCGCAAGGATGTACAAACAGATCGATACTAGATCTCTTGGTTCATTCCTCCCGGCGATGGTTTTGTTCAATTCAGGAGATTTTGATCTTCTCAAAGGAGATTAAATTGTTCCAGAAATGACCAGAGGGCCTGGGACAGGTCATAGCGGTAAGGTACTCACTGAGCATGCGCACACGGTCCTGGTTCGGTTTTGAAGCACGGAAAACGCAAAGTGAACCCAGAATTCAGGGTATCTATGGCCAACCGTGTTAAGTTACTTTATTTCTTCTACTTCAAAATAACTGCTTTGTGTGGTGTGACTATGTTCTTGTTGAAAGGAAGACAGAAATCTGCAGAACGACCTATTCGTGTCACCCCCCCCCACATACACACACACCATCTACATCATTGTCTAAATGAGACATTTTTTTCTCAAGTCTCTTGTCTGCACATTATTCTAATTACATGCTTCCATGCACACATGGTTTAGCACATGTACACCTTTACTGGTGTTTAGCATAAATGATTTAAAGTGCATTATTCCATGGATTTTTCATTTAAAAAGTGCCTTTTAAAAATCAGGACATATGCCTGGTGGTGGTAGTGAACGCCTTTAATCCCAGAACTCGGGAGGTAGAGGCAAGTGTATCACTGTGAGTTCAACGTCAACCTGGTCTACAATGCGAGTCCAGGACAGCCAAGGCTACACAGAGGAACCCTGTCTTGAAAAACAAAACAAAACAAATAAAAAACCAAACCAAAACAAAAACAAAAAAATCAAAACATATAAGCCTATTCTTGGTAAATTCCATGTGCCTTTAACTTTTGAAAATTTGTATTTATTTATTTGATGCCATCTCGCTATAATGCTCACACTGGCTTAGAGCTCAGGATTCTCCTACTGTGGTCTCCTAGGTAGTTGGTGCCACAGGCTTATTCATTTATAATTTTTTAAATTGACACGAGATAATTATGTATATGTATATATAATGTGTATATATTGAGAGAGTACACTGTCAAACTTATACACACATGTCATATCAGGGTAATTCATATTTCTTTTTAGTTAAAATTTTCTTGCTTCTCTATGTTGAAAGGGTTCAACTTTCTCTGAGTTCTTTACAAATGTTTAATCGGTACAGGGATGTGGCTAAATGCCACAGTACGTGCTTAGTATCCCTAGACCTCTGGGTTCAATTCCCAAGGTAAAATAAAAGAAAATGAAAATTAACTGTTATAAACTGTACTCACTCTCCTAAGTTTATTTCAGGGTTATACTCCACGCGCTCTCCCGCCTACCCGTCTGGATCCCAAGCCTCTGCTGACCCCTCAGCTCTACTTTCTTCTTAGGAGACCATGTTTTTTGCTTCCACAGTGAGAACATGTGGTACTTGTTTTCCTGTGCCCAGGGCAGCTCAGAATAAAGTTTAGAATTTATCTTCTATAAGAGAACAAAATAAAGATGACTTTGCTCTAAAGCCCTTGATCAGCAAATGGCAACAACTGCATCAAAACTATTTCTCTATTTAATTATTTATTTGAGAAGATATACTAACAACATTTTTCTTACATTACTCTTTTTTTAAACCCTTGTGATAGACAAAAGGCCTAATGTAAATATTTTTGCTTAAAGCCAAGTATTCTTAAAAAGAAATGCTTCAGTAGAAAAATAGTAGAATGTCATTTAATGAGCATGCATAATTTAATACTCTGGATCCCACAAGGAAGAAATAAAAAGAAAAATACCAAATATTTTAGGATAATGGGAATTCTTACAACATCCAAAGACAATGACTATTCTTCTAAAATTTATTATTGTTGTTCACTGATAACTAAAATATTAAAAAATAAAATAAAACTTTAGCTAGGCATGGTGCCATAGATCTTTAATCCTGGCAGTCAAGAGCCAGAAACAGAGTTTCTGGCAGAGCTGTGAGTTTGAGGCTCTACCGGTCTACAAATTACACTCCAGGCCAGTTAGTTAAGGGTATGTTGTGAGTCCCTGTCCTTAAAACGAAACTAAAATGTTGCCAGCTCCCACTTACAGATGGATTCTGCATGAATAGCGGCTTTCTCTTGTGGACGGCTTTCTCTTGGGTCATTCTGATTCTTTATCTTTTTCTGAACTTCCCAATTTAAAAAAACAATAAATAGGCATTGGTTTTCCTAACTGGAGCAAAACTGAAGCATTACAGTGAATTAATAGCAAATGCCACGGGATGACGACTGTGTCTCTTGAGGAAACCAACTCTTCCTCTTAGAGCCGTGCGGCAGCTCAGGAAGGGTTCTTGTCTAATGTGCATGAAGTACTTGGTTTGAGACTTGGGAAATGGAACCTCTCTATGTCTGCATTTCCCCAAACTACGTTTTCTTAAGTAACTACCAAGCCGTACCTTTAGCATTTCTAAGAACACAGAGCAGAACCCACCCATTCTGCTCAGTGCTTGCCACACACACAAATGCAAGACCCTGGGCTCCATGCCTGACACTAAAAGAAAAAAAGTAAATAAATTCCTTTGGTCATTTGAGGCAGAGGCAGGAGGATCTCTGTAAATTCAAGACCAGCCTGGTCTACAAAGCGAGTCCAGGACAGCCAAGATTACACAGAGAAACCCTGTTTTGAAAAACAAACAAAAAATGCTTACAATTATAGTCTAAGGTTAAAAAAAAAAAAAAAAAGATGGATTTTAAGATGTAGAAAAAAACATCTAAAGCAGTTTCCTTTAGTAGCAATGGGCTAACACAAACCACATACATTTATCTACTAATTTGTTAAATTACTACTAATATTTTTTAAGTTATAATTTTAAAATGCTTATTGTCACTTCAAACATCAGGGAAGCTGGGCCCAGCAGGGAAGTTACCAGGAGTTTTTCACTTAGTTTTTTTTTTGTTGTTGTTTTTTGTTTTGTTTTCAATGACTTCTCTTACATAAGAGCCCTGTAATCTCTCCATAGGGAAAAATAACACAGGGCCACATTATGCCTTTAATTTTTCCTCCAGATAATGTTTACAAACGAACACAGAGAACTGACTCCATGTTTAAAGCCAACGTCAGTGTCCATTTCCATTAAGGACAATTGGTAATTTTTAACAATCAATGAGAGTTTATTTTAGGAGAAAACCTACTGAAATTTGCAGGAAGTAACCTTTTTGTTCCAAAACAGCTGTCATTGAACACCATTATGCCTACAACAATTAAAATTATCTCTGGTGACTTTTAGCATCTGGCATGGCTCCATTATTGTTCAGTTAAATATTTTTCAAGTTAGTTAGGACTTTCGCCCACCATGTCCTTTCAGCTCTTTATTGTCAATATGTATCTTAGATTCACCTTTGTGACACTACTTTTTTGTATTATGGGAGGCTGTGTTAATTTCTGCTATGAACTTCCATGAGAAACCAAGTGATATTTATGTAGAAACTGCCCTCCACATCTACACAGCACTTACAAAAATACAAACTCCATTTACTCCCTGAGAGTTGGCAATGGTGTCCCTGTGTTCTTTTTCTAGAGCCTTGTAAAAAATAAAAAATAAAAAAATTAAAATCTCAGCTTAAAGAATTAGCTAATGTGTATGGGGGAGGAAGGAGAATAAAGAGCAAAGGGCATCTTCTGGTGGTGTCATTTTGATAAATTTGATTTAAAAACCACGAAGAAAAGTATCCAAGTTGAAGGGAGTCACTCAGACCATCCATGTAGGCAGGGTTTGAGCGTCAAATACAAAGAAGAAAAAAGTCTAAAAACATATACCAACTTCCACTGTAACAGAGGAGAGGAATAAAGCCCAGTATCTCCATAAAAATAAGCTGCCTTGGAAGCTTTGAGCGGATCTGCTCTCCTGGGGCTGCCTGATAGTGAAGCAGAGTGCACTGTCTGAAGAAGGCAACACACTTGTGATACCTCAGGCATCGCTCACTATTATTCCATGATTCCATTTCTAGGGAAAGTCTTTGTTTGTTATGATTTTACTGAAACCACATGGGTATTGGAAAAATAAGAGATAGCGCTGGTGACTTAAAGCCACCAGGGAACACTTCTCAACACCCTGATACTCTTCTAAACGCTTGCCCATCAAGAACTAACCTTCCAGATTAAGATATAAAAGTTCCTGGTGAGGACTCACAGGGGCAAATGGGGGTGAAATTAACTCCTTTCAAAGATCTGCTAAAGCGACCCCAGCCTGGTGGGCTGTCAGCATGCACACTGTCACTCTGCACAAACTGTTGTCATACTGACTCTGTCTATTTTTATTCCTAAAGGGTCTCCCATACGCACTCCATTTTACATAATCAAATCCTAAGCTGCTTGTGACGGAGATAGCAGTAGCTCCTCCCCGGCCCTCCCACACCGCTGGTGCTAGGACAGAGGCCATGCAGGGCAGTGTTCACAAGGAACAAGTGGAACTTGTATCGGATTTTCAATGGACCGAGAATTCAAGCCAAAGAATCCACATTGCTCACAAGATCTTAACACCAGTGCACAGAGGCCCCATGATTTCCCCCCCCTCCCTTGATAGTTTTTGAAGTTTGTAGAAATTCAGCTTTTAGTTCTAGAGTTTGTGACAGTGCAAAGGCCAAAGCTGGGCCAGCATATCCCATAAGCAGCAGACACTGAAACCTGTTAGAGAATTCCAGAACTCAGCACTAGTTTTTGTAAAAAAAAAAAAAAAAAAGGCATCCAGACCTCCAAGCCTTTCCTTTCATTTGTGGAACGTAAAGTATATTTTGGACCAAAACGTGGAACATTCTAGACAATGCAGAAATCTAGAAAGGAACTGCACCTGTATCCCCCCACTCACCGCCAACAAAACGCAGCCACTGAATAAATACTTGTCCTAAGCGAGGGAAAGGGATCGAAGTCAACTTTCCCACTGTACAGAAAAGGGAAAGTTTGTTCTTGGCACAAATCTGTTAGAATGTGCAGGGCAGCTATTATTGAGGGGTATCCCTCATAGTTTTTTTTTAATTATTATTATACTGTTAACTTTTAAGCAGGGACAACGTTTTGCAGAACACAACTGAGAGGTGTGTCTGACACCATGGGGAAGAATCTCTTTCATAGAACAGTGTGAGGTGACCTCTGAGGGGAGCTGCAAGATCTGAAATTGCAGGCAGATGGGCAAAGAGATGTTTGATGTTTCAAAAAAAAAAAAAAAAAAGAAGTCAAATTATGGCTAAAGCATTTTAAAGCAAGAGTTGTTAACGTGGGGCAAACTGTGATTATGACTTTTACAAATGTTTTCAGAAGTTGTAAAAGAATTCTGACGGGGGGGGGGGCAGGGAGAGGGGGAGGAAAGGCAAGCGATAAAAAGGGAAGCTGACAGAATCCGGGCATGTGACAGACATGTGATTTGGCCATTATGTCTATTTTCTATAAACCTCAGACTAAAGAGGAGAGAGAAACGAAGAGAAGACAGGTTAAAATGTAGTGCCCTGAAGAGATCTTTTGCTTATATATCCCCCATGCCATTGATCATTTGTTACATGTATTTCATGGTAGAAAACCTCTCCAATATTCTCTATCTTGGGAAAATATAGAGAAATTTAGTATATAAAACTATTTTTAGTCATATATAGAAAAGAGACCAAGACTTAGTCTTGAACTTGTGTTTTAAATTTCTTTTTAAAAGTGATCATTGTTGCATTGTTATGAAATATATGTAGTGGGACTTAGTGAAATAATGAACACATGTTTAACAAGGAATGAACAACAACAAAAAAAAGGTTAGACCTTACAATTTCTTTTTTATTAGCACATAGGCAAGAGGATGCTGACCCTGAGGCCACGTGAGGCTTCATGGTGAGACCCTAGCTCAAGAGAACAACCAACAAAAAAACCACCAGTTTTTTCTTTCAGGTATCTTTAAAAAAATGTCAAAGCTACAGCAATGGCTTAGCCTTTACGAGCATGTACCGCTCTTGCAAAGGACCAGAGTTCAATTCCCAGCACCCATAACAGGCAGCTCACAAGTGCCTGTAACTCTAACCTCAGGGGAGCTAGTACCCCTGGCCTCCACGGACACCTTCACTCAAAAGTATATACTCACAGACACATATATAATTTAAAAATAATTTTAAAAAATGAAAATGGATCTATACACACACACATACCATGTACACTCTATGTATGCAGTGCCTGGGGCTATATGGGTGCTGGGAACTGAACTCAATCTTCTGTAATAGCAGCAAGTAGGGTGTTGGCTCCTGTTGCAGGGATCTTAACAAATGCTTCAAGGCCTTGTTATAACCAGTTCCCATCTGGTAAAATGTCTGCATTTCTTCCTTCAGACAGCTTTATTTTCAGACTTTCTATTTCTGTGTATATCACTGCCTTAGAATGTTCTCTCTTCCATACACATGTTTGATGGTATAACTTATTACCTTTCCATATGTATAACATATGTAATATTATGCATATAACAATACAATTACATGCGTAAGTCCAGCATTGTGCTAGATAGCAAACAACTCAGGAAAGTTTTCATTTTCAAGGCACTCCATGTTCTTGCCCCTAAAAATGTTTATAAAGTTTATACAGGTTCAAACGCAACAGCGGCATCAAAAATAAAATTTCCTTTCTAATTTGGAAACCATGAACATTAGGCATTATTTCTTTCCTAGTAATTTTCCACACACCAATCATCCCATCTTGGAAATGCCCCTCAGCCTTAGGCCGGACCTTTCCTGGTGTATGACTTTTCCCATGTGACCCTTTAAATAAATGCTGAGATTTTTTTCCCATAATTAATTAATCTCAGAAATCAAAATGAAACATGTCACCGGGGTCTTATTTAAAGCCAAGAAATATTGGCTCCTTTCCAGACCTCTTTCTAAATTAAACAACCCCACACAGGCTTCTCACCAGTGCAGCTTCATAATTTGAGACATTTCTCCTCAGATAACCAAGCACATGGATGATATATATACACACCTCAATTAAGACATTTAGAATTTTTTTTCATTACTACACAAGGAACTTGTCATTTGAAATATGTACAGTCATGCGTTTAAAAATAGATTCACAAAAGGCTGGAGGGATGGCTCACTGGTGAAGAGCACTGGCTGCCATGCCATCTTCTGTCCTCTTCAGTCACTGCACACACACGACACACATACACACATGCAGGCAAACATCTGAGCATACTTTAAAAAACATAGAAATGTGAAATAGAAACCAATCTTCCCATCCTCGATAGTAAAATGCTATGTTTGTTTGCCTACTTCTTTACTTACTTTTAAGATCTGGCCTATATGTGTGGAAGACTGAACCAACGGCCCATGTGTGTCAAAGTACACATTCGGCCTCTGAGCTTTCCCTCCAGTCCTTTTTTTTTTTGAATGATCGAGGGGAAAAAAAAATGAACAGTTCACAAATCATTTCTTAACCTTTCAGTTTTATGTTGGCACAACCTTTATGCTTCATAGATGGGATATTTGGATTTTACTTTGTCTTTGGTGACTCAACTGTCCCTCACCTTTGCTACTTAACCAGGCTCATGGATGCTGGAAATGAGCTGATCTCACACGGGCTATGTGTGTAGAGATTAATCGTGGGGCGGGACCCCAAGCCAAACTTAAGACTGTCCATTAATTTACTCTTACTTAGTAAATAATTAGACGTAAGTAAGGGGAACGCTAAGCTCTCCCCCCTTTTCCTCCCTCCCTCCCCAGTCCTGTATCCCCCTTCCTTTCCTCCTTTTCTACCTCACTCACGCTTCTTTTCTAATAAATGTCCCCCATCTTAGCCTAAAGCAACTCATTCTTTGCAGCAGGGAAGGTAGGACGCGTCATGTTCAACTCTCGGTTTAATTTCACCCAGTCTTTAGGAAGCCTCTGATCTGGCTCAGACTGTTGTTCCCCTGGTGTTGAAAAAAATGGTCTCTCAGTTTTCCTACAATGGCCACCTTTGCATACATCAGACCTAAAAATAACTACGTTTCCTTGAGGTGGGAGAGCCCAGCTTACTCTGGGTGGTGCCACCCTTGTGATATAATAGGCTGAGCAAGCCACAGGAACAAGCCAGTAAGCAGCATTCCTCCATGGCCTCTGCTTCAGTTCCTGCCTTGTGTTCCCGCCCCTGACTTCCCTCAGCGATGGACTGTGATGTGGACATGTAGGCTGAAATAAACCCTTTCCTCCCCAAGTAGCTTTTAGTCATGGTCTTTATCACAGCACAAGGAGCCCTAACTAAGACAGATGGCATGGTTAAATTTAACTTTAAATTTCAGATAAACAGCTAGTAGTTGTTGACTGTTGAGTACATTCCATGAAGTAGTTGAGGTGTCTATTTTAAAAACCAAACATACTCACTGTTTATCTGAAATTCTGATTAAACTAGATGGTCCATGTCTTAGGATGGAGGTCTTCCAGCCACCAAGGAGATGCCCTTGCAGTGGACCCTGGAACTCAGCCCTTTCTTGTTTCCCCCTCTCATTTTCTGGCCCCAAGGTGAACATCTTTGATCCAACATGCCCGTTGGCCCATGAAAAACTCTACCTGCCACAGTCCCTAAGTATGGTGTGGACAGCCAGTCTCAGACTGAAACCTCCAAGGATGTGAGCCAGAATAACTTACTCTTTATAAATTACACAAGTAACTGTTGCTTTCTTCTTCAAGGCTGATGGACATCCGGGCCATGTCCATTGTTCAGCCTCTATGAATATGTTGATATGAGCCTTAGTGCACCAATTTTTACGTGAGGATGCGTTTTTATTCCTCTTGGTTAAATACCTAGGTGTGGACTTCTTAGATCTAATGGAGCCATTTTACAGTAAGAAAAACATGTCTTTGGTTATCCACAATCGAGCTTATTGCCCTACATAAAACCATAACATGGGTCCTATTTCTCATCTGTTGGAAGGTATCCAAACTGCTAGTACATTGACTAAACAGATTTATCGTGGGCCACCACCTAGTACTAGTAGTGCTTTTAAGGGAGTAATTTAAGTGCTATTCACAAACTACATGATTTTAATTTATTTTCACCAAAGATAGGACAAGGGTCAAATATTAAAATTTTAATTAATTAATTAATTTACTTATGCATGTGTGTGTGTGTTTTGTGTGTGTCTTGTATTTTGGTAATAGTGAATCTAACCCATTCAGTGAATATGGAGAATGGAATATTATTCAGCCATTAAAAAAGAAAGCAGCAATCTATCTGGTGCTATCTCAGAAAACTGGAAATAGGGCCTCCTCAAGACCCAGCTATTCCACTCCTTGGAATATACCCAGAAGATGCTCCACCACACAACAAGAAAATTTGCTCAATCATGTTCATAGCAGCCTTATTCATAATAGCCAGATCATGGAAACAGCCTGTGTCCCTCAGTAGAAGAATGGATAAAGAAACTGTGGTACATTTACACTATGGAATACTACTCAGCTATTAAAAACAAGGAATTCCCGAAATTTGTGGACAAATGGATTGAACTAGAAATGATCATAATGAGTGAGTTAACCCAGAAGCAGAAAGACTCAAATGGTATACACTCACTTATATCTGCATACTAGCCCAAGGGGCATGTCCCATGAAAATCTTCACCTACTAGGAAACTGGGACAGAGGGGAGGACATCCTATTGGGACTCTAGATGAGAGAAGCATGGGAGAATAGCAAAGTAGAAGGATCCAGAGGGTCCTAGAAACCTACAAGAAGAACATTATAATAGGGAGATTTGGGCCCAGAGGTCCCGCTCAAACTATGGCACCAGCCAAGGACAATACAGGCTGTAAACTTCAAACCCCTATCCAGATCTAGCCAATGGACAGGAAATTCTTCACAGTGGAGTAGAGAGTAGGGTATGCCTCTCACACGTACTCTGGTGCCTCATATTTGACCATGTCCCCTTGAGGGGGAAACCTGGTGGCACTCAGAAGAAGGATAGCAGGCTACTAAGAAGAGACTTGAAACCCTATGAGCATATAAAGGGGGAGGAAGTCCCCCTCAGTCACAGTCATAGGGGAGGGGAGTAAGGGGAAAATGGGAGGGAGGGAGGGAGGAATGGGAGGATACATGGGATGGGATAACCACTGAGATGTAATAAGAATAAATTAATAAAATAAAATTTAAAATAAATAAATAAATATAAACAAACAAAAAAAGCAGCCCATTTTTGGAGAAGGCTATAACATGGAAGATGTAATGCTAAGCAAAATAAGTACAGAAAGAAAAGTACTGCATGACCTCATGTATATAAAGGACCTAAAAGGAAAGGAAGGAGTCACAGAGCAAAGGTTGGGATTATTGCCAGAGGTGGCAAGGTCATAGGGATGTGTCGAATACAAGCTTTGGTTATAAAGGAAGTCCAGGAATCCTAGTGTCCAGCAATGCTGTTATGGATGCACTGTGTTGTATTGAGTTTTGTTTTGTTTGCAATGAAATCTCACCAAGATGGCCAGGTTGGCCTTAAACCCTCAATTCTCTTCTCTCCAGAGGCACTGGGATTACAGAAGTGCTTGGCTAATTAATTTGATTGTGGTGACCATTACACAAAGCACACACACACAAAAACACTGTACTGTACACTTTGGATGTTTTCAGTCATTGTTTGACAAATTCTTTTTGGAGGCAAAGTCCTCTTCCCAAACCGCCTCTGAGGTTGTCACTCTCACTACTGAGACTATTTACAAAGAAAACAGGAGCTAAGAAGGGCAGAAACTGTGGCTTTCTAGTGTGGGGGTGAGGAGTGGGCAGAATGTGAGCCTCGCTTTAGGAGAGCACTCGAGTAGAAATACGTGGGGTGGTAAAGCCTTTGGCACTATGTAGTGGCACGCAGTCTTTAGCACTGACCTTTGTACATTGGAGAAAGTGGGGAGCAAAAAACCAACAAAGAGTCTAATGTCTAGACCATCCCTTCCCATGAACCACCCCAGATAGTTCACGTAGTCAGTAAGTTTAAAGAGCCAAACCCCCTACGTCTTTATTTGCCTGTTTGTTTACTTTTGAGATGGGTTCTCATAATGTTTGTTCCTTGCTCCGACCTCAAACTTGGGATCCTTTGCCTCCACCTCTAAAATTCCTGGGATTACACACATGCACCACTCTACCCAAAGAGTCAAAAAATATTTGATGGGCTGGCAAGATAGTGTGTGTGTGCGCGTGCGCGCGCGCACACACACACACACACACACACAAATAAAATTAATTAAAACTTTTAATATTCGACCCTGTCTTATCTTTGGTGAAGAGAAATAAAAACCATGTGGTTTGTTGATAGCATTTAAATTACTTCCTTAAAAGCACTACTAGTACTAGGTGGTGGCCCACGCCTTGAATCCAGGCATGCTGGAGGCAGAGGAAGGTAGGAGTCTATGAGTCTGAAGCCAGCCTGGGCTACATAGCAAGTGCCAGGACAGCCAGGTGTTTCGCAGAAAGAGGAAGAGAGAGAAGAAAATCTGGTCTCCTGCACTCATGTGGTACACACAAACTCATGCGGACTCGCGGACATACAGATAAACAACAATAAGATCTTAGAGTGAGAAGTTGATTGTGCATGTCTGTACATACCTTTATGCCTTCATAGCCTTTATTCCTTTGGATTATGATGACCAAGATCAAGCAGATCAATTTTAGAACTAGACTTTTAGCAGAGTAAAAATGGCGGACTTTGGTTGGCTCTGAATGAACAAACCAACACCAGGAAGTTGTAGTAGGATACCCTTGTCATCATCCCTTCCCTT
Organism: Acomys percivali; assembly: GCA_907169655.1. Taxonomy (NCBI): domain Eukaryota; kingdom Metazoa; phylum Chordata; class Mammalia; order Rodentia; family Muridae; genus Acomys; species Acomys percivali. The sequence continues at coordinate 28,103,954 of OU015745.1, forward strand.
GTCTTGCACATTTGTTCTTCTGGAAGGTTCTATTGCAGATTTCCCACTCCACCATACACACACACACACACACTCCCGACTGGAGAACTGCTAACTGAGCTACATTTCCAGCCATTAGAGCTTTGCTTATTCTTGAGAGAAAGACACTTTGACCAAGAGATCTCTATAGACGGCAGTCAGAGTTGGATGGCTGTAGGTATGGTCTGACACACTAGAATGTCACAACACAGAAAATGATGTCAGGAACTGGCTTCTTTTAGGAATGCAATCACGGGGCTAGGGATCGAGCTCAGTGGCAGAGCACTTGCTCCACATGTCTGAAGCTTGCGTTCCATGCACAGTGTCACAGAAGTAATAAAAAGACAGCGGTGGCCTAGGCATTTGAATGTGTGGTTTGAAACAGAGACTTGGGCTGCTGTTCTGATATTTAATGAGGAAAAGCCAAAGAGAAAAAGTACCTGAGAAGGAGAGTCAAGATGGTTCCCACCCCCCCAGGACATTTGCAAGCAGAGTAGATTTTCTGCTGTCTGGGATAGCACAGACCAGGTGGGCTGTGATAACGATCGCTTCAGCCCCAAGGGAAGCCAAGCCAGGGCTGGGGCCTGCAGAGACCCAAGGCTCGTCATCTTTGTCTACACAGGCCTGGGAGATAAAGCCCTGTGTACCGTAAAAAGAAAGTCCGTTTTCAATGTGGAAAAGATTGGGAAGCTCGAATTCACATCAGGCTGGATGGAGAAGGCACCAAGGTACCTGGTATCATTCAATGAGGATGGGAACTTGACACATTCACAAAGATAGACACCCATATGGTCACTGTAAGCCATCCCTGATTTTGAATATAGCTTTAGAATCTGGTTTAGTTTTTCATATTAATTGGGGCATCTCTCCTATCTTTAGGGAGTGGCCAGGGGAGGGTGTTGGTCCAGCTTCAAGAAGCTCTGCCTCTTGTTTTAATGTGTTTCTTGGATTCTCCTAAGTGGGGCTCTCCCTGTGCCAGCCCCTCGATTCCTGTTTGGAATGCTACCCCAGCTCCCTAGAACACCCCCCCCCCAAGTGTCTTGTCCTTAGGACTCTTTCCTCTGAAAAAATGAACTACTCTGCTCCCGATACGGAGTGAGGGCTTTCTCGAAAGAAAAATAGCTTGTGGAGAGATGCTGTGACAAGCACAAACATGGCATGTCTGGGGGACGCTGGGGGTTCAGTGGGACTGAAAAAAGAAATGGAAAGACCCAAGAAGTGTCATACAAGTAGAGAGTTAGCGAGGAATACATCATAAATGCCTGCGTGTCACCAGAAGAGTATTGAATGCGCTTGCCTGTCTGGGGAAACAAACATGACACATATGTAATTTTAAAAAAGAAAACAAGCTGGGTGTGGTGGTTGGCACCTTTACTCCCAGCCCTCCAGAGGCAGAGGCATCAGATCTCCGTGAGTTCGAGGCCTGGTCTATATACATACAGAGTTCTGGGCCAGCTGGAGCCACATAATGAAATCTTGTCTCTAAGGAAGTAAACAAACAAGCAGGGTGTGCTATGATGGAATACTTTAAGAATAAAAGATATTACTTATTTATTGTTATGATTGGTCTAGTAGTAGGGAGGGGTCCTAGGGCCTCAGACATACTAGGCAAGTTCTACCACAGAGCCACACCACATCAGCCCTCAGCTTATTTTCCATGTCTGACAGATCACTACTTAACATGAGTGGAGGGGTCTGCTCTGACCATGGAACTTTCTATCACCTATTCTTCCATACAATTCTCCCTGAACACAGTGTTAACCCTGCATGACACCCAGGTCCCAGTCGCAACCCAGTGATGCTGGGTTCTTCGGAGTTTTCACATTCTAGAAGTGCAGCGAATGTTCTCATGTCCACTACTTACTTACATTCTGCTCTGACGGTCTCTTGTGGATGGTTTCCTGACAGTAGAATGTTGGCTCAAAGAGCGAAACACTTTACTCGAATTACAGTCTCCGCAGCAGTGGTTCTCAACCTTCTTACCACTGTGACCCTTTAATACAGTTCCTCATGCTGTGGTGACCCCCAGCTATAAAATAATTCTCGTTGCTACTTCATAACTGTAATTATGCTACTATTATGAATTATAATGTAAATATCTATGTTTTCCAATGGTCTTAGGTGACCCCTGTGATGACCCCCAGAGGGGTTGTGACCCATAGGTTGAGGACCACTGCTGTAATGCTTGCTTTTTACATGGGAGTCACCCACTGAGCTTGTTTTACCTTCTCTAGTCTGTCAAGCAAACAGTAACCTTTGTTTTAGTTAATTTTCACTAAAAAGTAATGGTGTATTTAGAGCATAATCTTTTTGGTCGGTACATGGAATACAGGAAGAGAAAAGACAAGCTAATTAACATACACATCACCTTTAAGGATCCTTTTTTCTATTTATTTATTTATTTATTTATTTATTTAAATTTTGAGACAGACTGTCACTGTGTGCTCCTGGAATTCACTTTGTAGAGCAGGCTGCTCTGGAACTCAGAGAGATCCGCCTGCCTCTGCCTCCTGAGTGCTGGCATTAAAGGCGTGCGCCACCACTTGCAGTGCAAGTTATATTTTGTGGAGAGGACTGAAGAATACTTCTAGCAATTTCAAAACACACACACACACACACACACACACACACACACACACACACACACACACACACACACACACACACCCCACCACCATTAACACAATCCCCATGCAGCGCAACAGATTGCTTTGAAATCCATCAGCTACCATCTGCCCTTCCTCCTTTGAGCTCCCCTGAAGCCCCTGGAAACCACTACTGTGCATTTTATGCCTATGAGAACTATTTTAGGTTCTATGTGTAAATGCGATCATACTGTGTGATTTGTCTGGTTCCCTGGACCCCCAGTTTATTCCTCAGTATACTAGATTCACCATCAAAACGACAGACTTCCTACTCTGTAAGGGATCCTCAGTGTCCCATGGGATACATACGCCACGTTTCCTTCACCTTCTCGTGCACACTTAGCCTGCTTCTTGTCTGGTGGATGTAGACATGAGTGTGCACATGTGTCTTGGACATACTGACTTCAAACCTTTTGAATATAGACTAGGAGCTGGCTATGTGGCTCAGTTTTAACTTCCTGGCGAATCTTCATATCTCTCATAAAACTGTGTGTCCTCACAGGGTGTGCAGATGTCCCTAATTCTTCACATGTGTCCTTTTTGTTGTAGCAGCTTCTCTGACAGGGATGAGCTGTGTGGTGATTTTGATCTGTGTTTCTTTGATGACTGGTGACATTGAGCACTTTTTTTTTTTTCATGAGCCTGATGGCTGTTTTCACATCTCCTTTTGGTCTTTTACCTGGTTTTCAGTCAGATTGTCCTCGTTTGTATTTTGCTGTGGAGTGGTACTGGCTCCTAGCATATTTTGGATCGTAAGCCCTCCTCAGAGCTATGATTTGCGAATATCACCTCCTGTTCCATTGGCTGTCTCTACCTCTACCTCTACCTGATGGAAGCTTTTTAGTACCATGTAAATTTTGTCAAATCCTTCTTCTGCCACTATTGACATACTCATGTGCTGTTATCTGTCATTTAGCTAGTATGGCTTATCACATTCTGTGATTAACATCTGTTGAAACATCCTTGCATTCCATCAACACATTTAATGTTATATTTGATTTCATTTTATGTGTTTGAGTGTTTGCCTACATATGTGACATGCAGTGTGCCACAGGAGGCCAGAGAGGCCATCAGATCCTCTTGAACTGGAGTTACAGATGGTTGTGGGCCGCCCATGTGGGGTGCTGGGAACTGAACCTGGGTCCTCTCCAAGAGCAATTAGCACTCTCAGCCTTTGAGGCATCTCTCTAGCTCCTGAGGGGTAAATCTTACTTGATCACAGGATGGAACCAGTAAGGCAAGTTTTCTATGCCTGAACTGCACTGCCAGTATAGCTGACCTTCTCTGCTGGTATTTTCTGAGGGGTTAATACATCTCTCTTTCCTCCTCTCTGTTTATTGATATATAAATCAATCACAAGTGGGCTGAGATACTTTAAGACAATGCTTCTCACGAACCTAAGCCTTGCCTTTGCCTTTGGAGTTACACATTAGACCAAGGCCCATAAACTCTGGGAAGGAATTGTCACGGGCACTATCCTTTCTTCCTTGATGGTACGTATTAACTTAGATTTAGTTACATTCTCCTGGAGCGCTAGATGATACATATGGATTCTCCCTGCTCCTATTTGATGAGTCACATAATGCACTTGCCCTTTGCTGCTTAGCATCACCCACTAGAGAAGTAAACACAACTACGTACCAGCCGAGGCTTCATGCACATCAGCCAGTGCTTACAAATTTGCCATTGATTCGGTTAAACAGCGGAATCATAAAATAGACTCCTAGGTTAGATTTTATGACCTAACTCTCAAGCCCTGTGAAGCAAGCCAAACTGCACCCCAGGGAGTTTATTCTTCCTAATTGCTCCACAACCTAGGGCCACGCAGTAACTTGAGTTAGTCTGGTCTCTGTCAAACACCTGCTGCAGATGTTGATGGTAACTTAGCAAGAAAAGCCCAGGAAGTGAGCTGCTAACACCCATCAAATATAAGAGGCACCCAGGACATGTTTGTTAACCTCTTTTTGGGGTAGAATTTCCTACCAATTCTCATCCTATGTTCTAGTTTTTTAGTTTAGGTTAGTTTAGTTTTTTTTTAAAGACATGTTTCCTCTGTGTCTCTGTGTAGCCCTGGCTGGCCTGGAACTTACTCTGTAGACCAGACTGACCTCAAACTCACAGAGAGTTACATGCTTCCATCACCCCCACCCCCACCTAGCTTCTATGTTCTAGTTTTGTTTGCATTATTTGGGGGTGGGGTGGTGTATGTGTGAGATATATGTGCCTGTTCATGCACAAGTCAAGTCAGAGGTTGATATCACCCTCTATTGCACTATACCTTGGTATTTAAAAAACTTTTTACCATTTGTGTGTGTGTGTGTGTGTGTGTGTGTGTGTGTGTGTGTGTGTACGCACATACAGAAGCTTATAGCATAAAACTTGTGGGAAAATTAGAGAGCAAATTTGGGGGACTCGGTTCTCTCCTTCCACCATGTAGGTTCTGGGGCTCAAACTCAGGATATCAGATTTGGCAGCAGTCACCCTTACGGGGTTAAGCCATCTCTCTCTGGACCTCCATCTCATTTTTTGAGACAGAGCTGCTGATTGATCCTGGAGCTTACTCACTGGCTAGACAGGCTGGCCGGTGAGTCCCAGACTCCTCCATCTCTGCCTTCCAGTGCTGGGACTGCAGCTGTGCACCCTGCCCCCAGGGAATTTTACAAAATGCACTCAGGTATTCATGAGTGCTCAGCAATGTCTTTACCTATGGGAGTCATTTCCCCAGTCTCTGGTTAGCTTTGTAACTAGTGAACTATTAATCATCTATATAACATTGACATGAGGCTCTCCCTTCTTGGTCCTCCTGAAGTTGCTCTGTTTTTCTAGGTTTGTCTTGCAAAGTTATATGGAGTAGCATAGGTGTGTGTGTAAGTGTGTGTGTCTTATGGAGAAACAGAACATAATCGTACATCCTTACACTCTTTCCTGATCAGTTTTATCCTATCTCACCCCAGATGAGACTTTTAGGGCCATGTCTTTCCTTCTGACTACAAAATAAACCCCAACACTCGAGCTCAGGTGCTGTTTGGAGAGCAGTGTCGAGGCCCGCCATTGCTGCTGGTAGCTTTGTACTTTGCTTCCTTCATCTGGATCCAGGTATGCACTTACATTCCAGAGAGACAGAGTGACTCAGACACATTCCTTCCTCTCTGTTCCCCTTTGAGACACCGTCAAAATGACAGAGTAAGGACTTTGCATTCAAAGAGAAGCACCAGAATAAAGGAGATTTGAAAGGAGGGATCATAGAAATGAAAAAAGGGACCTGTGGGGACTGACTAGAGTACAGACTGAAGACCGAAGTCTTGCAGTGATAGAGGCTGACAACTCGTTCTGCAGAGCCCCCGAAAATTCAGGAGTTGATGCATCAGGTAGTCCTTGGGAAGGAGAGTGTGCTGGCTTGATTCAACCTAGAATTACCTGGGAAGAGAGTTTTAATGAGGAATTATTTAGGTCACAGGTTGGCCTGCAGGCATGCCTGTGTATTGAGGGGGCGGGGGCTTGATTGCTAATTGATGTAGGAGGATTCAGGCCACTGTGAGCAGCACCATTCCCTACCCAGAGGCTCCTGAACAGTATAAGAGAGGGGAGGACAGGCTGGGAGCAAGAAAGTCAGGATGTATTTGCTCCCTTTCTGTTCCTGCTTATGGATGTGATGTGACTTCTCCAAAACGATGAATTGTGACTTGGAATTGTAAGCCAAACAAACCCTTTCCTCATCTACATTGCTTTTTGTCAGGGCTGTTGTTGTTGTTTCACAGCAACAGAAGTGAAACTAGAACAGAAGAACTGAAGATCGGTTACAGCTCTGCTTCCAGACCACTTAGTTCCTCGACTCCACCTCTAGTCCATCCAGCTAAGCAGCGCTCCCCACTGTCCTACAGAACAAAGCAGACTTACTGTGTTCAGAGACTAAAAGAGGCAGAGGTTCTAGGTATACAGGACTGTAGGCAACATGGACGGCATACTTAGCAGCTGGCAAAGCTCTGCCTTTGGGTCCAGCATCCCAGCTTATTTCCTTTAACTATTTGTCCAATCCTTTCCCTTACCCTCCCCCACCATTTCCCAATTACAGGATCAGGGGAGCCTGGTGAAACTACCATGTGATCAACATCTAAATGTCATATGTCCTCCAAAGAAACTTGACAGATCCTGCCCATGACTCATCTGAGATATAGCTGGTCCTTTTGAGTAACAGTCAATGTGAAGGTCACACAAAGGAGATAGATAGGGTGGTGGTTGTGCACTCCTTTAATCCCAGAAATCCAGAGGCAGAGGCAGAGACAGATAAATCACTGTGAGTTCTAGGCCAGCCTGGTCTAAAAGTGAGTCCAGGACAGCCAGGGCTACACAGAGAAACCTTGTCTTTAAAAGAAAAAAAAAAAAAAACAAAGAAGAAGAAGAAGAAGAGGATAGATGATAGATGGATATATAGATAGGGAGACTGAGAGAGAGACAGAGAGACAGAGACAGAGAGATTGAAAAAGCATGGCTAGCCAGGCACAGTGGCACACATCTGTAATCCCAGCACATAGGGAGGCAGAGACAGGCAGTTCTCTGTGAGTTTGAGGCCAGCCTGGTCACTCCAGGACAGCCAAAGCTACACAGAGAAATCCTGTCTTGAAAAACCAAAAGGGAAGAAGAAGAAGAAGAAGAAGAAGAAGAAGAAGAAGAAGAAGAAGA
>OU015745.1:28111306-28128302 GCA_907169655.1 Acomys percivali
GAAGAAGAAGAAGAAGAAGAAGAAGAAGAAGAAGAAGAAGAAGAAGAAGAAGAAGAAGAGACCAATAGGGTTGGGACACTGCATCCATGAAATAAAAAGAACAAAAAGCAAGAGCTCTTAAAAACAAGAAACTGTCCCAGAAATAACCAGAAAACCCAGGCATAAAAAGGAGGAGGGGAGAGATAAGAAAATCAGAGGATCATGCAGGTGTTTGGGAAACAAGAGCTCTAAAAGCAAAGAAGGGAATGAATGAAAAATCACTGAGGAAAAAAAATCTAAGACTCCATACCAAGGACAAACAGTAAACGCATGCTCTGTAGATGAGCAATGAGATCATGAATAGATGAATAGACAGGCAGGGAAGGGAAGGGAATTGCCAGCTTTCTGTTACCAAGTACACCGAATAATCAACTTATAAAGAGAAATAACTTAGTAAGGCTCCTACTTTTAGATGGCTGATTGGGGGCCTTTTAGGCCTCGATGTGGGCTTGTTATGTAAGGATAGGTAAGGGCAGCGGAGCAAACCTGTTCATCTCATGGTGGCCAAGTGAGAGAGAACAAAAACCCAGGGCCCTCGATCCCCTTTGATGACTTAAAACTGCCTAGGAGGCCCATCGCTCAGCTACCAGGCTGGGCACTAAGGCATCACACAGGCTTTGGGGGATGTTCAGGAGGCAAGCTGCGGGGCTCTTGTTTTTGACAGCATGCACAGAGTCACTGGTCTAAGTGAAGGGAGGGCAGCCACAAATCACTTACTGTATTAGTAAATACTGATTCCAGCAGGAATCATTAATGGATGCAAAGCCTGGAGAAACTGTGGTGGTTCAGAGGATACAGAATGATTATGAAAGGTCTTCCCAAACCACCTAGTGCAAGAAGACAAAAATAACTATAGAAAAAAGTGAACAGTATCTTAACCAGGTGGCCAAACTCAACATCGCTAATGAGAGCAGACAGGCACTGAGTGTCCCTCACAGCTCATGCCTGAGGAAGGACACAGGATCACTGGTGTGGTGTTCTGATCGGGACCATACTACCTGAATCTAAGAAGACATCAAAAGGAGAAGAATTCTGTAAAATGTAAGGGAGGGGCTTTATTTGGTTATTTTTAAATTCATAGAAGACTAAGGCTGCAGCCACGTTTCAGATGAAAGGAGACTGAAGACTCAGGATAGGTAAATATAACCCTAGACCCAAATGCAACATGGATCCCAAAATATATATACGAAAACATTTCTGCATCAGTTGAGGTGAGTATGGGGAGGGGAAGAGTTGATGAAAGTATTCTATCAATATTATACGTACCAAAGCTGCTGGTATGTAGGATGATGCTTTTAGTCATGTGGACTATGTAGGCAGTTAGGGATAAAGGGCCACAGAAGCTAGCTCCAACCGTCTCAGAACTCTTTCACTTAATATAAATGTACTCTCTCTCTCTTCTCTCATTCCCTGCCCCTCTCCCTTCCCTCCCTCCCTCCCTCCCTTTCTCCCTTTCCTCTGTCTGTCTGTATAAAAGCAAATGACAAAGTGTGAGGAACAGAGAAGAGGCGAATATTTGATGTGCAACTCTTGTGGCTTTTCTGCACAATTCAAAGCTATTTATAAAGAGCGTCTCTTGAATCACCTCCTGCTCACCTTTTTTTTTTTTTTTTTTTTTTTTAACACAACACTACTTGAGGCTCTGCTCTAACAGAAGACTGGTGTAGAGACTTAATTACACAAGAGACAAGAATCCAGGAAACAGAAGAATCAGCCCCAGAGAAAGGAAGGGCCATCCTCAGGATGACTGAAAGCTGGATTGACACTGAGCAGACAGACAGCAAGAACAGCTAATCCTGCCTGGGGTGGTGTTTAAGGGACTGCCAGAGAGATGTCTCTCCAACCCTCAGAAAGACCCCTGCACATCAACTGCCCGATGGGTCTGTTCTGGGTGGGATTTTACATTTCTTTTGGAGAAAGGGGCCACCTATTGTAGCTACTAAAGGAGATGGTGGCAGTTAACCCTAGGGAAAAGCTAACATGTAGAAAAGGAGAGAGCCATACTCATGACGGACTCCCTTGGCTCAACTGTGACCAGTGTTTACCAGTAGTAATAATGCAAATATGTGTTCATCCACCCAAAAAATTATGGTAAAATTACATTGAGAGAAGAAAAGAAAGGAGAGGACAGGGACGATGCCAAAGTTGAGGGATGAAGAAAAAGGCTGGGTGAGCACATTGGGTAGAAAGATTAAGGTTTGGGGGTTGGACCCAGCTGTCATTTACAGAGCTAAAACAAGAAATCTGTATCCAGGATACACTCCAAAATACCTGTTCAGTGGCAGGCAGACAAAACATCCTCACAGCAACCCCAAACATACTTCTCCATATTTAGGATGGTTTGGCTGGATGCTCATCTAGCTTATCACAGGCCTCGAGAAATGGGCTGTACAGAGCTTGGGCCTTTGTTTTTCAATCTGTCTCAAGTTAGGTTGGGGGGCTCTTTGCTGTCAGGGATTATGATTGGGACTCTCGCCTTCATAGTCATATGCATACATTAGTTCATCGTGTTTTGCACAGACAGAAAATAGAAAGATTTGTAACCCAAGGCTTCCAAGCCAAATCAGGAATTTGTTGAGTTTAATTTAGTAGTTTTGTCTCTAGTGGACACGTGGGAGATTTGAGAGCAGGGTTTGCTTTCTTTTGTTTTAATGCAGTAGAAAGCAGCCAATCATGAGGTTGCCAAGTTGTCATAAAAAAAATAAAATAAAATAAAAACCTGAGGCCAGTGCAAGGTCGAGTATCCTTTGGAAGCACAGAACTGTCCTGAAGAGGCAACAGCCAGAGGTAACTTTGTCTATCTGTCCCTGTGAGAGAGCCGTTCTCACAGCTCACCTATTACTCCATGTGTAGAAATCAGGAGGGGAAGAGACTCAATCAAGTGAGTGAAGAAAGAAAAGAAGGAAGGAAAGAACGAACGAAGGAAGAGGAAGGATAAGAGGGAAGGAGGAAAAAAAGGAAGAACAGGAGAGGAGGGGAAGGGAAAAGAGGAGGGAAGGGAAGAAGGGAGAAGGAAGATAGAAAAAGAAAGGAGGAGGAGAAGAGAGGGGTGTCTCTTTTCAATAGCTTTATCAACATATTATATGTTTCCATACCTGTGAGTGGCCTACAGCCCAACAGCAAAGATTTTGCATCCCACAGCTCTGACACAAGTGGCCAGAGTTAAGAAGGCAGCTGCAAGGCCCTTCCTGCCATGAGGTTGCTGTTTTAAGCAAGGAGCCATGCCGTGATCCCGTGGGGAGCTTATTCATTCTTCCAGGACTTCCCAGGCTCTCTTCCAGGAACTGCCTGCTTTACTGTGGCAAAGCGAAGAAGAGGAGCATGGCAGGAGGCTACAGGGGGATCCACAGAGGAACCAAGCATGCAGGGCTGACGTAACCAGCCTGTGGTCCTACAGCCGGCGACACTGAGCATGCTTTGTCCCAGTTACCTGCTTTCTGCCTCTCTCTGGAGGACGGCAGCCTAACCTTGCTCCCACTGCTTAGCGTCTCATCAGACTTATTTCCCTCTTCTCTCTCATTTTTTATCTTTTGCCTAAACAAATCTTTTTTATTTATTTATTTTTTGTTTGTTTGTTTGCTTTTGAGACAGGGTTTCTTTGTGTAGCCCTGGCTGTCCTGGAATTCACTCTGGAGACCAAGCTGGCTTCAAACTCAGAGATCTACCTGCCTCAGCCTCCCAAGTGCTGGTATTTAAAAGCCTGTGCCATCATACCTGGTTTAAACAAATCTTTCCATGGCTAACCTCAAGAAAAGTTAGGATCTTGGCTGAAAGCATTTATATACAACTTATGGCTGTGTTTAAAAAGCATGAAGGCAAATTCGTGTGGTGGGGGGAACACTCGGGAGGGCCAGTCTGTCACCCTGGGTGTGTCCAGCATTCTGTAATCTGTTGTCTGTCCAGTGTCACCCTTCTGAACTATAAAATAAGAGGGTTAGCCTGGGCAACCTCACAGCCTAGTCTGCTTTTATAGTTCTATGATTGATCATCTTTTCTTCCCCCTTTTTATGTTTTTGTTGTTATTATTTTAGGCAATGCTTTACTATATAGCACTGGTTGGCCTGGAATTCCCTATAGAGACCAGGATGGCCTCAAACTCATAGACATCTTTCTGCTTTTACCTCCTGAGTGCTAGGAATAAAGGCATGGCCACCAAGCCTGGCTGATTAGTTTGTTTTTAAATTAATTCATTTATGAGAACCAACAAGAAACCCTTTGATTTCTTTTCTTTTTTGGTGTTAACAATTGAACTTTTGTGTGAGCTAAGCCCCCACTCTACCACTGAGGATCTCTCTGCACCCCCACTCTTATAAAACTCTGAATTCTCCTCCACTGGACCACAGCTGTATTTGCCATGCTGTGGCCCTGCACCAGCTTCCCTTTGGCACCCATCAGAATGGGAATTACTTTTGTGTAGTTCTCCTTAGACACTGCTTACCACAGCACCACTGAGATGCACTGGCTTAATAAGGAGTTTTCAATGTGATGACAGCAACAGTAATCAAATGTACCACAGACACAGATATCCTTACGCCTGGCCCCCAGAAACTCTTTCTTGGTATCAAGGTTAAAATTTTGGTTGTTGGCAAAAGGAGATAAGTTAAGTCTCATCAGGACCAATCTCTAGTAGAAGAGTTAATTAATGAAGGTGAGGGAATCCTAGGAAAAGCACCTTCCTCTCCTGGCCTCTCAAGGCAGCGTATGTTCGGCCTATTCAAAATATACTGGCATTCTGGTTAAGAAAGGGTTAAAACAGAGGCTAAGGTTTTAGCCCCAGGAAAAACTGAAGATATTATTACTTATTTTTGGTGTGTTTAAAACAATCAAACAACAACAACAAAACCCAAAAAGCAGAAAACAAAGAAAAAAAATGGGACAGCAAGGTGGCTCAAGGGGCAAAAGTACTTGCTTCAAGTGCCTGGTGACCAGAGTTTGATCTCCAGAACCTACATAAAGGTGGAAGGAGAAAACCGACTTTACAGTGCTGTCCTCTGACCTTTTCATGAGCACCATAGCAGGTGTATCTCACCCATCTATTTCTTTCTCAGACTCACACACACATACACATACACACACATAAACACTTTCAAAAAGGAATAGAACACTGGTTCATAAAACTTTCTTAGATTGACATTGGCATGGTGATGCATGTAACAATTTAGGTGGCAGAGGCTACCCAACCAGGTCTATATAGCAAGACTATATTTCAAAAAAACTAAAATGAATCTTCTTTAGGCTTATGGCTCTGTGATTTGCCATCATGAGTTCACTAGTATTCAAAATGTGCAGTATGTCTTACACTTAAAATGAAAGCTGAACAGCCAAAAGGTGACTCACCCAACAACAAACATGAGTCACTACTACAAGAGAAGGAAGAAAAGATGCCTGAGAAGAGGGGACGAGGGGTGGGGGTGGGGGCAGGGGGTGGGTGGGGGTGGGGCTGGGATCCTGGACACACAGTGGTTGGACTGCTCTGGAGCATTAATTCAACTCTTCCCACTGTGAGGTCGGACTTGCCATTTTGAAGGCACTCAGGTCATCTATCTCAGAGGTAGCTGGTGTGGCTGGATGGTCCGTGGGTTTATTGGTGTTTGCACTGCTTTTACTAGCCCCATTGTCATCTGAGATTTCTCTGTGCTGTTTTTCCTAAGACAACAAATTCTCTTTTTCAACTTTCTCCTGCTACATGTCAGTGCCTTTACTGGGGCGGCTTTAAGCATGCGAAAGGAAAGAGTCTTGCTTTCCTTGGCTTGACACTTCCAAGAAAAGAGCAGTAAAAAGAAAGATGGGGGCTGGCAGATCCCTAAGGCCAAGTGCAACTAAAAACACCGTATTAACGAGATCTGATCTCTCCTTCACATAACTCAAGGTGAGGGAGAACAGAATGCACATTCATTAGGGTGAAGACAGACACTCGCTCTTTGAGTGTCTCATTCAAAAACAATAGATGAGCTATCATTAAAAAGGCTTATGGGGAGCTGACATGTTTATATTCCTGTATCCAGAGCGGCTACTAAATCTCCTCGGCTCCAATGCCAGCCAGGAGCTGACCCCAGGGCTTGAACTCTGGCAATACTGAAGGATCTACGTGTTGTTGACTGAAATGCTTTTTGGTGGAAACTGACTTCCAAAGGTTTGCCACACGAATTCATATTAGACGTGCAAAAGGTTGTTTTAAAAGGAAAGTTCTGCTAACTCACTTTCAGTAAAATATTTAGCATCTCCAGTAAAACAGGTGTGTGCGTGCGTACATGCATGTGTGTGTGTGTGTGTGTATGTTCGTATAAATGGTTTCAGAATTGGCACAAGATGAAACAGCCGTTTGAGCTCCGCATATCTGTAAATAGAGACTGTAAAGTATGTGCACCCTAAGTGCTCTCTTTTGCCACAGCTGCACTACCACAGAGACTGCAGCAGCTGTCAGCACGTTCAGTCAGGGGTGTTCTGCTTCCGGATCATCTGTGGACCTGTCTCGGAAGCAGAAAATAAGGAAGACACAGTATGGTGTCTATGGCTGGTACCTCTCAGCCCTCCCTCATTCTGGAGTTACTTTCCTGAGGCCTGCCCTCTCCTCTCCACCCTGCCCTGTGGGTGAAATCGTCCTCAGTTGTCACCTGCCAAAATGCAAATATTCCCTGAGGAGGAAGAGGAGGTTAGGGGGGTGGGGGGGGGGGGGGGGCTGCATACCCACCCCCTACAGGACTCCTGTCTGCTGGTTCTATTTTTCCGAACGGCAGTTGCCGAAGAGCAAACCTGAGAACGGCATGTAGGAGTGACAGTGACATGCGTGGAGACGTGCACAAGAAGTAGACATTGCTGCAGGGATCAAGCAGAGGATGTTCTCTGCAAAATGGTGGTAGAGACCCAGAGAGGAAGATGGACCCCCCTGCCCCCCCCCCCCCCCCCCCCCCCCCCCCCCCCCCCCCGTTTTCCGATGCAGCGGGTGCCTTTGGGCTATCAGAGCTATGCTGGGATGCCTGCAGCCAAGCAAGGGGAAGAATCCTCCCGCAAGAAACTCGATTCTTCCCATTATTATTCACTTCTGGTTACATGTTACAAAACTGAAACTCTCCCCATGAAGCACTAACTTCCTCTCTCCCCTGGCCCCAGTCCTCGGCCCCACTGACTTGGTCTCTCTATGAGCCTGACTTGACAATTCTAGGAACCTCATGTGAGTGGAAACATCCAGCACCTGCCCTCGGGTGACATTAACACGATGTCTTCCAGGTTCACCCACGGTGCAGCATGTGTCAGAGCCTCATTTTTTTTTTTTTTTTTTTTTTTTTTTTTTTTTTTTTTTTATGGCTAGTGTTTAATGAGTACAGAGTCTTAGCTGGGGATGATGAGAAGGCTCGGGAGCAGGAACAGTGGTGGCAGTTACACAATAGTGCACTCACTGCCACAAGATTGCACATTTGAAAAGGATTACAATGGTGGATTTTATGTATACTTTGTACAGTGAATGGTAAAGAAAAAGAAATGCTCTTGCTTAAAAAGTCCTTGGGAGATAAGCAGCCTGTGAGTGCACTTTTAAGTGAGTGTGAGATAGGAATACAACTGAGCTATAAACAAAGGAGACAAATGAACACAAGGTGCTCCCTCCCAAGATGCTCCCTCCCATGTGCCCAGCAGCTGCTGTGACATGGGGCTGGGTCAAGAGGAACAAGCAAATTCATATGTTGGTACCCTAACCCCCAATACTTGAGAATGTGACTATGTTTGACAGGTTTTTTTTTTTAATAAGAGTGATTCCATTAAATTGGGTTAAATGGCTACATACACACACAGAGAGAGAGAGAGAGAGAGAGGGAGGGAGGGAGGGAGGGAGGGAGGGAGAATATACTCACAGACACATATAAGTAAAAATAAATCTTAAAAAAATGATATGAGGTCATTAAGGCCAACTTGAATCCAAATTCCTAGTGTCCTTACACAGAGAAACTTTGGGGCCAGGCGTGGGGGTGCACGCCTTTAATCCCAGCACATGGAAGGCAGAGGCAGGCAGATCACTGTGAGTTTGAGGCCAGCCTGGTCTACAAAGTGAGTCCAGGACAGTCAAGGCTATAACAGAGAAACCCTTTCTCAAAAAAACAAAACAGAGAGAGAGAGAGAGAGAGAGAGAGAGAGAGAGAGAGAGAGAGAGAGACTTTGGGCGTGGACACAGATGGAAAAGCGTGTGATAAAGGGGCTATCTACAGGCTCTAAAAAGAATCCTTAGATAGACCCCCCCCCATATGGCCTATATCTTAATCTCAGAGTGCTAAACTCCAGACTGTGAGACAGTAAATTACTGCTGTTTAAGCCTGTGGCATTTTGTTATAGCAAAAGTCACAAATTAATACATTGCAGTGATGTGCACCTTTATTTTGTTCAGCAACATTGAGGTAGGGTGTGCATGTATCCATGCAGACACCATGGAAGCCAGAGGTCAGTGTGGGCATTTTCCTCAATTGTGTCTCTACCTTATTTTTTGAGCTAGTGAGTCTCTCGGCGAATCTGGAGCTCACCATTTCAATTAGGCTGGCTGGGTAGCAAGCTTCTGGGATCTGCCTGTCTCCGCTTCTCAATGTTTGCCTCACAGATATTGCACTGCCATGCCTGGCTTTTTACATGGGTGCTGGGGATCCGAACTCACACCCTAGAGCTTGTACACGTGAGCACTTTACCCACTGAGCTATCTCAACAAACACTTTATGATGTACATTCTTCTAAACATTTTACAAATAAAACTTAATCCTTACAATGGCCGTGGGAGGCAGGGGTTACTATCATTTGTGTTGAACAGGACGGGGGCCAAACAAGGAAATCAAGAACCTTGCCCATGGGCTCATACTTAATCATTGCTAGAGCTAGGATTTGAACCAGGGCAGGCTTGCTTAGCCGTTCTTGGTCTCCTGGCATTTAGCAGGGGTTCTAAGATGCAGAAACAGGCTGAAACCTGTCCTCACAGTGTTGTGTACATGTGCTTTTACAACCAAATGCCACACTGTCCCCTATGCCAGAAAGATAGAGATCAGATTTCATAATGTCTTGCTAGATGTTCAAGCTTCATATTGAGGGTGACAACTTGGGATTCTTGCAAAGGACCTGCTGGTCCATGAGGGGACACTGGGAACTCCAGGTTTTGGGTGGAGCTTTTGTCTTTTACCTGGCAGCATTCCATGGAGACATGAGAAGGCTAACACTGTCTTGGCCAATACAGAGAACTTCTGGTTGCACAGAAGGCCATGCTTCAAGGCCACGAGCACACAATGGGTGTCCCTGCTGCATCCTTGGCTGTAAGGGAGACTCTACTACTGCAGCGTTCAGCTGCTTCGGCTCAAAATCAACCCTCTGGTAAAACCAACTACAGAGCCAACGGATGGATACACGTTCTAGACCATGAGCAACTAAGGGAAAGAGGGAACTCCGTCTCCAGCCAGGGCACGAAAACATTTCGAAGCCTGGGGTTGTCTCAGCGGCATTTTCCACAAGAGCCGTCAGAAGCTGTCTGCAGTTCAGTGGGGACTTAGTTCCTTTCTAATTATTACACGGAAGGCGAGCACACATGTCTGACCTGCTGAGCATGCCGCTTCAACCTTGCCTGCCCCGCGGCTGCAAAGCTTCCCACACCCTGTAGTTTCAGCGCGAAGCCTTTGTTTGTAGTCCTTCCTCACTCATAGTCATGTGTGCGAGAGCCAGAAACACACCTCTTTCCTTTTTTCTCTTCTTGCTGACTCACCTGTTGCTTTTATGGAGGTGACCATGAGAGGCCAAGGCAGGGCATGGGAGGCCATGATGGTGCCAGCAAAAGTTTGGATTTTAATGAATCAACATTCTTAGTGATTAAAAAGATAGACCGAAGGGAGGGGCTTCTCACACTGCAGCCGTTCGATGGCTTTCCACATCACTCGAGTGCAGGACCCCAGCTGTGCAGTGACAGTCCTGAGAAGGTCAGTGACAACCTGCTCCAACTGGAATGAGACACAGAGAGCAAAGTACCCTCATCAAGAAGCCTGGCATCTTTATAAGAACCAATGTGGCTTTCTGGCTTGTTCAGATTGGAGGCGTTGGCATTTCTTTTCCCATATTATCTCTGGTATTTCTAAACAGGCCCCAGTCCCAAGATTTCTCCTGTGGAGACATCCTAGGCAAGTCTGCTGGCAAGTCTCTCCTGTTGTATGAGCCAGCTCTGGCCCAGGTGCACTAACAGGGACATGAGCTGCACAGAGCCATCTGAGAACAAAAGGAGAGACACATTATGAAACGTGATTTCTGCCTGGGATGTGCCAGGTAGGAAGGAAACACCTTTGTCAGGAAGCAGGTCTCAGCCTGAGTGTCGGTGCCCAGCAAAGAGGATGCCAGAAGGTTCACTCTAGTGGTGGCGGCGATGCCGGGACGGGTGGGAGGTTGGCATAGAAGGATGCTCAGGGATTTCTCAATGGGGCTGCCTGGTTCCAGGGAAACAGCAGGATGCTGACATGTCTGAGTGACAGATGTCAGCACTTGGCCAACCCAGGGTAGGGACGCGGCCATTCCAGGAGGAGGCTATCCCACTTCAAGGTAGATATAAGAGGCAGGGTGGGATTCGCCTACTTCAGGCATGAGAACACTCTTCGAGAAGCCAGCTGAAGAGATTTCGTAAGAACCCGGGGAGACACTGCTGCAATTCATATCTTTGTAGTCTGAGATATCACTGGACATGTGGCTAGAGAGCACAGTTATAAGTCAGCTCAAGGTGAGACTTGGGCTTCTTGGGATAGTTTAACCCAAGTGGTGAACTGTGGAGAATTCCAGCCTTCCGTGTCGTGCTAGAAGTGAGATGAAGCACTGCCCTTCTTGCCGCTCACCCGCCCCTCCCGTCATACCAGAGTTCTTTATCCCTTTCTTGGGGGAGACATCATGAGCACGCAGCAGGTGGCTGTGTGCTCCCTCAGGTCCCACATAACTTGCATAACGACATTGCTAGATTATCGTTTGCAGCTAAGTCAGGCCATACCTGTCCTGCAGGATTTCTAGGTAAAAAAAAATGATTTGCTCAAAGAATCTGTCCATTTCTCGTCTGCCTTGGTGACTCCAGAGAGACTGACAAAGAGCAGAGATAGGAAAGGAAAATATTTGCAAAAGCAAATCAGAGTCCCTGCTCCCTCTCCTCTGCGGCACCCTTTGCCTTCCTTGAGAAATTTTTCTAAGATCTGGTCAGGTTGAGAGCTCAGCCCATGCCTTCCAATTGTCACGTTGCCACTGTGTGTATAACGGCTTGTCTGCTTCACTCTGCATTAATGAACCGATCCATTCAGATGGAGCCTACTTTGTAGGAAGAATACAAGCTTGCACTTACTTTTTTGATCACAGGCCACGGGACAACTCTCTGGAGGAAGTGTGTTATGGCACAGGCAGCTCTTTCTGAAAGGAACATGCGCGTTTTCTGATAGTTAGCCTAGTACACTGGGTTCATCTAGAGATCACACACATACACAAAAGTCTTATAAGGCTATTCTTAAAAAAAAAAAAAAAAAAAGCTGATATTGATGAAAGTGTCTACATAGTTTCTCATCCCCCGCTAACTCGTGTTGGTTAAATTATGCTGATGGCTTGCATAACTGAATTAGGAACTAGGAATGCCTAAAACCCACTTGAGGTTGAAAGAGCAACAGAGTTAGAATAACTGTGGTCACTGAGAAATGGAGTTGAGAAAATGCTCTGGGTTCATGGGAGTGATTTGGAGAGAAAGTAGGAGGAGTTCCGTGGTCATGTGGTAAAACAGACTATCAAGAGATCTCAATAGGGCAGTCCAGCTCTCATGACTGTTGTACCCACACTGTATGCGTGCGACTCAAGGGAACTCACGTCTGGGCTGCATATGTAGAATGGGATGCTGGGTTGGCTGGTGTCCAAGACGCCTTCCGTGACTGCTAATCTGTCAAACAGGTTACAGTAGTCTATGGTGTGTTGGTTTGGGGGCAGTGATGCATATTTTTGCTTATATGTGATTTAACTAAATTAAAATTTGTACTGCATTAGAATGCTTGGGATTCCGCCCTCCCCTGCCCCCCCGCCCCAGTGGCTTTCCTAATCCCTATATTCAACTTGGTTAGCCAGGCTGCTTAAATAGTTTCAAACTAAAAAATCTCGAGTTGAAATTAATGCCAGAGGGAGGTTATCAGAGCCAACTGTCAAAATAGTGGGAGGGCTGCTGGAATCAAAGAAAAGAATGAACATGTAAGGCTCAGTCTAGCTGGGGAACGGGGATAGCAAGAAAGGAGAAAACACATGTTCATAATTGAAACCAAACAAATCTTTGGTTTAAAAAATATAGAAAATAGGATAATAAAAATGAACATTTCTAGTACTGAAGAAATAAGGTCCTAGAACATAAAAATCACTCTTGATACCTCATGGCCATGAGCAGGTAGAGCTGTGTTCAGGAAAGACAGCCCTCTGTATAAACAGTAGCTGACACAGTGATCTATCTGATTTAGCAATGGTTCTGCCTCCCAGGCTCATACACCTGTAATGCCAACCATGGCCCCCAAATAGCAAATGGGGCCATAGTTGCTGGGTGAGGGGTACACACCTCTAATCTCAACACATAGGAGAATGTGGAGTCTAGGGCCAACTTGAGTGACATAGGGACACCTTTTCTGGAAACAAAAAGAAAGTTCCAGAAGTAAATAATTATGCAGTTTTAAACTGTACTAATATGAGTAGCTTAGTGAAATCTCCCAGTCCCACCCCAGATCTGAGTCATCTCTTTGTCTGTGTGTGCTACCCACCCATCCGTCACTTGCCAGTCACCTCGGCTATCAGCCTGAATGTTATACACTATCACGGTGCTTGCTTGACTTAAGAGGGCCCCAAAGTCCAAGAGCATCGATGCTTGCAACTCAGATACATCATGGGGAAGAGGCAAAGTGCCTCCACTGAATTAAAAGGTTAATGTGGTATGTGGCAGCACACACCTGTAAACCCAGCACTTGGGAGGCTAATGCAGGAGGGTCAAGAGTTCGAGGTTATCCTCAGCGACAAGGGAGTTTGAGGCCAGCCTTAGTTACATGAGACCCTATGTCAAAGAAAGGATAGAAAGACAGAAAGAGAGGGACAGGGGGAGAGAGATACAGCATTCATGCAACCTTTGTCACAGTATATAAATCTCTACTTTATTATTTATCATTGTTAATCTCTTCCTGTGCTAATATCTTCACATTAATTTATAAACTAAGCTTCACTGTGTGTATGTACAGGAAAAATTCTTTATAGATAGGTTGTAGTACTAGCCAATGTTTTGGATCATAATCAGGCTTCTTATAGTGCATCCCCCATGTACATACTGGGGAAATATTATGGAAGCACCAATTTGGATAAGGTTTTATTAGCATACATTAATTATGTCAATATGTTTCATCATGACATTCTCATACATGCATACACATATGTTTGCATATTTTTAGGGAACATGGAGATCTGTACATTCCTCTTATGGATGGCAAGGATGTTACCTCTTCAACATGACAGAGCGATGGAACCTCAGCTGAGGACAATTCAGCTCTGAAACAACGCTACCTACTTGGAACATATCCTCTGTCTCGCAAAGAAAATGAAAAAATAAATATATACATATATATATAGTTGAGCAGACAATGGGTGTCATGAAGTCTGTGCTCCCAATTAAATGAATTTAATTTATAGGAAAATCCATACATGAAATCCAGCAATAATAATCTCTATGCCACATTAAATTTAAACTGGATTTTTATTTCAGCTTAGTTCAATTTAATATCCTCTTCCTAATAGGAAGATGTGGCCACTCCCAATGATTCTGTGAGAAAAGGACCAAAGAGAATGGCATGAGACAGGAAAAACATCATAACTACAGGGAATAGAAAAAAACAAAACAAAAGTCTAAGCACCTTGTTATGCTTAAGGGTCCTATTGCACTGTGGCTCACTGCAACTGATAATTTATAGTGTGTTTTCAAGAAAATACTACCCTATATATTTTATTTATAAGGGAAAAAAAAAATGTCAGGAGGATTTCCCTCCTGGATCGTTTATGTTATGGTGCCAGGGATGGAACTCTGGCTTCCAGAAGGCTAAGCACACACTCTACCACTGAGCCACACCCCAGCCCAAGATCTTATTTTATAAGCTTGGCTGCTTCTTCATGGCCAGCCAAGAAGTCAGGCTACCCAGACAGTGCTCCTCCTCTGAGGGTTTTGCGGGGCTAAGTTATGCCCTGTGTGTAAACATGGAAGGCAGAGGTTAATGGGCACAGCTTCAGCAAAGGCTTTAGTATGGATCTGTTTGCAGCATAGCCAGGTAGCAATACTTCAATATCCTATTTCTTTCTTTCCTAATCAGGCCTCCTAGAGAGCAGGACAGATAAGCATAGGACCAGGTACATAATCTCCCAGGTGAATTAGACAATTAGAGGTGCTTTTTAAAAACAAGACCAAAAAACAAAACAAACCAAAACATTTATTTGTATGTTTAATGTGAGTATGAACATACTTTGTCTGTGCTTACCACATATGCATGTAGAGGTCAGAGGAAAACTTAGGGGCAGTGCTTTCCTTCCACTATGTGGGTTCTGGGAAACAAACGCAAGTTGTCAAAGCTTGGCAACAAGTAAGTGCCTTGGCCTGATAACAAGGAGTTTGAGGCAGCTCTTTGCCTTTGCAGCCATCCATCTCTCTCTCGCTATGCTCGGAACTCACTGCCAGGAGAGAGAATCCGGCCTTGGCCAAGTCATCATCCTTGGACAAAAGCAATTATCTAGTAGAGAGCCGGCAAAGTGCGGACAGATCTCATTGCGGCAGAAGTGCCTATGTATCTGTGCCTTCCCAGTGACTCACTTCCACGTGAGGAGAAATTCTTCCTCAAAATGTATGGAGCTAGAACACCAATGGAATTGAGCGTTTTTTTGTGAACTGCTGACTCATTGTGATGCACAGAGCCAGAAGCTTATGCAATTGCTCTTTTATCTCCGGAAGATCTATAGTAATTGTGGGCACTCCCCTTATTTCAATAGCTTCAGAGAGGGACTGTTGACACCTTAGATTAAGCCAGTGGATACATGCCACCATTTTCCATTCATAAAGTCAAAGAACTAGGAGGTACTGAAAGTAAAGGACTGGACTTACATTTTTAAACGTTTTTGGTCTTCCTTAAAAAACAAAAATCAAAAACTTTTTTTGTTGTTCTCAATTCTGTCTGTGTGTACGTGCGCGCGCGTGCACATGACACAAGCACACACCGTATATGTGGGTATGTGCATGTGAATGCAAGTGCCCTTAGAGGCCAGAGATGTCCCTTCCCTCTGGAGCAGTCGTTATAGGCAGTTGTGAGCAGCCTGATCCCCTACCCAGACAACCTCTGCTAGCTAAATCCCTCCCAGAGGACAGAGGAGTGCTGAGGACAGATGAAGTGACCATGGCTGTCTCTCACTCACCTGTGTCAGCCTCTCACAGGGCACTCAGCAGACATAGCATAGGCGAATTTAAAAAAAAGTTAGCTTCGTGGCTATTTTTTTTCTCAGATAAAGCGTGAAATGTTTGATAGGCCTCAGAGAGGAAGCCATCTACCAGAAAACATTAGGAAAACACTCAAAATAGTAACCAGGTCCCCACAATTCACAAAACCCGAATGCTGAATATAAGTCAAGAGAGGCAGTGGGCCACACTCCCCCAAAACAGAATCTTAGATTTTTATAAAGAAGCTATATAATTTCTCCCCTCTGTGAAATGATGAAAAAAGAATGTGCCTGGCCTGATCGGCACAGTTGGTTGACTGACTCCTGAGATTCCTGAGCAAACTGGAGCTCTGCTGTTTGTTCATTGGTGAATCATGCAGGAGTGGAACTTACTCCACATCTGTAACCTTTTAAATGCTGGAAGGAATACAGCAATGCCGTTGAAGGCAGCATTCCGGTGGTGTTAATGGTTAATTAAAAGTCCATCTCGAAGGGGTAATTTCTGAAGTATGCCTGGCCTTGGGGAAGAATGGGTCTTCATTTAAACAACGTGATGCATTTCAGGTGAGCAGTTGAAGTTTCTCCAAGCTGTGGGAGACCCAGAGGCAATCTACTTGACCACATCTCTCTCTCTCTCTCTCTCTCTCTCTCTCTCTCACACACACACTCACTCACTCACACACCCATCCCTATTTTACCTAAACTAGGAACACAGCCATAAAGAATATTGTTCATAAGACTAGGGAGTGGATTAGAGTCCTACGTCCAAGGATGGTGGCATTACCGATACCAGATCTGACTTCTAGCTGGACAGATGAGAGAGCATACAGACCGCAGGACTGAGACTTTAGGAACAGCAGCGAGCAAAGAAACCCTGGGGTCACCTTGGCTATCAGGACTGCTGCCTGGGAAGGGGGAGCTCACGCCAGGTGCACAAGTCTTACTGAACAAGGAGATGAGAGTTCTGGGAGGCTTGTGAGATACAGTTTTTTCTGGGGAAGAAATTTCCAGAACTACTGCCTGAGTTCTTTAGTTTGTGGCTGGATGGTAAACTGAGTTCTCAGGAGTTCTAAGACAGGCAACCCACAGAGCTCAAACAGGCTAGGCGATGTCTTTGTTTGTTTAGATAGATTGACACACAGCCAAGGCTGGTCTTGAACTCACTATGTAGCTATGAGGCTGCCTTTGAATCCTGATCCTCCTGCCTCTACTTCCCAGAGTGTTGGGACCATGGGCATATATCAGTATGTCTGACTAAATCCAGTCCTCTTCCAATATCCAGGGTATTTAAGTAAAGACTTCAAAAAGGCCATGCCTTAAAACAACGGCTAACTTGGGGCCAGCCAGATGGCTTACACATGAAAGGTGCGTGCTGCTAAGCATGACCACCTGTGTCCGAGACCCAGCCTCCACAAGTTGAAACGGAAGAACTAACTCCATACATGGCAGTGGCATGGCTGCACACACACACACACACACACACACACACACACACACACACACACAC
>OU015745.1:28128987-28146671 GCA_907169655.1 Acomys percivali
AAAAAAAAAAAAAAAAAAAAAAAAAAAAGAGAGAGAGAGAGAGAGAGAGAGAGAACTAGGGATACACTACTGTTGAAAAGCACCCCCACAGCATGCACAGGCCCCTCTCTTTCAAACCGTATATAAACAAACAAATTAATAGAAAAACAGATTTTAAAAATAGGGGAAGTCTTTGGGACTTACGTAGAGGTATGCCTTGAGTGGATGTAGCAGCTGTCAATATTGTTTAGCCAATAAGCTGGGTAGAAGGACAGGAAGTAGAAGGTGGGACTTCCAAGG
This sequence comes from Acomys percivali, assembly GCA_907169655.1. Taxonomy (NCBI): domain Eukaryota; kingdom Metazoa; phylum Chordata; class Mammalia; order Rodentia; family Muridae; genus Acomys; species Acomys percivali. The sequence goes on from OU015745.1 coordinate 28,129,267, forward strand.
GAGGAGGGAGGAGCCGGGAGGAGACAGCTGACAATTGGTGGAGAGAAGCCACTGGAGGAGGATCATATTGGCAAGTGATGGGGATATATGTAGGTTATGAGAACATGGGATTAGAGTAGTTTATTTTAATTTACTAGTAGATTAATAGTAGTTTAGATTCTGCTGAGCATAGTGCTTGCAGCTTTAAAATACACTACAGTCTCATTGTATCAGTTATTGGCTTCCTAGGCCATACAGTTAAGATAATTGCAACAGGCTTATATGACAAAACAAAGTGGCCTTACTTGCGTTAATACTCTGTTAGTACTCTGACACAAATATTAAGTTTTATAACATGAATATTAAGTAGTCTGACATGAATAGTCTAACATAAATATTAACAAACCTAATGTTATATGGTCTAATGTCCAAGAAAAAAGATAGAAATAATATGAATAAAGGGTACCAGATACAGGATACAAACCTGTAAAATCATAGCACCTAGGAGGTAGAGGCAGGAGGATCATAAGTTCAAGACCAATCTCAAACACAAAACAAAAAACAACCAATCAAAAATAAGTAAGTAAGTAAACAAACAAATTAAATAAAGCCAATTTACCACATACGTTGGAGGGAGGGGAGAAACAACACAAGTATCTTATGCTGGTTAATTTTTTTAATTGTCAGTGATATAATTAGAATCATATGAGAAGAGAGACCCTCAACTGAAGAACTATCTCCATCAGATTAGTCTATGAGAATGTCTGTGGGCAGCTACCTTGATCGATGATTGACATGGAATGGCTCTGCCCACTGTGGGAGGCATCATCCCTAGGCAGGTGGCTGAGCATGCCAGAGAAATCAAGTCCATGTTTTCTTCCCTGACTTCCTTCAGTGATGGACTGGGACCTGAAAACTCAAGATGAAATAAACACGTTCCTTCTCTAAGGTGGTTTTCTCAATGTATTTTATTATAGTAACAGAAAGCAAATAAAAAAACACCTCTACAACCTGAAAATACAAAAGACTCCTCACCAAGATAAAACACCAATGAAGCGACATCAAGGCATATATATTGTAACCAATTTGCCAAAAAGAAGTTATAAGGAGAATATTTCAAAGCAGCAGAGAAAAGAGACACATTATAATGAAGAAGAAGAAAAAAACCCCAGAGTGACTTGTCTTCAGAAACCATGCAAGCCAGATGAGTTTTAATGCTGGAAGAAAAAAGATAACCAGCAAAAAATATCTCTGAAATATAAAGGTCCAACAGGAACCAGGAGAAAAACAACAGAAGACCCACTTGCAACAGACCAAGGTTGCAAGAGGTATTTAACGTTTACAGAAACATGAGTTGGGGTTACTTACTGGAGCATGGGCGACTTGCCAGTGGCTACACTGCTGAAGAAAATAACTCCTACTCCTCTAGCAGCCGTGACCTGCCAATAGCACACAGGGAGAGTCATCCACGCAGGATGCTCATGGGCCCTGCCTCATGGGGATCTTGCTCAGGGAGCCATAGCCGCTGTGAGTCAATGAGTGGCCCTCTGTCTAGGAGTCTTTCCTTAGTGATTCAATCTTGCTTATTATATGTCTATTCAGATTGTTGGTTTCTTCTTGACTCACTTTTGGTAGTTTGTGTGTTTAGGTTATGCAGTTTGCATAAAAGTATTTCTCATATTCTCTTACAAACCCCCCTCCACTCCCACCCCAGTAAAGTCAAGAATAATGGCTTCTGATGTTACTAATTTCATTTTTTTTTTTTCAGGTCACCTAACGAAAGGTCTTGTCAACCTTTTTCAAGAAGCATCTTTTGGTTCTGCTAATATTTCATATGTTCTTTTCCTTCTGTTAGCTCAGGCTCACTTTGCTCTTCTTTTCCTAAACCCTTATGTTATATGGTTAGGTTTCTGACTGGGTTTTTTCTTTTCTTCAATGTAGGTTTTACCTAGAAATTCTCATCTCAGAAGTTTCTACCACATTCATAAACTTTCATACTGCCCCTTCCCCCACCCTTCGCCCTTTGGTTATTTAAATATATGTTAATTTCTACCAGTTTTGGTTTTGTTTTGTTTTGTTTGTTTGTTTTTTTGCTTTCCATTTAGATTTATTGAGACTTGTTTTTCTGGTCTTGAACATGTTCTACCCTTGAGAGCATTTCTTAAACACTTTGAAGAGTGTGTACTCCAAAGTCACTGAATTGAGTGCTTTATGGGGCTAATTGGTTTATAGGGCTGTTCAAGTCCCCTATTTCCTTATTGTTTTTTCTATCTGGTTTTTACTGTTATTGAAAGTGTGTTGCTGACATCCTCCAAGGACTACCACAGTCCTCTGTATGTTGCCTTTTATCCTGTCCATTTTTGCTTTATATATCTTGGGTCTCCATTATAGTCACATATATGACTAGAATCATTATTTTTTCCCCTTGGGTTGAGCTTTTATCAAAATACACCGGCAAGTGTTCTGTAAACTTTGACCTATACAAAATCCACATTCTCTGGCAATAAGAAAGCCACCCAATTCTCTCTGGCTACCCTCTGCATGGCATACGATTTTCAGTCCTTTTACTCTGATACCTTCAATGTTTTCATCTATGATTTTCTGAAGACCCTGTAGAGATGATCATACTTTAAAGTAATTCCACCAATCTCTGCCTTTTGACACTGAGTTTCATTTGGCTATGGTGGTTACTTAAAGCAATCACAGATGAGGAAAGAATTTTCTTTCTTGCTGCGTGTCTGTCGGGTGCTTTCTGTTCTTCTCCTAGCAGTTCTTTTTGTTTGTTTGTTTTGTTTTGTTTTGTTTTGTTTTTTGAGACAAGGTTTCTCTGTGTAGCCCTGGCTGTCCTAGACTTACTTTGTAGACCAGGCTGGCCTCGAACTCACAGCGGATCTGCCTGCCTCTGCCTCCCAACTGCTGGGATTAAAGGCGTTGCACCACCACGCCCAGCTCTCCTAGTAGTTCTTAAAGATCAGTTTGCTGTTGGCAGCACAGCACTGTTTGAGTCCCTCATCTTTTATTTCTGTCCATCTTTAAGTTGTTCTTTCCTGTGACTAATCTGGCCTCTACACTTTTCCACTCCTCGTCCCTTCAGACAGTTATTGCCACACATTACGTCTTCAGACCTGGTGAGTCTGTCTGTGGATATAAGCAGTGGCCTCATGCATTTGCCTTTTAAACTACGTAGGAACAAAAGTACAGCCACCCGGGATGTTATCTTCATCTGTGAAGTTACCTTTATCCTGTTTCTCACATCGCTCTGGGTTGTGTCTGGTGTCATTTCCTCCCCACCCGTAGGAGGCTCTTGGATATTTCTTAGGGATCTAAGAAATTTAGAAAATCATTTATTTGAGGGGGTGCTACCTTTTCTTCTTTTTAAAGGATGGTTCTCTAGAAATGGAGTTTGGGGTTGGATTTTTTTTTCCTCCTTTTTTTCCCCCCTCTTTTTTCTTTCAGGACTTTAAGTCTGTCTGTCTTCCCCATGCCTCCTAGCCTCTGGAGTTTCTGATGAGAAATCAGGTCATCTTACTGAAAGTCCCTGGGAACAAGCAGCTTCTTTCTCTCCGCCTTCCTGTGGCTTTGCGTTCATTCTGCTCAGGGTTTGACAAGCAGCTTCATGTCTTTCATCAAACTGGAGGAGTTTGGGCCTTTCTTAATAGTTTTCCTCTTTCTTTTTTTCTAATGTGCTAATACATTTGATGTTATCCCCTACTTGCCTCTGCTTATGTTAATTTTTTTCTCCTCATTGTTTTTATTTCTATTCTGTATGTTGGGCTACTGTAGTTGTCTCTTTTCAGCCATTTGCTTTATTTTATTTTATTTGGTATTGGATTTAGTTCTGGAATTTTATTTTATTTTATTTTAAATTCTATACCTTTATTCACTTTTATTATTATATGCCATCAGATATCTGTTACTGTTTGGTTGATGGTTCCTCTGATCAGATCAAGTGTATTTACCACAGATGACTTAATGTGTTCCAGTATTCAGTGCAGTATCTAGGCTGCCTGTTTTTATTTAGATCAAGTTGTTTTGAATATCATAGTATGGTCACTTGGAAGTTGACCCTCCCCTCTTCTTAGGGGTTGATAATGAAGGCTTACAGATTTCAAGACCGGCCTGGGACCTAATGTTCGGGTGACCAACCCTTTGACAGTATAACACAACATTGAAATCTACAAATGTATTGGGCCACATTCACAGCTATCCTAGCACATATATAGTCCCTGGACCACAGGCTGAAAGGGAAGAAGGTTCTGTCTCCTTCTGATAGACACCAGGAAGCCAATACAGCCTAAGGAGGTTGAAACAGAGTGTCTACCCCTAGTCCTTCAGAGAATCACTATGTCAGGCAAAACATACCATCGGAGATTTGGGGAGATAAAGTCCTTGCCACTTACTTTCTCCAACAAGGCCCCCTAGCAGTACAGGTGCCAACAGCAGAGTGGGGTCGAGGATAGACAAGGGTGGCTGAATCTATACGATTTCTCTTACCAGGGTCCAACAGCCTCTTTCCTAATAGAGTGCACTCATGGCTAAGTACACTCTCATATAAATGTCAGATCAGGTTCTAGAGCTCTGAAAGAGTCTGTTCTCATCACTGTGGCTTCCAGCTTAATGTTTGTTTCTGTGGACAGCTGAGTTCTGGGGCCACCTACCTCATTTCTTTCTGTTACCAGAAAATATATCCTGTTCAGACACCGCATTATGAGTGAGAGGTAGAATATCATGGGGCTGTGCTAACACAAATATGCACACTGAAAACTCAGAAAGAAGCACAGAGTGTCAGGCCATATGCCAATCAATTTTCCATTTTCTGGTAAAAACTAGTATTCTAAAAATGTTAAGTTAACCCAAAGGAGGTAGGAAAAGGCCAAAAAAAAAAAAAAAAGGAACAGAGAACAGATGGGAGAAATGAAAACAAGAAGCCGAGTGCAGTGATGTATGACTAATTTCAGCTACTCAGGAACCAGAGGCAGGAGGATTGAGAGTTCGAGCTCCCTAGGCAGCTTAGTGAAACCCCCATCTCTAATTGATTAAATAATTAAAACAACAATAATAATAAAGAAACAGCTAACGAGACAATAGCTCTGAACTTGATCATACCTGATTATATTAAATGTAAATGGTTTTAGCATTCTAATCAAAGGGCAACAATTCTTAATCTTAATTTTTAAAATAGTCCATGAAACATGGAGAAGGACAAAAATATATTAAGATGAAACATCACTTGACTGGGACAGTGGTAGGGGAAAGCGGGGACCAGAGTAGGGGAGTGATGGAGAAAAAGAGTGGCTGCCTGATGGACCCATGTATGGAAATGTTACTTCGAATCCCACTAATTTGTGCAATTAACATGTTCAATAATTCCAAAATCCCAGATGTAGCTCTTACAGAAAGCACATTTTAAATATGAAGAAACAGATGAATATAGTATATCAGCACACGCCTATTATATGTAACATATACGCATATGCATATATACATATATATATACATATATACTATACATATATATCTACTATATATTTACACATAAATATACACATATATTTACCTGGGCTGGCAAGATGGGTCAGAGAGTAAAGGTGTCTGTTACCAAGCTTAAAGACCTTAATCAAATCTCTAGGGCCCACGTGGTAAAAGGATAAAACCAACTCTCATAAGTTGTTCTCTGACCTCCACAAACTGCCATGGCACATGCACACACATGCACACACACACACACACACACACACACACACACACACACACACACACTCCATACAGATAAACAAGCGTAACAAAAAAATAGAGACACTAATAATTAAGTGATAAAAAAAACAAATAACCCAATTAAAAATAGGCAAGTATCTGACTGGATAACTTCTCCAAAGGAAAGCATAGACACTCAGTGATATAGTTTAAGTTTTAACTGACCCTCTCCCTCTTCACAAAGGTTGTTTGTTGAAGGCTTGATCCTCAGCTGATGGCACCTTTGGAAAATGCTGGAAGCTTCAGGAGGTAGTGCCCAGTTGGAGGAAGTATATCAGTGAAGTGTGCCTTGAAGATATATTGGGACTCCAGCCTCTTCCTCTTGCTTTCTCACATTCCCACTGTGTGCTCCCCCCACTGTGTGCTCCCCTCACTGTGTGCTCCCCCCCACTGTGTGCTCCCCTCACTGTGTGCCCCCTCCACTGTGATGTACAGGCCTAAAGCGACCATGAACTGAAGCTTCTCACCAAAACCATGAACCAAAACCATGAACCATTTCTCCTTTGGGTGTCTTGTCTATTTTGCCTCCGTGACAGGACGATGATTGACAGGAAGGATATAAAAAGATGCTTAGAATCTTCAGCCACCAATGAAATCCATATCCACTGGGATGGCCATGGACAAAAGAGATAGATAATGCTGAGTGATGGTGAGAATGGGCAGCAGTGAGCCCCCTCATACAATCCAAAGTGAAATTAGCAAGTTAAGATAGTATAGAAAGTCGTTATTAATGTACATTGTGGTGGTTTGAATAGGAATGGCTCTCATATGATTATATATTAGAATGCTTGAGCTTCAGGGAGTGGCACTGCTTGAGAGGGGTTAGAAGGTGTGGCCTTGTTGGAATGGGTGTGGCCTTGTTGGAGGAAGTGTGTCACTGGGGTGAGTTTTGGGATTTCAAAAGCTAAAGCCAAGCCCAGAGTCTTCCTTTTCCTACTGCCTGCTGATCTGGATGTAGAACTCTCAAGCTGCCTCTCTAATACCATGTCTGCCTGTGTGCTTCTTGCTCCCTGACATGGTGACAATGGACTAACCCTCTGAAGACGCAAGCCAGCCCCAATTAAGTGCTTTCTTTTATAAGAGTTGCCTTGGTGAAGGTGTCTCTTCACAGCAATAGAACAGTAACTAAGACATATACCCAGTAGGGTATAGTTGGAAAGTACAGTTTTAAATATACTTATATTAACATCCCCAAACCATGAGTTATTTAGCAAAAAAAAAAATTACAAAACATGTATAAGTTTTACCTATACAGTGAAAAACTGGAGAATTGGCCAAAAGAAGATCAAATTAAAGAAAGCATTAAAATCACGTTCTTCACTTAAGAAATTCAGTCCACAGATTAAATTACAGATCATAGTCCAAAGCAAAGTCTCACCAGTCTTTAAATTAAAAAAAAAAAAAAAGAAAGAAAGAAATTTATAACTTGATTCTAAAAGTCATACCGCAAAAAGATCTGGACAAATCAAAGTACTTACTTTCTGATTTGAACACATGCTATGTAGCAATAACAAACAAAACTGTAGTGTTGGTATATGGAGAGAGCTATGAGATGAGGGCTAACAGGGCGTCCATAAATAAATTCACAGTGTATAAGAGCAACGAAACAATCAGACACGTGCCAGCCTGAAACCACTGACTGTAAATGTACAACAAAGAGCAGAGCACTTTCAGGACATTCTATCCCAAGAGGATGCTGTGTCGTTCAGGTCTTCAGAGCTAACAACAATCAGTGATGAGGAAGAGAATGTGTGAGTACACTTCACCATCTTCTACTGCGGAATAAATGGACCTGATGGAAAAGGTGTGGACTTAAACCTAATTACAATAATAACAGCGGCTATTGGTGCTTATGGTGGTCAACCAGGCTCCCGGAAACAAGACACTGAACACTCTTTTTCCCCCTTGTATTGTCACCCGTTTGCGGTGAGCCGGTGAAATGCATACCATTTCTCTTACCACCCACCACAGATGAGGAAACTGAAGACCTGGAGGGTGAGCAACTTCAACCGTGCTTATACAGTTTATAATCTAGGAAAATACAGGAATTAAGCTCAAGTTTACTGATCCCAAGCCCTCCTTCTAAACTATTTTCCTGCTTCAAATTACAGTTGGGTATTTTTTTTTTTTCAGCTGTGTGTCCTTGGGCAAGTAACAAGATCCCAGAGCCTTTAGCAAAAGACTTGAAGGCAAGAATGATTTAAAGAGGGCTGTAATAAAGATCAAATGAGATAATTCAAGCTAAAATGACTTAGCTTGGCACTTGGAAATAATAAGATAAATACTAGGGTTTTTTTTTCTCCCGTTTTCATTTTAGACTTACCAGCGTACACACAACACAGATGGATCAAATGGGGGAGTTACATCTAAGTCCCCATGCCACCCCCCAACAAAAAAGCTTAATTTTGATGACTATGATAAATATATGCAAACACAAGATAGAGCTAGTGACAGCTTTTATATAAAACTGCTTTGCACTGGGGATGTACTTCAGAGGCTGTGTGCCTCGCTTGTATGTACGCAGCCTGAGTTCAGTCCTCAGTATTGCAATAAATAATATCAATTTATTAATGAGAAACAAGAAACTCAAACTGTTGGGACCACTTTAAATTGCTAGTTTCTAGCTAGTACTTGGGGTATGGTGGTACATGGTTTTAATCCCAATTTTTAGGAGGCAGAGGCAGGTATATCTCTACAAGTTTGAGGCCAACCCAGTCATCTACATAATGAGCTCTAGGTCAGTCAAGGCTACAGAGTGAGATCCTGTATCAAAAAAAAAAAAAAAAAAAAAAAAAAAAAAAAAAAAAAAAAAAAAAAAGAAGAAGAAGAAGAAAAGAAAAAAAGAAAGAAAAGAAAAGAAAAAAGAGCTAGTTTCCAGACACACCTACTCAGAGTTGCCTGTAAAACAAAGGTTTCTGGGTCACAGAGTTTACCATGTCTAAAATCTCTAGCTGGCGCCACAGTCCTGGGATCTAGATCATTCTAGCTCACCACAGTGTCTGGGAATGACTTCTGTAGGAACACTTCTTTGTCTTTATCCATCATCTTTAGCAGCCATTTAAGATATATTTCACTGCCAGGTCCTAAGATCGATGCTTTGCAGTCAAGGATAGCAATTATTTATAACTGGAGCCTGACGTACACGATGGCATTCTGTGTGGGGTTATGAATCATCTCCATTTAGTGCTGAAACCATTTCGTAATAAATACCCACTTTCAAAAATAAATAAATAAATACCCACTTTCTGACACACTTTTCTTCATTCGCCAGGGTCCTTTCCAGAAACAAAAACAACAGGACAACACAGCTGCCCTCAGCACTCACAGATCCTGCCTCCTTACGCTCAGCTGATGGTGGACCAAGAACATTTTTAAAATATCCTCTCAGTACTGAACTCACAGCCTTTTTTTTTTTTTCCTTGTCACTGTCCCCTAACAGTATACAGTGTAACCAACTATTTATTTAAAATTTATGTTGTTAGGTAAAATTGATCTGTAGAGAATTTAAAATACGCAGGGGGATATGCATAAGGAACTGAGCTTTATGTTTCTGGTATCTGTATGGATTCCAGAAACCAATCCCTTAAGAGTAATTGAATGCATCAGAGATGAGGGGAAGGAAGGGGGAAAGTCAATGTGTGTGTCAGGGGAGAGGGGGAGAGAGAGAGAGAGAGAGAGGGAGGGAGGGGGAGGGAGAGAGAGGGAGAGAGAGAGGGAGAGGGGGGGGGGGAGGGGGAGAGAGAGAGGGAGAGAGAGAGAGAGAGAGAGAGAGAGAGAGAGAGAGAGAGAGAGAGAGAGAGAGAGAGAGAGACCTAAAGTAGATAAGGGTAAACAGAGTAAAGTACTGATCCATGCTGCAACATGGATGAAAAACAAAATATGATAAATGAAGGACAACAGTGACAAAAGAAAGCTTGATACAATGGCACACACTTGTGATCTCAGAACTTGGGAGGTGAAGACAAGAGGACCAGGGCTCAAGGCTGGCTTGGGCTACAAAGCAAGAGCCGGTCTCAAAAACAGAACAAAACAACCAACACCAAAACAAAACCTGCCAGATAAAAATAATGTACTTTGGTGTTGAAGAGATGGGTCAGCTGGCAAGATGCTTGTTCTGTAAGCCTCAAGACCTGAGTTTGGATCCCCAGCACCCAGACACAAAGCCATGGACAATTGGACACTGAAAAGTGCTGCTGTAACAGTAGCCCTGGGAGGCAGAGACAGAAGGCTTGCCCACCCAGCCAGGCTAGGCAGTAAGTGAGCAAAAGCCCCTGGCTTAAAAGAATAAAGAGAAGAGCAATTGGGGAAGACACCCAATGTCGGCCCCTGGTCTCCACACCAGCAGGCACATAGGTGCGACACACCCACAAAGAAGAAGCATCTTGTTTGTCTCCACTTATACAGAATGCCCAACACAGGCAACTGCATAAAGACATAAGGTAGACCAACGGGCATCTGAAGCGAAGGAGAAGAGAACAGTTCCTATAGATCCACGAGTTCCTTCTAGAGCGGCAAGAATGTGATAAGCTTAGATTAGAATAGCGCATAAACCTGTGGACGTATTGAAAAGTACTGTAGCCTCTACAGGGTTACAGAAAAAGATGTCAGAAATTCTAATCGAAGAGCACTGTGGGGGCTATAATGACACCACACAGAGAGCATCACCATGCCTGGCAGAGAGACAGACATAGGCGACATCTGAGGCAAGACATTATGAAAAAAAAATCTTTATTCTAATAAATTTGAAATCTTAAAACAATAGAAAAACTTCTTCTAAAACACACCCTTCCAATAGCAACATATAAAGGCATAGGAAATGCGAATTATGGTTTATTGACTGAAAAACTAAATTGTGATGGAAAAACTTTACTAAAAAGAAAATTCCAGGTCAGACTGTTTTAACAGTAAGCTTTGCAGATATTTAAGAGAAAAAAAAAATCACTACAATGAAAGTCTTTCTCAGAGAACAGAAAAGATGTGATTCTATCCCGGTAGGTTTCATCAGGCCAACACACAGTGATGACACTGGAGCTTGGAAAGAAAGCCACGATTCATACAAAAACCAGAATACTGGCCAAGAAAATCCAGTGTTAAAAATAAAAACAATACATTATAACCAAGTCTTGTGTGAGTGTGTGTGTGTGTGTGTGTGTGTGTGTGTGTGTTTAAGATTTACTTATTTTACGTGGATGAATTTGTTCCTTGCATATATGCATGTGTACCACATATGTACAGGCCAGGAGGGGACATCAGACCCCCAAATTGGAGTTGTAGACTGTTGTGAGCTGTTATGTGGATGCTGGGGACTGGGCCCTGGTCTTCTGCAAGAGCAGCCAGTGCTTTTAATGGCCGAGTCCCCACCAATTCCCAAGTCTTGTTAATCCCAGAAACCAGAAAGTTGGCTTTCAATTTGTAAGCCAAATAACCTAATCCACAAAGGAACAGATGAAGATGAAAACCCATGTGATTACCTAACAGATAGACAAACATCATTTGATAAAATCTATTCACAGCTTAAAATTAGGGACACTTCTTTAATCTGATAAAGGGTGCTTTGAAGAAGAAAATAACAAATTCACCAGATTGTGTATAATGGTGATATATTGAAATTTTCCTATTTACAAGGATATCTGCTATATCCACCTCAGGCAGAATTATACTAGAAGTTCCAGCTAACTATAACAAGTCCAGGGAGAAAAAGACAAAAAAGCACACAAGCAAGAAAGTAAGAAATGGAAACGCCATTGCCCACATGTGATAAGACTTCAATATGTAGAATCCAAGATAATCCAACTACTAAAATATGTGAGCTTGGATTACTGGGTACAGGTCAAGCCACAGAGGCGTCTGTTATATTTCTATACACCAGACATAAATAAGAGGATACAATTTATTTTTTATCAGTACTATAGACTGAACCTAAGGTGTCATGCAAGTTCGGCAATTTCCCTACTGAGCTGTGTCCCAGGCTCTTCTTACTTTCAGCTCTAAGACAGAGTTTCACTAAATTGCCCAGACTGCCCTTCAAATCTCTCTGTAGCCAGAAAGGCCATGAAGTTGCAATCCTCCTGCCTCAGTCTCCCGTGTAGCTAACAGGCCTGCATTGCCAGGCTTTGCTAAGAGAATACAAATGTTTAAATTACACCTGCACAATAGGAAAGAAACAAATCTCAAAAGAAAGCTGGCAAAACATGTGGCAGAACTGTACAGAGAAAACCACAGAATGTCACTTAGAAAATTAAAACAGCTGGTTAAATGGGACACACCATATTCACAGACTCGTGAACTCAGCACTGTAGACGTGCCAATTCTTCCCAAATTGATCTTACGAGTTAATGCAGTTCCTAATTAACATGATAGATGATTTTTAACTCTCCAAGTTACTACTGTTCACACTAACTGTTCATGGGGACAAGCTCAGAGCCTCGTGTGTGCTGTGCCCTCCCTTTGCCACCGTGCCTCACTCCAGCTCCCATCATAACATTTCAGGAGCCTCCAAAAGTTTGGGAATCACTCTTCTACCAAACGGTCATATAAGCGTCAGACATTGTTTCTTCTGACCATCAGGGCACCTTCCGTTTCTTACTACCTTTGTGTTTCTCACTAAGGAAAAAAGTTAGCTAATTCTTTCCATTGAAGCAGCTTTTTACATTTGTTAGTCTCAGTTTTTAATCTTATGAACTTTTGCTTTTATCCCTACCGACTTTCCTTCCCATTGATGATGCTCCTGCTACTTAGTCACACGCTTAATTTAGCATTCATCCAACTGGCATTTACCATTATCAATCTCCTTTCGGGCCATGCTTAGCAGTACTGCTGAGATTCTAAACTCTCTTTTCTAGAAAATTTAAGGAATCATTTTATGTCTCTCCTTTGATCCCAGAGCTCTTTGATAATATATTTTTCAAGAACAGAAGCTTCTCCTTTTCTTTTATCTTTCTCCATCCCTTTTTTTGCAATATTGCAAAATTGGAAATAACAGGATTTGAAAGCATGAAGTTTTACTGCTGATCTGTGGGCACTTGCAAACTTGATTTGCACAGCTCCGTGCCAAGTTTGCGACGGGTACGTTGGGGCTTGATGCCCTCTGACAGTTCTATGTGTCTATTATCTTAATGCACATGCAGACCGGGGGCGGAGGGGGGGGCGGCAAGGGGGGACAGCGGGGGGGGGGATCTGTTTTTAATGACTGCTGCTCTCTTTAGAAAGATTTCATGCTTGCCGAAGAAACTAATGCCCTCGGACCTGACTCACACCTAACCTGGCTGCAGGGAAGACTGGGCTGACTTCAATTGGGTTTGAAACATCTTAAAGGCAGTGAGTTTGGGACAAAGTACAGGGAGCAAAAGTGGGGGATTCCTACCCCAATTACTGCCACCACCAAACACAGCCATGTGGTTCAAGGCTACCATCTGGTGTCACTCTATCCCACCACAGGCCGATCATGCTGTGGTCTGTTGGGAGTGGGCTTCATACACTATTGCTACCCGACCATGCAGCAAGAACTGTCAGTCTCACTCCCACACGGGTACCGTGGAGGTGCCTGGGCCAGTGCCTTGTTGGTCTGCAGCTAGGAATTGCTACTGTTTTCAGAAGAAAGCATGGAGTCATTTAATGTAGAAAAGTGTTGCTTCCTGCTTCCACACGACAGCTTGAACTCTGTGTTCAGAGGATGCACAAGCCTATTTTCCCCTCAGAAATGTTCTGTTCGTGTTTTCTGATATCCACTTTCCCGTCTAGCTTTTAGCGGTGTTTGACCTACAGACTAGCACATACCTTCAAAAATCTAGCCTTGGCCACCTGGCTTTTTCCTAATTTGGCTCCGACAGCCACTCCCTTGGAGTGTACTTTCAGGGTGTCTTAAAACCCAGTCGTACCTAAAAGACTGACTCCAGGTTTGCTGTTGTGGTTGCTGAACCCCACAGACGCTCACGTCCCCTCTAGCTTCCCTTTGGGCCTGATGCCATGGAAACCCCATAGGATGAGGTGCTCTGTGTTGTTTAGGAAGTAGTGACAAATAAATGGTCTGTCCATGATCAGTACTGATGCCACCGTCCCAGGTTAACAGTACATGCCGTGCAGAGCCCAGGGTAGGTCTGCTTCACTGTGTGAAACCCAGAATGAGAAACACAGCCAATGGGATCTTAAACGAGTTACTTCCTGCACAGAAATCTGTACCTTCTCTTTCCCTCTGTCTCCAAGCCCTCCGGCCTCTGAGCGCCCCGGGCTCCTCGGAAGGCAATAACACCTACGTCAGGGCTGAGAGGGGCTCTGGTTTTGCCCTGCCTGGGGTTACACTGAGAGGCTCTGGAAAAGCACTAACAGGACCTTAGTTCCCCAGTGCTCTTCCGTGTCAAAGCAGAGCTCTTCCCATAATACCTTTCACATGAGCATCTGTTCCAAACTCCATTGTCTTCATTTTCTTGCCTTGTTTTTGTTGTTTTGTTTTGTTTTTGTTTGTTTGGGGTGTTTTTGTTTTTGTTTGTTTTGGGTGTTTTTGTAGTATTTTTTTTTTCCCCCAAGACAGAATTTCTCTGTGTAGCCCTGGCTGTCCTGGACCTAACTCTGTAGACCAGGTTGGCCTCTAATTCAGAGATTTGCCCCTGCCTCTGCCTCCCAAATGCTGAATTTAGAGGCATGCACCACCACCTCTGGCTGTCCAAACTGAATCTACTTAGCAAGAATTTATGTATTTTCTGATCACAAATATTTAACTTGGGCTTCTTTTCTTTTCTTTTTCAATTTATGTGTTTTGTGTGTGTTAGTGTTTTGCCTGCATGTATGCATGTGTACCACACGCATTCGGGTGTCCATAGAGGCCAGGGGAGGGTGTCAGATCCCCTAGAACTGGAGTTACAGGCAGTTGTGAGTTGTCTTGTGGGCTCCGGGAATCACACCTGGGGCCTCTGCAAGAACAGCCACTGCTGCTAACCCCTGAGCCCCTGATCCAATCTTCTGAAACCTTGGCCTTCCTTATAGGAAGAAGACTAACGTGACAAAGCAGCAGGGCACAGACACACTTTTAATACCTTACTTAGCCTTAGTAATCTTTCATTAGACTGCTCCTGTCACTTAGGGTAAACGTTTTAATTAAAATGATATTTCAATCAGCCAGTAGCCCCAGGCTTGAAGCGGTCGTAAGGATAAGATACTGCCAGGGAGCCCAATCCTATTTTCCAAGGTGCTTGCTCCCTGTGGAGCACCTCATGCTGCTGGCCTGCCTCCTCTGAGCTAGAGGCTGTGGGCGCTGATCCAGATGAGACACAGCCTCTTCCAGCACTGCAGATGTAGCACCAGGCACACACACACACACACACACACACACACACACACACACACACACACGCACATGCATGCGCATGCGCGCACCTCACCTGTTATTTTCTGTTGAAGGGCCAGGCCTCTCGTGTCCCAGGAGGAGTTCATATTGAGAAGCACCTACCTCTTCCTGTTGCTAAGGGCACGGTGCTTAACTGCAGCAGAAGCAGGATGCTGACTGCCTGGTATTTGAAGACAGGCTGGGGAGCAATCATCTGCCATAAATGGTGGGTGGCAGGGCTGACTCTAGTGGGGACCAGATCAGTATCAACTGTGCCTGAAGACAGGGCTTCCCATGGCAGGAAACAAGGACCACCTTAGGGTGTGGTATGAGGACTATGGAGAGACCAACTCACCAGTGTGTCTGACCCACATCCCTGAATAATCAGAATAAATTCATTACAGTCTGTTCTGAACATTTAAGTTTCATGTCAAAATCTTTTTAAGAAACAGTATTTGGGAACCAAAGAAAAAGTTTAGCAGCCACCGGATTAAAAAGAAAAAAAAATTTTTTTTAAGGTTTATGGATTTCCTAGCATATGCCATGTCTTACAGGACTTAATCTCCACATGTCCTGAGGACTTTGAACAGGACTCCAGGTTCTGAGAAAACTGCTTGAGCAGAAGTCAGTGCTTTAAAGAGGTGATTTGGGTGTTTGTTTTTGTCCTTAATTCTAAATAAATGAATGCCATCTTAGCACGTAGGGAGCTAAATCTGGCCCTACAGAAAAGGCTGAAAGGCCATGAACATCCTTTTACATTTGGATCTACCTAGTTATCCCCCTGAGGAATTAAATGCATGAAGTACAGGGGTTTTGTTTGTTTTTACTTCTTTTTGGTTCGAGCCTAGCCTTCAAATGCCGAGCCTTCTCTCCAGTTGATCGTTGACTCTTCCAAGCAGACCATGGTGGGATCCAAACGGTGTCTACAGTCCCATGCTCACTGGAGCAGAGATAAGGTTTGGATCCCTAGTCACTGGGTCATCAGAGATAACTTCATTGTAAACCATGAGAGAAGGCTCCAGAGGTTGGAACTGTGTGGACAAGCAGAAGGGAAGGAAAGCCCACTTTCCTCCTCCGAGGAGAAGAGGGGAGCAGGCAGGATTGTAGTGGGGGACAGCTGGGAGAGAGGCCATCAGTGTGGAGCAGGGGACATGGGGGCAGCATACGCAGGGTAGATTCGGCTTCTGTTTGCTGAAGGCCTTGATGATAAGCTGTAGATTGGAGTCCATGCTCTAGGCAGTGGGGAATTATTCTGGGTATGTGAGTCAGGGGTACACAATGACGAAAGTGGCGCTTCAGGCTTTATCTGGCCTAGCATTTCAGAAGGGACAGGGGAAGCTGCCTCTGGGAGCAGCAGGCCCATCATGAGGCTCTAGTTTGGGGTCTTGAGCAAAAGGCAGGGTTTGCCTTTGAATGCTGTAACATCAAAGTTCAAAATGGTGACCTGACTAAGGAGTCAGAGATGCAGGTTGGCTGGTTAGGCAAGAACGTAGCCATCCCACTGTTGCTGCCTGGCTACCCCCTCAAGGTTCAGGAGATCTTGCAGAAGACAGGGCTAGGCTAACTTGCCCCTCCAGATGGGAAGTGTCTCTAGGCTTGCTTCCTGATTGGTTTAACCACACGAAGATCTACAACAGCGTTTTCAGACAAAAATCAAGAAAGCCTGGGTTGGAGTTTAGCTCCACATGGTAGAGCAGGTACCGAGCATGTCCGAGCTCTGGATCACCAGCATAGGACAAACCAAACGCAACCAAACAAGAAAGCCCGCTGATGTCTGTGGCACTGGACAGTTCTCTAGAAAGGTTTACTTTGGGGTGGGGTGTTTGAAAGAAAACAATCCCTTCTTCCAATAATATCTCTGCTACTTCGAAAGGCCACAGGTCTTCTTCTGAGAGAAGCCACACTCCAAGGTTAGAAATACAACCACAGACTAACACAAAAGATGTGAGATTTCCATAAATGCCATGGCCCTCTAAGATGACCCACTTACTCAGACTGGGCTCCTTGCATTCCCAAGCCATCGGTTAGCAACGTCATCACGCTGCAAGAACCAAATCAAAAACCAGCTTCTTGAGAAATCTCACCGACTCAAGGCAAAACTCCAGGGGAGGCCTACTCTTAATACATTTTTGTTCATATTTATCACCCAGCTGTGGTATGAAATACTGATTTCTTACAACATAGGCATGTATTTATCAGCAGATACAGGCAGCTGTAAGCTGGCTGCAGCTGTCTTAGACCTGCCCACCCATTTTAAGGTCCAGTGGGAGTTTTTGTTTTGTTTTGGGGTGTGTGTGTGTGTGTTGTGTGTGTGTGTGTGTGTGTGTGTGTGTGTGTGTGTGTGTGTGTGTGT
>OU015745.1:28146681-28159037 GCA_907169655.1 Acomys percivali
TGTGTGTGTGTGTGTGTGTGTGTGTGTGTGTGTGTGTGTGTGTGTGTAGTACTGTAAGATCTCAGTGAGTTTTTGCAAGTGTGAGTAATTGTGCTGCTTTCCAAGCCATTGGCTGACTATGGTCCTATCACCAGCCCCATGCCAGGGAGAGAGAAGGATGAAAGTCACTTGGCAGAAGTGGGAGGGTCAGCAGCTTACAAGGAAGGGCAATGAAGAACAACCCAAGACTCAGTCTTCCCATTGGTCATAGGCATTCATTAGACAAACTCTGAGGACTATCTAAACTGGTGTATTTGGTAAATACAAAATAAATAAAAAGGGAAAGAAACAAGAAAGCTTGCCTACTTAGACAGACCAGTGCCTTTGGAAATGGCAACTTGAGGAGAAAGCATCCCACTGAGGATATGGTTCAGCCAACCCATTCACTTTGTTTCGTGGCTGTCCTCTGATGTCAGAAATATGAAGACCGGCTTTAGAGATGTCTCTAACTTCTTTCTTTCTTTTCTGGTGGTTGGGGGAGGGGTGAAACCTGAGAATTCACACATGCTAGGCAAGTGTTCTGCCACGGAGCCACAGCCCTGGGACGGACTTCCTCAAGACCAGATAAGGACCCATCTCTTTACCTTACAGAGGGAAAAGAGAACCCAGTCATAGGAACTTGAAAGAAACACCACAAATTGCCAAACAATTCTCCAGGAGCAGAACCTGTAGACAGCTGTGAGGAAAGGCCATGTTTCCTTCTTATGTTCTCCGGATATATGAAAATGAAAGCCGGGCTCTGGGGCCCCTCACAGTTAAATCCTTACCCATGAAATTCTTTGCTCCTACACTCGTCACACTCCCTGAGTCTAAGGCCTCTTTTGCCTGAGCGCCCTCAGCCCTCCTGGCATTGGTGTTGCTAGTCACCACGTTAACTGCTGAGCACAGGACAGCCCCTATAGCCCCCTACCCCAGGCTGCACTTTCATGACTCCCTCAGAGCACGTGCTCTTCTCTGCAGGGATGCATGAGGCATGTGCTGTGATTACAACAATTTTGCAGTCTCATCACCAGGTCTTGTGGAAGATAAAGAGATGACTGACACATGAAAGCATTTGGAGATTAGCACTGAAGGCCCGGCACTTGTCTTTTGGGATGCCTTTGTGTTTTTTAGTAACTTCTTCCTAGAGTCCTTTTCTAACCCAAACTGGGTTGGATCCTTCATTATCATTTTCCTCTTTATAATGATCTGTCCAACATCAGTCATCCCCACTAAGTGACTTGTTCCACAAGGACAGAGCCTTATTTGTTTTATTTCTGGGACTTGGCAGAATAATAGATGATCGCTTTGTATTCTATGGTTAAACAAAGTTTAATTGCTTGATGCCTTAGGATGTTAGATTTGTTGATGTTGTTTTGTTTTGTTTTGTTTTTTAATGTATATAGTCAGGTAAATCATGTTATATTCAAAGTTCTTAGCAGATCAAACTGATTTGTAATGAATGATTCCTGAGGCTGATACCTGCAACTGACTACATAATGCACACGACAAATAAGACAGACCGTTGGGTGCAGTGGGAAGCTCACATGTGGGAGACGGGAGGATAAAGGCATATTAGTTGTACATATAGGCAGTGGGTACAAGATGTTCACTGTTAAGCTCAACTCTGTGAAAACCTTTGTAATAAAAACCTGTGGGAAACACGGGGGTTTCAGAACAAGGTCTAAAACAAGGCCTTTGGGAGAAAAGCTGAAGAAACAATTTAATGTTAAAAATCAGTAACAGAGCTGGGCTTAGGTGGTGAAGTGTGTGCTGAGCAAGCATAAGGACAGGAACTTGATCCCCAGCACTCGTGTAAAAAGCCAGGTGTGGTAGCACATGATTGTAATCCCAGTGCAAAAGATTACCAGATCCACGGGACTTCTCACTAGCCTTCCTTGTCTAACCACCTCCAGGGGAGATACTGCGCCTCAAAAAAAAAAAACAAAAACAAAAAAAAAACCAACAACAACAAGAAAAACAGGTGGACAATACCTGGGGAACAAGGTCCAAGGTTGACCTCTGACTTATAGGCTCACTGGCACAAGCACACATATCTACCTACACTCATATAAACACACACATGCACGCACACATGCACGCACAGGCTCACGTGCACATACACAGACACCTACAAGGAGAATAACAATGGTACGGAGTGGTGGTCTGAGCCTATGGGTTGAGCAACAAGACAAAAACAAGGATCTTGAAGTTTCTATGGATGTAGTTGCAACTGGAGGGGACAGATAAAATTGTAAAGTAGTCAGATGGCTCTCAGCTCTTCCTCTTTTGTGTGCGGGATCAGCCTATGCTGCTTGGAATATACTATCTCACTTAATCTTTACAACACCCACAGGAGGTAGGTTTTATTACGGCCAAAGGTGTGGCTAATGAGGAAGCTGAGGCTTAGAATTTGGTCATCTGCTGAGGTTGCTCAGCTACCGAGTGGTAGACTCAGTACCAACACCAACCCACAGCCTGTAGACTTAGCCACTGGACATGCTGTCTCCCTGGGAAATAGAGGTTACTCTCCAGAGGGCCTTCAAGACCAAGTTTAGGAGTGTGAACTCTACTTCCTGAGCCTGGGGATTCACTGACGAGATTTTGATCAGGAAAATGACAAGGTCAGATATTTTAAACAAAGTGTGTCTGGTGGAAGTGGGTAGGAGAGTACAGCAGGAAGTTCAGTGAAAAGGCTATCACGGTGGACGTGTGGACTGAGGCCCGAAGACAGAACAAAAGAGCGGTCCTTGAGAAGAAATAACCGACTCTCCTCCTCCTTCTGATAAAATATGGACTGTATTGAATAATTATTTGCAGTTAATGTTGGTTTGTCTATTTTAGAGACAGGGCCTTGTGTAGCCCAGAATGCCCTCAATCTATGTAAAGATGACCTTGAGCTTTTAATCAGCCTCCCTTCACCTCCCGTACAGTGCTCAGATGGAACTCAGGGAAACCCAGAGTCTTTAGGTTCCAAAGTTATGGTATGTCAGCCTAGTAAACTCCAAACGCCAATGAAGCAGCCTAAATTTATTCTAGCCCAGAGCCCAAGCTCATCAGGGACCAGGGTGATTTGAGATCTTCAATTCGGTAGTTCATGGTTTTGGCCTTTTGTTGACCTAACCTCATTTTTTCTCCCTGTCCTTACAATGTAGCTCCAGAGAGAAGCAAGAAGTCAAACCTTTGTTGTCCCAGGACAAATCCTACAGAGCCATCCTTCCTCCGAAAACTAGATTTACAATTAGAAGTGTCTTCTTTTAAAACAGGGTGGGGGAACTTAGCCTGATCTGCTGGAGAAGCTTTGGCTCTCAGCTGAGAGCTGCCTGGAGGAGCTAGCTGACAGGAGGAAATTCTTATCGGAAGAGACGGATGCGGAGTAGCTGAAAATGACCAGAGGGGTGTCCCTTGGGGAGCATTCACCTACAAGTGGGGTGAGGCCTCTGTAACAGGTCTCTGATGGTCTCTCCCACCCTGTTCATCAGGTTATCACCTTGATAAAAGTGGAGTGGGTAGGGCCCACAAAGTAAGAGTAAAAGAGACATGAAAATACAGCCCAGTGAACAAGCACGTGTGTGTGTGTGTGTGTGTGTGTGTGTGTGTGTGTGTGTGTGTGTGACTATAAGAGAAACCGCAAATTCTCAGGCTGTTGGGATGTTGAATAAAATGAGGATAAACCAGAGGGAGAGACTAATTGTATTGTTTTTCTACATGTTTACAGTTGACAGGCTTCCGGTCTATGAGAGGAAACAGAACATTCAATTATGAGACCCTGTCTTTAAAAAATTCTCACTTGTTTATATTTAGACCTCACATATACCATAGATCAATCCTTTGACTCGATTCCCAAAGAGAAAATTTCCTTTAAATCCCAATTTACTCCCTAAGATGACAATTCTTAATCATTCTCTGTGTATGTCCAAAAACTCCGCTAAAACGTACACAGAACGCACAGAGCAGTTCGTCCAGGAATCTCTGGATTCCTAGGTTTAAATTTCCTGATCTTCCTCAAGTCACAGAAATTCAAGTAATGTACTTACAACAGATGTGCCTAAGCAGCAGCCCGGCTAGAACACGTTTAGTCTCCCGGAGGCATGGCTTCGGAGGAATCCAGACCACAGTAGGGGGGATAATGGAGGAGGTGGGTTTAAGAGTGGGTCTGTGGCAGGATGGAGAGACAGGCTCTGATGCAAAGCACCTGCCTTACTCTCAGAGCACCTGAGTACAATTCACAGTTCGGCTAGGAATTCAGCTCACACCCACCTGTAACTCCATCTCCTCGGGGAAGGGTGGGGTGTGTTTCAGGCTTCTGGCTTTTCTGGGTACCTGCACTCACATATACCCAGACTCCCTACCACACACACACACGCACACACACATTAAAAATAGCAAAAATTTAAAAAAAAATCTCTTTTTAAAAAAGGCTGGACTTGGCAGGTAGAGCTAGGTGAATCTCTGAGTTAAGGCTAGCCTGGTCTACATAGTGAGTTGTAGGCCAACCAAAACTATGTAGTGAGACCCTCTCTTAATAAAATAAAAAGTCCATGAGAGTCTAATGGGATTTTTCATTTCTATACTTGCAAAGGTTATAGTGTGTGTGTGTTGGTGGGGACACGGCATCCATTTGCTCGCAATCTATCATTGCCAGTGGGAACCTTGGCAGCTGCATCTGTTTCTCCAGGTGTCCACCCTCAACTCTAATTCTCCTTCAACAGCTACAGCCTTAGGTCATTTCAGGTGGGTTTAAATTGCCCTAGAGCCCACTAGTCTGAGAGCTGGAGAAAGGCACTTGGCTACTTCGGGAGGCATCACATGGAAGGGAGCTGGGTGTTCTTTGAGACAGACTGAGGTGGAATTTATTGTGATGGTCTTAGAAACAGCCATTGTTAGGAGTGGGCATTTAGCACATTAAATTCTTAAACTCACCCAGAAAAGGGAAATTGGAGACAGAAAAGCTAACAATCACTTGAAAGGTCAAATCAATTAGCCAACAATTAGCAGAGCCTGGATGTAAACTCACACTTGGTTCCAGCGCTCTCCACTGGCTCACATTATCTTCCCCCTTTCTCCTGGCCTGTCACCCGCTTCTACACACCTCTCCTTGGAAATGAAACCCATCCCATTTGGCTCAGGAAGGACACGTCCTACATGATCCTGAAGACAGGATTAAGGCCTGTTTATTTGTCTACTAACTCCCATCATGACTATGGTAAACGGCCTAAGTGCCTGGTCCTCGATTTTCTCATCTGTAAGGAAGCGGTAAGACTAGTCGCTGCTTTCAACTGTAAAACTCAGGGAATGTACTCTTTGCTCCTACCCCTCTCCCAGCTGACAGGCCTCCACATCTTGTGGACTCGTCCCAGATCTCCCCTACCTACCGTGTAGGCTTTCCTGACCTGGAGCTAGACATCCACTCCACTGAGACACGTACAGCTTGTCCGTCTTACATTTGCCTAACGCCGCTTACTCAGTCTCTTACCACATCTTATCAGACCTCATCTGAATCTCTCACGTATTTTAACTCAGACTATTCCCACTTACGAACAAGTCACAATATATGATTTAACTCCTACCATGAGGGACAATTGTCTGTTTCCATTTTAGGTTGGGTTTTGTTGGTGGTGTTGGTGTTGTTTTTTCCATGTTGCAATCAATATTCTTTTGCTTGCTTTCCTTGTGTATATGAAGTTTCGACAAGTACCCAGAAATGAGAGTCCTGAAGCACAGCTGGGCACTGTCGAATCATGTTGGAAATGATGCCCCCACAGTGGTAGCGCCCACACATGTTCCCACCAGCAGTGTGTAAGCGTCGAGTTTCCCACGTTCTCGTTGATAACTGTCAAGCTGAATTTTCCAAGCCGACTCCATGACTGCATTCCTTAAGACAGTACACTTGCTTTCTCTGTTCACACCATCTCCCCTATAAGGCTGTGGATTCTGTGAGTGCAGAAACCTTGGTTAACTCGGTTTTATATTCTCCCCATGAAATTTGTTGAGCTGAGTGAATACACAAAGAATTATCAGCAAATTTGTAATGAACAGAATTTATTCACTTGATCCAGGAGATGGGGCGCCCTATGAAGACAGGCATGGATCTTTCTGGTTGCTCCTCTGGGCTGAGATTGTCTGAGGGAATTCCACAAGCTATAGAGAGGTAATCTGATCTGCATGGAGGACGGGGCTGGCCTAAAAACCGAAAGATTGTGGCCCAACTTTTGCTCATTTTCACTCACACTACTCACTGGATGTTTGACTATTGTACCGTCTTCCAAGTCTCTGAAGCCATATTAATTAAGTACCAAGAGGTCTGTTTCTCAATAGGATATCCCCCCACTCCTACAGATCTACTACTAGGGGATAGGTAGAAATCCTGGGTCCCTTGGACTAGGGTACTGCATGACTATGGCAAACGCCTCCCCTTTCTGTCACCCTAACAGTCCCTGCAGGGTGACTCATTTTCCTAAATAAGCTACGTGTGGTTTTGGTTTGACATCACATGTGAATGAATAATTTTTTTAAGAACCAGACTTATTTTTGATCACAACAAGACATACAGTGCTTGTTACTCATGGTTTTATGCCAAGGGATCAACACTGGTAACAAGTTCACCAACCTTTTACCCGTTTTCCCCCGTTGGCCAGGTTTGCATATACATCATGTGGTCACACTGTGAAAATTTAGTAAAATGATTCCTTATTGACCCTGCCAGATTAAATAAGATACAACAAAGTGAGTAAAGCCATGTGCCCTGCTGTGTTACTACTTGGCTTTCTCTTTATAGTGTGCATATGTGTATGCATTTGTGGGTGTGACCACATGTGTGTGCAGGCCCACATGCATGTGTGTGAACACATGTGGAAGCCTGAGCTTGAGTCTGAGTCTCTTCCTTGAAGCTCTCCACCTCATACATTGAAATGGGGTCTCTAGTCGAGTCTAGAACTCAACCTTTTCAGCTAGTAGTTTGCTCTGGGGAGTCCCTGTCTCTGCCTCCCACACACTAGGATTATAGGCAGGCAGCCACACCCACCTTGCTTTTCCCCCACGGATTCTGAGCATCCAAACCTCAGTCTTCATATTTATTTCAGGTTTGTGGTTGTTGTGTTTTGAGGCAGAGTTTCTCTGTGTAACAGCCCTGGCTGTCCTAGACTCGATTTGTAGACCAGGCTGGCATTGAACTTACAGAGATCCACTTGCCTCTGTCTCCCAGGTGCTGGGATTAGAAGGTGTGCACCACCAAGCCCAGATGTGGTCTTCATATTTGTACAGCAGGCATTTTGCCTGAGGAGCCAATATTCTGAGCCCCTGTTGTTTGAGTTTAAATCTTACTTCTACCACTTGACCAACTGGACAACTTTAAACAAGTTACTGAATTTTGATATGTTGTCATTTCTTCATGTGTAAAATTATAATAGTTCTTATCCCATAGGAGATCATTAAGTTGCTAGAAGTACTTAGAATTGTGCTCGGGACTTAGTAAGCCCTGGACATGCTAGTAAAGATGTCTTGGGCTCCATCACAATGTCTATCCTTAAGGCAAATGCTCAACATATGCCACAAAAAAAAAAAAAAAAAAAAAAAAAAAAAAAAAAACTGCACAAAAATTTATTAGGAACCAGAGGAAAAGAAGCGTGGATAAGTGGATCTAACAGCTTTTTTGGATCTTCATTTTTCTTATGAAGACAGAATGCAGATGCTGACCTGGGTCCGCAGAGGTACAGTGCTTGCATAGCATGAGCAAGACTCTGAGGCCCTGGGTTCCATCCCCAGGAAGGAGAGAGAGAGATCCCTGTCTTGCCCTTTGGCTGCCTGTAGGTATGTGTACTGTGCAAGGAAGGATGAAAGTGACCCTTCAGGTGCCATTCAATAGGGGTTGGGTGTGGGAACCCTGCTTCTTGACTTACCTGCCTCAGTTCTTGGACCCTACAACCATGGGATGAGTGTGACTCAGAAAGGAAGCCTGGTACCACAGAAATTCATTTTCTCCCCTCCTGTGATCCCTGCTTATGAGCATGTTGGTGGTGGGATGGGGCAGGGGGTGGGGGTGGGGTCATACAGTGGCATTTCAACTGAGCGTTAACTTGTTCAGTTCGTGTTCCATGGCATCACATGCCAGGAATTACGTAGCTAAAATGTTAACACACTGATTTTCTTTCTTCCTTTCTCTTAAACGTGTGTAAATGTGGACTTTTTCTTCAGAGCATTGGTAGTCTTTGGAAACATCCTCAGCATTTGACTCATGAAGAAGTTGGACTAAAATGCCTTAGGACCACCCCGGCGGCAGGCCTTCAGGATGCCTGAGCTATAGCTGAGAGGGCTGCTTCTACCTTGTTGGGAACTACCTTGTGGACTTTAGCTGGAGATCTTGAGCTGTCAGGAGCATCAGTGTGGGATACTGTTTAAGATACAGACACATTCTTAAGACAGACACGCGCACCCACCATCACACGTACACAAAGCAACAGCAGCTTTACCCTCCTGGGTTTTTTCCACTCCTTCCTCACAAACACACTTGCATGCCCCACATATGCATTCAACCTAGACAGGTTCAGGGGCATGGGGGGGGGGCGCCCAGGGGAACGGGACCCCAGGGTTGAATCAAATGCTGATTAATGCTGCTACTTTTATTACACCAAGGTCTTGACATTCGTTAGGTGAGGAACACAGAGACTGGCGGACTGCTGTTATAGCGGCATGCATTCTCTTTCTACGGTGTGGCTTAGGGAGGTCGAGGTTACTGCAGCTCACACAACAAAACTGCTCTCTAGAGGGAAGAAGGGAGACACTGCAGGTCCTTGTTCCCTTGTATCAGCAGACACAATGAACTTCACCACCATAGCAGCCTAGGGGGTGCAGGGTCAGGTGAGTGTGCTTTCAACAGATGCCACATGAGACCCAGCTTTGACAGGAAGTTCCTAAAACTTACAGCCAACAGTACTTCTAGGTTAAGTACATACTTCCCACATGTTGCACTGATTACAAGGACATGCTGAGCTCTGTGTCTGGGCTGGGTTAAGCTGCTAGGAGTCCTCAGTTACAGAGATCCTGGCTTCACAGGGAAGAATAAGACACGATGGCTCTGTCACAATAAGGCCACTAAATTCACAGCAATAATGACTTCAGAATAAAGCTCTTAAGACTACAGGGAAACAGCTTTTCCTCTCTTGTCAGGTCCTTCTCAGGGTAGGCACTTGCCCTGAGACTGTCACATGGTCATTTCTGGGCTACACAAATAACTGAGCACAAAGGAACAGAGGGAGGGGGGAAGCCACACATGTCAAGTCATGAGACATGGCCACCAAACATGGCAGACTGTTGTTGGTGAATGTCTTAGATGCCTTTCCTGGTTGGGCCGGATGCCCTCCTGTATCTGAAGAGCTAATCTGAAAAGAGGCTGGCAAAGGACTTCCTCAAGCTCCGGATGGTCTCCGCTTTGGCTTCATCCTCATTGGCTGAAGACCGGAAGAAGGAGGAGTCAGAGAAGCTGAACGCATTTGTCAGGGACTGCGACTTGCTTGAAGATAAAAACCAGAGAGAACATGAGGAGGGTGTTCCAAGTGAGGCAGCAAAGGGCTGTCACGGGAGGGTACACAATAAGAACGCCCCACTCCCTCACTCCCTCCCCAGGGAGGACAGGGCAGCAGGAGATGGTTGGGAGGGCGATGCTAGGCATTGGGAAGCCCTTTCGCTACTTCCTCACCTTCAGTGCTTCTGAAACAGGAAGGGATGGGAACAGTGTGGGGACAAGACAGAAGGGCGAAAGAGAGGGCAAAGAGGAAGAATGGGTGACTCAAAGGCTATGTCTTTTATTTGAGGCTAAAAAGTCCCCAACTTCTAAGTATAGATCTAGGCAACTCCCCCCCTTTTCCTTTCATGAAAGCAGATGCCAGCACTTATGGGCTCCTGGCCACTGTTTTCCATCCACTGTCAAGACTGACTTAACACTGGAGTCTCAACTCTGCCACAAAGTCACGTCTGACCTCAGGCAAGCCATGTGTCACTCTGGCCCTGGCCTTTCATGACGATTTTGGTAGAATGATGACCTCTGGGGCCTCTCAGTTCCTCCGATTTTTCTCTTATTTCAAAGGAACCTTCAGCTTGATCCTGAAAGTCTAATACCTCCATTACTCTGGTCTTGCTTTTTTTTTTTTTTTTTTTAAAGAGAGGACTAATGTAGCTCAGGTTAGCCTTGAACTCCCTGTATAGTTGAGTATACCTTTGAGCTTCTAGCTCCTAAGTGATTGATAATAGGCATGGACTACAACACCATGTTCTATGGAGTGTTGGGGCTCAAACTCATTCTGCTGACTGTGCTACATCTCCAGCCTCATGTCTTTGATGATGATGATGATGATGATGATGATGATGATGATGATGATGATGATTTTGGTTTTTTTGAGATAGGAGTTCTCTGTGTAGCCTTGGCTGTCCTGGACTTGCTTTGTAGACCAAGCTGCCTCGAATTCACAGAGATCCACCTGCCTCTGCCTCCCCAAGTTCTGAGATTACAGGCGTGTGCCACTGCACTTGGCTATGTCTCTGTTCTTAATATGGGCATAGTCACCCCACAGATGACTTCCTCAGAGGACCCTTGATATAAGGTTTGTGGGGTTCATGGTACACAGGAGTAAAAGAGACACTTTATCAGGTCATGATTAGTACTAAATATTATAATGGGAAAAAACCACAACCTCCCATACACACACACACACACACACACACACACACACACACACACACACAGAATTTATTTTTCCATAACAAGTGATTCAGAAAGAAAAACTGTGAAGGCTGAAGGGTGGGGGAAAGCCAACACCACAATGCAGGAGGAAACATGAGGTTTGGCTTCCCCTGTGGCCTGGCTTGTCTTGACTCCCACTGAGTCCTTCGGGCTCTAGCATTCCTCTGGGACCTCCATCCCTCTCCTAAATGTTGAGTGCATCCAGGAAAGTCCCACCTGTGTGCCATTCTTTCCTCCCACAGGGGCTGTGGACAGGTGTCCTGCCTTTCATCAGAGCTGGTGACAAGCCCTAGCATGCTGGCCTCTCGGGAAGGAGACCTCTGCGTGCACAAGCAGAGGGCACTGGGTACAAGCCTCCAGTTCATCATCAGAGGCTGGCTCTGCTCATCAGCTTCAGCCCAGAGGCAACGGCAACCCAAAAGTTTGCTTTTATACTGGGGCCAGGGCAGATACGATGATCCCAGTCAGTAAGTAGAAACTGTCCCACTGGGGAGGTGACATGGCAAGTTGGATGTAAGAAGTGCTCCTGGCTTGAGCTGGGGAACAAGAGTAGCCATGTAAGATCAGAAGACCTGGAAAAGTGACCATCTGGATACCCAAGGCCCAGGCCAGATTCATCATTGGTTTAGATGGGTGGCTCTGAGCAAAGTTTTCTTCTGTGTGCACAACTCACCAGTGCTCACCTGGACTCTGAAAGTCCACAGCCTCCCTCTGAAGATTCACTGTCGTCCACCATTTTAGAGCAGTGGTTCTCAACCTTCCTAATGCTTCATGTTGTGGTGACCCCTGCCCCTCCAACCATAAAATTATCTCACTGCTACTTCATAACTGTAATTTTGCTGTTATGAATTATAAATATCTGTGTTTTCTGGTGGTCTTAGGTCATTAATGGGGTCATGCTTCATAGGCTGAGAACCACTGCTTTGGACCTACAGGCAAGGGTGGGCCACCCTCGTGTCCCTGAAGCTGCTGTGATCTCTGCTAAGAGTGGTGACAGAGTCTGCATAGGGGTACTAAAACCAGCACATGTGGCGCTGGGGAGTGTGGGGAGCAGACTGCATGGAGGCCACCCTCCACAGACAGGACCACTGCTTCTCTGTGCAGCAGAGCACTGTGCAGGGGCCTCAGGGCTGGACGTTGAGAATGACGGTCCAGGGAGCATGGGCCTCTTTTGAACTTTAACTAGGTGCCACTTTTGTTAGCCATGCTTCCTCCAGACAGAGCTGAAGGTAAAGGCGGAGATGGAGTTAACTACGTCTTCCTTTTCCTTTAGGAAGCCTTGCTGGTTGCATACTCTTGAATCTGGAGTAGGAAAGACTTTAAGGGGTTTTTGTTGTTTGTTTGTTTTTTAAGTTTGGGAGATATGCATATGGAGGGGGGAAAAAGAGTCTGAACCCTAAGTTAGTTTGAAGCAAAACAGAAATGGACCAGTAACTCGCTGCAATTCCTTATGAAGAAGAGTGGCTGTGAACATCCAGCTTACTCTGAGGCAAAATTTAATTTCCTTCATTTCTCCCCTCCCAAGTCAATCTAGCCATTCTTCTCACACACACCAGAAAACAAACAAACACCCACAAACCACCACCACCACCACAACCATTAC
>OU015745.1:28159047-28216031 GCA_907169655.1 Acomys percivali
GTTATCTTACTTGAGCTGTGGGTGAGGCTGGGGCTTCTGTGGTGGTGCAGCCGGGGGTGGCTGGGCCTCTGCCAGGGAGTTGCTGCTGGAGGATGCATCACCGTGGGTGGTGGTAGGGCCTCCCGGCCTCTGAGGAGCCGAGGAAGAGGAGGAAGAGGAAGAGGAGGAGGAGGAGGAAGATGGCAGTGATGGTCCCGAGGGGAGCCGACGTGGAGGCAGCACCTTGCCTGGGGGCTGCATTCCTTGGGGTTGCCCAGGGCCCCCTAGGTTCAGTACAAGAAAAACTTCATAATTTAACCATATCAAAGGGTTCTCTTAGTAAATTCTATGCCTCAAATGGTGTGGTTAGATCATTGCTAACAGGATACGTGTAATTCTAAGTAGCTACCCAGGGCCCTAGAGGGCTGGGAGGGGAGTCCTTAGACAAGACGTCCTCACTGCTTGCTCCTCCTCAGACACTCAGCAACTTAGCCAGAGCAGAAGGCAGAAGGGCTGGGAAGAAGACAGAAAGCAGGGAGGCCCCACAGAGAGAAGCCTCCTCCGGCCTAGAGGGACTGTGATCTGCTTCCCAGAAATCCTTAGGAAGGAGCCACCTTGCCCTAAGGCTTCCTAAGAGCCCCGAATTCTACACACAGGATGCAGGAGAGGGTGGGGGACAAACAGGAGAACAAGAGTCAGAACATCCGAGAAATAACCTATCGGTGACACTCCCCTAGCAAGATGCCAAGCTTCTCTGGGCCGTAAACCATTCAGAAGTCCTACCATTGTGTTTTAAAGACAGTAGTTGTTTCAAAGATGATGAAGGATGAAGACGTTGTTCAGAAAGGGCTCTGTGTCTTAAGATCGGCAGTGACTGACATGGTTTCAGTGGCACTGCCCCTCATCTGCTCCAAGCCTGCAGGTGTCTGATTGCCACACCCATCCCACCTGGCTTTCGCTGGAGCATTAACTCCCACGGCCAGGATCAATCTTTTCTTCCCAGACACTCTCTGCCTGAGTGCCATCCTTAGGGGCTCCAGCACGACAAACCACTCAGGTGTGTGGGGAAATTCTCCAGACATCGAAATCCCAGTCTCCCCCAGGGATGTCGTGGGCACCATCTGGCAAACAGCCCCCTTAATAACAGCGTACCTTTCACTCAATATGAGACATAGAACCATCAGATAGATGGCCCGTTGAGGAAAAAAAAAAGCTCTCCTTTGTCTAGGGGATGACGGACAGAAAGTGTAGTATCAGCTCATATTTTTCAGAAGGGGATCTGGACATCTCTGAAGTCAAAAGACCCCCACAGACACATGCTGACTAGTGGAAATGATCCTTAATTGTCCTGGGAAATCTAGTTTCTCACTTCAAACCCAGAGTTTACACTCATGGGCCCGCTGCAGGTAAAACTGGTGCTGTTATTTTCCTAGAAACCAGAACACCCCTACATCCTCTGCAGAGGCAGGAATGTGTCTATGCTACTGTGCACCCAGGACCACCAGCTAATTTCCCTTCTATGTGGCAAGGGCTCCCCTTTGTCATCAATCACCAACTAATAGCAGGGTATGTTACACATAAATACATACATACGTAAAGTATGTGGAATTCTACATGTTTAAGGGTTTCAAAGCCAAGCCAGATAACTAAATGACCAGCCAATTATTTCATGTGAACCAGCTTCTGCCTCCTGAAGTCTAACACCAAGACCATTACCTCATTAGCATTATTGCTGCATCGGCGTTATCAACTCAGGTTGATAACTCAGCCTCCTGTATCACAAACCTGAGTGCTTTCCCACCTGTACAGAGGTCATCGAGCAGCCAGAAACTTTACAACTGAACACTGAAGACAGATATAACTTTTCCTTTATTGCACATTGAGCTGTACAAGAGAATCACAAAGGAGAGGTGGTCCGTCACACTCCCACCATCGGCCGAGGACCTCCCAGCCGGATCAGTACAAAAGAGGGGGGCGGGGGGAACAACATTGGAAAAGAAATGGGAACAAAACACCTGAACAGAAACCCTACACTGTGACAAAAGTGCCCCCCAGGCCACAGAGTTGTCCCTTAGCATGCTGCCTGAGGGCACGTGA
The DNA here is from genome assembly GCA_907169655.1 of Acomys percivali. NCBI lineage: Eukaryota > Metazoa > Chordata > Mammalia > Rodentia > Muridae > Acomys > Acomys percivali. The sequence continues at coordinate 28,161,124 of OU015745.1, forward strand.
CAGTCAGGTGCTGCTGTCTGCTTGCGTGTGGCAGTGGGAGCTGTAATCAGCTTTTAAGCCCCACCTGAGAGGCCTTGGCTGATGCCACCCTGTAACCTGACTGAATTCAAATGGCAACTTTGTATTGTGGCTTACAGATGTCACACAAAAAGCACCTGGATGTAACACACTGATAACATGCAGAAAAGCAATACCACCATCAGCTCGCCACTTGGACAAAGAAATAAATTAATTAATAAAAAAACAAACAAAAATGTATTCCTCCATTCTGGGAAATGTTCCTTCATTCTCTTCTAGCATTTCTTTAGACCAGGAGGTGTTTAAGGTCCTGATTCTCAACCCACTTGGAAGTGCATATATGCATATATATGTGTGTATATGTGTGTATACATACATACATATATATGTATATGTATGTATTTGCAACTGGCTGACTACTATCTTCATCTAAGGGAAGGGTCACAGATGTCAACATTTACACTGTATGCATTTCTCTAGAGCCTCAGATGTTTCCAGAAACCAAAAGAGAAAACAAGGCCTATGCCTGTTGACTCAGTTACATACAACCAATACTGCTCACTCCTTAGACTTGGTAGTCCCAAAGCCAGCCATGTCACCACAAAGGTGGGGAATGTAAAAGTTCAGACAGAAGCATTTCTTCTAAAAGGCAGATGGCTGACATGAGCTCCCATATGGGCTGTGGTACTACAGAAGGCCACTTGGAACCTATTCCCAGTCCTGCCCACAGATGGCAAGATGAGGTTCTACGGACCCTCGAGTCTGGCTTAGTTAACAGCTACATCATCTGTCCAGGACTCCTTGTCAGAAGGAAGGACAGACATACCGGCAATGGTTCTCCAAAGAAGCCAAAGCTGAGAACTAAAGTGGTCAAGCCCAGAGCTATGTTGGCAGAGTACCCACTCAGGTGACATGAGACTTATCTGATCTGGTCTCATGTTGGGAGCCTGGGGTATGCTCAAGTCCTTCTCAGACTGCTGGTTGCTCCCTGCATTCTCTGTCCAACACTGCTGGAGAATCAGCTCTGTTCATAGGTCAAGCTTTGAGGAATACATGGCAGCCCAGTTCCACAGAAGCACACATGGCCACTTTAGAAACAGCAACAACAAAGAAACAACTGCAGGCACTGAGAGCAACACATGGGAAAACACGAGATCACTTAGGTATTGCACATCGGCGGCCCCTTAGTATTATTATTATTATTATTATTATTTTAACCTTGTAGCTAGTTGATAATCAAAACGGAAGGGTACACAGAGTGTAAAATACAGAACACATTCCTGGAAGCAGCTGGTTCTTTGCATTTCATCACTAAAAACACAAGAGCTCTACAGGCACAGCCAGCTTAATTCACACACACTCGAACTGCACCAGACCATAGCGAGTGGAGAAAACGATGGATGCCTTCAAATTCAACGGATGGAACTATGAAAAGCAGACCTCGAAAAAAAAATCTCTTGGAAGTGCTATCTATTTACCCTAGTCATGCAGGGAGGAAGTAAAACACAGTTCACTGAAGACCCCAAACACTCGTGGAGGTAAAGTGGGGAGGTGGTGAGTCTGAGCCTGAGGGAGAAGAGAAGCTGGACCGACTTTGTGGTAGCTGTCTCTCCCCACCCACCCCAGCACTAGGACCTCATCCCTCATTGTGTGATGCTTTAACAACACGACCAAACCACCTGGAAGATAGTCACGCTGGACTTAAGAGAGGCACGATTCTTTTGTACACTGTTGACAAACAGCCCTGGAACCACAAGGTATACAGAAGAACGCGAAAGCATTATAAGCACAAACAGGGACACGTAAACAACCAGACAGGGAGCTGACACTGCATAGGAGAAACAGTCCAGTCAGCACTGAGAGGGCACAGCAGTGTGCCGGCTCGGCTCGAGGGTCTGCCGCTCCCCTCCCCGCCTTCCTTTCTTTTCTCTTCTTTTTTTTGTTTTTGGCTTAAGTTTTCTGCTTTGAGAAATTAACTACCGATCCCTTTAAGAAGCTTGGACTTGTTTTGGACCTACGGCAATGCCATTACAGTCGAGAATATACTGTAAACAACCTTGGGGGGGTGGCCGCTGAGGAGGGGTCTTGCTGGAGTCCGGTTCCTTTAGTGCTCCACTCTGGAAGACAAAAACAAAAACAAAAACAAAACAAAACAAAAACACGAGAGATAAAAAACAAAGCTCCAAGTGAATGCCAAAGTGCAGCGGCAAGGCTGCAGGGGGGTGGGGGGGAGGGGAGGGGAGAGGGGGTCCCAGGGTCTGCTCAGAAGTCCTGGTGTTCAGACCTCCAAGGCTTTAGGCCTCTGTGCCATTGCTGGTTAAGGCGTAGGCAGTGCGGGGCTCAGAACTATGGTGCTGGGCGCCTATGCCTCCACTATGCTCTTTCATTTTGCTCGCTGCAGACTTCCTTTATTGGAAGTTTACGTTTGTGCTTGGTTTGCACTCCACACACCCTGCCACCCAGGTTCTACTTGTACTTTGTAAGCCGGCTTATGAAAGGAAAGCAACTGGGCTGTGCATGGCTCTTGGGGAGGGTGGGGTAGATGCGTGGCTCACTGAGGATCGGGATGAACTGTGTGTAGAATGGGTTCAGCTCAGGGTTGGCTGGGGTCTAGTCAACCCCTCTTTGGGCTAGGCTATGCTGCCCGAGGGAGAGGGACCCAAAGGAGGGTAAGATGCTGCTGATGGTGAAGTACTCAAGGCCAAGTTGTTTTGCTGTCTCGAACTGCAGAGTTATAGTCTGCCCAACGGCATGGCTCCACTCCCACGCTTCCTCTCCTCCCAGCTGGGATTCTGATTATGTCCTGACAGGATCAAAGATGCATGTGACTTGGTTTGTCTCACACTTGCGTTTCAGGCAGTGCATGTTTAGAGCGTGTCTTCAGTGCGCCGGAAACATCCTCTAAAGCCAAAGTGTGCCAAGTGGGTCGATGGTGATGTCAGGGTGTACCTCCCCAACCAGGGCTGCGAAGTGGGCTAAATGTACCTCTGAGCTGCCTCCCGCTTCCCTCTCAGCGCCCTCATGCCTGGAGATAAGGCACCGAGCCCTGTTCCCACATCACTGCCATTTCTCGCCCCCTGCTCCCCACTTGGCCTGGGCTGCAGTCTGGCCACCTCTCTCCTCCTGCTCTCTCTGGCCAGTTTTTAGTTCACATACCCTGGAAGTAGAAGTGTTCCCTTTGCAGTATCTCAGTCTTTCAATAATGACATCATATCCAACTGTACAGGAGTTTGTACAGGGACAGGCCTGGCCTTTGCACCCCACAGCAGGGAAGCCCATCTTACCTGTCAACCACCTTCAACACCACCACAGAAACAGACATTTCCACCCTTTTCTTCCAAGCACTGTTTCCAGAAGACCTGTTCTGAGCCCTGACACTGAGAGACACACATACACATACCCACTAAGCCAATTGGTGGCCACCTAACCCATCAGGGCTCCTCAGTTCCTCCCTCCTGGGACCATCTTCCAATTACCAGCTTTGATCAAGCATTTATCAGCTTTTGCTTAAACAATAGTGTCCTAGTCCTTCCAATTCACCCCTCTAATCTTTCTTCTTCATGGCCATTGCTACCCTCCTAACACTTCTCCCTAGTTGTGCCACTTCCCTCAGGAGTTCACATCTGGACCTTCTTGAGTGTTCACTGTGTGCTGGGTCAACGGGCCCTTTAGGTGGCCTCTCCCTTACACCTAACAATGGCTCTATGTGGTAGATGATGCTTTACTGACATTCCCAATTGCTTCGGCACCATTGGACTCAACCTCTCCAGCCTTCAGTTCCCTGGTGTCCTAAAAAATATCCAAACCTTCTGAGCCTAACCTTACTGTTTAATCTTTTTTTTTTTTTTTTTTTTTAGGCTGTATGTTCAGTGTCATGGCCCCTCATTATCCAAGACCCAATCTCGAGAAGCATACAGCTCAAGCCTGTGGAGCATGTAGACTAGTTCTCTCCCTCCAGTGCTCTGCTCTCCCTCAGGCCTCATGGAAGGCACTCACCACGCAGGCTGACCCTGGCTCTCTTCAGTCACAGAAATATACATGTGAGACATCCAAGGATAAAATGAGCTCCAAAGTCCCCTTCTCAAAGCTTTAGGGGAAGAGGTCCCAGAGGCAGTCCATAGGGCTAGACCCTGGGAATGTGCCTTGGCTATGCTTGATGGTGCCTAGAGAGCGTCTTCTCCTGCCCCTGGTTTCACAGAGGTTGTAGATGGAAGACTTCTTGGGGGCTGATGGAGACCAGGAGGAGAGTCCCCCAGGACTGTCCCTTGCCAGGCTGAGACACTCTGGCTCCTCCCACAAGCCTGCTGTCTGCTAGGGGCTGAGGGCTTATTCCCTACGGGGTTTGGCTACCACGGGATCTGTCTCCAGTCACCAAGGGCCTCCTGGGATGCTGAATTCCACAGAAGTCTGGCCACTCTGGCGTCACTGCTAAAAATCTGGCCTATAGCCAGCCCAAGGCAGGAACTCGTGGTCAGCCCGAGCAGTAGAGTTTCTCTCAGGAAGCTGGTTGATTCAAACAGGTAAGGATGTTTAGCCCAGCTCCTGTGACCAGCTGCACACAGAAAAGGAAGAGGAAAGCAGCCTTTGAGCTGCCTAAAGAGCCCCATGAAACTCTGACCTTATGGAATGACTGCCAGAGGGTGTCAGTCTGATGCCACTGCCAAAACTGAAGTGACTGAAGGTGCATCTGTGTCTTAGTAAGGGGGAGGAACAGACCCATTGCCTTCTTGCTTGGTCAAGCCTCATGAGAAAGTCCTCCCACCACTTCTGGGCACCTCTTTGAGCGGGTGCACTGGCAGGGTCTGTGAAGAGTTAAGAAGCTGAGAGACTGGAAACGTCTTCCCTTATGTAACTTTTGACAAGTTACTTCATCTCTGAGTCTCAGCTTCTCCTAATGGTCAGGCTACAAGGACTAAATGGTGACGCGAGCCTGGCAGCACCGGTGTTAAGTGTGAGTCACGGCCAGCGGTAGCCTAGGTAATAACGACTCTCCCACCATGAGAGCTCTTCATCCAGCACCTAGAAAAATCCAGCCAGAGATCTGTAGAGGGGACACAAGTTGTCACAGGCAGATGACTTCTGCGGGCTCTTCTGGCTCCAGGCTTCCACTAATTCTCTGTGCATTTTCCAACTCTCTGGATGACTGAGGTAAGAGATAAGCCCTTCTTAGCAGTGCAGTCTTGAGGCAAGAAAGGCCCCAGGGCTGCTGGGCCTGAACAGAGATATCCTGCAGGCACAGGCTTTGAGGGACTCGGTGAAGGGAGTACGCTGCTGCCCTTAGAGGCTCACTAGGCTAATATCCTGCTCTGCTGGGTCTATGGGGCTTTAGCAATCAGAGGAGCCAGGGGCCAGGGCAGATGAGCCTCCCATGAAGCAGCTGGTTGAGCATCTGGCTGTCAAGGGAGGAGAGCCAGCTTCCTCATACAGTAACCCAAGTGCCTGGGTTTCTCTTTCTTTCTTTTCCCCATGTTCTTTCTCATAGGTGCATCAAAACACCATGGCGTATGATACTGCATAGAACGCCCTAAGCTGGGGGGTCAGAATGCCCAGCTCTCCTTAGCAGCCAGGTGACCCTGGGTAAGACATCTTCATTGTCTTTCCTGATACGGGGGGGGGGGGCACACACGGAATTACTATCCCAATATCTCACACGAGGGCTTCGAGGCTTAAAAATAACAAATGAGCTTTATAAACTATCAAGTCCTAGCGAGTGACTGACATAAATCAACATCATTGCTTCTGTTTAAACAAGGGCAAATCTATCGTGTGAGAACTGCGTGTATCAATGGAGAAGATATTGTTCAATAGCTTTCTGTCATCTTGTGCATAGTGGTCCTTGCATGGGAGAGTCTGGGTTGGGTTAGACCGTGCTTTCCCTCTGTGCATCACCGCCTTAGTTTGGGCAAGATCCACTCAGTTGTGAGTCACTGTCCTGGGAGAGAAACCAAGCCCATGGCTGAGGATGTATGGGATTCTGTTAAAGGTACATCTAATTTCCACCCTGTGGCTTTCGCTAGCAAGACTGGCAGAGGAGCGCCTATCTGAGTGAGGCCCCAACAGGATGGAAAGCTGAGGAAGGAAAGACATTGAGTGACTCAACTTTTGAGAATTGTTGGCTTAACACCAGCTGCCCCCATCAGGAGGAAGGCCTGTGCTTGCTCAGCATATCTGAGACAGGAAATTGGGAAAGGGTCCCAGGGTCTGGCCCCAGGAAAGGGGCCAGGCCAACCTCCTTGCTGGCCACGCCACTGAACTATTCTGATCAGCTCCCCCAGGCCTCTCTTCCCCGGTCCAGTACTCCAGGGAGAATGAAGCAGGAGGCAGGAATGTGGTCAGGAGGTTGTGGAGCAAAGGGGACGGTGTGTTTTCAGCACCTTGAGACCTTTCTGGACTCGCCCTTTCAGACGCTGCTGTCCCCTTTCCTTCCTCTGCAAGGGTATAAAAGGGATTCAGGGGTGAGCTGAGGCTCCTTCCTTCCCAGGGGACCCGCTCTGTGGGCAAAGACCATTGCCTGGACCGTGGCCCTCCCATAACCTGAGGACACCAGAAATGGTCCGTGGAGGCCACAAGTCCTATGGGGGCTCTGAGGATCAGGTCACCCTGGGTCAGAGTGTCAGTTTCGAGTGATTAAAGATGTCCCCGAAAGTAAAGGCAGTCCAAAAATAACCAGTTTCTCTTAATAGTTCGTTAAGGGATCCAGACACTGGTGGCTTTATCTGAACCTGGCCCCAATCTCCTTGAGTTCTCAGCTTCTACTCACTGGGGACCATGGTCTCCGAAGCCAGTCCTGCTGTGGGAAGCAGGAAAGCCTTGGTTTGTCCTAACTTTACCTCTTAGAACAAGTGAAACAGCCCCAATGTGGGGCTGGAGGAATGGTTGTACCTCTCTGTTAAGTGTCCAGCCCTGGAGGTTACCCTTCTCAGAGTGAAGAGATCTCTTTTCATTCTTGGTCTCTTCCTTGTACTTATAAGCTCAAGGGAAAAACGTATTTATTTTATTTTATTTTATGTGTATGAGTGTTTGCCTACATGTATGTATGGATAGGATAGCATGTGCATGCTTGGTGCCCACAGAGGTCAGAGGTAAGTGTCCTTATCTCCTGGGAGACTTGGGTCCTCTGCAAGCACTGAGCCATCTCTCCGGCCCCATCCGTCCATTTAGTCTAAACTCTTCCTCCTACCTCTCCCAAGTCTGGTGGTTACATGCAGCCTGGAGCACAACGCTCTAGCTCTGGAAGATTCTGAGAGTTACTTGCTCCATCAGCTCCCACCCACCCTTCCTTTCACCACCTCCCCAGTAAGTAGCTTATCCCGCTGAGATCTGAACATTAACGTGGCAGTCCCACGGTCCAGAGCGGCAGTCTCTGCTCTCACCATCAGTGGGTTGATTCCATATACAAGGCTAAAGCCTGTCTTCCAACTGATTTGCCTCTGGGACCATTTCTAATCCGTGACGGCATCAGAAAGCTAAAGACATTGAGTCATAGGCTTCTTGAAGCAGCTGGTAGCCGAGTTCCTTTAACTTGTTTTGCTGTGTGTGAGACAGGGTCCCACGTATGCCAAGCTAGCATCCAACTCTCTGTATAGTCAAGGATGGCCTTGGAACTTTTGATTCTTCTGCCTCCACCATAAGAATGGTGGGATTGTAGGCATGCCACCACACCTGGTGCTGGGTATTGATCCCAGTGCTTCATGCGTGCTACGCAAGTACTCTGCGACTGAACTACAGTCCCTGCCACCATCCTTCCACCTCTGTCCATAGAGTAGATGAGCCACGAGCCCCAACATCCTGGTCTCTCTCTGAGACCTGTTATACTACCAGCCCTGGACTAGAAGCAACATCCAAGATTCAGGGAGAGAGCTTCATCTTTTCCCAGGTACCAAATGCACATCAATGCTTCCAAAGGCCTCGTCTTAAACAAGGTCTCTATGGCTCTCACCCACAAGCCAAATCGGGAGCTGGCTAGAGATGTAACAAAGGGTCACTGGAAAAAGACCAGCCTTGCTTCACTCGTCAGCATCTGGAATTCCTGCATTACTGCTTGGCATTTAATCTCTGGAAGATTTCACAGGAAGATAAAAAGTGTGAGATCGATGTAATGAGACATGAAAACAAGCAAATAAAACCCAGCCACATGAAGACAAGGAAGCCATCTCTCTTGGCAAAAACCTGAACCCTCTGGCCACCTGAAGGTCTCTCCCTTGTTTCTGGGAGTCTGGAAAGCAGCTCTCAGCTCTCCAGAGCCCCAGCTTCAGGCCCAATGATTTACCCCACACTTCTCAGCTATTTCCCAGTCGTCAAGCTGTTCTTGACATACTTGGTGGCCCTAGGTACTAGATTTTTCCTAAGCTCTAGAGATGAAGTTGTGAACAAGTTCCTACTCTCAAAGACTGAGTATGTTTGGGGGATGGGACAGCAAGGGTGACTGGCAAAGAGGGTCTGTGAGTATGGACCACAGAGGCTCTGCAATCGTTGGCCACCAGGTGTCACTGCCACCCTGAGAACAGCATACCCTGTGTAGAGGTTTCCTTGAATGGGGCAGCTGGAGGCTAACAGGCCAGGCCAGACTGAGACGGAGTCACTGACAGCCAAATCAAGCTTTGCTGTTCATCTCTCTGCATTTGGTGATGTGGCCGGTGCCTCCCTGATTCTTGGAAGGATGCATAGCAGTTAGCTGACTTGTGTTTTCCATGTTTAATCCACTCCAGGTAAGGGGCAGGCCTGCGGCAAGGCAAGGCATACCCACTCCTCAACATCCTCTCCTCCCTCCCTCTAGCCTGCTTCAGGTAATGTTTAGTCATAGGAAGGAACTCTCTAGTGGTAGAACAGGGATGGGCAGAGAAAGAGGCATCGACAGTCACCAATCTGTCCTGGTCCTCTTCTATATTACTGGGCAAAGGGCAGATCATAGGGCTTTGTGATTTAAGCCAGAAATCCTTTCTCTTCCAGCCTGTGATTCCATGGTAACAGCTGAAGTTTACAAGAGCGGCTTGACTGAGGAATGGCATCCATGGCACAATGCAGGGACTTGGCAGGAGACATGACATGTAAGCTGGGGCCCAGGCAATGTTTCTTGGTTTACATCTCTTCTGCCTGCACACTACCAAGGGTCCCTTAGCATCCTCACATTAGCTCCAAATAGAATGACAGTTCCATTGAAGGCGTTGGTTCCAAATGGGGACACATCGTCAATTACGTTCTATGAAGCCTACTACAGGGACAGAGGAAGTATAGTTAAAAAAAAAACTTGCCCAACCAGGAAGAGTATTTTACCCTTGCCATTTAAAAAAAGACCTGCTACTAAACTCAGAGATATTAAAAACAGATTTATATTTGTTATTGTGCTTTACATTTTCTACAGACAACTGACTGCAACTCGGGCAAACTGCTCTCAACCACCTTTTTTTTTTTTTTAAAGAAGACCTGTGATGTTCACATGTGCTGCATAACAATATTTAGCTCAATGACTGGCCATACACATGATGGTGGGCTCATGAAATTACATTGCCTAGTCACGGCATGCCCTCTCAGTTTGCACTACATCAGTGAAGTCACATGAGATCAAAACTCTCCAGGAATATCCCAGTTGTAGAACCCTGCATGACTACATCCAATGGCTGCTGGGTTCTGGAGGCTTTGCTAAGCCCTTGAGATGAAATGGTAAGCACATTCCTACTTTCAAAGTATTTGCATTCTGGTAGAAGTGATGAAAAAGCAAAAAAGAAAGAACAATCTTATCCAATGGGAAGTGGGGAAAACACAGCTCAGGGAGGGGAGGCTAGCAGCTGCTAAGCAGGTGGCAACTTTGGATGATTGAAGAAATGTTGTACTGTCGTGAAAGTTTCTTTACCAAAACAGTGAGTTGTGCCAAAAGCAAAAGAGGGAGGGCGTTTTAGGGAGAGGCTACAAGAGATGCATAGGCCTTTAGGACTAGCGTGGCTAGAGCCTAGGGCACAAAGTGCAGATGGCACAGGGGTGAAAGGTCAGCGAGATCCTATATAAGTAGCTTGGGAAATGTAGACAAAGGGAGCGGATAGGGTGTTGGTGGAAAAGCCAGGACTGGGCTTTGGCTATGCTGTATTCAGATAGGCAAATGAAGGTGCTGAGCGGGCATTAGACACACGACTCAGAATTGCAAGGAGTGGTCAAGGCAAGAGACAGATAGAGGTTGGCCAAACTTAACAGGGAATTTTTAAAGTCGGGGTACATCTAGAGATTTATCAGAAGTGGAAGGGCCAGGAAAAAAAAACCTGGAAAGGAAATGTTAAGACCAGGCTGCCCTGCTTTAAGTTACTCCACACTGTGTAAAACAGTTGTTCTTGTAGACTGTGCCTTACCCTGAGGGACTCCATTTCATGAGCAGTTTTGGGTCCCATTTTAAAGATGGAGGACACCTATGCCCTTGGGCTTGCTCACACAGCACCATCTGTCCAGCACCATCTACACAGCACCATCTATTTGGCATAGACTAACAAAGTAATTGTTCCTGGAGTAAAAAAGATGCCATCGTATAAATTTATCGGGGTGTATTAAATCACACCAGGGAACCTGGGCCTACGAACTTATCAGACACACCAGATAAGAAAGGATATTCTTCCCTGTATACTCCCTCCCTGGTCCCAGAGGCAGACTCCCAGAACTACAATGATAATACCCCTCGCTGACGTGTCACCTGGCCAGCCTATGTATGTACGAAGGACTGGCAGACAGAAAACTCCTGACTATCCTTGAGCTTTAAGGATAGTCTGCTCTCAACCACCTTTTTTTTTTTTTTTTTAAAAGAAGACCTGTGATGTTCACATGTGCTGCATAACAATATTTAGCTCAATGACTGGCCATACACATGATGGTGGGCTCATGACATGGCTAGACATGGCTGCTGACATGGCTATTCAATTTCCTCCTGCCTATGTGACCTGCCATTCATCCCTCTGCTCATCCCTCCCTCTAGACTTCCCCTGCCCTCTTGCCTCTGTAGACAAACTCACCTCCATACTCCACTCTTAAACCAGCAGCTGACACCGGCAGCTGAAGTGACAGCTGCTTCTTCAGCTTTTTCCCTGCAGCTAGGTTTAGGTCACTCTTCTCCTTATCAATATAGACTCTGTTTATACTCCTACCAGTTCCCTTCTGAAAAGCTCTTGACTTTAGCCTGCTGTAGCCACTCGTTAATCTACATACACACATGGAGAGAGAGACACTGTAAGGTGTGTGATGAGCAATCTTAGAGTTAATATTTGTAACTAAGATTGCAGTGAAAGAGCTTCTGATGCCTTAGCTAGGTCACCATGAAAAGGTGGGAATATTTGGCAAGCTGACTCTGTTTAAAAAAAAAAAAAAACCTTACACCTTGTGAATTTATTGCCGTTCAATAAATTCTGACATTGCGGGAATGCACAAACATGTTTGTCTGTTTGACATAACACATTCACAACAATAAGTCACTGAGGTATAATGAAATATAAGAAAGAATGTGGTTACAGAGTCTTATCAAGCAGTACCCTGAAGGAGTCAGCTGTATCAAATGCTATTGTGAAACCAAGGCAAGAAGAGACATAAAAGTCAGACTTGGTGACGTGGAGGTGACTCTGCTAGGAGCAACTTCAGTGGGATGGTGGTGGTAGACTGGGATTTGACTTCGGGCTGCCCAGTAGCCAGTCCACATCCAACAAACAGTCTGACACCACCATTGGGGTGGACTGAGAAAATATGAAATGATAAAAAGGTGACAGTGGGAAAAACAGTGGGGGGAGAAGTTGAGCTAAAGTGAATTGGGTTTGAAGGGTGTTTTATTGCTCTTTGTTTTTTAATGGGAGATGTTTCCACATGGTTGTGACCATTTGGAAAAGGATAAGCTAATGAAGGAAAAGAGAGGGGACACTTTAAAGCAAAAGGCGGGATCCAGATCACAAGCGGAGGTTGGGCCTTAGAAACAGATTCCTGTGGGGAGAGTGCAGGGCGGTGGGGAGGGGCAACAACAGGACTACGAAGGCAGCTGGTCTGGAGGTGTGCCTGGCTCCTGAGCTTGGGCTTAGAGTGGTGAATGTCTTCTCGGTCATCAGCAACATGTCCTTACCTAAACAACACAGGGTCTGGAAATGTGACCAGGACAGTTGTGGCTTCGAGGCCCCATCTCTGCATCTTGCCAGGTGTCAGACTGTTGTTGGATGTGGGCTGGCTACTGGGCAGCCCAAAGTCAAATCACAGACTCAGAAGGAGGTTAATATAGAGTACAGGAATTCATCACAACTTCAATTTAAGTCTTGGATATTCCAAAGAGTGAGTGTCAACCTTATACCCAGAAGATACCATTTCTCTATAATCAAAGAGGATGGATATATTCTAACCCCAAAAAACCCCTTTTTGAGATAAGGTCTCACTATATAGCCCTGGCTGGTCTAGCACTCGATTTATAGACTAACTCACAGAGATCTGTTTGCCTTTGCCTTTCTAGCTGTGATTAAAGGGGTCTAACTTATCAACTACCACATTGTTTCAATTTAGTCAGTTTTGGCAAAAATATTTATTATACCCCATATTTCTACCTACTTTAAACAGCATACATTCTACTGACTAAAATGACAGATCTCTTGGCAATTCAGGTTCATAATCCTGAATGTCAGCCTTTCTGTCTACAGTTCTGCAATGCTTGAGTGTTTAGGGTAATTAGCTTCTACCCTAAATAATAACCTAGTCTGATTCTGCCTGCCTGGTATAAACTTCCAGCCCTTTAGTCTTCCTCATAAGGCTTTCTAGAAGGCTGATAGCTTGCTAGTGAGTGCAGTGCAATCTCGGAAGGCATTCGGTCCTCACCACATAAGGTGCTAGTGTTTCTCCAGGCCTCAGACTGTACCATTTCAACCCAGAATGCACCTCTTGCATACGGCAGTCTTCACTGGGGGCTTCATGTTGTTCTGCCTTGTTTTAGGGTTTCTTCTCTTAATTCTCATGATGCTCTAGGGATACGGACTGTGGTTACCTTTTCTTAACTATTGCAATGGACCTTGTGCAAGGCCATAAAGCCAACAGATGCAGGTTTAGAATCCATATTCGGGTGATGTTCATTTCAAATGGACTACACTGCTCTATTCTGTTCTGTTATATTCTATTCCTAGAACTCTTTCTAAGTGAATTTTGAAGGAAAAGGTTTCTCAGGGAATCCTAATATAAATGTCAAAGCCTGAGCCTTGTTAAAGGGAAATGATCCCTCTCGAAGTTGCACAGATGCTTGGGGAGCGCTTGCGAAGATTCGGCGCCCTGATTCGCCGTCCAAGTTCCTATTGCTCAGCTACGTTCAGCACAGAGAGTTGTGGAGATACTTCTGGAAAATGAGCTACCTCCCTCATGCACTTCAGAACTTCAGACCTGAGGTCTTCTCTGTTCTTTGGCTAGTTGCAGAGCTGCTGGGCCTAAGGTTCTGCAGAAGTTTGCGTGAGTTTCCCAGTCGACCTGCGTCGAGGGTGCTGCCACTATGCTGGGAGTCGTGTGCCACATCAACCAAGAAACGCCCACTTCTCTCCCAGGAATGAAAGCAGGTTTCTAACCTGAATTTTACCTTGTTAGTCTTCCTCAGAACTGGGGACTGACTTTTCCCTCCTTCCAAACAAGTAGCCTTCTAAAAAAGATGCTGCTACATACACCAGCAGTGAAGAGCCAGTGAGCCATCTGGCCTGGACTTCCCTCAGAGATCTCCTAGTTCAAAACAAGGCTTCCTGAGTCACAGGAGAAATGGGTCGTAGCTCCCTGGAGCCTTGGGTACTCTGCTCTGATACTGCAGACTGCTTAAGAGCAGGCCTCTAAAAGGGGTCCTTGAAGGTAACCCAGAGGAAGGAGCTGAAGAGGAAGGAGAGAGAAAAGACCTTGGATCCCAGCCAGGCCTGGAGGTATCTGACCTCTGTCTCTTCCCAGAGCCACAGTGTCTGCAGCAGTGGCTCCTGACTGTGCTGTGTCTCTTTGCAGTTCTTTACCTGTGGCTGCTGGGTGGTTAAAGGTCTCTGTGGAGACAGGGCAGGAGTCCTGGACAATAGCTGGTTCATCTTGCTGATGACGAGATCAGTGATGAGTTGTCTGTCCTCCACCTGGTGGTCCCCAATCAGTGGCATGCTACAGTCCATGACCTAGTGAAAGATGTGGAACTGTTAGGGCCCTCTGTGTTTTGTGGGAATGGATACAGTTTAAGCCAGCAGAGGTGGCCGGTTGGCTGGAATCGTGTTCCTCAGCCAAGACAAGAACCGTCTGCTCCTGATACAAACATTTGTCATGACCCCTTTCCTTTCCCTTTACCCGGAGCCGGGATCTGAGACACAGACTGGCTGGCTCCTGGGAGTGGGAAGAGGAAAGCAAGGAGAAGGTATGGCCTGGGGCTGGAAGGTTACAGTAAGAAGAGCAGGAAGACAGGAAGGGAGTGCCTTAAGAGCAGGCAGTGTTCATCTTCTGACTTTTTATTGTCTGTCTGTCTGCAAATGTTCTGCTCATGAACAGCCTGACTCTTGCCCTTGCTCCTGATGGGTACAGCTCCTCTGCCTGCCACTCATCTTGATTCTTCCTGTATCTAGGACAATGTTTCCCCGCCCCCTTTAGGAAATGTCTGCTTTAGGAGGCTCATAGACTCTGGGGGTCCGAGTCTCACTTGCTGAGGATAAACAGGCTTACCTAGAGAGGATGGTATGGTTATCTAGAAAACTCCATGGTATGCAGGCTATGGAGTAAATTCTGAATCTAAAACCCACTTTGGCCTCCTGACACTGGTATCCTGGAAACACCAGAACTCCTCTACTCCCAGGAAGACTGATCCCAGTGGGAGGAGAGGGTGGTGTTCACACACTGGCATAGCTTTCCCTTCAACAGGGGGAAACAGTTAGCCAAGCGTGGTTAGGGGACCTGGCAGAGTAGAGCATCTCAAGGATAAGAGATGTCAAAAAGAACCATGTGTATCTGGGTGCCCAAGTTGACACCGATTCACCCTGAAGCCATAAGCACACTCATGGCAGAGAGGCTGTCCTTCCTCACTTAATAAAGTGATTGGGCTGGACTGAACGATTCTCAAAGGTGGCTTTCTCAGAGTTAAAAAAAAAGATACAGTCACTGCAATGTCTCCATAAAGACAGGCTAGGGGACCAGGAACCTAGATGCGCCATCTGTTGTTCTTTGCGTGGCTTGGCCAACAGCTCTCTCCGCTTAGAGAAGAAGCTTGCTATGCAGACCTGCCATCTTGGAGCTCCATAATTAGAAGACTCTAAATGTAGTATGGGATATTCACACAACTTTTGAGCCAAGAGTCCGGTCCAAGTCTGAGTGTTACTGCACAGTTATCTGTTCCCTGGGCCAGACTTACCTCAAAAATGTAGTCTTTCCCATCTTTGCCATGTACAGCTTTGACTGCGCAGATGTCCAGGCCACCAAACATCTCAGAGCAGGCATCTACCCAGAGCTTGTACCTGGACGGGATAGGAAGATGTCCTGAGGCTAAGAAATTGAGCTTCCATCAAACCTAACATTCTGGTAAGGTCTTTCTGCCCTACCCTTCCCATCCCTCACTTCTATTTCTTTTCTTCTGTCCCATCAAGCACAGTCCCTATTTATGGCACCTCCTCTTCTTTATCTACTGAACCTACCCATATTTCTAAGACCAGAGTTAGGCCTCACCTTATCCAAAAGGCCTTCCAGACCACACTGTTATTTCTTTATTGGAACCGCTATGGTACATAGCCCTTATCTCTGTAACAGCATTTGACTTGGCCCTGCCTGATCTTGCTCACTGGCTGCCAGAGCTTCTGTGTTTTATTAATCGTGTCTACAGAGAGCTTCCCTCCCGTTAGATGTAGCTTATTTCTAACACATCTTTATTGACATCTCTCACTCACCGGTCTGACATGGCGATCTGTTCCAGCATTGCGGAGCCAGTGTTTGTCTTCCAGTTCCCTGAGATGGATGTCCTCCTGAAACAAAGCCCCACCAGGAAAGGACAGGCTGTGAACCATACCAAGAAAGGACAGGAATTCCAGAACTACAGAGAACCAGATCGCCCCTGTGTTCCCTACCAGAATTCCCCTGAGCAACCAAAGGGTCTATCTGTTGGGCCTAGAGTCACCTGTGATGCCTTGTTTGCTCATCAAAGGTCTATCTCATACAGCTGTGGCTCCATGGAGCCTGCCCCAGAGTTTTCAACCAGAGGAGCTCTTGCTCTATTTGAACCCCTAAAAAAATGACCTATACCTCACTCGTAATCTTAGATCTACTTTTTACCTTAACTATTTGAGCTGAGTTTGTAGGCCAAAACTTGACCACAACTATATCAAAGTCTTAGGGTCCTCTGCCTTATGCTCCTAGCAGCCTGTTTAGAGTCTGGACTGACTGAGAGTAATGCATGAACAGAATCCCACTAGCTCTCATGGATATCTCCCACCATCTTTACCTGGACATTCTTTTAACAGTTACCCTCTGAGGGTCTCTAGAATAGTAGCAGTTTAAACTTAGTGAGTCACTTCCCCTTTAGGGCTTGCCTCAAACAGCTGAGGAATCAAGAACCAGCCTCTGCTAGGTTGTGCTCCTCCCATGAAGTGGCTCTAGCCAACCAATTCACAGTTTGAATACAGCCAACGAGTCCTGGCTAAGTAGGCGGTAGATGGCCAACTTTCTGGATCTGGATTGGCTGGGTGACCCATAGGTCACTCTATTTCTCTGACCCTATCTTGTCTGTGAACACAAGGTTACCATGAGGGCCAACTGGTACAAGCTTAGATAAAGAGAACTGTTTCTATTGCTGAAGTTATCAGATTTTACCTCTACCCAGTCAGAAGGGAGGGGGAGCCTAAGGGACCAAAATGCACTTTTTAAATTATGGGCAGGGCCTTCACATGCTGTCCTTATGTGAAGGGTTCTGGTGCCGGTTCCCAGGTGTTTCCTCCCTGGTGATCTGATTCCAGACACTGAGAAGCCCACAAACACAGCCAGCTTTTTCAGAGCTTTACGGTGATGCAGTGAGTGAGCTAATGGGGTGACAATAGTCCTCATACATGAACAGCGCAAATGGCTTTTGAAAGTGCACCTAACTGACTGCCCCCCATGGTCAGAAGGTAGAAGCCTGTCCAACTTTACAGATAAGAAGAATAAGGCGCAGGAGGGTTCTTGTCTGTGATTGCATCTCTAGTCAAACCAGATATGAGAATTTCAAAAGTCCCAGGTACCCACTATGCCAATCAGAAATGAAATGAGATTCTTCAAAGCTTAAGTATACCACAGGTTAATAAAGTTTAACAGATATCTACAGAATAACCCATCTAACAGATAAGAAATACACCTCTCAGAGGCTCTTAAAACCTCTAAAATCCAACACACAGAGGCCACAAAGCAAACCTTAACAATAACAAAAAACTGAAATAATTTCTTATGTCTTATCAGACTACAGTGGAATAAAACTAGAAGTCAATAGCAAGAGAAATCACAGATCTACACAATTACATGGCAAATGAAAAATGCACTTTTGAATGAATACCAGCTCATTAAAACAATCACAGAGGAAACTAAAATCTTCCTAGAATCAAATGAAAATGACAGCATAGCTGATTAAAAGCTCTGATACAGCTAAGGCAGCTCTAAGAGAAAAGCATATAGCCAAAGTCCTAGCGTAAAAAAAGAAATCAGCTAGGGCTCAAATAAATAACCTAATGATGTACCTCAAGATTCAAGAAAAGCAAGAAGCCAAACTCAAAATGTAGTAACTGGTTAAGAAATAGAGATAAGGGTAGAAATTAAGAAAACAGAAACTAAAGGACAATATACAGAACCACAAATTTAAAAGTTGGCTTTTTGAAAAGAGCTAAGCAGAAGAAACGGAGGACTAAAAACCACAAAGGTAGAGATGAACAGTAGATGTGTGACAAGAGACTTTAATGATAGCCAGGGATCATTAGAGAATACTTTGAAAACTTATATTCTAAAAAGCTAAAAATCTAGAAAAATGAATGCATTTCTAAAAGCACATATGTCCAACTAAAATTAAATCAAAAGATATAAATATCTTAAACAGACTCCTAACAAGCAACATGATTGAAGTATTAATTAAGTCTAATTAGAAATAAAAGCAAGGACCAGATGGAGTTACTGTTGAATTCTATAAAGATTTTTAAGAAAGACATGACATCAATACTTGTAAAGCTTACAAAAAATGGAAAGGAAAGAGATATCACAAAAATTTATTATACAAAGCCAGTTAGCCAAACCAGGTAAGAAAACAAAAAGAAAACTTGAGACTAATTTCATTGATAGATATAGATGCAAATATTCTCAACGCAATACTTACAAACCAAATTCAAGGATACATTAAGAAGGACTGGCAAGATGACACAGATGACAACAGTGCCTGCCACAAAGAATAATGCCCTGAGTTTGATTCTTAAGTCCCACATGGAGAGAAGCAACTCCAACAAGTTGTTCTCTGACCTCCATGCCTGCACTGCAGCACGTGTGTGTGTGTGTGTGTGTGTGTGTGTGTGTGTGTGTATGCACACACACCACACACACCCACGCACACATACATGCACTCATGCACACACATGTTCATACACACACACATAAATAAATGAGATAAAACATTTAAAGACACATTAAAATGACACATCAAGGTCAAGTTGGTTTCAATCCAGGGATGCAACACTGATTTGTCATACAAAAATACAAAGAAAAAAAAAAAAATAGCACCAGGCAGATCTGGGCCCAGGGGTTCTGTTTGATCTATGGCACCAACCAAGGACAATAAATGCAGTCATCATCAAACCCCTACCCAGACCTAGCCAAAGGACAGAATATTCTCCACTGTTAAGTGGAGACTGGGGACTGACTTTCACACGAACTCTGGTGCCCCATATTTGGCCATATCCCCTTGATGGGGAGGCCCCATGGCACTCGGAGGAAGGATAGCAGACTACCAAGAAGAAACTTGATACCCTAGCATCATATTCAAGGGGAGGAGGTCCCCATCAGTCACAGTCATAGGGAAGGGGCGTGGGGTGAAAGCGGGAGGGAGGGAGGAATGGGAGGATGCACGGGATGGGATAGCAAATGAGATGTAATATGAATGATTTTATTTTTCAACAAAAATAAAAAATAAAAAAAATAGCACCATATAAATAGATTTAGCGACAGAAGTCACATGACTATCTCAATATACAGAGTCAGCACTTGGTAAAATACAGAAGGAAGGAGGAGCCCTTCTCCCCTATCATCAAACCCCAGCCTAGCAAGTCTCATCTGGTCCAGTCTGAGGATTAGGAGGAGGGGGGCAGGGAGGAAGAGGGAGGGAGGATGGGACTGGGAGGAGGTGAGTGAAGGGCTGCAGTCAGGATGTTAAGTGAATAAAGTAAAAATAAACAATGTTTTTAATAGAAAGAAAGAAAAGGAAAGTGGAGACAGATCTGGAAGTAAGTAGACAGTGGTGGTGGTGGGCCGCCAGTGATGGAGGGTGGACCTGTAAGAGGGGGAAGCCAGTCTGACACTTTTTTCATGTCACTTTGTTAAAATTCCTCAGCTCCTGAGCCAGAGGGAAACATCCATTTCCTCTGAATTAAGAACTCCACATGAGGTAGTCGGCCTGAAGGGGAGGATGCGAGAAGACAAACAGGGTTGGAGATTTGTCATCCTGGCTTCTCCAGACAAAAGTGAAATGATTACTCATGAGTCATCAGAACTGTAGATGCCAGGACAGGGATGATTGACATTCCTTCTAGCTGCTGCTGCAGTTCCGTCTAGCTGACACCACTGGGTGTGAGGTCAAGATCTGATCAGAGAAGCTTAGGTCAGTTTGTCCACAACGGATCTGCCTCCCTCTGGTGTGCGGCGGCACCATAAGAAGGTCAGGGAAAGCCAGATGAAAACCGGGCACTTCAGACAACTGCCCAGATGTTTCCAAATAGCTGAGTGAATACTTGCTTTCAGCTTCTCACTTTTGGTTTAAAAAGGGGAGTTGAGTCACGTGATACTGATTTACCTTTCTACTAACTCAGTGAGAGAGGGGGGGCATGTGTGAGCAGGACACCTTGTGTTTGGGGGGCAGAGCTGGAAGGAACTGGGCTACACATGAGAAACCAAAACCAGGTGACCAATTGTCAAAAAAATTTAACTTTAAAAAAAATTGGAAGAAACTAGAAACAAAAGACACCTCAGCATACTAAAAGCTCCAAGCCTATAGCCAACATTATTCTAAGTCGGGGAAGCAGAGAGTGTTTCGCCTAAAATCTGGAGTAAGACAGGAGAGACTATCTTGCCGATCTTATTCAATAAAGTGCTCAAAGCAGGAAGGCATCCCCAACACCACTCTTCAGCCTTCTTCAGTGGTGCTCCCTAAGACCCTGAGTGCCCACTGCCATCCAAGGTGGGAAACAGCACTCTCATCACTCTCCCACAGCAATTCACCACTGAGAAGAGCATCCTCTGTGGGAAGGACTAAAGCTGAGTGGGGCGGGGATGGGAAGGAGCGCGGGGAAGGGATATTTCCCTCTCTCCAGAGGAGCCGACAGTGAACAGAGTGGGAGGAGGCTGGGCAGTGAGGGCAGGTGGGTATGGCAGAGGGACAGGAAGAAGGCATTCACCCTCATGTGCTGAAGCCCTGAGTGGCAGAAAGCAAATGCATGTGTTAATGATGTTCTTGATTTGTAGAGAAAGCTACGTCTTATCCAACTTTTTAAAAGGCCAGAGGTTATTATCTCAAAATTGGAGCTGTACACTATCCGCACATGTATGACAGAAGGAAGGCCCGGCAGACCTTGAAGTCTTCTGTGTTCCGGACATCCTTATTTTTCCTTGTGGATGTGGCTATGTGGAGCAGCCATCCACTCTTGGGAAAGCAAGGCCTTCAGTGTTTGGTGGCATTTCCAAGGCTGGTGTTTACATTAGGGGCTCAGCTGCCTCTGTGCTCTTGCAGTCTGGTGAAGCACGCAGAGCCCTCTGGTAGTATGAAATGTGTAGTGTGTGTAATATATAAAAGAAAGTACAAAGGGTCACATGCTACACATCCATTTTCTAAAAAATATACCAAAATAAGCATTTCTGTGAACCCGATCCAGTGGCAGGTTTAATGTCTGCCATGGTTTTGGAAGAGTAAAGACTGGTTAGTGTCGACGACATTTGTCATATCCTGCATGACAGTGGCATTGAAGAATTCCTGTAACTACTGTTAGTAAAAAGGCCCATATACTGCATATACCTCATACACTGCAGTCTACAGCCTGCTCCTGTCTGAAGGAAAAGTAAAATCTACTTAGAGGCTAGTGAACTGGCTATGATTGTATTTCTCAGACCCCTCCCCACCCTGACCCATAAGGAAGTCAGGCTAAGCAGCCTGACGTAGCGGCCACCCGCTCCCTACTGCTCCCTTCTGGATGAGATGAGGTTAAACTGAGGCCCCCGCTGAACACCCCACACGTACTCACATGTAAGCCTTGTAGTTGTTGCCAATCTTCTGAACCCGGACGTCATACTTGGCGTCAATGAAGGGTTCTGCTGTGGCATAGGTTTGGGTGAGGGCCACCACACTAGCAATGTCCTGGAAGTCGTAGTGATTTTCCACTTTGACCTAAGGTTGATGTAAGGCACACAGGAAAGGCGACATGTGCACACAATCACTGAGAAGCCACAAGGGCCTGAAGCCTCCAAGCCAATCACACAGTTTCTAATACTGGCAAAACATGAGCATCCCGTCTCCCCAGCAGTTCCTTTGTGTCCAGTCCCTCCCCAGAGCCAAAGTCGTATTTGTCACAAAAGATCTAAGGAGCCAACTGGGTTGGTTATACCCTTCCTTGTATGACTGGACAGAATCTATGGCTTCCAAGGGACCTGGTCAGGTCCTTGGGAAGAATCCACTAACGAAGGAAAAAGAGTAGCCTGCAAATCAGCTTGCTGACAAAAAGCCCCTTTTGACTCCCCCCAGGCCACCAGCAGCCATTCTACCTTACCTTGCCCATGCCTGAGTGAGCATGGCCAATCTTCACCACCACAGGGAATGTAGGAAGTGTAAGCTGAGAGCAGAAAAGGAAAAAATTGACTGGTCAGTAAGTCTTTTCTCTTTGGAATCCTAAAATATCCTCCTTGGGAAGACGCTTTAAAGAACCAGTGCAGGGGCTGGAGACAGTTCAGTGGTTAAGACGGCTTACTGCTCTTAGGGAGGACCTAGGTTTAGTTCTCAGACCTACACCAAGTGTCTCGGAACCATCTGTAACTCCAGCTCCAGGGAATGCGACACCTTCTGGCCCCTGCAGACGCCCACATGCACACAATGAACATGAACTCATACAGGCATACGTACATCCACACAGACTTAAAACAAATATTTGGTGAATATTATAAAAATGCATTGCATGAGAGTCTTAAATAATTAATAGAAATATTGAAATAAAATAATGAGTGCAGCCTACTGGTTCTACACACGGGACCCACAGAACAACAGCAGTGTTTGCAAGGTCTCACAGGAGTGGAGGCAGAGCTGTTCTCCTGTCTGGCGCTCCACATCTCACTGCCTCAGTTTTCTCTGTACTAGACAACCCAGGCAAGACATCTTCTCAGCTAAGGAGGGTTTTTTTTTTTTTAATTCATGAAAGAGTAAAAATTGCTGTCTGTGAGTTGTACTGTAATAAACTAGGAATTGTCTGGGATGCATTTTGAGCACCTTCATGTCTGCTGAAACATGCAGCCCTGACCACCTCTCCCTGTCAAGTGCCATCTTCCCCATGTCAGCCGTTAACTGTCCTCTCTCTCTGTCACACTCTTCACTGCCTACCAACACCACAGACAGACTCAGTACCAAACACAGACTGAGTCTGCCGAGGCCTTTCTCTGTCCAGCTCAGGATTTGGAAGAGATGACATAAGAATTCGGTGTGTTTACTCTTGGGAGACATCCTTAAGCAAGTAAACTCTTCCTCGAAGCAGCCCAGTTTTATCCCAGGAGGAGTAAGATTTAAAGGAGCAAGAACCCTCCAAAGGCAGGATTTTGAGCTACAACAAAATGCAGGCAGAAGAAGTAGCATGGAAGCGTGAGAGCGTAGGGAGAGCGCCAGACACCACAGCGGCAGGTGAAGGCTCCAGTTTTGCCAGGTCACTTGATGGCACCAAGCCTCTCAGCTTTCACATCTGCCAAGTGACAAGAGTGGGCTGATGCTTTTCAGCTCCTGGACCTGTCACTTGCCTCCGTCTGGCTTCGTTCTCTTCCAATTTCTTTCTTTTTAAGCACCACCACCACCACCGCTACCATCTAACTAATGTCATCGAAAGGAGATGGACATTGATGGTAGGGAAAAGTCAGATTGTATAATGTAAACTCAGAGTTCCACGGAGTGTAGCTGTGATGAAAAGAAATGTGGGTTTGGTGTTCTGGACAGCAAAACTAAGAGAAGGAGAAACCATGTAGTTCAGTCGTATTTTCTGGAGAGAGAGAAAAAAAGAATGGGGCCCAGAGGGGCAAAGATCACTAAGGGACCCAGTGGCAGTCAGAATCAAGACCCAGCCTCCTGTCCTCCCCAGGCAGTCATTCTACGAGCTTCTTTTCATTCAAATTCTTGGAGCACTTTGCTGACAAACAGTGGACAAGGCTTGGGTCACAATGACCCGAATGCCTGGCTTGTTTGCTAAGCGGCTCTACCTTCTGCAACATGGCAGTCTCCAGGGGGCAATGATGGGCAGTGGGGGGAGCTCTGAGATCCAAAGTTTGCCCTGAGCTACAGGACATCCCGTATTTTAAACCCCTTGGAAAGAACTGCCCCAAACTCTCAGCAGAGTCTTAAGGCTCTGGCTGTTTGAAAGGGTTTTAAAGCACTGGCTACTTTCTCTGACATCCTACCCCACCCCCCCAGCTGACAGCGCCAAGACACACACACCCCAACTTTCTCTGTCCTGTTCCCTGACTGTTTGCTGTTGCTTTGGAGCCTCATAAATAGGGCATTGAAAACACTTCCTGCGGCTGAAAGAAGCCCTGAGTAGCTTGTCTCATTCCCAGTGTGCAGCTCAGCGAGGGGTCCGTCCTCCTCTGTCACTGTCTCTTTTGCCTGTTGTAATTCTGTCTGCCTCTGACTTGGCCTGTGTCTCTCTGTCTATGCCTCTCCTCACTTGCTCTTAGTGCCGGAGCCTTAGTTCCTCATCTTTCTGCCTTCTTGTCTCTTCACTGGTCTTTGCTTTTCTCTTGCTGCCCCTAACGCCCGCCGAGTCTTCCTCTATTTCCAGGCTGCTGCCTTTTTCGGAATCTGCAGGCTTTCCTCTGCATTGCTGGGTCTGGCGGTCCGGTCCGGTCAGGAGGGCCTTGGGTCCTTCAGCTGTGGGTGGCCTGATGCCAAAGGAGGGAGGAGCCCATGGGGGCGGGATTGGCCCTAAAGCCACCTCATAAAGACTGAGACTGCACGAGGCTTTCAGGAGGTGTCCTGGAGGAGCTGTTTGTTACGACTGGCAGACCCCAGGAGCTCAGCTGGGGCTCTGCAGTGTCATGCCCTGGAGTCCCCTGGCTTCGCTGAGCTGGGCACTGGTGCTGCGGCTGCTGGCCTTGCTGCGGCCACCCGGGTTGGGTGAGGCTTGCAGTTGCGCGCCTGCGCACCCCCAGCAGCACTTCTGCCACTCAGCTCTAGGTGAGTTGTGGCCCTTGTGGACCACAGCAGGGGTTGCCTGTGGGAAAGCTGGTTTGGGGCAGAGCTTTAGACCTGGAGTCTGAGGGAAGGGGTGGAGCTCAGATCATGTATGGATGCCTCCTCCTGTTGCAGCGGATAGGTCAGAAATGGCTATTGCAGCCAGGCGTGGTGGCGCACGCCTTTAATCCCAGCACTCGGGAGGCAGAGGCAGGCGGATCGTTGTGAGTTCGAGGCCAGCCTGGTCTACAAAGTGAGTCCAGGATGGCCAAGGCTACACAGAGAAACCCTGTCTCGGAAAAAAAAAAAAAAAAAGAAAGAAAGAAAAAAGAAAAAGAAAAAGAAATGGCTATTGCTTTATTGACCTTGGAAGTGCAAAGCCTGATTTGTAAGAGAATAAATGTTCTATTATGGACCTCCAGAGTCGGTCCATTAGCTAGCTTGATGGGCCTTAGCGGTCTCTGGAGCTATCTAGTAGTTTTCAGAACTCCTGGGGTGCCGAGGGTGGGTAAGGGGGTGGGGTGGGGTATTTGCATTACGACACCTGCCTCCCTGCCTGAAGCTGAAGTTGCCAGTGTGTCCCAACAAGACACCTTCTTTCACACTTTTAACTACTATTTGCCCTTCATCTTTCTGAAGATTTCTTGATTCCTTGCTGATGGGTGCTGCTATTTCTCCTAAGGTGTTCTCCACTAGATGAAACCCCTGCAGGGGTTGGACCCTGTCACTGAGCCTCATGCCTAGTGCAAGGTCAGATGGAGAGGAAGAACATTTAAAACAGACTTTTTCCAGGACTGTAGCTCAGTGATAGAGCATGTGCCTCTCACGCATGAGGTTCTGAGTTCAGTTTTCAATGCAAGGGGATGGGTGGGTGGTGGGGGAGGGGGAGGGGAGAAAGTAAGGAACAAACAAACCAGTTCTTGATTAGATGGCAAGAGATGAACGTCCTCAGTGGAGAATTGAGACACTTACAAATTCAATAAACATATGTCACTGTCACTTCTAGGTAAGCTATGGGGTTCTAAGATGTATCTGTAACACACCAATTGCCTTGAAAGGGGCTCCTATTCTGCTCACTGTACCCACGGCTATGGAGAATTGTGGAGCTGTTGGAAACCAATAGATTAAAAGGCCAAAAGAAGACAGTTTGAGGACCTAACAGCCTTGAAGGGTTTAAAGCTGGCAACCACTGCAGAGTAAACTCCAAGTCTCTTCTCTCATACTGCTGAGAACCCAAAATACTTGAACCAAAAATTCTCTGGACACTCAGAGGACCCCAAACCATCCAGATCCCACAGTGTTGGACTTTCTCTTTTTTCTGAGCAGTAATCCGAGCCAAAATATCCAGTGAGAAGGTAGTTCCTGCCAGTGAAGACCCTGCTGACACTCAAAAAATGATCCGGTATGAAATCAAACAGATAAAGGTACATGGGGGCAGGAAGGGGCTGAGCCATGATGGGTTGATGGAGGGCTGGGGTTTGCGCTACGGGAGGGATGAACCTGGTGAGAGTCAGGCAGTGGGCTCAGGCCTCCTTATGAAGGTGCCAAAGTGGAACTGTGTGAACTGCACAGGGGACGGGAACCAAGTAGTATTCAGGGTGGGGACTCGCTGTTTACCCTGTCCTATAGCTCTCTGTCCATGAGACCGCCTCATCTCCCTGGGGTACACTAAGGTTTAGACTTAAATAAACACCGACAAGGCCATCTGTATACCAAACCTGAATTCGACTTCTGTGTAACATTTGGAAAGAAATGAGTGTCTTGTAACCTGCTGCTGTGCCCGTTGCACTCCTGACCCAGTGCTGCCTTTCAGATGTTTAAAGGGTTCGAGAAGGCCAAGGATGTTCAGTATGTCTACACACCGTTCGACTCTTCTCTCTGTGGTGTGAAACTAGAAACCAACAGCCAGAAGCAGTATCTTTTGACTGGTAAGCTAAGGGTTGAGTTGTGGCCATGGCCATGGCCTCTTAGTTGGGAGGCGCAGTGAAACTCCCTTTCAACGCAGGAGTCCCTCTCCTGCGATCTTGGCCACTGTTTCACCGTGTTAAGGGCAGGATGCTCTACCATCTAGACCAGATGGTTCCACTGGGAAAGTTTTAATTGGTATAAGGTTGTTTTTGTTGTTGTTGCTATTGTTGTTTTGTTTTTTGGTATCTTGAGCCCCAATATGTCTCTGGAAAATGCTCCTTGTTTATCTGCCCTGTGCACAAGCTTGGCTCTAACAGCTCCACCTCCACGAGTCTGGGGCTGGGCCAGCCTCCTCCATACTAAACTAGTTGGGAGAGAACAGTAGCTGAGCCACCTATCCAATACAGCCTAGAATATGACCTGGGAATAAATGAACACATTACTAGAATATTCTGGAATTCGGGAAAAGAGGTACTGGTGTAACTGGGAACAAGGAGGGCAGCGTCACTGTTTGAGTGGGCTCTGAGATGTTCTACAAATAGAAATAGCTATAATAAAGAAAGCAAGGAAAATAAAAACCACGGCTCATAGGGAGAACGGGGAGGAGTTATTCGTGGAGCCAGCAGATGACCATATATACTACACACTGCCAGCCCCTGGGTAGGAAAGTGGAGATTCAGGAATAGGTCATGGCCCTCAACAAGTTCACAGTCCAGGCATGTCTCCTGAAGAGTGACAGGAACCAGAGGACACAATGAAAGGGGCTTCTTGGCTCTAAGGATGTGGGATTGCACTGCCCTGGCAGCCTCTGCAGAGATTGTACATGACATTGTACCCTCTGCTTCCCTCATAAGCATACCAGTCCCTTTACATCTCCTGATACCACATCCCTTTCCTAAGCACTCACTTCATGTGTCTCACTCTCACTGAGGCACTGAGGTATACCAGGGAAAAGAGACCCAGGACATCTGTCCTCAAGTGGGTAAAGAATAACCAAGGGTGAGGATACACAAGAAGAGCATAACTCTGCAACAACAACAACAACAACAACAACAAAAGTGTCAATGGTGTCCGTGCCTTCAGGAGAAGCCAATGGTTCCTTCATTGATAAATAAAAGTCCTTTGTGAGCAGAACACTGTGGCCATTGTAGCTTTTCCTTTGTCACTTGTCAGTGATACAGTAACTTGCCTTTTTCTACCTGAAAGCTGAAATGAACTACCTGTAGTTGCAAGGTGTATGGCTGTCCTCCTGCCTTTGTGCAGACAATCCCAGTGTCCAGAGGCCTTTGCATTTGTTTGACAGTGAATTTCCATGCATCCCTTCAAGGCAGTTTCCTTTGTCTACCGTCTTTTGTACTTGGAGATAATCGTGCTTTCCTTTGTTCTTTTATCTGGGCAATTACAGCCCAGTAACCTATGCCAACTTTCTTTCTATCCTCCTAAGGGGCAGAAATCCTGTCACATTGACTTCTGCATCTGCTACTAGGTTATAGCATCTGCTCAGTGAATAAGAGGTTGAGTGTCCAAGTTCTAGAGGGATGGCTTTGATGAAGAGATGTACTGGGAAAGATGTATAGGGCCAGTGAGATGGTTCAGTGGTTAAGAGCACTGGCTGTTTTTTTAGAGGACCCAGTTCAATTTCCAGCACCCCTATGGGGGCTCACAACTTCTGGGCTGCTTAAGAAAAAGATCTATGAAGCCTGGTGTGGTGGTGCACTCCTTTAATCCCAGTACTCGGGAGGCAGAGGCAGGTGGATCGCTGTGAGTTCAAGGCCAGCCTGGTCTACAAAGTGAGTCCAGGACAGCCAAAATAAATAAATAAATAAGAAAGAAGAAGAAAAAGATCCACGAAAGATTGGAAGTAAATTGATACATTTTTAAAAAGCACTTTCTTACGGGAAAATGCTCATTAAGATAGATATCAATGGGGCAAGAAAGGCCAGTATGGATATTGGAAAGGGATGGACATCTTTTGTGGGCCTACAACTGTACTGAGAACTCTGTAGGCATTCTCTCAGCTTTATTATTCCCATCCTCCATCTGAAAGCTCCTGTGACAACCTTTAAGGTTACAGCAGCTAGTATATAAAAGGGGGAGTCTGCCCCCACTCTCCCCACTAGGGATCTGGCTCAGGCCTGCTCACAAGCTAAGCATGTACTCTACTACTGAGCTTACTCCCAAGCCTGCAGCCGGTCATTTTGTTGTTTGGTTTTTACCTGTCCCTTTGGCTTGTTTCTCCAAGAAAGGGTCTTGCTATGTAGCCCAGGATGACCTCAAGCTTTTGGTCCTCTTGTCCCAGTCTCCTGAGGGCTAAGGTGACAGGCACGTACCACCAGATCCGACAAGCTACCATCTGCCTCTAAATCCCACCTTCTTTCTGCTTCATGCTAGAGCAAAAGACCTTCAGCAGATCTCAGAATCGTGCCTTGCGCAGACACCATGCCCTCGTCTTTGCTTTAAAGATTATAGGGATTTCTCTGGTCCCTTCCCCTAAGTTGCCACTGCTGTCAAAAAGCCATTTGAGACTAGAGTTTTCTCTGTGTTGTATAGTGTGTGTTTAGCATACATAGGGCATATTTTTAGCACACACACACACACACACACACACACACACACACACGGAGGGAGGGAGGGAGGGAGGGAGGGAGGAGGAAGAGAGGGTAGGAAGGAAGCGAGGAAGCAAGGAAGGAAAGAAAAGAAAGGCCATTACAAAAGTTGCTCTTTTGGACTGCCTAGTGACTGGAACCCCTGGTCTCCTAACTGGACTCGTTTCCCTCTCTCTACAAAGGCCAGATTCTCAGTGATGGAAAAGTCTTCATCCATCTGTGCAACTACATTGAGCCCTGGGAGGACCTGTCCTTGGTGCAGAGGGAGAGCTTGAATCATCACTACCACCAGAACTGTGGCTGCCAAGTAAGGGAATGTCCATTTCCAAGGTCTTTTTGTGAGTGAGGGACACGTTTAGAGCCTTGTGGTCGCATCCTTCATGTATTCCTCCACATACGTGTATTTACTCACTTCCTGTTGTACCATGGAGGTTGGGGACGGGCAAACAGGGTCCACAGTACCTTACCTCAAAGTACTCATATTTAGGGTAGGACACCAGCAACCACAGACGGCAGACTGAAATGCTATTAAACCACTATTTAAAGAGAATGTGATCCAGGCATGTGGGCCGCTCCTGTAATAGCAGTACTTGAGAGGCTGAAGCAGGAAGGAGGATTCCAAGTTTGAGGCCAGTTTGGGCAACATAGTAAGACATTGTCTTTTTATACATAAAAAAAAAAAAAAAAAAAAAAAGAGAGAGAGAGAGAGAGAGAGAGAGCAAAGGAAGCATGGAAAGACAGAGTACTCTTTTCCAAGCCCTGTAATAATTTATTTATTTTCAAATTTTAATTTAGTCTGTAAGAAATATGTGAAGAAATAAGATGTTTGTTCTAAAGGTAAAGAAATAAAAGTTCTGAAGAGTTTTTACAGTCATGGTGAAATAGGCCCATCAAGGCTGAGTCTATGTGACACCAGGGAGATAATGCTGTCCCTAAGGAGAGGGAGAGGAGACCTCGGGAGGAAGTCTGGGGCTGGGAGAAGACAGGGCAGGTGGGATGGTGGCGAGAGCACAGGAGTGAGTGTGAGAGGCAGCAACAAAAAGAGGATGTGCTGTTCACTCTGAAATTGTCTGATCACGACTAGATCACCACTTGCTATGCGGTGCCCTGTA
The DNA here is from genome assembly GCA_907169655.1 of Acomys percivali. NCBI lineage: Eukaryota > Metazoa > Chordata > Mammalia > Rodentia > Muridae > Acomys > Acomys percivali. The sequence continues at coordinate 28,191,366 of OU015745.1, forward strand.
CCATCTCAGCCCCCAATGAGTGCCTCTGGACAGACTGGCTGCTGGAACGGAAGCTCTACGGGTACCAGGCCCAGCACTACGTCTGCATGAAGCATGTTGACGGCATCTGCAGCTGGTACTGGGGCCACGTACACCTCCGGAAGGAGTATGTTGACATCATCCAGCCCTAGCAATGGACCAGCGACCACCTCCTTGGAAGAGTTCTGAAGACCAATCCAGTTCTCAGTGGTACTCTGACCATCACCACCTACCATGTTGCTGCCAAACAATAGGAAGTGACAAGTGGATGGCCTGGCCAGCAAAATGGAGGCTGTGGGGGCATGTGACACCTTATGTCCATATCTCAGGCTCACAACTTTCCAAGGGCTGGGAAGGTAGTATGATTTATCTGCCTTGCCCTCGGCTCCTCCCCTCAGTCTCCTAAACCTTGTTAGTCTAATTTACACCTATTACTGAAAGTTTTTATTCTGGCTCTGTTTAACTGGCTTTTCTTAACTCATACGATAAAGGAGCAGCTGTGACTGTCACAAAATGGCACAGCCCATTGCGATGTATACCACGGAAGGTGGGCCGGCTGTATCCTGAGTGGGCTGGGTGGCTAAAGTGAAAAGAATACAGTAAAGCTCCGTAGCCTCTGCTCCCACTGTCTCGGCTTAGCCTAATCCTCTGACACACTTTCATCTGCTTGAAGGACACAGTGAGAGCTGAACAGCTTGCTCGTCCTCGGTGTCCTGCAAGTCCCCTGATACCACGGCTGGCAGAAGGTCTAGCCCAGTTGGCACACATCATTGTACAAGAAAAGACATAGATACTTGAACAAGCATTTTCCCTCAGGTTAAATATCTCCATTGCCTTCTATTGGTGATCAGGGGCTTCTCTTCAGCCTCCTTTGGGTTGCTAACGTCTCTGTTCCTACTTTAGAACTTTGTTTTTAAACAAGAAGTGGGGAGGGGGCAACAACCAAAGTGACCCCAGAGCGTGATCTTTTCCTGAGGCCACATTTCAGTAGAGGGCGGGAGGGAGACAATACAAGGACCCTCTAGGGACAAGATGCTAGCCGGGGCCACACCCTGCATTCACTTCAAGCTTCTTCACTGGCTCTCCTTGCTAAATGTTAGAGCGGGGGAAAAAGCCAGCTGTGACCCTGAGAGTACTTCCACCCTTCAGCTCAGTCCCCTCACCCCTGTGTCTTGGACTCTAGCTGCCAGTCCTGAAGGCTCCTCCACCTCTGTAAGTCTTCAGGCTTTGTCTAAGTGGAAAAAACACTGACAGTGGCCTCTGTGGTATATTAAGTCACAGAGCTCAGCATCCCCAAACCTTTTCCTGGGGAAGCTCTGGAAAAGATGGTAGAGGTTATCAGTTCTTTTTTTTTGACAGCTCAGGACTATGTTTCACTTTTCATATGTAATCAGCTGGTGAGCAGGGCCATGTGTGCTGTACTAGAAGAAGGTGCTGGGTTCAAATGGAGAACTCGTTTGGAGGAGGGGGTTGGAGTGGCCAAACATCATCTCTGTCCCAGAACACAGGACTCGGCAGGTTCTGGCAGTGACATCTCCAAGTAGGACCATCCATCTAGTGATAATCCGCAGCATCATTGGGCAGAGGGTGAGGGGATGGGGAGGAAGATAGAAAGTAACCTCCAGGTCGCTCAGTATGAAACATCCTCACAGCCTTCAACCAACCATTTTTCTTTTCCTTCTGACCTCTGGGGATGGACTCAGAGGAGGCATAGGAGTATCTGTGCTTTGTCACAATTTGGTGGTGGCAAAGGAGATGAAAGTCTAGTGAAGAATAACAGGAGCAACAGCTTTTATCTCAGGAGGCTGCATACCTACCAGAAGGCTATCACCTGAGGAACTTCTCTGAAATCATGTGTACACTATATTAGCTATCCTGGTCAAGGGCAGCTATGCCCTTAGCATAGTTAGGAAACTGACATCCAGTGAGGGAACGTAATACGCCAGTGACACATGGCTAAGCTAGAGCTACACTCAAAATCATGAAACCTCCTGACTGTTGGGTCACAGATGTGTAACTCTCTCCTGTTAAAATGCCTTTTGTTTCTGCTTTTCTGTACTCTGTCAGCTAGCTACCTCTGCTGCTCTAAGCAGTGCCACAGCTGCCTGGCTCTTGCCAGACCTCTAGAGTCACCGTGTGGCTAAGAGTAGGAACAGCAGAGAGTCAAAGCCCCACTCAGCCACCTACCATCTCTCGGTGATTGGGGTAGTATGTCTGCTCAATGAGTGGGAATTTCTCCCCTCCCAGCGTCTTGAAGATGGCCACCATCTGAGCAAACTGCAAAGACAAGAAAGAATTTCAATGTATCTTCAATCCCTGGAACAGACAAAGCATCAATTCATCAAATAAATACAGAACCTTTGCTCTGTAGAAGGCAATACTGAGATACTGAGAAAGGCAAGGCACATACAATTTCTATTCAAGGACATATGCTTTAGTGAGGGAAGGCAAAGATAAAGCTAGTATGCATCAAGGGCCTACTTAATTGTAATGGCTTCCACATAGTCCCTTTTCAAATTGACAAGGCTGCAAAGGCGTGGGGGGAACTTCACTTGAATCATAGAACTGGGGCTGGGAAAGTGGTAACCATCTGTAATCTCAGCACTCAGTGGAGGTAGGAGGATGACAAGTCTAAGGCCAACCTGGGCTACATAGTGAGCTCCAGGCCATTGTGCTGGGTTACATGGTAGAATCTTGTCTCGAGGAAAAAAAGAATTAATAGTAGAACTAAAAAGAGGTGAAGCTGGGATTGAAACTTGAGTCTCTAACTCGAAATGCCTATGCTTCTGAGTAATGAGAAATATAAAACTGAAGAGGTAACATGCCAGGTGAAGAAATAAATGATACACACACACACACACACACACACACACACACACCCATGTGCTATACAGACCCACCAAAGTCTGCACAAGAGTTTATCGGGAAGACCAGAGGGTCAGTGGTAAGATGGTACTGACTTACTGGACTTAAACACTGAACTTGCTCGGCCCCTTTATGTGGTAAAAATGAGAAAAGGCTAGGTTCAAATATTCAGCACTGGGGCTGTAAGGTTTCTGGGGTGCATCTTGTATTCCTTCACCTTTCAAAGCAAAGAAATTAAGAACAGAGAGGTCAGCGGCCCAAGGTCACACTCTTGAGCCAGGTTCACTGCCGGACCTTTGGACCTTTCATTCAATCCTCCAAGTATCTACTTTTCAGATTCTGCATACTCTTCTCACAGGAAGCAGAGGACCTCCCCACCTAGGCCAGTGATCCCCAATGCCAACCCCAGTGCATGGGCAGCAGGGGCAATCTAGCATCTTTTCTCTAGTGGGATCACTTCAGGCTCCAAACCACTCATAGCTTCACATGAGCAAGTTGTTAGCTAACATGACCTCTAGTTGTCAGAGACCTTTTTTTTTTTACAAAGTTTAGGTCCCGTTCTCTGTAAGGAATATTAGTGTGTGCACTACACAGGATGGCTATTAACAAAGTAGTCTTCTGGTGTTTTCCCCTTAACTCGCTAGTTAAGTCTAAAGGCTCCTCCTTCCCAGACTCCCTCTTCAGATGGGAGTGGAGAAGGGTCAGTCCCATCAGCTTCTCACACTGTGCATCAGGAAGAATGTCTTTTATTGCACTTTCCCCCACCCCCTAAACTCCTCTATCAGACCACAGTCCTTTTATTTTTTTTAATGAAGATTTTATTAAAACATGGGGACACGTGAGCCTTTCTTGGCCACAGCTTTCAGTGACAAGAAACTTTAGAGTTCTAAGACTTCCTTTAAGACACTTTGCTGTTGAAAGAGACTTCAGACAGACTCCATTCCAGGTCTCCTGTTTTACGTGTGAGGAGATTGAGGCTGGAGGAGCCTCAGGGCACACCTGCTATTGAGGCCACCCTGGGAGAATGCCCGGGTTTCTTTCTTCCTTGCCCACTGCATCCTCCATTTGTTTGCTTCCCATCCATGGGTCTTTCCGTTTTCCTCTGACTGCCAAGACTGACCCTCTGCCCCTTTCTTCATTCTCCAGTTCTCCCTACCGCGTCACATGACCTTCATACCTATTTGCCCACCTGGACCTGGCAGGATTCCTTCTCTGCTCAGGCTTCTAAGGCTCTCCAGCATCCTCGGGGAGCTGGTGCCAGCTCTGCCTAAAGACCTCTGTCCTGCTGCAGCCCACACTCTGGCATGGCACCAAGACATGTGGGCCCCTATCTTCCCTTCGTGTGGGTGAGTTACACAGACAACCACAGAGATGCCAGCAAGGCCTCCGGCAGACTCCCAGGGACCTGGGACAGCCAAGACTAAAATGACAGCCAGTTCCCAGGCTCCAGTTGGGTCCCCGAGAGCTCACTCTACCCTCCCTACTCCATTCCCTGTCTGATTAATGTACTGGGCTTGGCATCAAACCTCTGCCTCCCTGGAAACTTAGATTAAGTTGCAAGTACACAGTTACCAATTAAACAAAGGTAATATCTGATAAGGGCTATTTCCTCTATGCGGATTGAAAAAAAATGAATCTGAGAGCTGGTGTGGAGTTGGCAATGAAGAGAAAGATGCTTACTTAAGCCACTTATCTAATGACTCAAGAAAGAATTCATTGAAGAAATGGGTTTTCAGGTTCTATTTGAATAAAGTGTTATGCCTGTCTCTCCTAGACATTAAATGCTTTATAGTTTTTAACCCAGGTCCATCCATCAATCTCCAAGTAACCCAGAATTGAGATACACCCAGAGCAACCAGGGATGTTGGCATTCTTGCTTTCTCTGCACTGTTGCTTTCACTGGCAGAACTACTTCTTCTGAAAACTCACAGCTGGCCTGGCCAGTTTCCGGGACAGCAGAGTCATTGCTCAGAGTCATCCTGGTACAAGGAAATAGCCTGCTCTAGCCCACCGGACGGCTCTCTTCACATCAAGAGCAACCCCAGTAAGAAATATAGGAAACATGAGCCAAAGTGATCATATCAGAGGGACACTCCCCTCACTGTCACTAAATGTGTCCACTTCTACTGACAAGCTGAGAACAACGTGTAAAATGTCGTTTGTGTGGCAGCTGCTTAGTGAGGCTGCAGGGAGAACCTGGCATGTGGCCAGCAAGTCCTGTTGTTCCCATGCGATGCCAAAGGCAATGTGCTGGGATTGGGACTGGGTGAGAATGTGACCCCTCACCAGATCCCAGATCCCATGAGGGATCTCTCTGTTCCTCCCTTCTCTAGCTTCTATCACAGTTTAGGAAAAGAAAGCACGGGGCCATTTTCTTTGGATGGTCTCAATATCAGGGAACTATAATAACTACATTGGCAAAATAATGGCATATACTTTTTTTTCCTTTTTTAAAAGATTTTATTAATTTATTCATATTACATCTAAATTATTGGCCCATTCTTCCCATTCCTCCCTCCCTCCTGCTTTCCCCCTACTCCCCTCCCCTATGTCTATGACTGAGGAGGACCTCCTCCCCCTGTATAACAGCATATACTGTTAATCACAGCTAATAGTAGACACAGAAACTGGGACACATGAGGTGGTTAGTCACAGGGCTGCATCATTATATCACTCAGTAAAAGCTGATACCAGTGGCATCACCCTGTGCAGCTACGAGAGAACCAAATTCTGACAGGAAGTGGGGATGGGGTAGGTTAGGGCATATGTCAGGAGAAAAGTCATGTGACTGAGAAGAAATGGGAAGTTCTCAGAAAAGATATTTGACAGACACTTCATATGTGTTTTCTGAGATAAGACAGCACACTCAAATCACACCACCCTTTTAGCCCATTTCTGCAGAACAGTAGGATTCCAGATGTCACAGGCCACACACAGGGGAAAGAGGCAAGCGAAGCTTAGGAACCCAGGCCCTCCTTAACCACAGCAGCTCTCAGACCCCCTCCTCACGGTCCACACCTCTTCCTCCTACACTGGAAGGTCTCTCTGGTATCCAGGGAGCAGGGAGGCTGCCCATTTAAAAAACAAGAGTCAACAGCAGAGTTAATGGGCCCACATGGTTACAGAATACCCCTCCAGCTCCCAGAGTGAAGAGGTTTAAGGTTCAGAAATGTCACAATAAGTTTGGTGGACCTTGGCAATCAAACATGTGTGGAATTTGATTTTTGAGAAACAAGATGAAGAGGATATGATTGGAAACAAGCATTTCCTTCCATGAGGCCAGCCTGAGGCAGCAGAGCTGGCAGTGGGGACTACTACCCCAGCCATCCGAGCCCCCCATGCCTCATTCTTTCAATGTTTCCTCTTCTTAAAAGTTTCCACAGCCAGAGCTGGAGAGACGGCTCAATGGTTAACAGCCCTGTTTGTTCTTCCAGAAATCAGAGTTCTTCTTCCAGAGTTCGATTCCCAGCAGCCACATGGTGGCTCACAACCATCTATATAATATGATGCCCTCTTCTGTTGTGCAGGTGTATGTGCAGATAGAGCATGTGTGCACGTGCGCATGCACACGCGCATGTGCGCACACACACATAATCTTTATATAGATATATAATAAATCTTTAAAAAGAAAAGTTCCCACAGCTCTCCTAGGTTTCTAGACTGGCTGTGGAAGAGAAAACCAAAGCCGCTTTCCTCCACTCCATGTGAGAGGCAGTGAGACTTAGAGAAAACCTGGCTCTGTAAATTTGGCAAGGGACTTAATCCTTGCTGGGCCTTATTTCTCTGTACAAAGTGAAAATAATAATACCTCCCTGGTAAGCTTATAATGAAGATGAAATGATATTACGTAGAATAATCTCAGAGGGTGGCACCATACAGAAAGAGGTTTCATGCGCCTCGCTTTCGAAGGGGTGATAATACTTGACTATCTCAAAAGAAACTTCCAACTCACATTAACATTCCTGCGGGTGCGGCTGAATCTGATGTCGAGGGTGCTAAGACACTGGGTAGAACTCTGTCTCTAATGCCCTTCTGAATTGGATCTCTCTGCTAGCTTTAGGCCTTTCCAATAGTTTGCCCATTTTAAGAAGCAAGAGGCACTTTCCCCACTGCAGCCCCTGGTCAAGGAAAGACCTAAAGGCGTGTAAGGATTTCATCACAGGATCTTTGTGCAGCATGGCAGAGAGGTCAAAGGTCAACTCTGCAGCAAAAGTGTGCAGCCCATGACATCTGGTGATATGCTACTGTAGTGGTCTTCCCCTCCCAGCCTCCCAGCTGACAAGTCTCTCAGATCTTCTCAGTCAGGGCTACTGGTGGAGTTCTGGTGGTACTCTGGAGCAGGGGGAGGGGGTGTTGGGGGCTAAGGGTGCCTTACCACCCATGGCTTGTCACAGAAGTTGTAAATGGACTCCAGTGAGTTGATGCTGGGGAGGCCTGCATACTGCATGCCAATGACCAGGTGACGGAAGTCTTCATTCTCCGCCATGCCAAACGCATGCTGTCGGATGAGCACAAAGTCTGGTCTGAAGGACCTGGTAAGAATGCAGAGGCAGACTTCCATTAACTGACACTTCAAGTGACACATTTCCAAAGCCTAAGACAGAGAGGAGATGCCAATGACCAGAATCCGGCCCATGACCTTTGTGTTATTGCTGCTCCTTTCTGGACGGGGGACTGAAGTATCATGACACATTCCAAAGGAGACCTGAGGACTATGTTTCTGAATCTCTCTCATTTCCTTTGGACTAAATGTGTGTGTGTGTGTGTGTGTTTTTTTTTTTTTTTTTTCTAGCATACAAGTACTTGAAGGATGGAAGAGAAGACACTTTTAGATCTCTACACCTTAAGTGAAAGAGATTTTTCTTCGTCCTCATACGGTAATGTGAAAGCCTGAAGTGCCTGTGGTTCCAGAGTTGGTGCTCAGATCAGGTCCTGGAAGACCACACTACTACTAGATCTCTGGTCCTGACGTCCTATTCAATTCTTTAAGGCTGCTCCTTAAAATAGGCAATGCCCTCATGAGGCCCCAGGAGAGCAAAGGAGCTAGGCTGGCTGAGGGCAGATGCCAAACTTCTCAATGTTATTCTTCCAAAACGGACGCTAGGGAGGGGTGCAAATATTTTTCACAGAACTGAGGTTGAGCAACGGGACTGCAGGAAGCAGTGAGAGTACGGAATGTCCCCGTGCATGGGAAAGCTCCCCTGGTTTCACCTCTAAGCCAGCAAAGCTCCTAGCCCTAGCTGCTTTAGAGGACTAGGTTGCCTGTCTTCATGGCCTAGCTTCAGAGACCTTCCCAGAGAGGCAGTTTGTGGCAGCATCTACCCCCAAGGCTCTGCAGTTCAGCATTTGACACCATGTACAATGGCCTACCTGGTCCTCTGCCCAGGCACCCATCCAACCCCCACCTACAGATCCGGCCCAACCCAGCTCAGAGATTGGCTCCGGTAGTGAGGGTTAAAGGAGCTTCTCTCAGCCTTTCAAACGCTTACTACCATGATGGTATAATATCTGCTTAGGGTGCTCTGACCTCATGTGGGCCCAGATAACCCCAATTAGGCCCCCTGCTGTTGGACACTGAAGCCCAGCTGTAACCCTGACATCAAATCCCAATCCTTTATCCCAGTTACAGCAATAATCCAAGCTCCCACATTGGCAGCTGCCCTGGAGTCCTGCTGCTGGACCTTCTGTCACTACCTGCCTATGTGTGTATCTGCATGACACATTCGACCCATGGATGAAGCTGGTCTGTCCTGCTGTAGGACCTGCCTAAGCTCACTTCACACCTAAAGGGGCATCTGCTTTTCCTCTGCTCCTCTTCACATTCCAGAATGGGCAAGCCAACTTTCCCGTCTCAGACATAGCCCGTCTGGCCTTTCCTGTTGTTCGCCCAGATCCCACTGGACACTAGACTCCTAGGGCTCGGGGTCCCGTGACTGAGGTGAGGAAGAGAATGCTGTAGCGAACCCCTTCTCGAACAAGAGAAAACCTAAAGCAATACTAATCTCTTGGGAAGAATAGAAGCCATTCCTCCCATCTGGAATTCTCATTCCCTCCCTGAATGAACTGCTGTGCATACATCGACATCCCAGACTTAGGCGCCCAGAACACTACAGGGCATGGGCATGCTCAGCACCTGGTTATTTTCTTCCATCTGTAGTGTCTATTCCAATATTAGATTTTCCTGCCAGACACATGAATTGTTCAGAATGAGGACTAAAGAGAAGATACGGGGATGAGTGCTGAGGGAGCATGCATCCAGTGCAGGCCTTTACCACACCAACTGTGCGTGAATCTACGCAACTCAGCCTAAATAGAAAGGTCGGGTGTTTTAAAAAGCAATGGAGGGTTGGAGAGATGGCTCAGAGGTTAAGAGCACCACCTGCTCTTCCAGAGGTCCTGAGTTCAATTCCCAACAACCACATGGTGGCTCGCAACCATCTACAATATGATCTGATACCCTCTTCTGTAGATAAAGCATTCATATACAATAAATAAGTATTTAAAATATACAAAGCAATGGAACCTGGTTTTCTAGGGGAACTACTCAGAGAGATAAAAGCACAAACTCATGCTGACTTGAGGGTAGGTAGCAGTCCTAACAGAATCCAGTCACCTCTAAGTGAGACTGGGAGACTTAAGGTTGCTTTCTCTGCTGCTGGACTGAGATCTGTCTCCCCTAGCACTTCCACATAACCCACAGTGCGACTTTGAAACCACCACCCCACCAAGTCAGAGGTGACAGCAACCTAGGGACAGAAGGCCCTTACCGGACAACCTTTGTGCCATTCCGGAGCACCTGCATGTCCACAGCATAGGTTCCATCTGCATGGGCCACCAGGTTAAGCTCTGAAAATTCTGCCTGGAGAGTAACAGTACAGCAGCGAGTCAGTTAGTTTCTATGTGTTCTCACATCTGTTAGATTTCACCCAATATTCAGTCAGGTGCTGGAGAGAAAACTACCCCATCTACCAAAGGAGAAAGCTGCCTAAGCCTCTCGACTTTCTACACCTATCACTGTGTCTGACTCCCAGCTCAGCATCCTCTGAGCCTCTCTACAGAGACAGAATGTGACCAGGACAAGCATCTCCTTTCTCAGTCTCCGCATGAAAGCACTGGGTTCTGGTTAAGCTAATGGGTTTCCATCTCTACTGTCCTTGACACAGCATGCCAAGTGAGGTACTTGCCCTGCCTGAGTTTCTGTTTCTTCACTTTCCAACACAGGGCTAGCTTTTTATCAATCCAGAATACCTAACAAGGTTTTGTTTTGTTTTGTTTTAAGATTGGAATATAGACTGGGCATGGTGTTGTACCCCTTTAATCCTTACACTCTGTAGACTGATCTCTGTAAGTCTATTGTTCCAGGACAGCTAGCGCCACTAAGTAAGATCCTGATGTGAAAATAAATAAATATAAATAAATAAAAGTAGTGATAGACAGGAAAAGTATCCAACTATTCTATAAATCCTAACACAAAAATAAGGAATAATTTCTGTTATTGTACAGAAAATACATTATTTAAACAGGACATCTCCCCCACCTGCAAGGGACCTAATTTTCTATTACCAGAGTGCAAGAGGCAGAAGAAGGTAAACAAACAAAGGAAGAAACAAAACAGCCTTTCAAGTTCCCTTTAAAAACAAGGGGATGTTCTTTTGTGGGTTCCCTCTGAAATATAGCCTCAGGGACTGAGTAGGCAGACAATTAACAGAAGGCGTGTGCCCACCCAGAATTACACTGCCATCAATGGCACATAGGTGTGGCCAGTAGCCTAGGAAGACACTCCTTTAAGGCTTCCTGAGTTTAGGAACCCTGCAAAGCTAGAGACCATGGGGTAGCACAGTGTTTGCCTCTGAACCAACATCTGAACTGTTAAGGGTGAAGGAAATGAACCGCTCAAGGACAGGAGATGCAGCCGAGGACCCAGTGAGGGACTGAGGGCAAGTGAGACTTCATGCTGATTACCTGCTCCACCTTGATGTCATAATCTCCAAGGACTTTTTTACCTCGAAAGCACTTGGCCCTAGAGAGAGGGAGGGGAGCACACAAATTAGTAAGTGTGTAAACGCATACATGTGATCTCCGCAGTAAGAGGACTAAAGCAATGAACCCCAGACTGAGAGTCGGGAGACTTTGGTTCTGGCTCTTCACTTGCTTTGGGCTGCCATAAAGTCTCGAGCAAGCCACTTCCTTTCTTTTAGCTCCATTGACCTGCCTGCAAAATAATCCACAGGACCCTTTCACTTTCAACTGTTTTATTATTTTATGTTCTAATCCCCTGTATTACACACACACACACACACACACACACACACACACACACACACACACACGTCTAGAAATAGGAATTTCCTCTGTATTGTTCACTTGATAAAGACCAAGTCTATCTTATACACTTCTGAGGTTTCTTGTTACCTTGGTTTTCACTCCATTTAAAATTGTTACACATCTGTGGACTTTTAGGATTTAAAGAAATCCCAATGGACTGGGTGGGTTGTAGTCAGTTGAGTTGTTGGCTGAGGGGACTCCTGTAGAGATTTCCAAACAACCCAGGCTGATGCTAGGACTACAGTCGCTCTCTGCAAACTGTCCCATTGCAGAGGACAACATCCACATGGCTCACTGAACATGGAGAGGAGAGGTTGAGCGGGTGCCTGCACGAAGCCTTCACCCCTACATTCTAATCTCTTTGGTGTGGGAAGGCACTCTGCGGGCTACAGAAAGTGAAACATGGCCACCAACCTAACCATAAAACCTTTGACCTACAATCTCTCCTGCCTGCAAGAGGTGCTGGGGCAATCGTGGCCCGGAACTTGTGGGAGTGGCTAATTTAACTTGAGGGCCACTCCATGTGTGACACTGCTTGGATGGCCAAAAACCAGAGGCTGGGTAGCCCAGAGACTTAGGCTAGGACCAAAAATGATGTGCCTAAAAAAAGGAAATCAACGAAATGGTTCCTAAAGGTATTCCGCTTTACTCATAGATTAGTGGCCCCTTTTAGTCATCATCAGAGAAGCTCCCTCCAGTAGCAGATGAAAGTAGATGCGGAGACTCACAGCCAAACTTGAGAAGAAAGAGTCTAAACTGTTGGTTTTCACTGGGTCTCTACCATTAGCACTTGAGGAATACCTCAGAAGAGGGGACAGAAAGATTGTAGGAATAAGAGAGACTAGAGGACACCAGGAGACCGTGGCCCACGGAATCAACTAAGCAGAGCTCATGGGGGCTCACAGTGACTGAAATAGAAGCATGGGGCCTGCAGTGGCTGTTAGCTTGGTGTTTTTCTGAGACTCCTAACTGTGGGAGCAGGTGTGCCTCTGACTCTTTTCCTGCTCTTGGGACTCTTTTCCTCCTGTCTGGTTGCCTTGTCCAGCTTCGGTGTGAGGGCTTTTGCCTTGCTTTGTTGTATCTTGTTTTGTTGTGTTTGGTTGTTATCTCTCGGAGGCCTGCTCTTTTCTTACAGGAGACAGACGGGGAGTGGATCTGGGGGCGAGGGGAGATGGATGGGAGCTGGGAGGAGGGGAGGGAGGGGAAACTGAAGTTGGGATGTATTGTGTGAGAGAAGAATCTTGTTGGTTTTTTTTTTTTTTTTTTTTTTTTTTTTTTCCAGCTGGAATCAAAGTGAAAGAGAGAGAGGGAGAGAGATCAGTACTAACTCTGATTTCTTCCTCGAGAGGAAGACCAGGAGAACAGACAACCAAAAAAAAGCAACTGCAACAGCATAAAACTCAGCCTGTATCACAGACACTCGGGAAAACAATGGTGCCGAGTTATGTAGCCCAGAGCCTTCCCAACCTGTCAGGGTTGAGAGGAACTTCATGCTGATGCATCAACGGCACAGGCCTGTGTGAGGAGAGCACATTCTTGCTCATAGTTACATATTCACATTCCTTCTTTCCTGCCTCTAATCTTCCTTCCCTCTGTAGGATTTTTTTTCCTCTCTGCTATTTGGGCTTTGTTCTCTGTTTGTAAAGAAGTGCCTGGTTACCTGGACCTAGAAAGCTAAATCATGCTTTTTTTTTTTTTTTTTTCAGTGCTCTACACTTCCAATTGGCTTATTTTGTCAGAGGTTTTTTGAATCTCGCCACAAAAAATAAAGGAATAAACCAATATTTTATCTGATATTGTGTTCTAGGTGCTCTATGCTAGTTGCTTGTAAAAATATTTCATTTAATCCTCAAAATGACTGACTAGACAGAGAGACAATTCTCTGAAACAAAGAAATTCAAGATTCATGGGAAGAAAATGACATTTCCCAAGTCATTAGGCCCTGAGTGCAGCAACCCCATGGCACCATCTTCCTCTGCTGCTATGTCCTTCCCACTCTCCCACACTGTGGAAACTGACTTACCACATGTGCTGCACCAATTTTTTTTCCCCATTTTTTTCTTCCGCTCCGAAGACTTAATGATGCTATAAGCACTTGTCCCATCACAAATACTTCCTATCCTGGTTCCTGTCAACTTACTCAGGATGAGGCCAGGCTATTTCCTTTGCTCTATGGATTCTGGAACAGAGTGTTCTAGGAAGTTGTCGTTTGTGCTATCCAAGTCCCTGGCCACCCTGAAATTGCTCCTCTGAGGCACAGGGCCATCCTGGAGCCGGATCACTAAGTCCAACCCCCCCCCACCTCTGCCCTAATTCCTTCCTAAGTTTCCCATCAGCTTGCTTCCAGGACCTTGATCAACATTCAGAGACCAGCATGGCCCTCTGCAGGGGCCCTGTACCACATGCCATTCTCTCGACACTTCTGTCTATGCATCTCTGTCTCTGTTGTGCAGACACTGGACTCTGTCAGACTTTGCTCTTGATTACAACAAGAAGGAACTAAAATAAATGACCCATGAGATGGCTTTTCTATGGTTGCATGCCTACAATGCTTTCGCGCATGCTTTCCTAGTGCTTCTTCCTACCTTTGTGTACCAAATAGCTTTTCTGTATGATTAGCCTCCGAGACTGCAACATTAACCTTCATTCTGTGTGAAGATTACCATTTTCAAAGCACGTTCTTTGACATACTAGTTTCTCACAACTCTGTCCATTGGACCGCTGGGGAAACTGAAACCCTGAACAGTTGAGGAGCACCCTGATTCATAGAAAACATCGTGAGTTAAGCTGAGAACTGAGGGTTTGCACCTAGAGGTTCATGTGCTGCCAAGTTTTTTTTTTTAACTTGCTCATTTATGTTGTGGGTTTTGAACAGTGCTACTCGGGTATATTTATAGATCTTGGCTGGGTTCATCGGCCACTTCCTGCACCTGCCCATTGACCAAATTGGCTAATGGAACTGTTTTCATGCCTTTCCTCCACCCCAACCTTGCAAGCTATCCTGGTTCCTTTTCCTTAAGGTAATTTGTCCTGTTGGAAATCTTAGTTTGTGTTTCCTGGCCCAGGGTCACTGACTTTTCTTTGCTAAGCCACCATGTTACTATCATAAAAGAGCTAAGATGGCAGCAGATGGGGCACAGATCCCTCTCCTAGAGGATGAACAGATTCATGAAGCAATTGGCCCTTGCACATTCTGATTTGTTTTCTAGAAAGAAAAAAAAACTTCATAAAATAAGTTTTATAACTTGCTATCAAATGACAGAAACACCTCCTGAGCTTAAGAGGGCACTAGCAGGAAGCAGTGTACTGGGACAATCTCTGCAGCTTACTCTGGGGCACGAGTGCTGACTGCACCCTTTCCTGGCTGTGTGACCTTTGGGGAAGACCCTACATTTAAATAAATAAAAACAAAGTTGTTTTACATTGCTATTTTTATTGTTTGTATCACTATATTTATATTAAGCCCGTCTGTATTCAAAACAACATAAAAGGAAAAACTGTAAATGCTCCATGTTTCCATTCATCTCTTATCACATACAACTCATTGTCGTTTGCCAGCATGCCCTTCCGTTGTAGTGGGGGTGTTGACATGACTGCATGCTCTAAGCACACACATCTTGCTACAAAAACTTTTTAACCTTGACTTTTCTCTCACTTGAGAGCGTGTCTCAGTGATAGGCTTTTTAGCACACAGCGGTGGGATCTCTGTAGCAGCCACAGGAAATGCTCTACACGGTGATTTCATGGGTGGGTACTGCTGAGTAGAGCTCTATACTCCACAGTGAAATCTTTGCTTCACTCGTACCACATGCCCATATTTTGGGGAAATGATTTTTGTAGAATTCCTGGTGCAAGAAATAGACACTGCTTCTTACAGAATTATTAAACTGCTTTCCACCCAAGGAAAAAGTTATATCACACTTCTTCCTGTTTGAAAGCTTAGGAAATGTAGTCCACCTGCCTCGGTTTTCACATACTATCTCTTGTATAGGAGTAGGCACTTAGCATGGGCTTTCTGATTGACAATCTTATAAAATAATCCAGACTCGTACCTTTGTGCTCACTCCTAAACAGAACCCAAAATGTACATCCTCGCAGCACAGACTAAAAATATCTGTGGTGCCTGCATTGTCAATTTCCCCCTATTGTAACATTTTCTTAACAAGCCTAGCAGCTGAGGATCCATGTGAGTTTAACGGCTTGCAGCTTCCTTAATGGACCAGGTAATAAACCATCTCCCCTTATTGCTAAAACGGGCAGAGGCATCTAGATATAACTCTTGTTATTCAAGGAAAATAATATGAGTGGTGCATGATGGGTGGAAAGATGGCTTGAGCCCAGAAGTTAGGGACCAACCTGGGCAACATATTAAGACTTTATCTCAAAACAAAACAATTGTGAGCTAATGGCAAATTTGATAACTAGCAGCAAAGACTTGCTGATAATCAAATAGTACATGCTTTATGTGTTTTATCATATTTAATAATACCTGGCCTGCAGATGCTATGAAGGGAATGATGGGTGTATGTGAATATGGTCAGAACACATATACATGTGTGAAAGCTTCATAACAAAATCATTATATATAATTAATATATACTCATAAAAATAAATTTTAAAAAGGAAATGAAGTCAGGTGAAAGTGTTTTGAAAGTTCTGAAATACTAAGGAAATGTAAATTACTGTTAGAAAAACATAGCAAATATTGTTTATATTAATATAACCAATGTGATTTCCTCATCTTCTAGACATTTACCATATTTGTCTGCTCATGACACTTGGCTCATAGCAGTTGCATCTAATACCACCTTTCAAAGTCAATTGTCTAATAATTGGATGCCTGCCCCATATGCACACCCATCCCTTATGTAAATCCTGCCTTTTCCAGAATCCTTTGGATTTAAAATATCTACTATGTTCTGTTCTGTGACTGTATGTTCTGAATAACTATAATCACTATGTATTAAATGTCCAAATCTCTCATCAGTCTCCCACTTTGCAGGCTCACAATCAGGAGCTGCTTGCTTGCTGGAGATGCTGGGAGTGGTGGTTTGTGAAGGGCTGACCTAGAAAATCAGAAGCCATTCTCAGGACCAGTCTGTCTCTGCAGACCTACACGCCTCTCTTCATATGTGCCCATGCCAGACTGTCATGTCCTCTTGTCCTGACTCTTCCACACAAGAACACGTTTTCAAACTCTAGCTACAGTGGCCGATCGGGGGCCAAGAAGCAATCTACTGTAAGTCTTCCCCAGATGCCTGAAATGTGCACAAAGACCAAACTTCAAACTGAGAATAACTGCTAATGAGGCATCTGTAGGCCCCAGAAGGCACAGAGAAGACTTTCCTAGAACTTTGGAAATAGCCCAGGATTTAATAGATGCCTAGCACTGGTCTAGACATTCATCTCTAACAAAGTGTTTCTGGCTCTTGGTGACTTGTTATTTTGACCAAGCACCTCATTAAAAAGAATTTGAAAAAACTGGAAATACAAGATTCCTGTTCACACACACACACACACACACACACACACACACACACACACACACACACACACCAAGCCTGTCTGCCTGTTCTGCTGAGTTTGTGAGCTCCTGCTGCCACCTACTGGAAAGATGTGTCTTGGAATTTTAACTTATTGCTTGGTAACCACCACAGTCATTACCCCTCCCTCCTCATCCCTCCAGGTTGGTTGGTGGGAATGCTGTGAGAGCTTGAGTGTAGAGGGCTTGTCTGATATGGTCAAGGCCCTGGGCTCTATCTCTAGCAAACAAAACAATAGAATTGAGAATGTGTTGTTTGTCTTAAACCTTTTTCTTTCTTTCATTCATTTTATTTATTGATTAATCAATCAATTATTCTTCCAATAAATTAATGAATTGTTTCCCCTAAAACACACATATCTGCAGAGATGCCACACTAGAGAAGTAACACTTTGCAACGTGCATAAAAAAGAGAAGAGGGAGGAGTGGCACATCAGTAATTTCAGCAAGAGTTTGCTGAGCGGCCAGTGTTCAGGTGAGATTGGTGGGGTATTAGTAGTTGCTAGGTAGACAAAAATGTCTATAGAGGACTAATATCCACAAGTGATTGCTAAGGTTCCTTACAACTCTTAAGACTTATCACTGACAATCACACTTCCACTCTTCAGTCTTTCTAAATATTTAAGATTTAAAGCATACAATCACAACGACTATATAAAAACAAAAGGTTCATATAGCTCAGAAAGTTTTCTCAACCTTCAAGGCACATAAATAAGTTTTCTCTCACAGATTATTGAGGAGACAAAAACAACCATACAAAACGATGATGCAAGAAATAAGCCACAGAAGCACAAACAGGCACCATGGGAACTCAAATAAAAGAGCAGTTCCTGTCCCTCCATCAGAGAAGGAGGGATAAGGAAGACAAGATTGAAACATGAAGGCAAAGGCCTGGAGACTCGAGGAAGGCTCCAGATACTGCAGGACTAAAGCTCACCTTGGCTTAGCAGAGAAAGGGGCTGAGTGTGTGAGACTTAAGAGCTAGCCAAGATTTGGGGTGTGTGTGCATGTACGTGTGTGCGCATGCACGCGCACAGCACTAAAGGAGGCCAGTAAGGGAGTTGGGTCCCTTGGAGCTGGAGTTACAGGCAGTTGTGAACAGCCTGACAGGAATGCTCTTAACTATTGAGCTCTCTCTCCAACCCCTAAGAAAATATCATTTTTTTTTATTGTGGAAAATTTTAGCCTCAAAACACTATTTTGCCAGAGCTTCACATCTTTGTTGCTGGGCTATGGTTTAAGGTTGTCTGTTTGCTTGTTTTTAGACAGTGTCTCAGAGAGCTCAGGCTGGCCTTGAACTCTGGATCCCCCCTGCCTCCACAGGGTGCTGGGATTAACAGTGTGTGCCACCACACTTGGCTTTGATTAAATATTTCAAAGAAAATCCCCAAACCTATTTCTCCTGCCCATTTTTCAGTAATACCTTTAACTGGTAAATCGTTTACTTTTATTGTAGAATAATACACATAAACCTTTCATGTTAACCATACAATTTAATCACATTACATATACTCACTGTGCTGTGTAACTGCCCCACTATATATTTTTCACAACTTTTTCATCATCCCAACTGGAAAACACCCCTCTGTTCCTTCTGTCCTAGGAACCTTGAATCTATTCTGTTTCCATGATTTCCTAGTCTAGGATAATGGCAATCCTTTCAGGCATAAGACCGCGCCATCCCATGAACAAAATGAATAATTTTATTAACATCTTTACTGAGTCTATGTTCAAGCTTTCCCAACTACTTCCAAAAATACTGTCAAAGATTTTAAGCAGTGAGGTGACATAGCCAGGAGAGCCCAAGGTCAGAGAAACTGTGTTCGGACTGAAGGGGCTAACGCAGGGCTCAAGAGCACCTGGGGGCTTGTGGTACAGCGGGCCTCAGAATATCCTGTTCCTCTGACACATGACAAACACAGTTGTTTTATAGCACTCACCTGACAACTCACTCACTTGTTTGAGGCCTGGGAAATTGGGACACTACTTAGGATATGACATTAGAGCTGAAAAACAGGACTTAGTGAGATGAAGGAGAGTGATACAGAACTCCACTGTGAATGTCCCGGAACAGAGACTACAAATGAACCCTGAGATGGTCAGGATGAGCCTCTTATGTTGGTGAAGAGATTATTAACTCAAATTTAGATTTGAATATAATGAATTTCTTTCAGGACATGGGAAAATTCCTGTTGATTTAGGAATAAAAAATTAAGACCCAAAAGACACTGACACGGCCTAGGTAAATGCAATATTCAGAGGCTGGTTTTGTATCATTAATTCTGTGATTGAGTCACTGGATCAAACACTAAAAGGAAGGCACTGTTTAGATAGAGCAAGTGGCATGACAGCTTAGTCAACATTCGTATAAATGATTTGGAAGAGGGTGCATGGGGAAACTGCCAAGTTTGCAGATGGCATTCAGCATTTCCAGGGATTAAAATGCCAAGCTGATTAGGGGTAAACTGAACGAAGATGTGCACGTGGGCAGAAAAGTGGCAGAGGAGTTTTAATGTGACTAAGTGTAAGAAAACACATTTGGGGGAATAAATTTCAGAATATCATTAACCATTGTTCAACCACAATGTGGTAAAGAAGCCCAAATGGCAGAAAATTATTCCCTCAAGAGAGTCCTGAGAGATGTCACAGGGGAAAAAAAAAAGACTAAGAGAGAAATGAGGGAGAAATGTTACCAACAAGGGGCAGTGGGAAGTCAAGTCAGCACAGAGGGCTTCTCACGGCCCCACCCTGTCTTACACAAGCTGTAGTACTTAGTGATACAGTGCACTGCGTCTTGTATTCTACACCAACAACACTATGAAGGTAGAAATGATAAAGAGAAAAAAAGAACCCAATCAATAGTTCTGGTTTTGGGAAACGACAGTAGTAAGCAATCCTTCCTCAAACTGTAGGCATGAGTGTGGAGAAAGGAAAATGCCTGGATAGCTAGACTTATTCACCCTGCCTACATTCATCCTTACAGTGTGTAGTGTCCCCTATAGCAAAGCCGCCTCAATGCTACTGATTTTATGGGGAAATGAATCCATTGTCTTGCTTAAAGTTAATAGTTAGTGGGTGTCACAAGGTATCAAAATCAAATGCTCTTCTGATGATCATGTTTAGAGACTGGATGTCTCTGTCTGTCAGGCTGTGTGGTTCTCAATTTTGTATACCCAATGCCTGTTCTGCTGCTTGACATAAAGAAGACACTCAGGAAATATTTACAAGGTTATTAAATTGGCTGCAGCTCAACATCTGGATATTAACATCAGAGAGGGAACCCAGGCTCAACCTGACAGAGTCCTGGGCTTAAACACCCCTCAGAGTTTGCGCTTGGTCCTTTTTTTCTGAGCTTATTAAATTCCTTCAAGTGACCTTCAGGAGGGCTTCAAGCCTGAGCTGACAGATGCGACCCCTCAAAGGAAAACATCAATCTCAAAGCTCTAAAAATAATGAATTCCTGAGTAAGCACTCAGTTGTCACTTCAGTTGGAAACAAATCCGATTTCCTGAGCAGATTTTCTGAAGACATCTATATTGGGGAATAATTAAATGATGCGGCATTACAAGATAACAAGATGATCAAAATTAGGGAAAAAATTTGTAACCCAGGAGAACACATGATGGGAAGATTGGATGCATTGTCTGTAATTATAGTGGAGCCACAGAACAGAATGCTTTGCAGTCATGGGACAGATTCTCTTTCCATGACTGGCTTATAAAATTACATCAGGCTGCTTTGATGTTGAAGCAAAGTAGGCCTGTTATCAAGTTTGCTTTGGGAAAAGATCAGGCAAATATAATTTTCAAAAGATAAGGACGTATTTCATGTAGGATAAATATGGCTCTCGGCATTGAGAAAGCTCTAGGTTTACCTCCCATGAAGGGTTACAAATCATAGCAACAGTCACTGCCACTGTGGGTCACATTTCTATCCTTCAGCAGCAATCTAGACACAAAGAAATGCTCTCCACAGTGACACACTACCGCTCTATTTCAAACTCGGGCCTGGCTAAGTCAATTAAGAAAAGGCACCCTTTTCTTTGGGTGCTTGTACAGGATGCCCTTCTGCCCTAGGGCACGTGGCTTGGAAGCACCGTGGGAGGCCTTCCAGTCACCACTTGAACCATGCACAACCTACACAAGCATACATAACAACCGCTACCTACCATCCAGTTACTCATCTACCACTTCCTAGTCACCACCACTGTGCCCCTGTCTTCGGCAGCCACACTGTCACCATCCTTTAAGGTCCCTATCTCTTCTTCCTACAATAATTTCTTTTTTTTTTTTTTTTTTTTTTTTAATTTTAAAGGCTAATATGAGGAGCTGGAGATATGGCCTGGTAGCTAAGGGAGCAGGCTGATCTCATTTCCCAACAGTCACATGGCAGCTCACAACCGTCTGTAATTCCAGTTCCAGGGGATCCAACACCTTATTTTGACCTCTTCTGTCATTTTGTGCACATGGTGCACAGACATGCATGCAGGCCAAATACCCATACACATAAAAAATTTTTTTTTTATTTAAAGAAAACCTAATGTCATTTTAAGTAGACTCAAACCAATGTAGCTAAATTTTCATAGTTGTATCTCCTCCTTTTAACCATATCACAAACCTCATGAGGGTAAGAGTTTCTTGAAGATCTTACACATCCTATTGTTCAACAACTCACCCTCACTCACTTCTACTTTATATGAATCACACCTATGACAGTTACTTTCACATGTCAACTTAAGCAGAGTACTAGGTGCCCAGCTCTTTGTTAAATGGTACTTCTTATCATGTGAAAGTGGTTTTAAATCAGTAGACTAAGCAAAGCATATTGCCTTCCCCAGTGTGGCTGGCATCATCTAAGCATGAAAGTGAGCTCTCTGTCTCTGTCGTCTCTCTGTCTCTCTGTCTCTCTCTGGTAGACTGTCACCAACTTAATTCTAAACTCAGGCTGGAACATTTACTATTGGTCACCTGGGTCTACAGCTTGCCAACTGTTAATCTAGAACTTCTTACTCTCCATACCTGTGGGAGCCAATTCTGTTTCCCACCCTGTGTGGGAGACAGAGACAGAGACTGAGACAGACAGACTGAGAGATACAGACATAAAGAACATTATAGCAATGACTTGCTGTTGTGGGGACTGCTGTATTTATCTTATGTCCAGCTCAAACATATACAAAAAACCAAACATTTACAATGAACACTTACTCCAACATGTGACAGGGACAAGCTCTATCTTTTTTTTTTTTTTTTTTGGACAAGCTCTATCTTAATTATTTTGGCTTCTTTGTTTGTGGGGGTGGTTGGTTCTTTGAAACAAACCCAGGGCCTTGTGTGTGATAAGTTAGCACTCTACCATGAGGTGCATCCCAGATCTTAATACGCTATTTCAGGTACAAATTGACATGCCAGTTATTGAAGAGCTTGTGTATTTCATTCTCATTATAACAAGAACACAATCTTCTCTCATCTTTCTAAGAGAAGGTTTTGCTTAGGGGCGTTTCACTTATTATTTACGAGGAACAGGCCCACAGAAAGGAAATGTTTGACTAGTTCAAGATCTAACAATAGATTGACGTCTAAGAGCACACACCTGTCATCCCAGCACTCAGGAGGCAGAGGCCAGAAGATCACAAATCTGAACACAGCAGGAACTAAGCTCTGTCTCAAAACAAAACGAACACCATCAAAAAGGCAGGACGTTGCTCATCCTGCCCTGTGTTAAACCCCGGGGTGGGGGTGGGGGTGGGGAAATCTAACAGAGGCTTGAGCATGTTCCCTTCTATCCCTCAGTGCTACCTCTTTACAGTAAGGATTGTAATTCTCCCCAAAACCAGACGCTAAAGTGGAACAAAGATCCTGACTCCTGCTTAGAGTACTTGTGAGACAAGGACCAGGAAAGGCCGAGCAGGGCTGAGTGCAGTGGAGCTGGTTCTTTGTGGCTTCGCCCTGTGGCTCTTGGGCTGCTGAATCGCCAGAGCATGATTCACAGAGCAAACTGCAAGAATCAGGGTGCTCTCCCCATGCTCTGTTCTCATTAGCAGAGGAGGCTCCAGCCTCCTTTCTCAGTCCAAGAGTAAGCTGGGGTGACTGGCATTGTCAGCCCACTCACTAGCATAGCTCAGCAGAAACATCTTTGTATCTCAAGGCAATAACGCTTTGGATTTCCAAATCCCAGCGCAGGTGGCGCATTCCATTCCACAATTTTCCAGCTGGCACCACGTCAGGGAGAGATGCTGTTCACCAGAATAGGTCCTCACAACTGATTCTGGCAGGCTGGAAAGAGACCTGGCACTGTCCTGGAAGACTCATGCCATGGTTTCCAAGATGCACCGGAGTACAGCAACGAGAAAGCGAGAACGTCTATAGGTGCCCTCTTCTCATTTTCATGGGTGGAGAAACTGAAGCTTAGAGGAGAAAAGTGGCCAACATCACAGCATCTGAATCCCGTGGGAATGCTGGTGTGATAGGAAGCTCATGCCAGGTACTGTTCTGGCTTCTCTTCTTTGTCAGTGTGCCCTGACTTCTAGACACTGTTAGTGATCTGAGATAATCTTCACACACAACAAACCCTGAAGAGTCGTTTTTAAAACCAACCTAATCCTGAAGACATACTGAAAAGAATTATTTTGTACCATTAGTGAAATATATTCTACAAATCCTTTAAACATAATTCTCATTCATTTACTCATTCAACAAAGGTCTATTAGGTTGGGCACCTATTATTGTTGGCTTGACGATCTGCCAGGCACTGTGTAAGGAAAGGTCGCATCTAGCTCTAACACAAAGAATGAAAATGAAATGATGTTAGTAGATTACTTACCTAGAACATATGCACTAGAGTTAATAATGGATAGCATTTCTTATATATTTAGAACTGGCTTCTGTGTTAAACATTTTATTCCCCTTATTCAATCTTCCTGTGAGAACTGATGAGGAGAGAGTACCACTTCCCAACTTACTGCTTCACTACTCTTCTAACACCTATTTTTTTTCTTATTTCTAGATATTTATTTATTTATTTATTTATTTATTTATTCTAACACCTATTTTTTTAAAAAAACAAACAAACAAACAAAAAACTTTAGCCAGGCATAGTAGCGTACAACATCCCTGTTAGTTCAAGGCTAGCCTAGTCTGTGTAGTGAAACTGTGTCATAAATTAATAGATAATAAATAGATAGGTATAAATAAAACCAACAATAACACCAACAAATAGAACTCTTAAAGGGCATCCATTCACATTTACATACATCTGCATTTGTTTGATATTTTAGATGAAATAATTGAGCATAACAACTTCCATTAATATTAGAACACATATTTCCAAGGAAACATGACTCTCCCACGTGTCCCTTCTCCCCTCATGCTGGACCCCCCCCCCTTTCTTTTCTTAATGGTCCCCTTATACTTTCATGCATTCTTTTAAAAATACAGATTTTGTGTATGAAAGAACACAGAATATTTGTGTTTTGGAGCATGGCTTATCTTGATCAGTATGAATTCTTGTTCCATCTATTTTCCTGCAAGTTACATACTTATGTTCTTCTTTATGGCTGAATAAAACGCCATTGTGTATATACACCACATTTTCTTTATCCATTGATGAGCATCTGGGCTGATCTAATTATTTTGAATAGTACCGCCTGTGTGTTTTGAATGAAAATGATGCCCCTATAAGCTCAAAGGGAGCCACACTGTTAGGAGGAAGTGTGTCACTGGGGGTGGGCTTTGAGGCTTCAAGTGCTCACGGCAGGCCCAGTGTTTCTTTCTCTTCCTGCTGCCTGCTGATCTGGATGTAAAACTCTCAGCTACCTCTCCAACACCATGACTGCCTGCGTGCCACCATGCCTCTTGCCATGATGATAACAGACTAAACCTCTCAACCGTAAGCCAGTCCCAACTAAATGTTTTTCCTTT
>OU015745.1:28216041-28260843 GCA_907169655.1 Acomys percivali
CACACACACACACACACACACACACACACACACACACACACACACACTTTTCTTTCCTTTTCCTTTTCTCATTAAGTAGCACTGGGTGGACTCGCACTCACATACACCAGGCCAGCCTAGAAGGTGAGAGTCTGCTGCCTTTGTCTCTTGAGTGCTAGGGTTACAGGTGTATGTCACAAGGCACAGCTGTATGCATGCCTTAAATTTTTCTTTATCAATCTTATTCAGGAAAATATCTCAAACTCCTTATGTTCATTTCTCCAAGGTCACATTTCCCTAAGTGATAGTATGTTCCAAGGAAGCGTCACTGAATAAGAACTCAGGTTTGCCCAGCTTCTAGTACTTTGCTACCTTATCAGGTCTGCCATAACCATAGAGGAGAGTGTCCTTAAGTTCTAAAAATGCTCTGAGAACTTGGCCTAACATTTCTGGAAAAGGAAACTTCCATCTTAGACTGAAGAACTTTACCATATGTGGAATGTTTATTTACCACTCGGCATTGTCAATCTTACTATTTTTCTTTATTTTCTTTTCAGATTTTTTAAAAAAGAAATACACCATTAAAACCCACTGCTGAGATCTCTTGTACAGGAAATGATAATTCTGACTCAATTCTGGTCACTTCTGTATATGTATTCGTCTAATTTTACTACATGGGTCTGTACAACAAACTATATGTTGTACCTACTTGCTTGGTAGGGAGCTTTGCATAAGCGGTATTTGTTACCCTGCATCTATGCACCTCTCTCACCCAGTGTTACATTTTTGACATGTATTCATGGTATTAGACAAAGCCCTGACTCATTTCTTTTTAACATTTTAAACATATTCCAATCTATCCTGCTAATGATGGATACTGAGGCTCCTTGGCTTGTTTTAGACAAGTAACGCTGAGTTCCTTTCTCAGCTTTTCTTTTCATAATTGCTTAGTAATTATGCCATTTGATTTCTCTTTTCTTTGAGGTTACCCCTTAGCTCTGACACATGCACACCTTGCTTAACTAAACAGCAGTCCTCCTTCCCTCTCTAATTTTAGGAAGCTTTAACATTTGTCAACCCTCTTCTCTCTGTATCTCTCTTCTTTGCCATATACTACTGTCATTTGATATTTTAATTTTATCTTGTTTTTATACTCTCTGAATTCACTGTTTTTGTTGTTTGATATAGTCAAGATTTTTCTGAGTTTTGCTGTTTTAGATCTATGCATATTTACCAATTTCTTTGTTAAATATTGATTTTTATGTTATTACTTCCTTTTGGATTTACTTCCTGATAATGTTTGGGTTTTTGGTGTATTAATTTTAGGAATTATCTATGAAATATCACCACAGCACCCTTACCTTTCTCTATTATATTCTCATCTTCAATGAAGTTATCTGAGCTGGAGTGAAAGCTTGAGACTGACCAGATTTTTCTCTCAATATTCTGGCCTTGCACCACAGTCTACTTGTGATTCTTCACTGGGGGTTTTCTTTTGTCTTTGGATGCTCTTAAGACCTGCTTTTGTCTCTGATGTTCTGTGACATGTCTAAATGTGGCCTTGCTGAATCCTTGAGATGGGATGTACACTCTTATTGCTTTGGAAAATTCTGAGCCCTTACTTTCGGAATAGTGTCTCTTTCCATTCTCTCTGTTCCTTCCATTCAGAATTATGATTGAACATATATTTAAAATCTCAACTGTCTCATTCTATCTTCCATTTCTCTTCATCTTGCTTTCCTATTTCTCTCTTCTTTTATCACACTTCTTGTTCACACTCCTATCTTGTACACACTTGTACACACTAGTGTGTAACTTCCTCTTTTACAAGCTGGGGCTGTAGCTCAGTGATAGATGCTGTCTAGCATGCACAAGGTCCTAGACTTAGTCCCCAAAGCAGCAAAATCACAACAAAAGGAAAGAACAACCAGGAAAAAAAGGTAAGCTCTTGTTTCTGCAGCTGTCATATTTTAGTTTTTATTTTCATGTATATATATATGGTGTGTGTGTGTGTGTCTGCGTGACCGCGCGCGCGTGCGCGCGCCAGAGCACATATGAAGCATTCAGGTGCATGTGGAGGCCCCAAGTTGACTTCGGGAGCTTTCTTATCTGCTCTTCCATCTTACTCACTGAAGCCTGGTCTCTCAGCCATTCACAGAGCTTGCCAATATGGCTTTTCTCGATAGCCAGCTCACTCTGGGGATCCGATCTCTACCTTCTGTGGCTGGAACTACAGTGATCTGCCATGCCCACTCCACATTTATGGGTTCTGGAGATCTGAACTTTGTGTTAAGCTGTCACTGGCTGGGCATACCTTTTAGCTAAATATTGAACTTGTGGGACCTCAAATCACCCAGGCTGTATAAACTCAAGTGAAAATAGACTTGTGCTTATGAATTCTTAGAGGGAGAATTTTTCTATTAAAGATCATCAGCTGATATAGACAAATTTCTTATGTAAATGTATAAATGAGAGCATTATTTTCTAGCTATCATTTTATTAAAGGCTCACTTTCCAAGACTCCTGTCTTGTGACAACTCAAGTCACCTTCTCCTGTGTCATGCATAGGTATTAAAAGCTAAGCCCTGAGGTTACTAAAGATAGAATATCCTCTTCTAATCTTACTACTCAGTCTGTCTTCATTTTCAGGATATGCTCTCGCTTCCTTGCAAGCTTATTCGTGGATTTCAAAGAACATTATTTTTTATTCGGAGTTGTTAGAATTCGGTGGTGGAGGATTTTCAGGTTACTGAGCTTAAATGATTGCTGGCAATAGAAAAATTTCTGAACTGCAGATAAAAAGCCTAATTCAAAAAACATTTATTGGTTGGTCACTGACTGTGATGATAAAATTTTATATGCCAATTTGTCTAGGCTATGGTTCCCAATTACTTTATTAGACATTAGTTTAACAACATCTAGACTCTATATGTTGCTCTGAAGGTATTTTGTAGATGTGATTAGCATCTACGATCAGATGACAGTAAGCAGGAGTTAACCTGAAAATGTGGATGAGAATACTAGTTATTTGAAGGTATTAATGAAAAAAAAATACCAGGTTTTCCAGAGAAGGGAGACCTCTACTGTTAGTCTGTAACAGAAAGCCCCACCTGAGTTCCCAGCCTACTGGTCTACCCTAGAGATATCAGACTTTTCTGCAATGCAAGCTTGAACATCTAGTCTGCAGCCTTCTGCACAGAATCTGGATTTGTCAGCACCCACAACCAAGAGTCTATTTGTCTGTCTGTCTGCCTGCCTGCCTGCCTGCCTATGTATGTATGTATGTATGTATGTATGTATCTATCTATCTATCTATCTATCTATCTATCTATCTATCTATGCACCTATTCATCATACTGTGTCTGTCTGTCTAGGGAACCCTAGACTACTGCATTTATTATGAACTTAAAGGGAACAAATAGATTATAATCATTCATATCTCTATGTACATGTGGATTTTAAACTGCTCATAGACAAATAACTATTAAAATGTATAATATAATTCAAAACAGAGTAGTCCTAACTATTCATTCATCATGTTTACTAAGCACCAACGATGAGTGGATGTTTCTGGAGGGTAGAAATACAAAGAAGAGGCACAGGTTATCTCTCTGGGAACACTGAATAGTTTGGTACACAGATAAAACACAGGGTGTGCACAAGGTCCTGAGAGGAACCTAAGCAAGCTTGGGTAGGAGAGGACAGCTTGAGAAGGGATGCCTAAGCCCATCCTAGATTTAAATAGGGCTGAGCCAGACAAAAGTAAAAGGAAAGACTAGAGCAAGACACTCTGGGCCAACAGCCTAGAAAAAGGCACAGAAACACGAAACATCGGAGCACGAACAAAGATGCTATGCGTAAAATACAAGAAGGGAAACAATAGAAGACAACGGCTACAAAGTTAACCCAACAGCAGAGGGAGGTTGCATAAGATTGGAAATTGAGATTTCCTGAAAGAAGCTTGATCTGGAAAGACATACATGACTTTAATAGGCAAGAACAAGGAGGAAAGGGCAGAAAACAGAGCGCCTGGGAGAAAACCCGGGGTGCAGGACTTAAGACACTACGGACAAAAAAAAACCATGAGACCACAGAGGACGCTGAGTGACGGACTGACTGCTCTCAGCACAGAGGCTGGAATCTGTCTCCCTCAGGGAGTGGCTGGGGGCCTACTCAAAACAGAAGGCAGTGAGGAAATTGCGGTTACCAACACCTACCACCTCCCAGGGCTTGGAAGGCCCCAAAAACACACCTGGCCGTGGCATTCAGCTTGTTCTGAGACACACAGCCAGACTGGCCAAGGGACAGGAAACATCTGTGCCACCTTGCCCTGCCTGAATCCGCTCCCTCCACCTATCCTTCTTGGCACCACAAGAACCGGGAGGAGAACAAAGGCTTGGGCAAGCCCCGGCCTGGGTCCCAGAGAAAAGCAATAACAAGAGGGGGCCAACCTGATCTTCTGCAAGGGAAGGAGAGGTAGACCCTGTCAGATTTCATCAAGGGGAGTACAATAAAAGGCCCATTGTTCCTGCTTCCTCCCCTTGGGAAATGAAGCTCCAAGCAGTAAATTGTGGTTAGGAGAGAGCACTGGCCTGGAAAGAAACCTTGAGTTCCGGTCCAGAGCCTGCTCCTAGCGTAGTGTTTGCACTGGGCACACCGTCTCACTTCTCTAGCCTCTGTTCTCCCAGTTTGTACTGGGAAGGAGTTAACACAACTCTGGGCTTCTCAAACAATGTTCCGTGGTGCCCTGGAGTATCTCTAACTCGTTTCAGCCACGGCAGCTCCATTTTCATACACAGGGTTGTATCGTGGGGTGGGGTGGGGTGGGGTGGGGTGGGGTGGAGGAACATTGTTATAAAACGTGAAACCCCCTGGACTTTGCAGCATGAGTCATCTGTGACTGTGGTGAGGTCAGCAGACCCTGACTGCACAGGAGCTCAGAAAGAGCAGAGGTAGGCGTGCAGTAAGAAGAGAAGCCGCATGGCTCAGAGAGAAAAAAACAAAAACACCAGACAGCACAGATTAGGCAGCTGACTAGCCAAGCTCCAGAATGACCCCACAAGCTTTCCAGACACAAATCAATCAGGTCAGATAACCAGAAAGGTGACTGTACAAAGGGCTGCTGGAGAAAAAATGTGGAACTGGTTTAAAATTCTGCCCATGCCTTTTTTTTTCCCCCCTCACCAAAAACAATGAGAGTTGCTTGATTGCATCATGAGAGAGGAAAAAAAAGCTACTGTTAAGGACGGCAAACAGAGACAGTGAGGTATTAAAAAATAATTCATTTATTTGTTTAACTGTAAAAATTTACCAAGTTTCCGCCAGAGGTCAGACCTCCATGCTAATTGGGTGAGGTTGCAGAAATGAGGAAACCCCCATCCCTGTCCTTACAGAACATGATTAGAGAACAGATTGGTCCATAAGTAAGGTGCCATGGAAGTCCAGTTCAGAAGAACTTACAGAGAAGGAAAGGCACAGGACAGAGACCAGCAGCTGATTTCAAACAGCTGGAAGAGAAGTCAAACAACAGAGTGTGTACAAACCGAACCAAGGGGAAGAAAAGACTGTCTCTAGGGCCAAAAGATAGGAAATAGGCAAACCCAGCAAAATAAAATAATAAGCACAGTAATTAAGGTTAGAAAGACAGAACCAGAGAGGGGTAAATGGAGACTGCGGAAGGCTCCACTTTGTTACGTGAGTCGTCAGCCATGATGGCTACTGCTTAGCACCTGTAAGCAGATAGCATAGATGACATGCTATGGGGATTACACACACTCAATTCGGGAAAATTGGCATAAAAAAGGACTATAAAGCATTTCATTAGAAACCCATATTAGCCTGATATGGTGGCTTTATTATTTACATGTCTTGTTGCTGGGACAAAAAGGATTGTTTTGGCTCATGGTTTCAGGGTAGTCTATCATGGTGGGAGGAGCTTAATGCAGCCACATTGATGGATTCTTTGCTCCCTCTCTCCTTTTATTCAGTCCTGGACCTCCAGCCCATGGCATGGTGCTGCCCACCATGGTGGGAGGGTCTTTCCCACCTCAGTCACCCTCATCTAGATACCCTTCACAGACCTGCTTAGAAGTTTGTTTCCATGGTGACTCTAAACCCCACTAGGCTGACAACCAGAAGCACAGAAACAGAAGACTCCAGTCTTATTATTCAAGAGACAGAAGCAGGAGAATTGTGAATTTAAGCCCAGATTTTTCTATATTAATTAAATGTTAAGAAAAACTTTGAGGAGCTGGAAGTGGTGGCACAGACCTGTAATCCCAGCACTCAGGGAGGCAGAGGCAAGTGGATCTATGTAGGTTCAAGGCCAGCCTGACACAAACTGAGTCCAGGCAGGACAGACAAGGCTACACAAGAAACCCTGTCTGGAAAAAGGAAAAGAAAAGAGAAGTACTTTGAACATAATGTGTTAAATACAAGTTTGTCTGGTTTTTTAAATTTTTACTGTGGCTACCAGAAAATTTGAAGCTTTATGTTTGCAATTTGTATTATATTTTTATTAGGGAATAACTTTAAAAATCTTTCAAACCCAACAACTAAGACAGTATATTACTATAAATAATATCCTTAGGTTGAAATATGAATCTACAAATTCTATGTGGTAGCACATGCCAGTAATCCCAGGACTTGGGAAGTCAAGGCAGAAGGACTGTTAATTTGTGGCCAGTTTAGGCAACTTAGCAAGTCCCTGCTAATAAACAAACAAACAAACAACAAACAAACAAAAAAGCCCCAATATTGCTCACATCCTGCAAAAATACAATTACATAGGGCCAAAACTATATCCATTATATTAACAGTCTTACGGGAAGCAAGGCAAAGAGGCATAAAAGGCAAGAGCAGATGTGGTGTTGTGTGGCTGAACAACAAACAACTGCTGGTCACAAGCATGGGATCACTACACAGGTGGTGGCCTGTCTCTCTATGTCTGTTTCCCCACATTAAAATGGGACACTGTCACCTTCCACCTGCTTGTATTTTGAGTTTCCAAAGCTCCTCGTTTAGTGCCTCATTTGAACCTAGAGGTTTAAGCAGGTCAAAAATTTTACACTGTCCCTGCCTTATTGCTTTTGTTTGTTTGTTTGTTTGTTTAGGTAAATGAACTAAAGAAAATTAAATTCATTCACACATAGCCCTTTGAATCTGATTCTCCAAGTGCAGGCCCACCGTTCTTGCCTCACTTCATACCATCTCCCTTGCCCAAATATTTCTTGTTCGAAGCCTAGTCTTGCCGTTTATTTTGCTCTTGCTGCGCACAGCCCAGGTTCTGTGAGGACACTGTACCCAGGTTCACCTTTGTAGCCACCATCCAGCGCTCTTCATGCTGTCTAAACTCGGAATCAAGACTGCAGCCCAGGGGGGCACAATAAGAAGGTACAGGAACCCCCATTTCCAACTGCCACAAACTTCAAGGCAGGAAGGGCCGAAGACAGAAAAATACAGTCAGAGGAGCCTGACAATTTGTAGTACAGCCTCTAGGCAAATGTTTTTAGCAGGTTATACAACAGACTGTGACATTGACTACTCCTGCCTTCCAAGACATCTTTGATCCATCTCCAGATGCTATCAAGGCTGGTGGGCTGTACTGAGGAAGCATTCTACCTCCCTGGGCCTTTCTAAACAACGTGTAACCCAATCTTACACAGACCCTAATCCGGAACGATGCAATAAGTCGTTTCCGTGAATTTTTTAAGACCAGAGAAAACAAGATACTTCTTTTCCTAATGATTGTTTCTGGTGCATTATTAGGGACCAAGTCTACCTGACTCAGTGTCTAACCCAAAGCACCTGGCAAAGCTGTCACTTAGTAAACACATGCCTAATGACTCTTCAGCCATCATTTGACTGGTCAGTTTTCTCTAGGAAGAAGTGGGTCAAATGTTGTAAGTACGGAGGAATTACAGTGATGGTGCCACTTAACTGTGTCTCTTACCTATCTACGGTAGTGGAGAAAGGCTGCTCTATGTACATTCCAACCAGTGTCTACAGAAAATTCCTGGGTAACATGGACACTAAAATGCCCTTTGCTTAGCCTCAAGATTAAATCCCAGTCAGGGATACTCTAGAACCTAGCCTACACCAACATTTATAATCAACAAACAGGAATCCTCTTGGCTACGGAGGATAGCTATCTTAAAAAGCCTCTTTCCTTCCTTCCTAACCTAACACGTAAAGCTCACTTGGAACTCTAAGGTCCTGTGAGAGTAGAGAAGTAAATGGTAGCTACTGACACCACAGCTGAGACAGTGGCTTTTCCACCTCCAGAGAAATGAGTCTCCAGCAGAAAATCCACTTGCCACCAGATACCTGCCATTCACAAAACCAGCTGAGGCCAAAGCTACTGCTATTTCAAATGTTCTCTTTCTGTGTCTCTGTCTCCCCCTCCCACACCTTATGTGTGTGTCCCTTACATCTCTCTCTCTCTCTCTCTCTCTCTCTCTCTCTCTCTCTCTCTCTCTCTCTCTCTCTCCTCTCTTTGTCCCTCCTTTTGTTACAGATTTGGTTATAGGTTCATTGAGAGTGGAAGTAGGCAAACACAGAATGTTTGTTAAGGCCTGAAGACAATCTTTTCTTTAAGACAGGGTCCCTAAATGGCCTGGAACTTTGCACACAGGCCAGGCTAGGTGGCTGGCAAACTTGCAGGGATCCACCTGCATCTGTCTTCCATCTCCCTACTGGTGGGATTACAGGTGTGTGCCACTGTATTTCTTACATGGGTTATTGGATTCGAAGTCGGGCCTTCATTGCTTGCAAGGCAAGTGTTGATGAGTGGAGCCATCTCCCTGTCCTCCGTTTGTTCTCTTGCTACCTTCCTCCCTTTGCCCTTAAAACTCTCCCTGTCCTCTCCCAACCTATTTCTAATCATGCTCTCCCTTTTTATTAGCGGTTTGAAACTCAGCAACCTCAGAAAAATCACTACTTTTAAGTCCAGAAATTTGATTAAGAAAGTTTTCATGTCTTTTCCTCGGGAATTCAACAACATCCACTTTTTTTTTTTCCTGTCTGGAGGCTATAAGCTCATTATTGCCAGTCTTTGATTTATCTAGGTCATTTCCCTCAAAAGAGCTGATATGTGGCCCTATGAATCAGCTAGTAGACTCAGTCTCTTTTCTGGCTATCATTAACCCTCTGATCCTGATCCAGTGACTCATGCAGGGTTCTAACTCTCTCTGCTGAGAAATGTCTTGTTAAATAGGCAGCCATCTAAAAATGAACTCAATTAATACTTTTAAACAGTTATGGAATGCCTGTTATATAATTATGAATATCACACTCCAGGAGATGGGTATGAAGAGCTCTGCTATTTGGAAGACAGTAGTGAATGACCTAACGCCCATAAAAAGGTCATAGATGGGCCTACTATGTTCTACCAACTATGGTGAGGGTTACAGGAAGACGACACTCCCAAATAATCTCTTAGCTTGACATAAAATTAGAGAGGAAAGAAGCCAAAGACGTCCAGTGAGGACCCTAGGGACTAAGGCAGGTATTTAAATTGTAATACTAAGTCCTTTATTCACATTTCCCCAGGAATTGTTCCTTAAACAAAGATGGCAGGATAGGTAATAAGTAAATGAATGAATAAATGAATATTTCTGATATGTGGCACAAAAATCATATTATTAACAGCCCATTTTCTTCGTGCCTGTTGTAGAGAAAGCAGAAAACGGTCTACAGCTGTAACGGTTGAAACAATCCTCATGTGGCCACCGAGAACAGACTACATACTCTCATCTAAGAAAGGCCAGTCTCACCTCCAGGCTCGGGCTCAGAAGCATGTCACTGTCCAGGCAGCAAACAGGAACGGGAATATATGACTTGGGGCGTTCTGAGTTTTTGTTTCTTTCAATTATTCAAAGAATTGGTTTTGAATGATCATGTGTTTGATCCAGGACCAAATTCTACCAATGATTACCAGTTTGACCTTGTACAAATAAATGATGTGGCATTTCTTTCAGAATGTAGTTCTGTCTCTATTTTTCTTTCTGTAAAAATGTCTTAATTCAGATTAAAATTAGATTATCCTTTGGAATGAAAAATAAGAAATCGTTTCAGAGCGGTAAGACATTGCTCCAACAACAACAGTAATTAAGGATAAAAATTAGGACTGAGAGGCTGGTTTCTTTGGTACATGCTGTAGAAGAAATATCCTGAGCTACAACATAGAGTCACAGGCTAACAAAGGAGATCTGAGGTAGAAAGTGGCCACACAGTGTGGCGTCCCCACATTCATCTTGCCTCCATTAGCCATATGTTGACTGTACCATTAACACTTCAACACGATACAAAAATTAACTCAGAATGGAACTGGCAACAAAAGCTAAAAAACTTAGAAGAAACTTTAAATAGGCTCTATGTGCCACTTACACTTCCTGTGGGACATTTCCAGGGAAATGCTTCCCATGCTTCCCTGCTGGATAAAGCAAGAAGGAAAGGTCTTCAGCACATCATAAGGCAAGTATTGAGGAATAGGAGCGCAGGCTGTCCGTGGTGTTCTAAGCTTAATCCTTATAACCACATTTTAAAAAACATTCCTCAAAGCTTGTATTTCCCCCATCTCTGTCTTTTGGTTGTGAGCCTAACCTTTAACGGCTGAGCCATCTCTCCAGCCCTCCCATCTCTGTCTTTTAAGTAGACAATCAAGGCATTATCAGAAAATTGGCTCTCAAATTGATTATATCTTAAACAAGCAAGCAAACTCACTAAATATGCAGAACCTCACACATTAATGCTCATTCCTATAGTGTAAATACCAGAAAGACAGATGAATTAGTACACACTAGTATCAGATGTCTTTTTTAAATAAATACTTTTAAAATGTTATGAATGAGTGTTTTCCCTGCCTACATGTCTGCAAACCACATGTGTAGAGTACCCTCAGATGTCAGAAGAGGCCTGGGATCCCCTAAAATAGGAGATCCTTCTCCCTAGTCCTCCTTCCAAATGGTAACTCAGCCAGAATTAAAGGCATGACCATCTTAAGGGGAGTAAAGTCTCATAGCTAGGTCCTTTTTTCAGTTGTGTTAAGTCCTTTAATGCACAGTGCCATATTCCAGAAACCCCACATGCGTCATCTCAACTGGGAATGACCTCTCTAGATGACCATTCACCACTGGACTAAGCAGAGAATTATATTACCCAGCCTGATTACAGTGACATCATTATGCTGACAAGCTCTCTGTTAGATATCTGCTAATCTACTTTTTCAGTAGATTGTCAATAAGGGTGGACTAAATGTCATTATATTGTAACAACATCCATTACAGAAAACCACGGGTTTAATAAGATATAAAAAGGAAAACATTCAAGCAGGAAGGAAACCATTTGGCATTAGATAGTCCCAAGGTAATGACATTTCAATCTCAAAGATAAATTTATCTTGAAAGCTATTGTGGTATCTGCTTGGATGTGGGCAGTAAGAAATAGTTAATACTTCTGATATCTAACTTCAAGTATTTTCCCTTTAAATAAGAAAGCTTCTATGAGATATATGCAAGGTTTATAACATAGGGATGCTTTACCACCTGGCCTGTATTTGAAATAGTTACATAGGATATTAAAATGTCTTACCCCATAAAACACAAACACACACCTCACTAGGTAATAGATCTAAATCCATCATTTGTCACCTATTCAAGTCCACTTGAAAAAAAAAGACATTTATGTGAATAAACAGCAGAATTTTGCTTTTAGCCAGGCAATGGTGGCATACACTTTTAATCCCAGCACTCGGGAGACAGAGGCAGATGGATCTCAGAGTTTGAGGCCAGCCTGGTCTACAGAGTGAGTTCCAGGACAGCCAGGGCTACACAGACAAAAGCTTCTGTCAAACCACGCCCCCAAAAAACCAAAACCCCCAAAACAGTATATCTATGCCATTTTATTAAAATTAAAAATAACAAATATAATTTTTAAACATGTTATTCTATATAAGACTCAGAATAATGGCT
This sequence comes from Acomys percivali, assembly GCA_907169655.1. Lineage (NCBI taxonomy): Eukaryota > Metazoa > Chordata > Mammalia > Rodentia > Muridae > Acomys > Acomys percivali. The sequence continues at coordinate 28,227,990 of OU015745.1, forward strand.
ATAACCCTGAATTGCATAATGAATAATTACTAATTTCTCAAATTTAATTCTCTAAACATTTATTAAAGTCACACTACATACATTATTTTCTGTGTTAAATACTTGAACAAAAGGAAGACCATCATTCTTTTTTCTTTTTTTTTTATTTATTAATTTATTCAGATTACAACTCCCATCACCTGTATCCTCCCGTTCCTCCCTCCCATTCACTTTCATCCTATTTCCCTCCCTTAGGTCTATGACCAAGGGGGACCTCCTCCCCACTATATGGTCATAGGCTATCAGGTCTCATCCTGGTAGCCTGCTTATCCTTTCTTTGAGTGCCACCAGGCCTCCCCACCAAGGGGAGGTGAAGACCATCATTCTTATATGTAACTACCAACATTAATTTTAGTCACTAAAAATATAAGTATTTACTTACTAACTGAACTATTGTACCAGCTTACCTTAAAATCTACAGATCTGAAAAAAAAATAAATGGCTTGAAACAGAATACAAGTGTGACATACAAAAACTCTCATACGGTTCCAGGTGTCCTACTCTAACCCTGGGTTATTGGATGTGGTGGATTTTGTATGACAAAGCCAACTAAGACAGGAAGATGATCCAAGGAGCCCTGCCATATCAACACACTCGTTAAAACAGAAGCCCCTCTTTTCCTGCTGGTGAGAAGAGAGACTCAGAGATCTAGAGCACAGGACGATGTGAGATGGACACACCCACATGTAAAGAAATGTAGGTAGCCTCCAGATGCCAAAGTGGTTGCTGGCCAATTTCAGTCGATAACCACAAGGTACAGAATTCTGCCAGCAAGAATGAGCTTAGGAAACAGATTTCCCCAGCACCTTCAGAACTCACCCAGATACCTCAATTTTGGCTTTGTGCGACTCTAAGCACAAAACCTACACACATTATGTCTGACTGCAGAGCTGTGGGCTAGTAAACAGGTGGCACACGGCAAAAGAACTACACAAACATTGGCAACATTGGAAGCCATGGAACTGCAGGACTTTATCACACACCCCAAGGTGGGTAGGTCTGCGGTAGGACAGGGTCTACACCATGCTAGAGTTCTCCTAGGAGTATAGGAGAACTCATGTTCTCCCAGAAATCTTACAAGAGAAAACTTTGTAATGCAGTTATGTAAACAGTGCAACAAAAGGACTTCTACATCACAGTTTGTCTTTCTTTTCCTGGATAAGGCTTCCTGATGTCAGATTGTCCTTCCTTCGTTTTCCCAGACTTCCAGAAACACCCCTAGAATGCGTGGATCTTTACTTTTGCTCTGCAGCTTTATCAATCACTGAAACATTAGTTAGTTGTCCATTATATCAAACATCGAGTATAAATAAAAGACTCTAGTGTTCAGGAAGTGGAAGTTACCTCAGGCCACATTGGGGTGGGGGGGTAGGCGTATCAGGAAAATAATACTTGGAAAATCTTCTTCAGGCTTTTTGACAGGAAGGTCTACACTAGGGTCAATAACGGTGAAAGCAGGATTCTGCTTCTGGATACCAAAGTCCTTATTTCTTTTGCTTAACAGAAAGCAAATTCCTAGTCCAGTGCAACAGCCAGTGCTTGAGCTGGCATTCTCAGGTTAAACCGAATGACTGAAACCAGACTGCTCAGACAGTTCAATTACGTTGTCAAAGACACAAGCAGTTCCTTCTCAGCTTGCAACAGTGTCTGGAAATGGGGTAAACAGACGCATTTCAAAAGGGCTGACCATAGCTTCAGAAACAGCCAAGCGCCTACACTGTGCTTACTGCTGCCTTGTAATGCTCAAAATCAGGAAAGGCTTTTAAAGGAAAATCAAGTTCATGCTTAACTACAGCGGTAGCACAGCTCTCATTTAAGTTTTGTTATTTTGCTTTTGAAAAGGGTTTCGTGTGTCCTTAAAAAGGATTTCTGTTCCCTAGTAATTATGAGACTATCTACACCTCTGTTTATCGGGGGATTTCTTTTTGTCCTTGTTTATTTTGATATCAGAGTAATTTGACCTTAAAAATGAATTTTGAGATTCTCTTTCTCTTAAATTTTTTTTAACTCTTTAAATGTTTAGTAGATGTCAACAGTGAAGCCATCTGGTCCTGAGCTTTTCTTTAGCAGGATGTTATTGCTTATGAATTCAGTCTTATTAGAACTTATTAGCCTGTTCAGGTTTTCTATTTCTTCATGAATCAGTCTTGATAGGGCATATGTGTCCAGGAATTTACCCATTTCTCTATTTGTATATACATATATACATATCCATATATATGTATATGTGTACATGTATATATATGTATATACTCATAGCTCTATTTGTATATATAACATGTATAGACACATACATACACTTTCCATACTTTCATTGACAATCTCTATGTAAAGAAAATGTGTTCTCATATTTTCCTTTATTCACTCAGTAACTAGAACATATTTTAAATAGTTACAAACAGCAGAAGCTGGTGACACAAACTTGACAGTAACATCTAGGAGCAGAAGTTTTGTAACTAACAAGATAAATGAAAAGCCATTTGCTTTCAACTTCGAGAAAATGTCATTTGGAACTGGAGTATTGAAAATGTTCTCCCAGAGCTCTGGACTGGTCTCAGACACCTGGGTGCTCTTCTGAGCCACCCCCTGGCCTGCTGTGGGATTCTGAGAACAGCCAGCAAGAGTCAGCCCTTTAATACAAAAAACACTTAACTACATGCTTAACCAATTCATTTCTGTTTAAATCATTTGCATGTTTTCCCCTCTGTTATGGAGGAAGGTTTATAGAATGGTAAGTGTGAAAATAGGAAGAATATAGAGGAAGTTATTTTTGAGTATATGTGAAAACTGATGATGATCTGGGATAGAGAAAAATGAAAGAACAAATACAGGGGCATAAAAGATTTGATTCTTGTTAAACTAGGTGAAATGAATGAGGACAGGGAATCTAAAAGTGACCTCAAAGTTTTCTCATGGCTGAATGGAAGGCAACAGCATTTATTAAGATGGTAATAAGGTATTAATATCTTAGTTTCCTTTCTGCCGCTGACATAAAAGGCCTGGAAGAAGTAACCTAAAGAAGAAAAAAGTTTATTTGGCTCACATTTTAGGTTACAATCCATCACTGCAGGGAAGTCAGGTTGGCAGAAATTTGAAGCAGCCTGTTATACGACATCCACAGTGAAGAGGAGGGTGCATGAGAGGTGGGATGGTTCAGCTGGTAAAGAAACTCGCCATCAAGCCTGGTCATCTGAATTCAATCTCTGGGACTTACACGATAGGAAAACAAAAGAATCAATTCCCATTATTTGTCCTGTGACCTGTACACATACACATATACACATGTGTATATACACTAACTACATAAATAAATGTTTTTAAAAGTAGAAAGCAATGAATCAATCAATAAGATAGTGCTCACCTTGTCCCCTCTAGTTTATACAATTCATAAATCTCTGCCTAGGGAATTGTGCCATCCACAGTGGGCAGGTCTTCTTATGCCAGTGTCAGCGCCATCACAACAGTTCCTCACTGACATTCTCAGAGGCCTTTTCAGGTGACTCTAGATTGTCAAGTTGACAGTTAAAACCAACCACCACAAAAATTGTCTTCATTTTTTGTTATTGCTGCCATAATAAAATACTCTGACAAAAGCAACTTAAGGGAGAAAGGGTCATAGTTCATCATTGTGAGGCACTTAAGATGGCAGGAACTTGAAGCAGCTAGTCACATTACATCCACAGACAAGATCTGAGAGCAACGAATTGATGTAAGTATATTAACACTCAACTTGCTTTTTCCACTCTTATACAATCCAGGACCCTCTACCCAGAGAATGATGCCATACACAGTAGGCAAGTCTTCCCACCTCAATTATCATGTTGAAGATAAACTCCCACAGACGGTCCACAGGACAATTGAAACTAGACATCCTTACTTCTTGATCATGCAAGACTGAGACTTCCTTCCCAGGTGACACCAGATTGTATTAGGTTGACATGTATATAAGAAATGTAAGTAGAGCCTTTCCTTGTGGAGACAGGGCTGAAACAGAAGGGCAATCACAAGGTCTAGGTCTGTCTGAGCTACAAAGTGAACTCAAGGCCAGCCTGAGCAACTTAATGAGAACTTCTCTAAAAGAAAACAGAATAAAAGGTGGGTTAGAGATGTAGCTAAAAGAGCCAACATTTGTCTTGAATGTGTGAGGGCCAGGGGCTGCATCCCTAGGACTTCACCAAGATGTGATGAGGGGATAGGCACAGAAGGAAAAAGAGAAAAAGAAATATAACTAGGAAACATCATGTAAATAGCTAAAATTCAAAGAATAAGTCATATTGAAGAACTCTTAGAAATAATAGAATAAAAATGGTAAGAACTCTATGGAAATCACTGAAATTACTCAAGAAAAGCTTTTATGGAGAAGAGAAAACAGGCTCATATCTGAACCCAGAGGAATTTCAAAATTTAGAGATCAGGTAGAGAGCGTGTTTAAGTAGGGAAGGGTATTAAACGTGAGCCACCACCAAGGCAGTGAAAAAGGATCAGATGCCTAGCTGGGCTCAATGCTGCTGACAGAACAAGTTTGGTGGTGGAGAAACCAGCACAAGATTCATACAAATGGAGGTGATGGTCCTTTAAAAAGCTCCATTAGCATCATAGGAATGAACAAAGACTGCACTTACCTTTTAAAATAAGGCAAATAGGTCTACTTAAATGAGCAAACTAAACACACAGCTGGATGCTCAAAGCCTGCAAGTTTGAGGCTATGCTGGATCCCATGGGAAACTCAAGGCCAACCTGAGCTAATAGCAAGACCCTGTCTCTAAAGCAACAAGTAATTGTGTACACACAAAACAATGAGATGATCATACAAGACTGAGAAGGACTAAATTGCATGGCAGGTGCATCTTAGAATTTTAGAGAAAGGTAAAAAAAAAAAAAAAAAAGTGGTTAGGGATTTTAAAAAAATGGTAAAGTAAAGGACTTTTGAGAATGACCAGTTAAAGCAGTTAAAATCATCAAGGGGGGAAAAAGTATGGGGAAAAAAATCAATGATAAGAGCAAACTGATTTCAAGAGAAAATGCTTAGTTCTTCCAGATCAAAGTACTCATATTACTAAGTTTCCTTGTTACAGCTGAAGTTCCCAACAGAACAAAGGAAAATTCAGCCCATTACTGAGACCAAATGTTCTCTAATGATGGTCTACCTACCCAGGAAAGGGAACTAAACACACACTGACCCCCAGATTCAAAGATAACCCAGATGCCATGGTGTGCTTTGAAACTATCTAGTTGCCAAAATGGGTCTAGTGATGCCAGTCATCTTTCCCTACCTGACATGCTCAGCTGCAGCTGTTACTGCTTAAAATGAAACCATTCCTATGTCAAGAGTTTCCTTTGATTAAAAGGAAATGCCAATACTAATATCCACTGAGTCTGGAGCATAAGTGAAAGTTTTATTCTCCAAAAGTTGTCTTTTATGTCAAAGAATCCTGCTATGCCATTGTCCCCAAAGACCAGCAGAGTCTGGACAGCAGCAAGACAGAATACCAGAGCTGGAAAAATACCACCAAGATCAATTTGATGTTAACTTACTAAGGAAGACACAGAAACCAAAAGAAAGGAAGTGATAATTTCAAGGCCAAAGAGATCCTGAAAGACAAGAAAGGATAGGAGGATGGTTAACACAACTTGGAAAAGAAGAATCTCAGCATTCTACTGGTAAAGAAAGTCATTAAGATGAGGAAAATGGGAAGAGGCTTATAGAGCTACTTTAAGGTCACCAACGGTACCGTGATCTTTCAGGAAACTTAAGAAGTACTCCAAGAAAAATTAAATTAAATTAAATTAAAAACAAAAACAAAAAGTACTCCAAGCGGGGCGAAGTGGCACTCACTTTTAATCCTGACACTGGGCCAGGCTGGTCTACAAGGTGAGTTTCAGGATAGCCAGAGCTACAGAGTAAAGCCCCATCTCAGAGAGAGAGACACAGAGACAGAGACAGAGATGAGACAGAGAAGAGACAGGGAGATAGAGACAGAGAGACAGACACAGGGACAGAGGCGGGAGGGGGAGAGAGGGGAGGGGAGTACAAGGGAGGGGAGAGAAGGAGAGGGGAAGAAAAAAGAAGGAAGAAAAGAGAGAGAAAGAGAGACAGAATGAATGAATAAATGAATGATTCCAGTCATCTCAAAGTCTGATTCAATATACTTCTAAATCTCCTGAAGGTACTAAATTGTCAATCTGTAAGTATTTACTGTACGAAGAAATGTCCTAGGTCAAGAAAATGTCGGAGAAATGATAATTAGTTGAGTTAAGTTTAAGATATAAATATAATAATAAACAGAGAACTGGAAGAAAACTTTCATACTTGAAAAAAAAAAGACTGAAGCATTTGTGGGACCTGAACAATAGAGAAGGTTGATCCAGCCAGTGTTTATCTACACCTGGTTACATAACAACTACCCAGAAATCTTTTTAAAAGAAAACGCGGGTTCAGCAGAGAAGTGAGATAGAAACTGGAAATCCTTTATTAAAAAAACAACACTGTGTGGATTTTTTAATGCACAGCTAAATTTGGTAACTGGCGGCTTGGATAACAATTAAGACCTTTTTCACTCCTAAGAATTTCTTATTCTCAGCAAACAATGAACTGTCTGAAGTATTGTATTTAAAATTCAAGGGTTCAAGGACTCAAAACCTTTAGGGTAGTTAGCCATATTACTTAATCTTCTAAGAACTCTTTGATTATGCTACTCTTTTGATAAAACAATAAGAACAAAAATAAAACCAACTCATGGTATGGCTGTCTTTCAAGGATCTTTTCACCTTTGAACCTGCCTAATTTCTGAATTTGTCCTTTGCCAATTCCTTTCCATATAGCATATAATCACAGCATCATATCATAACATCTACCTTTAAATACACAATTCTTGCTTTTTCACTTTTATGTTATTCACTTGGACTGGAATGATTAAACTCTTGTGCATACCACTATTGTCCATTGTCAGTCTGAAGAAAATGTATTCATCCTTCGAAGCTACCCAGATTCTCTCATCCAGCCTGATGTCATAGAAGTTATAGTCTCACGTCTTACACTTGGGTCTTTAGTACAGTCTGAGTTGATTTTTGCACATGGTATGAGATAAACATCCCACATCAGATCTGGCTTGTACAATCCCATTTCCCCACCACTTATTCACTGAAGACACTGTTCTTTCCTCACATGTGTTCTTGGTGCCTCCAAGGAAAACCAAGTAACTATAAATGTATGTTTTATTTCTGGATTTTCTGTCTTACTCTGCTGGTTTATATATGTTTTATGTCAGTATCATACCATTTTGATCACAATAGCTTTATATTTTGAAGTTAGGAAGTGTGATGTCTCCATATCTGTTATTTTATTCTCAGGATTGAATGTTCAGGGACTTTCTGTGGTTTTGTAAGTATTATAGAACTTCCTATTTCTGTGAACAGTGACATTGGAATTTTAAAAAGGACAGCATTGGATCTATACATTGTTTTGGGTAGTATAAAATGTAACAGCATCCTTTCAATCCATGGGCACAGTATACATTCAAATATTCTTTTGCCATCTTAAACTTCTTTCTTAAACGTTTTCAAGTTTCTGACATATAGGTCTTTGTCCCTTTTGCCAAACTCGATCATAGGCTTTTAAAAAATACTAGTGTATACAATTCTTTCTTTCTTTCTTTCTTTCTTTCTTTCTTTCTTTCTTTCTTTCTTTCTTTCTTTCTTTCATTTTTGAGACAGGGTTTCTCTGTGTAGCCTTGGCTGTCCTGGACTCACAAGCTGTGGAATTATTTTGTTAAAGTCTTTTTTTGTATAGTTTGTTGACAGAGTTTAGAAACCTCATTGGTTTTACAGTCTACACTTTATTGAATTTGTTTACCAGATCTTTTGTGTGTTTGTTCTGACAGAATTATTAAGCTTTTTAAATATATAGGAAGGAATCATGAGCAGAGATAATTTCACTTTTCTCTTTCCTACTTACATTTTTTTTTCTTGTTTCTGCCTAATTGCTCCTAGTAGGACTTCTAGTACTATGCTGAACTTGTTTGGTTGGTTGGTTGGTTGGTTTTATATTTTGTTTGTTTGTCTTCCAAGACTGAGTTTCTCTGTATAACACTCTTGGCTTTGTAGACCAGGCTAGCCTTGAACTCACCAATATCTGTCTGCCTCTGCCTCCCAAATGCTGGCATTATAGGTGTGTCCCACCATGCCGGACCACTGAACAGAAGTTTTAAGAGCAGACTGCCTTGTCTTATTCCTGATCTTAGACAAAAATGTTTTGCTTTTTAATCATTGCCTTTACAATATTATTCTAGGTGTGGACTTGTTGCATATAAGCTTGATCATGTTGAGATATTTTCATACTAAACCTAATTGTTGACAGTTTGGATCATGGAAAAAATGTTAAATTTTGTAAAATGTTTTTCCTATATTTACTGAAATTATCCTATATTTTTTGGCTTTCATGATGTATCACATTCATTGTTTTACACATTTTAAAATTTCATTGCATCCATGGGATAAATTTACTTGATTATAATGACTTTGCTGATATACTGTTGAATTTGGCCTGCTAGGAATTTGTTGAGGCTTTTTCTATCTACATTTAGTAGAGGCATTGTCCTATAATTTTCTTGTCTTGTAATTGAGTTTGATTTTGCTGCTTTCTCTTGATTTTTTGAAAGTTTTTTTTTAAAGCTATCCTTACCTGAAAACACAAGGTAGACATGATGATGAAGGGTCCCGCAAGAGCAGCAGCCTTTATCCAGGCTCTTTATGATATAAGCATGAGGGCCCACAAGACATTCATTACAGTGCTGCGAGAGTTTCAGAAAGATTCCATCACTTTTAGGGTTTTTTTTTCCCTATGTATCATGTTAAGCATAGAGGCTTTCTACGTCTCAGAGAAGTTCTCAGAGGAAAGAGCCAACATTTGTATTAACCTCAGTTCTTCCCTTGACCTTTCCTACCTTCAATGGCTTGGTCCACCAGCCTCCAGAAGAAAGCAGAGCTCCAACTTTAATCTAACCATTAGTGGTGGTAATCTTAGAAAGGCATACTTATTAAAATGAAGAATTGTACAAACTATATAACTAAGAGGAGTAAGAATCATTAAACGTTGTAGTGATGGGGGCTGGAGAGATGGCTCAGCAGTTAAGAGCACTGGCTGCTCTTCCAGAGGTCCTGAGTTCAATTCCCAGCACCACCATCTATAATGAGATCTGGTGCCCCCTTCTGGCGTGCAGGCCTCCATATAAGCAGAACACTGTATACATAATAAATAAATCTTAAAAAAAAAAAAAAAAAAAAAACATTGTAGTGATGTAAAATTTTAACTTCAAGATCATAAAAAAATTTAAACAAAGTAGCCCAATAGACTTTGTCAAGAGGCAGATAAGAACCTCTGAAATACACAAATCCAAATCCTTTATAAATACATTTAAAATATATATTAAGGAGAACAGTGAAGAGTGGCAGCACCCAGTCAAAACTCATATTCTGACTTCTAAGCCCATTACTCTTTCCTGTATAATTAACGACTAACACGTGAGAAAAACTAACATAAAAAGGTACGCAATACGTAAATAATATATTGTGAGACTTATGAAAGTTACAAGATCAAACAGCACCAATGGGCATGCTAAGTAATTTTAAGCTTCTCATACAGATTTTATCCACCTGTATTTTAAGTACCTTTTAGTAACAAGGGAATATTTACTTCCTGAGCTAGCTTGTGATAGCATCTAAGAAAGGTCTTCATAACACCTCACTTTGCAGAAAAGAGTTAGGAGGCATGAGATTGCTGGCCTTGGCTGCCAAGTGGTAACCTAGATTCCATGAGGGGTGAGGCCATTCTCAGAACTCCAGAGAGTGGCTTGCTTTGGCTGTGACGTTTGTACAACGTGGTCTGTGCTGAACATGTGCTTTCCTGAGGGTCTGAGATGCTGGTGTACACGAGACAGACTGTGTCTACATGGTGAGCCTTGGCAATGACTTAGCACACTGGGTCTCTAAGGAGCTTTCCTAGCATGTAACATGGAACCAAGCTCATATCATAACTTGCTTTGGGGGAGATAAGTGAGTCCTGGAAGCTTGCACATGGTTTTCTCTATGCCTTGTCCATGTGTCTCTCCTTTTTTGTTATCTTTGCTTTTTATCCCTTCACTGTCATGAATTCAGTCCCAGTGGCCACATGCTGAGTCCTGCTGTCCACCAGAGTTGGTTGTAAGGATGCCACAGTGAGTCAAATTCAGACTTCCTTAGTCTCTTCCCTCAGCTCCAACCTTTTGAAACTCAGACACAACGTTGATACCTACAAAATTTGGGCTCAGGAATTGTGTAACAATTTTTAAAAATCAAACACACACACACACACACACACACACACACAAATCTCATATTGTTCTAAGTAAGTTTATGATTTTTTGTTTTGGGCTATTTTCACAGCTATCATTGGGCACATGTGACCCAGAGGCCACCAGTTGGACATGCCTACAGGCTTAGAACAGATGCTGAAGTTAACAAAAACAACCAAGACACACAGGAAGAAGGAACAATAGAAACAATACAGGAAAGCTCTTAAAACAAAGTAATACTTGACTTGGGCCTTGAAGAAAGAATGACACAGACAAGTAGGGAAATAAATTACAAGTAAATCCATTTAGGGAATCAAGGACGAAATTTGAAAGCAGACAAAGACTGAGCATAGAGGAAGGAGGCATGCACGGTGCCTAAGGGATGAATTACATAACTACTGAGAAAAATACTTCTGGGATTCTGATTCTCTGGTTTTCAAGCACAGATTTTTTTAAAAAATTAGCTGAACCAACTGAACTCTAGCAGAAAGGCGGAGAACACCATCTCTGAGTCTAACAGGACTGATCAACTGAACAGCCTCCTCGAGCACTCTTTTAGAAGATGCATGATTTGCATTAACAACAACAACAAAAATACAAGGGGCTAAAAGCTCAACCATCTAAAATTAACAACCTAATTACTATAATGCGCACTAAAATTAGGGATGCTGAAAAGCAAATCCTTTTAGTTACCTTTTATTGGAGAAGTGCTAAATACCTGGAAACAATAGCTCATTCCTTCTGAAACCAAAGAGTACTATATTACGTATGCCACTTTCCTTTAGAGCAGATCCTCTTGTGATTTCACATTATAAACCCACTTGTTGCACTGTATTGAGAAGACAATTGCATTTGCATGCAAGAAAATCAGATTTTTTTCTTTTCCACATTTATTTATTTATTTACTTACTTACTTACTTACTTATTTGTTGGAGGGGCATACCGTGTCACACAGGTGAGCAGAGAACAATCTGTGGAAGTCAGTTCTCTCCTTCCACTATGTGACTCTTGGGACTGAACTCGGGTTGTCAGGCTTGGCAATAAGGGCCTTTGCCAACTGAGGCATATCATCAGCCCTATTTTGTGTGTGTCTGGTGGGGGTTGGCTAAAACAAATGTTTGTTTTTATGTGTAACTCAGCTTCTAGGACAACCCTTCATTCTAGCTGTGTGCACTAAAGCAGGGAATCAGGGTATTAGATAAGAATGGGAGAAACGGTCACTGTCACATCTGGCATGAGAACAGTTTTCTTTTGCTGACTTTCTTTTTCTAAACATCTTATTGATTCTGTGAGAATTTCCCATCATGCTCCGTCTACTCATCTCCCCATCCTCTCATACACACCCTTGCAACCTACCCCCAAAAGAAGACAAGACAAACAAACAAAAGCTTTCCATGGAAGAACATGGAGAAAACACATGTTCACACAACTTACACACAAATGTTCACAGCTGCATTATTCATAGTAGCTTCAAGTCAGAAACACAAATTTTATTTACCCTATGAACAGATAAAGCACAATCTAGACATACAGAGAAATTCCATTTGCAAGAGAACAAAGCATGAATACATACCATAAATGTTTGAACCTTGGAAAACATTATTTTAAGTGAAAGAAAGAAATCATGAGAGAACAAATTTTCTCCAAATAAAGTACCCAGAAAGCAATTCTGTAAAGTTAGAATGCACGTCATTAGTGCTTGCCTAGGGGCTGCAAAGAAGGGAAGATCGCAGGTATGAACACTGATGGCTTTATGTTGAGGTGATAAATAGTTTCTAAGACCTATGATGGTAGTGTTTTCACAACTCTCAATATATATACTATAGTCACGGGGTGCACACTTTAAGTAAAAAAAAAAAACACTTAAAGAAAATTACATCACAGTAAGAAAATGCAACTGGAAGATGAGGAAAAAACTGCTGAAAATATTTCTGGAAATACAGAGGGAAGGAGTCATCATCATAAATTCAAAAAGAGAAAATTCTAACTACCTTCAGGTAAATGAGTGAGAAGAGGTTACACTTAAAAGATCAGGTACCAAGCCAGGCATGGTGGCTCATGCCTTTAATCCCAGCACTCGGGAGACAGAGGCAGGCAGATCACTGTGAGTTCGAGGCCAGCCTGGTCTACAAAGTGAGTCCAGGATAGCCAAGGCTACACAGAAAAACCCTGTCTCTAAAAACCAAAAATAAATAAATAAATAAAATAAAAGATTAGGTACCAAATGGTTTCCAACTCCTCAGGATAAATGCTAGACACCAAAAGGAAACAGAGCTGTTATCAACATTCTAAGAGGAAATTACTTCCAGCCTAAGATTATACAGACAGAAATGTGTCAGTTAAATTCAAGAGTGGCATAAGGATGTTTTCAGAAAGGAAAACTGTTTTTATAAACATGAGTAGATGAAGTTGGGAAGATGGCTTGTGAGTAAGAGTAGTTGCTCTGCGCACATGTGGGCTGCGGTTCAAAGCCCTAGCACCCAGGTGAAAAACCAGGTATTGGGCACCAGAGAAAAGCCAATCCTAGAGCTTATAGAGTGGCCAACATAGCCTAGCCAAAACAGTACAGAGAAAAGTGCTATTTCCAGGGCAGTCACTGCACCCATTATTCACCACACATAAAATACACACACACACACACACACACACACACACACACACACACACACACACATACACATCAGGGATATCAAGTGTTAAGTACAACCAAGTATACTTAGCACGTTTGAGTTTAAATTTTAATTTAAAACAGTTAAAGATGGCTTTAAAGTTGCAGGCACGATAAAGAGATGGAGTTTAACATAGAAACATAGGCGTCAAGAAAGCACTCATTCATCTTCTCCCTCCCCCTGCTCTCCTTCTCCCTCTCCTCTCAAGGGAGTCTGGAGCCTATGAAATACAAATGCCATAGAAAAGCATGTGTGCGCCTTCATGTATGAAGCCATGAAGGAGTCACACGGATACTCGCTGTATTTCTAACAACTTTCAGGACCAAGTGCAATCAATCCTCACACTGCATGTGTGCCTTCCTATCTACTTTGCTGTCCTAAAGCTATGAAGACCATAAGTTGAATCTATCTGGGAGATTCAGAACCTATCTGACCGTGTGTGAAGAGCTAAGCGAAGAGGCAATCACTACGGAAGAGTTGCCTAGGAGAAGAATACTGATTCTCTGGCTCTAGGCTCAAGCTATGGACATGGTTGTAATTCTTGATACTTCCATTGCATATCTGGAGCTCTAAGTAAAGTCTATCAGCCTCAGCTTAATACATTACATGGCCCTCAAATGCTAACTGTGGGAAGGACTGCCGTGATCACCTAGTCCAACGTTCCCACTGTAAAGCTGAAGAATCCAAGGTCCTGAGAATACAGTGACTTTCCTAAAGTTAAATGATTAAAAGTGGTTTCGAGCCAATAATGTCGTAAAATGTAAAATGTTGTAAAACAACAACAAACAAACAAACTCTTTTGCTATTTAAAAAGCAAACAGGGTCTGCAGCTCAGTAGTACAGCACTTCTCTAGTATGTGTGAGGCCCTGGATTCAATCCTCAGTAAGGTAGGTGAGGATATGAGAGTCTCGGACATCCCGTGTTGTCACATTCCTTCTACCTCGGCCCTCATCAGTTACAACACTTGTCACCTCCCTGATGCCATAGTTTTCAGTGACTAATAAGTTCATTCCTTGCAGCCTGATTAAATGTTTTTCATTCTAATGGTTTCATTTTCTAGAACAAATAATTCTAATACTCTGTTGTCCCCTGTAATAGTTTGTTTATTTTACTTCCGATGTTGAAACAACTACTTTCATTTTGTAAAACTAAACCTTATTATTTAAGACAGTTTTAGAATTCCAGAAAAAAAAAATTTAAGAGTAGTACACAGCTTCCATTGTCCTCAAATCCAGATTCCAGTTAACACCTTTAGTACATTTGTCACAAATTAATGAACAAATACTGATTCATTGTGATTCATTATTCTGTTTATCTTCATTTTCTTATTTTTACTGAGATGTGACTCACAGACCATAGAATGTGAATATCATAAGAATGTTTTGCTAGATTCACTGTTATATTATTCTAGACTACTTTTGCTGCCTAAAACAGAAAAAAAAAACAAAACAAAACACCATGCACCATGCACTGGTAGTCATGCCAGATCTCCGATTCCTACGTCCAGTCATAGGCAACCATGAGTTGCCTTATGGACATTTAACTTCATGTAAATGAAATTATACAATAGGTAGTTTCTAGTTACTGGCTTCTTTCACTTAATACAATGATGTCAAAGTTTATCCATATTGTAGCCTGTATCAGCATTTCATTCCCTTTGATTGATGACTGACACTGCCACGCACAGCCACACCAAATTCTGCTGGTACATGCATCACCAGACAGACCATTTGGATTGTTTCGACTTTTTGGCTAAATGAAAAGATATTACTTTAAACATTTGTGAGCTGTGTGTGAAAAAGTTCTTGAATATACCTAGTAATAGAATTGTCAACTGATATAATCATCTTGTGTATAATCTTTTGTGGGACTATCATTTCCCAAAGTATACTATTTTATATTTCCAACCATAGAATAAAAGGTCTCAAATACACTATTCTCTATTCCCTACAGTAGTGTAAGGGTCCCAAGTACACTATTCTATATTCTCCACAGTAATGTAAAGGGTTCCAAATCCCCCCTCCCCCACCCCTTGCCAGCACTTTTAATTGGCTCTTGTGTGTTTTCTGCAAGTTTTTTGTTTGTTTTTAAAGATTTATATATTATTCATACTATAGTCTCCCTGCATGTGTACCTGCACGCCAGAAGAGGGCAACAGATCGCATTAGAAATGGTTGTGAGCTACCATGTGGTTGCTCAGAATTGAAACTCAGGACCTTGAGGAAGAACAGCTAGTGCTCTTAACCTCTAAGCCATTTCTCCAGCCCAGCTTTTGTATGTTTTCATGTGTGCGTTCACAAGTGTACATGCATGTAGAAGCCAGAGGTGGACCTCAGGTGTCATCTTCAAGGTCTCTCACTAGGACCTGGGGCTTGCTCATTCACTAGCTTTCCTGTAATCACTGGAGACCCTCTGCCTTTACCCAAGACCCCCAGCACTGAGATTACAAGTGTATGCCACAATGCTCTGGGGATCAGACTCAAGTCCTTGTGCAACAAGAACCTTCCCAGCTGAGTCATTTAATTGTCTACTTGATCACACTTGTCCTAGTGATCGTCAAGTTACATCTCACTGCGGCTTTGGTCCCTTATGACTTAATGGCCGTTCGGCAACTTGTCTCCTGCACTACAATTGTACATGTGCTGGGGTGAAATGGCTATTCAGTCCCTCTGCAGTTTTAAAGACTGGGTTGCTGTATACTGTTGAGTTCTAAAAGGTCCTCATACATACAGATACTAGAACCTTCTCAGTCATATTATTTACTTTGTTAATATTAACACTCAGAGCACAAGTTTTTACTTTGCTTGGGTTTCTAGTGGTAAAACCTATGAAACTTGAGGCGTTTTTGAAGACTGCCCCAAGAGTTTCTCACCCTGGCCCTACGCTGACACCCCAGCGGTTTACCAAAATGCCCATGTAAGTGTTCCCGCCAGTTTACAATTAGCATCTTATGTTCTGAGAAGCAGCTCTTGGTTGCTATTTCTTAGCTTTATCTTTCCATACTTTAGAGTAGCAAACTAGAATTAGTTTGTTTTCTGTTGTCGTGATAAAGCACCTAAACGAAAAGCAAAGTGGGAGGAAAGGGTTTGTTGCAGCTTACATGTTTCAACTGATCATCAAAGGAAGCCAGGGCAAGAGCTCAAGACAGGACCATGAAAGCAGGAACTGAAGCAGAGACCATGGAAGGATGCTGCTTACTGGCTTGCTTCTAGGCTCACATTCAGTTACCCTGCTCACATAGCCTGGGCCCATCTGTCTAGGAATGGCAGCACCAACCGTGGGCTGGACCCTCCTCTATCAATTAGCAATCAACACAGTCCCCATACCTACAGGCCAATCTGATGGAGTCAATTCTTCAGCTGATGGTTCCTCTTCCTAGGTTTGTAAACAGACACCCAAGATCAGCCATCACAAGTAGTTTGTTCTGGAATCTCAGTTCTTAGATGAGTCCAGGAAAAATTAATGATTTTCACATTGTTCAGCTGTTTACAGGACAAGGCTAGAAGTAACCGCTTCTAACTTCTTTGTTAGAGTTGTTAGTTGTTACTTGCATTTTCACTGGCAGGTTTAATAACAGTTCTCTTGAGGAATCACTTTGTGTTGCGTGTAGCCAATGGGGTAGATTTGGGTCCATTTCAGAGGTGACAATTAGTTTGGATCCAAATATTAAGACCCCTAGAGTTATTCTGAAAAATGAGAAAGTAGGCAGGACTGTTGTGGAACTTGAGCAAGAGGGCTTCTGAGGAAGTCAGGGAGGTGGTAAAAAGGATGAGCCCTCCCTCTGACAGTGGCGCCCAGCACCGACAACACCACAACAGGACCTCTACATGGGTCGGGGGAAAGCCATCCCATTAGGTCTCCAGCACTCACATTTCTTTCTGGGTTTTAAAATCTATCTCCTATTTCATCACTGACTTCACATCCCCCCATCCCTGGTGCTTTTATCGTGATTTATTCAGTGCGGCACTGGCACGCTAATGCTCAGTGTTATCAGCAGGGCTAAGAGTGGAGCACATGAAGCTAAGTGAGCAAGTCATCCAGCACTGGAAGGAACAGTTGTCTTGAGATGGAGCAATCACTGTCAGGAAAGGAAGTAAATTACTATTATTCTCTTACACCACAGACACACGAAGGCTAATAACTGGAATAACTAGCATCCACCCTGGGGAATGTGAGTTCTGCTTCCTTTTTTTAATCATCTGTCCCCTAAATAAATAAGAAAGAAGACTCACTCAGAACACAATGTCCAGCTCTACCGCAAGCCAACGTCCAAACCACGCATGGCCGTTTAGCTTTGTCTCACTCTCTTCTAATATCTAATATGTGTTATAGGAGCCTTTTCAACGTGACTGATGTAGAGTATGATAGAAACTACATCTGTAGAGTTTGCTTAGAAGAGAAAAGGCATCTTCAGAAGAGTGTGTTAAACGAAAAGGACCAGCCTGGTTGCTGGTTCCTGGGAGGAGCTGACACATAATTGCCCGTCAAGACCACGATGCAGCCTTGCAGTGGGAGAGCAGTAGAACGGAACAGCACGCTGTATTAAAAATAGCATAAGAAGGCTTAAAGGGAAGGAGAGGCTTCCTTTAAAACCTGGAGAAGAGCTGCATTTAAAGGATCACTTAAGAAAGAAGCTGCCATGGACAAAATGGTAGTGGCAGCGGGGGTGGGAGCGTTGGGGTCTGAGGAAGAGATCTGGGGGGAGGAGAGCTTTCAGAGAAACTCCCATTGAATAAGAGGTATATGACTTTGGTAAGTTTTTGGAGGCTTGTGGGAAGTTTCACATAACACATGAGTAAGTTTGGAATAGCATGAGTGACAAAGGAACATGAAGGAGCCTGGTTTACGGAAGGATCATAAACTAGGAGTCAGAGCACAGCACAGCTTTTTAACTCTCTATCTCGGAGGCAGTTGCATGGTCTAGGAGTGAGGACAGGGAGCTACTGACCAATTTCTGGTCTTCGGAGTGACGAGCCTCTTAAAAGGACAGGCCTATAATCTGACAGCAATAAATTCAAAGCTGCATTTTGGGGGTCAACAGAAAGTAAGTGTACCAGCTATGTGTTCAAACCCCCTAACCTACCACTTATTGGAAGGCTAAATTACAGGGGTGATACTAATATTCTTGGATATGTAACAGCTCTTTGAATGAAATTAATCTATTTTTCTCTCTTTTCCTAAAGAAGGCAGGCATGACTAGAGCTGGCTGCCACCGGGGATCTTGATTAGAATATCCTTCGAATGTTTTCTTGCCACTACTCTGCCCTCCCGCGGATCAGCTACTCTCTTATGCTAGCCATAGGACCAGGAGCTAGAGCCAGCCCAGGTCCCTCAGGCTGTGTCCTACCCCTCTACAGAGCTGTCAGCTTTCCTGCCCCATTGCAATTTTGTTTCTTTCTTGCTCTCTTATAATTTAACTCTTGGCCTTGGAAGATGACCAAAAATGAAAGCTTAACAGTTGCTTAAGTTCTACTCCATCTTCCAAAAATGTGACTCCTGTGGAACTGTGGTGTGCGTGACACATTTCTTCTAATGCTAAGTACACTTCTAATCAGGTGGTAAGTACTAAAAACCAGAAATAAGTGGAGCACACACTATTTAAGCTCTTTAAGTTTCTAGCTTCTTTTCTATAAAATGTAATGACCTTTCAGAAAAACCGAGTCCTTTAAAATTATGTGTGTGTGCAAATGTGTATAAATGAGAGATTCTAGCACAATGCTTAGCATATAACCAACATTCAACAAATGTTTGCTGACTCCCCAAGCTAAACTGTGAATACTATGCACTCCATATGACTAGTGTGAGGATTAAATAAGGATGTGCCAGCATATTAGTAACTGAAGCATTTGACAGGTGCATAATTATCACTGAAAAGTGCAAAACAAAGGAACAAAATGAAGAAGAATCAAGCCAGAAGCCAACCCTGGAAAGCTCCTTTCTTAGAGAAGCAGGGGGAAAGCCTGAGGAAAGCCTGCCTGAAGAGGTAGCATCCTGACACCGCCAGAGTACACAAAGCCTTGTGCAGATGCAAGTCCAGAGTGTGCCAAAGGATGGTCTTTTTTTAATCGAACTACTTAAAGACCATCCTCTCTGCTCCAGGGAAGATGTTTGGTAATCCATTTCCAATGGGCTGATGCAGGAACAGCCTGGGTGCTCTGTGTCAGAGAATGCAGAGCCACTGAGTGGTAGCAGGGCAGCTCAGAACATACAGCACAGAAAAGGAAGTCCACAGAACATACAGCATGAAGAGGAAGTCCACAGAACCTCTGGCCTTTAGTCCTGGTATTTAGGAATCTGCCTGTATTGTAAAAGCTATGGGAGTAGCGGCAATTTGAAAACTACACTGTTACCATGCCTCTGTTCAAGAAAGTATTCTCTGAGCCCATTCAAGAAATACAACTGTCACTGAGCACATCAGCTTCTGCTTCTGTTCCAGTGATAAAGAAGAGCCTCCACCAAAGCCACCATGGAAATCAGAAGAAAAGGCACCACCCCCTTGCTGTAGCTTTACAGAGTTACCTTAAAACTCCACTAGTCTAGAACACAAGCTGCAATGGAGCTCGGTGGTAGAATACCTACCTCACATAGGAAAGGCCCTGGGTCCAATGTCCAGCCCCAAAAAAGATTAATTATTTTTAGCATTATTATACAGAATATTTTACTTTTTAAAACACGTTATCTGAACTGCCTTTATTGAGAGATCATTATAAAAATCAAACATAGCTCCACTGTATAATCTCACAGTAATTATGCAAAAAGTCTTGGATCCTGTTCTGGCCTTACTATGTTCCTTTTGCCAAAGACACTTATCTTTTGTTATTCTTCTTTTGGATGTCTTTATTCCCTATATGTAAAATGAAGAACTCAAGCCAAGTTGGTGGTGCACACCTTTAATCCTAGCACTTGGAGAGGCAGAGGCAGGCAGATCTCTGTGTGTTAGAGGTTAGCACAGTCCATATACAGAGATTCCCAGTCAGCCAGGGATACACAGTGAGACCTTGTCTTATAAAGAGAAGAATCTATTCTGATAAAACCTAGCATGGTAAGATTGTAAAAATCATCACGGAGGATGTGGACTGCTGGGTTCACTCACGCAGCAGCAGTGCACAGTGCTTGGAGCTCTCCAGGGTACTGATTCCAGCTCCAGCTAGTGTCTGCCTCTGGACACAGAAACTATTTATAGATGTATTGGCCACCTAGGCAAAGAGGTGACACAAAACATACTGTACATTTCCACTGGGCATATGAAGGAAAAAAAGAGAATACCTTTACAGAAGAAAACACCAAAGGATTGCAAAAAACAGTTCCAAACAGAAGTTTACTGATTATTTCTTAAGATATACTCTCCAAGTTGCAAATTCACAAGCCATGACAATCTTACCTCACACTGAACCCAAAAGACCAACATGAATTCTTGGGGTTCAGATATACATGTGATTTCAAAATTCCTACAGAAGCTCATTTATACATAGATAGATAGATAGATAAATAGATAGATAGATAGATACCAAAGAATGTGCTACTGTCTTGATTGCCGCAATTCTAGTAGAGAATCTGGGGCCAGAAAGCACGAGGTCGATCTCCAGATATCATACATTTGCTTCACAACCTGAACATGTTACTTACCTTCCAGACCATCACATGTTTTTTCAGTGAGGGACAATAGTATATAACTCCAAAAGGCTGAATAGAGAGTTTTTAAAGACACTACAGTAAGAGTGCTCACCACTGAGAAATTCCTTAGAGTGTCTTCAGCACTACACCCCTGGCATAGTCCCAGATACAGAGTAAGTTACAGGATAAGTGTTAGCAACTAATCCTGCAACTGAAATGAAGACTTTATAGGTGCCAAGTATCCTTATAAGACTCCTACACTTTCAGAAAACAGGTTTTAAAAAGTGCAATTATCCTGAGGAAAGTAAAATGTAGCAGACAAGATTGACTTATTTAAAAAAGACATGGTTTCCTCAATTCTTGGATTATTGTGATCTATTGAACTATTTTAATTCTGAATGATGCAGAGCAAAAAGCATGTTAGTTGCTTCCTTCAAACTAAAGAACAGTCATACACTGTCCCCATAACACTGACAACAACCAAATGAGAAAGGTGTCATTTTTTAATTTTAAAAATTAATGCAAACATCAAATAAATCTGATGTGTTTGGACATTTTATATCCACTGTCTCAGTCTCTCGCCTGCCTCTATATTCAGCTTAAAACTCCATGATCAAGGATTTCAATTATCTAAACTTTCTTTCATTTTCTGCATTCATCTGTTAGAAACCTAAAATAAATGCTGGTCAGCTCAAGTACTCGTTCACCTTCTGCATCTCCAAGTTGCTAAAATGCCAGCAGGGAAAAAAGTAGCACAACAGAGCAGACTGTAACATCACGAAGGCCCCCAGTACATGACAACTCATGTTGGTCTGGTCAAAAGAGGACCATTTCAAATCTTTCCTTTCCCTCAAATAGCTCCCCTCCATCATCCTTCCCTTTCTCTGTATTGACCTACCCGCCTACTAAACAGAGAAAATAGAAGTCACCAGATGGATGCATCCCTAACTTCCCACCATCCGATCTACACAGCTTTCTGTAGCTTTGCCCAGTTTTCCCCACCACGTCTGTTAAAATAATAAATCAGGTGCCCTCCTCTTACCCAAGATCAAAATCACCTATGAGCTGGGCCTCATTCATCTTCCTTCTGAAGGAAGCTCATGGTTTCATAATGTTCTTTTTCCATGAAATTTAACTTTTCCTTAAGTTTACTGTGGCATATAATTGCAGCCTCAGTATATTCACTCTATGGTCACTCCATCACTAGGAAAAGAGTGAACTAGTTCTTGCTGTCCTGATAAGGACCAGTCATGGGATACAGTATGTTCACCTGAACTTCAAATCTCTATGCCTAACCCACTACTCATCTCTCCCTAAACTCTGCCTTTTCAGACTCCTCTTCTCAGTAAGGGTTACCTCTATACACCCAGCCATGCTGTGAGAACCTCAGAGAACATCCTTCAGCATCTTCATTCCCTTCATCTCTCGTCATCAACCAAGCCCTGGCTATCTAATTAAACATCTCTTATACCATGCCACTTCTCTCCAGTTCCATTCCCACCTGACAGCTCAATCCCACCTGGGCTTCTGCAGTAGCTCTGTAATCACTTCCCAGCATCTAGTCTCCCCTTCCCCGAGTCCACTCTCCGGTAGATGAGGCCAGGTGGCAAACTATCAAAACTCTTGCACAGCTTCCCCTTCCACTTAGAACACCCTCAGCAGAGTCGCTCAGGCTGATTCGAATTCACCTAATCAACTTACCAGACTTTCATTTATTCATTCAGCAAATCTTTGCTGCTGTGCTAGGTGCAAAGACTATAGCTGCCAACAGTATGACTCTGTGTGTGTGTGTGTGTGTGTGTGTGTGTGTGTGTGTATGTTGCACATGTGTACACATATGTGGAGATCAAAGGATAACTTCACTGTCATTCCTCGGGCATTGTAAACCTTGTTTATAAACAAGGTCTCTACTGGGTTGGAGCTCACCGAATGGCAAACTAGCTGGCCCGAAAGCCCCAGTGATATGCCTAACTCTGCCTCCTGACACTGGGATTGCACACACAGCCTTTTCAATTTTTAACATGGGTTCTGGGGATCAAACTCAGGCCCTTGTGCCTGGAAGACAAGATCTTTTACTACTGAGCCAGCTTCCTAGTTTTGAAAAGTAAATTATTTTTATTAATTGTATCACAGTAGAAATGTACACCACATAATAACCACTAAATAAATAATAAGTTAATAGTAGTTATAATAAATACTGTAAAGTGCAGTGTAAAATGCTCTGAGAATAAATGATTGTCTCGTTAAAAAAAAAAAAAAGGAGGGGGAAATAATTAACAGCCATATCTGTTCTCCAAGACTTTTCCTTCCTAGAATATGGTGTAAATTGAATCTTTTTTTTTTCTAAAAATAACTAAATTTAGCTTCTTTTCTTCCTCACTTCTCCACAGTCCAATCTGGTACTTCCAGGAGGTGTTACAGAGTTGTACACCTGCTAACATGGTAAAATTCAACTCCACAAGGCCCACAAAATCAGTTTCTTGAATCTGCAGTCCTAGGAGACCATAGTGAGGTAGGGATTCAACATAGCACAAGCATCCATGCAGAGGACTATGTAAGCACAATAGACAGAGGTTAATTTTGTCTGGGGTATGGCACAGTTCTAGGACTGTGGAAAATGTAAAACACTATGTGAATGTTTCTTATCAGTGATGGTAATCACAGTGACGGTCTCTCTAAGCAACAGAAT
The DNA here is from genome assembly GCA_907169655.1 of Acomys percivali. Classification (NCBI taxonomy): domain Eukaryota; kingdom Metazoa; phylum Chordata; class Mammalia; order Rodentia; family Muridae; genus Acomys; species Acomys percivali. The sequence goes on from OU015745.1 coordinate 28,251,330, forward strand.
CTCCCAAAGACAGAAATAATCATTCAAATTGAAGCAGTGAAGTCACTTATTTAACACATAAAAACCTGAAGTACATTTCTGCCCATTCGTTGTTATTTTTTTGTTTTAGAAACCAAATTTCTTCTCACAGCCAAAGATCAATTAATTTATGTTTCTCATTTTTATCCATTCCCTTTTATTGAATCATAAATCTGTCTAAACTTTTCACTCATTAAAAATTATAATCACATCTCAGTCACTAAGCAATTAGTTACTGACACTAAAATAAACTAATTGCAACCAACAATCCCCATTTTCACAATTCAGCACTTGTACTGCCCCCTGGCGGTAACACAGTGAAATGACACTGGGTTGTAAATTGAGGCTTCAGATTCCTGGAAAGAATGCCCAGAGTTCCTGAGCTCCCATGTAACTGCTAAGGACAGTGAGACCAAGAACACCTAGATCACCAATCTGGATTATTCTAATAAAATATTCTATTTTTTAAAACATATGTTAACAAGAAGGTAAGTCTACTGCTTAAGAACACAGTGTAGCAAGTTTCAGGACTGCCAAGGCTACACAAAGAGAAAAGCTGTCTTGAAACAAAACAAAAGAAAAAAGTATTTTAGCTTTTATTTTATAGACATATTCTCCCTAATCCTATTGTCTATGTAACTTTGATCATGAATGAATGTTGTATTTCATTAAAGAAGTATTCTTAGTTTATATAGGAAGAAAGAAAGAAAGAAAGAAACCCAGTGCACATATTTTAAAGGTGAGGCTAACTAAAGCATGTCTAAATTGCACATGCCAGTATAAATGAGGAAAAAACCAATTCACTAATATACACATTTGAAAAGTATAGGTTTTGAGATAAACAGCTTCTAGAAATTCAAACGACCTAGGTTTTTTTTTTTTTATCATGTTTGTTTCAGCTTCACTTGTTGACCCAGCCTTACACCTTCCAAGATTCATGCAAAAAGAACAAATCTATACTCTAAAAGTCTGAATCAGAAGTAAAAAAATGACAAATTCAAACTAAGATTGGAAGGTCATACCTAAACTCTTGTCTGTGGTGAGAGTGTGGTGCTCTTATTAGCAAGGGTTGACATACATGCTCATCCTTGGAGTCAGGGATACAATGGGCTCTGTCCAAAGTCTGAGCTACTCCCCAGAAAAACCTATATTTCTCATACTTAATGGGGAAATGACACTCAGACACAAAAATAACATATGTTCTCTACAGGGATAATGTGACGAGTCAGATCTGGGACCAGAGCTCACATTCAGACTCCCAATTTAGGCGTATTTCTACTTTCCCTTCTTCCCTTAGAGAACATACTATTAAAGGGGACTTCAACCAACTCTCAGTGTTAAATTGTCAAAGATAAAAATATTTTGTCTAGGGCTGTATCTTATAGGCTTACCCATAATTCACTGGGACCTGGATTTGATCCTTGCCATTAAAAAGAAAACTTACAGGGTATGGGGATGCCTGCTAGAGAGTAAAGCAAGAAAAATGGCAAGATCAAAACTTACTTCAGCTACAGAACACACCCCGGAGCAGCCTAGACAATTTAATAAGATCCTGTCTCAAAATGAAAAAAAGGAAAGAAAGAAGGAAGAAGGGAAGGAAGGGCTATTAAACCTAGTAAAAGAGAGGCTAGAAAAAAACCAAACTGCTAGGTGTGGGATCAGGAAAACCGAAATGCAACAAACAACAGGTGTTATGAAAAAGGATTCCTGGTAGGTAATATGGAAATGAGCAAAGGAGCTCCACTCCAGACAACTACAGCATGCCCGTACAAATAAGGCAGGAGTCACACTGTCACAGACTGCAAAAAGAGTGAAGCAGATGAGCCGCTGTAGACTTTCATATGAGGGAGAAATAGGAAAAAAGAGAACAGGTGACGAGAGACCTAAGAGAAGGTGTCACTGTCTGGGGGGTGGAGAATAAGGTGTCAGGAGAGACAAGGCTGGGAAAATCTCAGGGAAAGCAAAGGGCTGCATGTGACCTCCAACCCTTCTTAGTTAGCACACCATTTACGACTTTAGCCAGTCAAGCATAGACAGACCATTTCAATTGGGTAAAGTGAAAAATGTGTAATGCATAAAATGCCTTCTATTTACTGTCCCAGACTAAAAGCATGAGATCAAGGTACCTTTAAGGCTAGAAGGAATCATCTGTGTCTTGCTCCTTCCAGATTCGGCCTACTACCAGCAATCCTTGCTTGTCCCTGGGTTGTGGCTACGTGAAGTCTTCTAAAGTCCTGTGAATGTGTGTTGCTGACATGTGGATAGCCATGTCAAGGACCCTCAGTGCCAAAGAACCATGGGAAATACATCTTCTTGGGTAAATTCAGAGAGATGGCAAAGCTTTCCCCTGGACCCCTGGTGATTGCTGACAGTACAGTGTATACTGAAAATGTCCACTGTGGCTTTCTCCCCCGGCCACAGCCTCAGCCATGTGGGGTTACAGGCCACTGTAAAAATCACCTAGTGTGGATACTGGGAATAGAACTCAGGTCCTCTGCAAGAGCAATACACAGCATTAACTGCTGAGCCATCTCTCCAATCTTAAATATCAGCACAGGTAAGAAAAGGAAGCACATTCCGTGACCTCAAAGGGCTCATATTCAACACTAATACACTTAAAGTATGATGCCATCTGCATTTAAATTATTTGGAAATAACTATGTATGTCTGATAAGTAGAGAAGATATTAATCTACAATGGCTTGAAGGGAGGCACAATTAAGCTAAATCTTACAGGACAGTCAGGATTTAGCTAGAGGAGAGAGAACTGTTTTGAGAAAGAGGTACAGGTTAACACTCTGTCTTGGGGGGCAGAGAGGAGATAAGCCTGCCAGGGGCAAATGACAAATGCTAGAAGGGCGATAAGAAACATGGGTAGAGATAAACTTCAAAGCTAGGCGGCATGATGGACCCGGTGCAGTTCGGCAGGCACTGGGGCACCCGGATAGAGCGCCATGATGAAAGCAGGGATTTGTGGGGATTGCTTGGCGCTGTTTCCAGCCTACATTAGCAAGGGTGAAGCTGGAGGCAAGGACACAAACTACTCCAAAGTATGCCTCATCCTCACAAGCTTCTAAAATCGTGACTGGTGGCAAAAATCTGTAATTTCTGGAATGCTGCTTACGTTTTAGAGAATACCGCTAAGCCTTTCCCAGTCCCCCACACACCCACAGCATGTCCTGGGCTGACTTCACTAGGCCCATCACTGGACTGCACAGAAGCTTCCATTTCTTATTCATCACAATTCCAGGGCAGAGGAGGGCCTGGAAGAACACGAGTGAAAGCTCCAATTCCATTTAAAAGTCCCCTCTAAAGCAGTATGGATCGTAGGAGCCACTATAGCAACTAGGAAATGGCCATCTCATGAGTCATCATCCCTGAGGACCAAGGCCAAGCACATCAGCTCCTTAGAGAACACGGGTGCAGCTCTTCTCTGAGGGGTCTTAGTTCCGCACTCCTAGAGCAGGAATGCCATGATCCTGTAGCTCTTGCCAGAGATGCAAACCATCCACAGTGGTGGCTGGTTGCAGAGAGGCAAGTCTGAGTCAGTCTGTCAGGCAATGAAATCCTCGCTCCATCTGTTCTGAGTAAGTTCTATGCCAAGTTTTGATGCCTGGACATATGAGCTCCCACACCCACACCCATCCCTTTCTCTTCTGAAACAAAATCTGTTTCATATCTTCATCTTTTTCCTCTTCCTCATGTTCCAGTTCTAAGAAATTACCTCTCGGCTGCAGGATATAGAGGAGAACCGAGAAGCACAAGCTACCCTAGTATCTCTGGGTAGGTAAAGGACATCTGGCCTCTGTACCAATAGCATCCCTTTTCTTTACCTGTCTTTCTTTCCCCAACCTCCCCTTTTTTTGAGTGAAATATAAAAGATTCATGGGTATATATGTGTTATATATGTGCGTGTGTTACATTTTAAAGAATGAAGCTGAACTCCTAATTCACACTATAAACAAAAATGTAGGCAAGATGATTCAAAGGCCCAAATGGAAGAGAAAATGCTATAAAAGCACTGAATGATCTAGGGCTGTAGCCCAGCAATGAAGTGCTTGCCTAACTTGTATAAGATCTTGGGTTGAATCTCATGGAATATATAAAAAACAAAAAACAAAAACATACAGGTAATCTTTGTGAACTTTCACTTGATAATACTTTCTTTTTAAATATTTCATTTAAATATTTCACGAACTATAAATTTAAACTTAAAACTTGTGCCTTAGGCCTACCAAAAGTGCCAGGGATCAGTAAATCATGTATCTAATAAGGAATTCATTCTTAGAACATATAAAGAGCTCTTACAAAACAATAAAAAAAAATCCCATCTAATTAAACCAACCCACTTAGCCTGGCTAAATTAGAGAATAGAAATTGCATAGCTATTTCTCTGTGAAATTAAAACATACAAACAGCCAGTAAACACACCAAAAGATATTCAGTATTATGTATAATTAAGGAAATGTGAGCCCAAACCACAAGGAGACATCAGTTCACACACATTAGGATGACTATAGTAGTATTTGTTGTGAAAAGGCAATAACTAGAGTCAAGTATGTAATAAATTAAAGGTCGAGGCCCATGTAAAACATAAAATGGTGCAGCCACTACTGAAAAACAGCCCGGCTGTTCCTCAGAATGTTAAACTCAGACGCACCTCTACTCCTTTGCACAGACTTAAGCCTACATCAAGTTCTGGGGAATAAGGGGTGAGGAGGAAATGAGGCAGCAGAAGGAGGGAAAGATAGAAGAAAAAGAGGGAAGTAGAAATGAAGAGGGGAGGAGGAAAAGGAAGAGAAGAGGGGAAGAAGGGAAAGAGATATTTGCTTGTGAACAAATGCTCACACAGCAGCATTATTTACAACATATGGAATAGGAACAAGGAAACAAATCAAATGTACGTTAAATGATGTCTAGGTAAAGAAAATGTGGTAAACGTATACAAGGAGATACTCTGTAAAAAATAAATAAACACCAGCCAGACATGGTGGCACGTGCCACCTAGCACTCAGGACGCAGAGGCAGGAAGAGCTCTGTGAGTTCAAGGTTAGGCTGGTCTACATAGGAAGTTCCTGAACAGCCAAGACAACACAGGGAGACGCTATAGCATTAAGGAAAAAAAATCTCACAAAAGGGAACAAAATGTTGAAGCACTAAAATGTGAAAGAACCTTGAAAATGTTAGACTACAAATGAAAAGCCAGACACAAAGGGCCACATACTGTGTGGTTCCATTTTTTTTTTAAATGTCTAGAACAGGGCTGGAGAGATGGCTTAGTGGTTAAGAGCACTGACTGCTCTTCCAGAGGTCCTGAGTTCAATTCCCAGCAACCACATGGTAGCTCATAACCATCTATAATGTGATCTGATGTGCACTGTATAAATAATAAATAAAATAAATCTAAAAACGATGTCTAGGACAGGGAAATGTATAGAAAGAGCAAACAGACTTAGTGTTTGCCTAGGATGAGGGTAAAGAGAATTGAGGGATAACAGCCAGAGGTGTGTGTGTGGTTTCTTTTGAGGTGAGGAGTGGGCTTTGGAATAAGATAATGCTGGCAGTTACACAACCTTATGAATGTACAACAAGCAATTAATTATGCGTTAAGTAGTGAATTTTATAATCTGTAACTAATGCCTCAATTTTAAAATGCCCAAGCTTCAAATCACAGTTTCTTGTGTCCTGCTCTGCCTCCCACCTGAAACTTGGCTGACTTAACCAGCAGCCTTGGCATAAGGCTTAACTCTCAAGGTAAAGGAGGTACTGGAGCTGGTTCTAAGTCTGTATACTTCATGGAGGCTGTAATTCTCGGTACGTGTTCATTCTCAAAACCCCCTTTTTTATATACCTAACTTCCTCCTCCTAAACTTTCTCTGCTGAGCTACGAATTTTTTGCTTAACAATACGGCTATTCTGCTGTCACAGTAATGAAGCACAAAAGCACAAGTTATGAATTCACACCCAAACTCAATCCCTCGGTCGGTGGGGGGGGATGTGTGCAGTGCCTGCTAACAACATCATCTCAACAACCACCAGTTCACTCCAGGTGAATCATAAATGAATGGAATGTCATATTCTCTCATCTAGCAAGATACTGCCCCCTGTTCTAAGGCTCTTCTTACTGAGGACAGAAATTTCACAGGACCCAGAGATACCTGGCAACCACAATGAGTTGTTTTTTTTTTAAGGCTAATGAGTGAAACACCCTTCATATGTGTTTAATTAGAAATCTGATTTCAAACCTAATGTAATTCACAGACTCATTATATCAGGCTCTAAAGATCAACAGGCAGGGGACGAAGGTATTTGACAGGAAAATGGAAAGGCACTGCTCCAATTACCATAAATGGAATACATTACAAATAAACATGTTTCTCGGGACAAATGGCGAGGCCCCTTATGGAGAGGACCTGGAAAGTGAGCCAAGAGGCTTACCCTACTTTTTTACATAGGAAGCTAAATTATAATCTTCCAGTTCTAATGATGAGTTTTAAAAGCAAGGGCACTGCTAATTGTTCAGTGTGAGACTTACTGCTTCTCAGTACAGCCTCCAGCTCCTTACCCCTTTGTTAGATACAAGTGGTGTGCATATATCCAATACCCTCAAGCCGAGAGGAAACCAGTGTAGACCTTAGATCAAGGCTTTCTCTAGTCAGCATCACTTCTGAGTGTATGCACACTGGCCCTGCTCCCTGCCTGAACTAACATCCAAATACTGCTCTCTCTCTCTCTCTCTCTCTCTCTCTCTTTCTCTCTCTCTCTCTCTCTCTCTCTCTCTCTCTCTCTCTCTGTGTGTGTGTGTGTATGTGTGTGTGTGTGTGACGGCCCTGCATCTGCTAGCTGCTAAGTGAGGCAGGTGCCTTCAAGGCAAAACCTAACCCTTACAGTGAGAAAGTTGCTGCCCCTTTAAAAGCACCTTTTAAATGTACCTTCAAAGTTTTACATTTTATTCAGCTAATACTCTCTGGAGAGACAAAAGGAATGGGCTGAGATCACCAATTCACCCTGCACCTACTCTTTAGATGGTCTGGAGTACACTTTGTTCATTCTCTGTCTAGCACTGGGTGCATGCCACCTTTCCCTTTTGAACATGCTCTCTGTGGCCTTACGCAAAACATGCTCAGAATGTGTCATTGTCTTTCTTTTCTTAAACATGTGCTCTATGACTTTGAACTAAGTATGCTCAGAAATGTATATCTTTGTTTCAGACAAGGCCTCTCTATGTAGGTCTGGATGTTCTGGAACTTTCTATGCAGTCTAGGCTACCCTTGAACTCACAAAGATCCACCTTTGGCATGCACCGTTATGCCTGCCTCAGAAGTGTATATCTTAAATGAGCATGCTCAGGAATGTGCTTGCCCTGCCTTTGCTTTCCTATATGAATTGAGTATAGATTTCCCAGTAAAGTCCATGTTTTCTTAGCTCAGAGAAAGATTACTTTGCAAGCAAGCCTAGTGCACTCCTCACTTACTACAGCAGAACATCCTCCACTCTATACTCTCACTGTGCTTTTTGACTTTGCACTCACCAAGATATGAAACTAAGTTGGTTTCATCTAGTACAGCTCAATATTCATCCAAAAGATATTTATAATTCTTTATTCACTATAACCACTATAATACTCAAAACCTTTTATGCGGGAACCCAGGGACACTCCCAACCTTATCTCCTAGTGTCCCTCAGTCATGTCCTTCCTATCATAAGCAGTGTCCACATCAAACACAGCATTCCAAAATGGCAATGTCTTTCCACGCTCTCCTGCCTCGTTCCTCTCCCTGAAATGCATTATTCCTTCGTTTTTAGGATCCACGGAGCCAACCTTTCTTCCTTTAAATCCAGCCCGACTTTTTGTGTTTGTTAAGCCTTTACTAATCATCTATTCCTGGCAAATTACTTAAATTGCTCTCTATTCCCTTATGATGGTCAAAAGACAACATGAGATCTTGTGTACATGTAAAAGAAAGGTAAAAGCAAATATTTTGCTTATTTCAGCTTTACCATTCATAATCTCTCACTACAGTGACAAGATTCTTAGTGGAGAGCTTCTTCCTTCTAGAAGAAAAAAATCAAGCACATTATTTGGCAAATAGTACTTTGATTTAATTGAAACCTCAGAAAGAAGCTCAGCAACATACAACAATTAAACCAGAGATGTTCTGGATAAAATAATATGGAAAGTATGCTACATAATCCCCATGTGGGTCTTCTCACTGTAAATTCTAAAGAGACCCCGTGAATGATGCAATCAACATGTTCTCTTTAGAAATTAGGAAACCTGCAGACAAGGTGACCAACAATTTAATAATAAGGTCTCATGGGGAGAAAGCTTAAATATTCAACAATAACAGAATAGATAAATAAATTGTGATATAGTCACATGACAATCCAATCACCAGTGAAAGAGAATAGACTAATGCTGCATAAAAGGACGCAGCAGATGAGTCTCATGAAGACATGGTCGAACCAACAAGACCAGATTCAAAGGAGGTTACACTGTATGATACTGCTTATATAAAATAGACAAAATTAATATGCAGCAAAGGAAGTAAAACTGATTGTCATCTAATAAAAAAGAAATGATGAAAGCTGGTATTGTAGAGGCTGAGCAGGAGCTGGTAATACACACATACTTCATAAAAGTTACTGAGCTATATAATCATTACTTGTGTGTTTTATGAATGTCATTTCATAATGCAATATTTTTAAAGCTCATAAATGAACCTATCAAATAGCTGAACTGAGAAAGAGCAGAATAAGGGCCATGAAGTCCAAGAGCTCCTTTAACCCAGGACTACATCCTGACACCATGAATCCATCCCTACCTCTCCACAGCTCAGATTCTGCTCATGTCAAGTTTCCAATGCCCCAGGGCTGTGCACATTCTTCCTCTCCACACCTGGTGTACTTTCATAGCACTGCACTGGTCAAGTCAGCCTCTGACCAATGCCATCACTACTTTGCACTAGCCACAGGATAAAGCACAAATCCCAATCTCACTCTAGGATCCATTCATCTCAACCAATGTCTTCAATAAAGTGAAATATATAATTCAAACAAAATACATTATGCACTCTGTCTTCTTCTTTTCATTGACCTATATGAAGAGTAATCGGCCAGCAATAGCTGTGTGCTAATGTGATAGAATGTTAACAAAGTCTACAGTCTTCCCAAAGCCAACTTTTGATCTTCTATTCTTCCTCAATATCTCCTCAATGAGGTGGAAGAAAGATATGTTTAGAAACTTCAATTTCATCTTCCAGTGATAAAAATTAGTTGCAAATCACAAAGATTAACTCAGAAAAGAAAATTTTACTCTATTCTTGTGTTCCCTACATTGTGGTGATACTGACATAAGTTTTTATTTATGCAGTACTTTTGAGTATATAGAGCACTTTCATAACCTTCTTTATCTCAATTACATCTTAAGATAACCCTAGAATACGGCATACACACACACACACACACACACACACACACACACACACACACACACA
>OU015745.1:28269244-28289703 GCA_907169655.1 Acomys percivali
TCTCTCTCTCTCTCTCATGTTTTTATCAAGTATTTTAGTGGCTTTCATAGCAGCTAATATACTAGACTTAAGAGTTGTTTGTTCATTCTCTTTCATTGGAACCCTTTTTTTTTTTCTATAACAGTTACAATGACAGAACACACACCATTTTAGACAGTAAATTCTCAACAACAGTTATTCATCAGTAAGAGACAGGGACTAAGAACCATACTGTATTGTTATGTGTCCCTAGAGTCACATCGCCAGACCCAAATGTAAAAGGACTCAGTCTTCACTGAAACTTAACAAAGTGTAAAAGAAAAGCAGTTGAGGGCCATGTTATCATTGTAATATTGGGGTCCTCCAAAGATTCAAGCCCATGACAGAGAAGGGGATTGTTATTTCCCCCACTCCCCAAAAAAAGCCTGAGCCTCTTTGTAAATGATGAAATCAAGCTGAAGCTATTGAAGAAAAATGGTTCGGCACCTTAAACAAAGAAGCAGATAAGTTTACATCCTGGAAAAATGAATTTCATCTGTTCCTGAAGAACTGGAATGGGAGAATTGCCCCTTTCTATTCTTTCTTTCAAAAGACGGAAAGGCAAGAGCCATAGTGAGCAAGGCTTGAGTTCATAGTCAGCTCCGGGTCCCAGAGAAGCAGAAAACGTGAAGCCATTCTCTGGGAGGTGCATGGAAACATTTCACTTCACCAGAGAGGTGGCTTTACGCAGAACAAGCTTATCAACAGACAAGCTAAGGAAGAGTATGGGATGCAGATATCAAGCATTAACAATTGATGCTTTTTATAGCACTTTACCGTTTATAAAAATGTTTATAAACATAGCCAGGTCTGGTCGTACAGGCCTTTAATTGTAGACACATGGAAAGCTGAGGCAGAATGGCAAATTCAAGGCCTTCATGGACTACAGAATGAGTTCAAGCTCAGCCTCGAGCTGCTTAGAGAGATTCTATCTTAAACTGAAAGAGAGCTGAAGATTAACATTTGGTGGGCAAGCACTTACCTAGCATACCTGAGGTTCTAGGTTCAATCTATAGTACTGCAAAAATGAATAATTCATTAATCATTGATTAGCCATCTTGGTTAGTGTGGCTGATGTTTGTTTTTCATATTTATAAGAAACAAAGACAGTGATTTTGCTCATCATTGATAACTTCATGAATTTTTAATGAATCACTGGTCAATTCTTAAGTTAATTATTAAAAGCCATCTATGTTCTACCTACACTTAAATATAACTTATAGTCATTAGACCAAAGGTAGCAGCAGATACCCTGCAGAAGGGCTGACTGTTCTAGAGTCAATACCCTGGACCACACACCTTAAGCCTTCTTTTTTGTTTTGTTTTGTTTTTTTGTTTTTGTTTTTGTTTTGTTTTTCTAGACAGGGTTTCTCTGTGTAGCCTTGACTGTCCTGGACTCACTTTGTAGACCAGGCTGGCCTCAAACTCACAACAATCCGCCTGCCTCTGCATCCCAAGTGCTGGGATTAAAGGCATGCGGCACCATCGTCTGGCTACCTTAAGCCTTCTTGACCACCAACACGAGACTCTCACTCAAACTATGAGTGAATCAAAAAGGAACACATGGTGGCTGAGCTTGGGGAGCCCCATAGCTCAACTGTTGTCAGGACCAACTTAATCAACATGCCCAACCAACACTGTCCCTGATTCTTGTGGTCTTGTCCATATTTGACACACTCGTCATGATTCCTTCTGCCTGAGTTTCATAAGTATGCCTTCTCTGAGAAGTCTACTGACAGGAAGATAATGAGCAATATGATTGGTCCAGACCTGTGCCTCTACTACAAAGTGCCTGAACACTGGTTCGCTGATTTTTAGCATCCTTATGATCATTATCTGAATCATTATTGTCTCTACCACCTCTGTGGCAGTCTTTGAAGCCATTTCACATAGGATACCACATTATAAATTTTAGTCTTATCATGTGCTCCACCGTTTACAGCTGCCCCTCCTCTTGGCTGAGGCCCAACCCTTTACCCCACACATGCAAATATTACTCTCACACATCTGTCTGCAGATTCAATAAAATGCACAGGGTGACAACTGTTTCGTTTTGTTTTAACATTACAGTCATTTCCTTTAAGGGAATCCCAGAACTGTTGAAGGTGGGGAAATGAGAAAGACAGGCAGATATGGCATTTGACCCTTAAAAGCGTATATGTAGGACAGGCAAGGCCCCTAAAATACACTATTACAACATGAAGGCCACAGTTCCTAATACAGTCTATTCAAGATGTTTGTTAAGTGAGTGAATTATAACTGCTCCTGCTGTACTGGGGGAACTGCCAGCTGTGTGAAATGATGAATACAGTGATATGTTCCTCTAGCACAACCATTTCGGTACATGGGTATCACATAACATCAACTCTGTAACCTTGGCAAGCCTTGCACTTGTAATTCTCCTCCCTCAGCCTCCCACTAGCTGGGATCACAGGCCTGCACCACCAGGCCTGGCTACACACATAAAAATCTTCTTAGAATTGTAAAGTGATAGAAGTGTTAAGGCTTTACTGTTAAATAAAACATCATAATACAGTGAGTTAACTATTATAAGAGGTAAATAAGCATATTGATTAAAAATTTGAAAAAAATTTAAGAATTAACTATAGTTGTGTATCTAGAGAAACCAATAATTGAATTTTTATTATATATATATATACTTCAAAAATGTTTTATTATATATATTTAAAATGTACAGTATACTATGTGATATCTATACAGTAAAATGTTTATGGTAATATAATAAATTACATATTTATTTTTTTTAGTTACCAAATACTAATATTATTAGTTTATCAAAAATCTTGAATAGAATACACTAGTAACCAAGCCTGCAGTTGTGCAGTATTTTTTTTTTTTTTTTGCCCTTCTCATCCTACATATTTTTACTTTGTGTCCTTTTCTTTTGAAGGCCAAATATATAGGGAGAATAAAACAGTTGGTGGCAGGTCAAAGAATATAGAGCAACCACTGACACAGAATTAGGTCTTACTTGTTCAGAACTACCTAGGCAGTGGCAGGGGGAAAGAAAAGCCTTTCTAGCAGTGCATAATGTGCATAAATGATGACATGAGGCCATGGCACATTTGGTTAATTCAAGCAGTCCAGCATGGCTACATCAAATAGGTAGGAAGTGGGGAAAAAAAGGTAAGCCTAAAGAAACAAGCAAAGTCAGATCAGATCTTGAAAGTTTGCTGTGTAGTTTTGGTTTTGGTTTGTTTGTTTTGTTGTTGATTATTTTTCAAAAACACTATTTTGGCTCTCCAAAATTCTGTTCTATCAGTATACAGTTTATAACTAATTTGTTTCTTTTTGAGTGAAATAAATATACTATTTGTGGTAGTTTTAAAGAATCCTTGTAGATCAGCAAATTAAACCACTCCCACACTCCCAGTAAACAGGAAGCTCCTAAGAGCTATTTGGAGAAGGCACACAAGGCTTTTGGTAAGAACACAGGCAAAGCAGTAACACATGGGAACTAATTCTCCAAAGAAAGAAATAGGTAGCTTAGATAGCCCAAGACTAGAGTTTTACATTCAGGGAAAGGTTTCTGGATGAAGCAAGAAGAGGATTAGCTTAAGAAAAATGGACCCTTGAAAGCCAAGTGACAAGATAGTTAAGTAAGAGGAATTTGAGCCTGTATTTTATTCCGTTTGCCTTCACTCAGTTAGAACTGATATGGACCAAATAATGTGTCCCACTGGTGTGGGTTGCCATAGCTTTCACAATCAGAACCAAACCTCTATAGATGGTTGATTTCTGGAGTTTGAAAATTAGTAGTTATCTCTCATCATACAAGCAATCTAAAGCTTATATTTGAAGAGAAAAAATGGTTGACTCCAACACAATACCGTAAGTGTCTCTGGTGGTTTGAATGAGAATGGCCCCTTAGTCATAGATTTGAATACTTCTTTGGTCACCAGGGAGAGAGAGACACTATTTGAAAGGATTAGGAGATAATGCCTAGTTGGAGGAAATGTGTCACTGAGGGAAGACTTTGAAGTTTTAAAAAGCACATTCCAAGCCCAGAGTTTCTCTCCTCCTGCTGCCTGAAGATCTAGATGTAGAACTCTCAGCTACCTCACACCATGTCTGCTTGCACACTGCCATGCTTCCCGCCATGGTGATAACGGACTAAACCTCTGAAACTGTAACCAGCCCCAATGAAATGTTTTCCTTTATAAGAGTTGCCATGGTCATGGGGTCACTTCACAGCAATAGAATACTGACTAACACAATATCTAATCCTAGAATAATTCTCAATTGACAATGTGCCCTTCTATCTTTTTTTTTTTAATATCCCAATCTTTTTCTGCTCAACTCAGTATGGCAATGATTGATTTACTTCAAAACATGTGAGGCCATTATGTTGTATTGGCTATAAAAATTAAGAAAATACTAAGCCTATGCTCAAAGAGCTCAGTCGACAGGTGGAGGCAGACAAACAGATATTATGTTGTATCTAGGGATAAAAATATTCACAGACTTGAGCTAGCCAGATGACTCAGCAAATAAAAAGCCTTTGCCACCAATGCTGACCACCTGAATTTGATCCTTAGAACCTACATAGTGGAAGGAGGGAACCAACTCTAGCAGTTGTCCTCTGACCTCCTCATATAAACTATGGCACATGCACACACCATGTGGGGGGGCGGGGGAGAGAGCCTCCATAGAGGATATGAAGATGCCGAATACCCAACAAAGTCTAGGTAATTGGAATAGACTGTTTAGAAAAGTAGATACCAATATGGGTCTAATTGCATTTTTCTACATGTAGACATCCAGTTAGACCAGCACCATTTGTTGAAGATACTATCATTTTTCCATTGAATAGATTTGGTTTCTTTGTCAAAAATCAAGTGACCAAATGTGTGTGGATTCATCTCTGGGTCTTCAATTCGATTCCATTGATCCACCAGCCTATTGCTGTGCCAGTACCATGCTGTTTTAATTACTGTTGCTCTATAGTACAGCTTGAGATTGGGTATGGAGATTCCTCCAGGGAATCTTTTATTGTATAGGATTGTTTTTGCTATTCTGGTTTTTTTATTTCTCCATATGAAGTTGAGAATTAATCTTTCAATGTCTTCAAAATATTTTGTACGTATTTTGATAGGGATTGCATTGAATCTATAAATTGCTTTTGGTAAGATGGCCATTTTTACTATGTTAATTCTCCCGATCCATGAACAAGGGAGTTCCCTCCATCTTCCGATGTCATTGCTAAGATCAAAAATTCAAGTGACACCACATGCTGGCGAGGATGTGGAGAAAGAGGAACACTCCTTCATTGCTGGTGGGAATACAAACTAGTACAACCACTTTGGAAATCTATCTGGTGCTTTCTCAGAAAACTGGGAATAGGGCTTCCTCAAGACCCAGCTGTTCCACTCCTTGGAATATACCCAGAAAATATTCCACCACACAACAGAGACATATGTTCAACCATGTTCATAGAGGCATTATTTATATTAGCCAGAACATGGAAACAGCCTAAGTGTCCCTCAGTAGAAGAATTGATAAAGAAACTGTGGTACATTTACACTATGGAATACTTACTATTCAGCTATTAGAAACAAGGAATTCCTGAAATTTGTGGACAAATGGATTGAACTAGAAATAATCAAAATGAGTGAGTTCACCCAGAAGCAGAAAGAGTCAAATGGTATATACTCACTTATATCTGGACACTAGGCCAAGGGGCATGTCCCATGAAAGTCTTCATTTACCAAGAAAGTGGGTCAGAGGGGAGGACATCCTACTGGGACTTTAGGAGAGAGAAGCATGGGAGAATGGGGAAACAGAAGGATCCAGAGAGTCCTAGAAACCTACAAGAAGAACATTATGATGGGTGGATCTGGGCCCAGGGGTCCTGCTCAAACTATGGCACCAGCCAAGGACAATACGTGCAGTAAACATTGAACCCCTACCCAGATCTAGCCAATGGACAAGGACATTCTCCACAGTTAAGTCCAGAGTGGGGACTGACTTTCACATGAACTCTAGTGCCCCATATTTGACCACGTCCCCTTGATGGGGAGGCCTGGTGGCACTCAGAGGAAAGATAGCAGGCTACCAAGAAGAGACTTTATACTCTATGAGCATATACAGGGAGAGGAGGTCCCCCTCAGTCACAGTCATAGGGGAGGAGAATAGGAGGAAAGCGGAAGGGAGGGAGGAATGGGAGAATACAAGGGATAGGATAACAATTGAGATGTAATATGAATAAATTAATAAAATATTTTTTAAAAAAAGAAAAGTAGATACCTGTCTCAATCTCAAAACAGAAATGTGAATTTGGTCAAGCAACAAAATGAAAGAGCAAAGGTAAATACAACATGAGTTAACAGCTGAACAAAAATAAGAAGGAATGCCATAATCTCTGTACAGATTTGCAAACATTTTAGAATTACTAGAAAATGAAGTTTGGAAATGGTTAGAAGGAGGCAGGGGAACAAAGAGGTCAGGTCACAGGAGGACCATCAACAGGGCATAAGAAGCTACTGAAAGTTTTAAGCAAAGGACTAGACATGCCATTTACATTTAAATAGCTATTTACACTTAAAAAGCTCTTCAGGTTCTTAAGTAGAAGCAATGAAGAAGATTTGCAAAGGTTCCAGGCAGAAGTTAAGGAGATTTTGAGGTAATAACCATTGTTGTGGTGGCTTGAGTGAGAATGGCTCCTATGAGCTTATCTTGGAATGCTTGATCCTCAATTGGCAGAACTCTTTGGGAAGGATTAGGAGGTGTGGCCTTTCTGGAGGTGTATCACTGGGGGTAAGCTTTGAGAGTTCAAAAGACTTACACCATTCCCAGTGTGTCTCTCTGCCTCCTGCTTGCGCATCAAGAACATTAGCAAATGTAGTGGTGCATGACTTTAATGCCAGCACTCCTGAAGGAAGAATATGAAGATCTTTGTGAGTCCCAGGATGACCAGGACTAAATAGGAAGACCCAGTCTCAAAACAAACAAACAAACAACAACCACAAAGATATGAACTCTCAGCTGTTTCTGCCATCATGTCTTTGCTCTACTACCATCATAGACTCTAACACTCTGAAACCATAAGGCTGATTAAACCCTCTCTTTTGTAAGTTGCCTTAGTCATGGTGTCTCATCACAGCAATAGAAAAGAAACGAAGACACTGTGTATCTCTAAGTAGAATATGAGATGAACTGAGATAGAGGGAAAAGAGAAGAAATTCAATATTGGACCAAATGACCTTGAGTTGCCTTTAACCACCTCGATGGAAATGTCAAACAGGCCACTGAACCAATTTCTGGTTAAAGGTTAAAGGGGAGGGGGGCTGATTACATTTAGGAAGTGACATCTTGAGAATAGATGAACCAGTGAGAAAATGTCAAATGGAAAAAGAGATTGACCAGAAAACAGTCCCCTAAGAAACAGCTGCATCTAATGAAAAAAAGCAAAGGAATCTTAAGAAGACAGCAAAGAAAACAGTGTTCTGAGGCCAGGGGCCTGTTAAAAAGAAGATAAACACTGTCAAACATCAATGAATCACACCCTCACTAGGTTTTAGCAGTTCAGTACCCGAGCAAGAACAAATTTCACCAGTACACCCAGTAACTGTGGATAAGGAAATAGACACAAAAGAGTCTCACGTCAAAAAGGGTTGATTAAAAGGTCAAATATAGTTTGCTTACTTGTTTGTTTGTTTTTCTTGTTTCTTTATAACCAACAGAAGACACACTCAGTAGAAAATGGGAGTAAAGAAGAAGAGAGAAAGAATGGGAGTAAAGAAAGAATAGGAAAAGAAGAATAGGAGAAATAAGAATGGAAGGAAGGTAACAGGGCTTTTTAAAATAAGCAGGACTTTCCTCCTCTGAGAGGAGAGTAAAGAAAATAAATGTTAAGAAATACATAAACCAAGAGCATTCCAGGCAAAGGCAAGTGAACAGCAACATCACGGGATCCTTCCTTTAAGTCCAGGGCAAGTGCAGGGAGAAGGCGATGCAGAGAATGGTGGAAGTGACCACAAGAGCACCAACAGCAGTCTGAAAAGGCATGCTGCAGCTTACAGAGTAAGATCGTGAGCATAATAAGCAGCGTGTTAGAGAACACCAAGAAGGAACTAAATGATTGGAGCTGAGTATGCTGTTTGTTTGTTTGTTTTATTGCTCATAAACACTTGGAAAGCAATATGAACAATGGACTGGATAGGAGAAAGAATATAAGTAACATTTTCTAAATACATCTGCATATGTCTCTCTTCTTTCATTTCCCTCTTAAGCCCCTGTTTTAGCATTTATGTAGTCCTGTCCCTAAATTAAGACAACCAAATCAAATAAATAATGCTACTTCCTAACAAAATAAATAAATAAATTTTTAAAAATTCGCTGAGCCTGTAAAATGGCTCATTGGGTAAAAATGACGTATGCTTCACGCCTGATCCCTGCAGCTACATCTCTAGCAACCAATATGAGAAAAATTTCTCATAATCATCCTTTAACTTCCACAAGTACACTGTGGCATAAGCATACACACGCACACACATGCACACATCCACACACACCCAAATAAAGAGTAAATAAATAAATAGGATTTAAGAAGCAGCTAGTCCTGTACAGTGACACATGCCTACCTATGATCCCAAGATGCAGACACTTACGCTAGAGGATCAGGAGTTCGAGGCCTGCCTGAACTACAAGAGTGAGTCAGACCCAGCCTGGACTACCAGATAAACCACTAACCAGAAACACTGGAAGAAAATGACAGGTGGAACCCTGGAGCTCCCTGGCCAGAAAGTCTTGGTGATTCTGGGAATTCAGAGTTCAGTGAGAGATCTTGTCTCAAAAAACAAGATAGAGAGTCATAGGGTCAGAAAACAACATTGACCTCTGGCCTACATATATACATACACACACATGTGCACAGGTGCATGTATACATATAAATGTGTATATAGGCATATACTACACACACACATGTATATATGTGAGCATGTATATAAGCATATACTACACACACATACATATATACATACATACATACATGCATGGGGGTGGGAATTAGTGCCCAAACAGGTTGGGTACCTACAACTGAAAACAGGGATGTATGAAGCAATAGCACAAGTGGCTCTTCGTCATTTACAAAATGCCTCAAGACCTTATTTATTTCTCACAATAGCATTTGAAATATATACATTCTCACAACAGCATTTTGAAACATACACATTATTATGTCCATCTTTCAGATAAAGAAACTAATTTTGTCTGTTTTATTCCAGGATCCAGAACAGTGCCTTGCATATAATAGGTCCACTCTGAAAAGTTATCAAATAAGAGAAAAGGAAAGCTGAAACGGTTATACAATTCTGATAGTCATATTGTTAATGGCAGGGTCAGAGCTCAATGCTAGGTCTTCTGGTCCTCAATCCTGTGTCTTCACTGCCTCAAGCTGATAAAGAAAAAGAGGTAAGGGGTCTGAACATAATGTTAATTTACTTTATAAACATCTGTAAGATGGTTAAAATTTCCCAGATGGCTTTTGTCAAGAGAGAAATACCAAAGTTGGTATGGCCTCCTACTCTTAAAACACATAAGCATGTCTGGAGTTCAGACATCTGTGTTATTTACTCACTTTATTGTCTCCATAGGTAACCTGCCCTGTTCTCAGCTACCTCTTCCTGCTGTACTGAAACAATAACGGGAGGAATAGCTCCTCAACCATCATGTCCTCTAAAGTGGTAGTATTACAGCCTTTTGGTCTTTAATGGCAACTCCATGGGAAGAACAAAGGAATACAATGCAACCCAATGTGACAGACAATGTCCCAATATTTATTTATTTATTTATTTATTTATTTATAACCACACATGGTGGGGGTGGGATGAAGCAGATGGAGATATAGAAAGCCCTCCAACCTGTAAACCACAGTATTTAAACATGTCCTCACTGCACACAGTAGGCATGACCCTAAAAGCCCTGTGTATATCCTCATTTTGTAAATGCAGTAATATCAAAAACAGTGAGTGGTTACTACTTAAATGAACCATATGTTACATTTGATTGCAAAATAAACCATCTTTATATATGAAAAATATTTATAAGTGGGTATGGAAGTTCTCATCTGTAAGTAATCTTGGATAGGCCAGAGCAGTAAGATAGGACGGGGTTCCTGAAGAGGGGTCATCATTATAACACAAGTCCTAAGAACATCAGCAGAGTTTTAGTTTTTCATGACTAGGTCTTCAAGAGTTGCTTTCAGCAATTTTAGAATGACCTATGCTGAAACATCACTATCCCACTAACAGTGTGATTTCTGTCCTTGCTATTATGTGATATGCTTAAGTGCTCCTAACAACTGCTCAATGGCTCTTTAAAAGATTAAAGAAATAAAGGGGGCTGGAGAGGTTGCTCAGCCGTTAAGAACACTTCCTGTTTTTGCAGAGGACTCAAGGTGGGTTCCCTGCACCTACACCAGGCAGCTCACAACAACCTGTATCTTCAGACTCAAAGAGTTTGATGGCCTCTTCTGTCCTCCTTTGGCACCTACACAAATATTATATATATAATAAAGCCTTAAAAAAGAATTGAAGGAGATATAAAAAGATTTTTTTTTTCAGGAAAGGTGAGATAGCTCAGCAAGTTAAGACACTTGCCACCAAACCTGATAATCCAATCCCCAGGGTCCATATGGTAGAAAGAGAGAACTGATTTCAGGAAGGTGTCCTCTGCCTTTCCACTGTGTGCCACGGCAAGTGCACGATCTCTCTTTCCCTCCCTCCTTCTCTGACAAAAACAATAAATGCAAATTTAAAGCATTTTTAAGGAGAAAAGAGTCTTAACTGGTGGATGCCCTCAATAGTAATTTAAGAAAGAAAAATATTATAAAAACTCTGAAAGATGTGAGTCCTATTGCCCATTTTGTTCTTAATTCTTTTTTAAGATTTGTTTTGTGTGTGTATGTGTTGAGGGGAGAGGAAGGGAGAAGTGAGGGTGCCTGTGGAGGCCCGAAGATGGCATTGAATCCTCTGGAGCTGGAGTGGTTGTGAGCTGCCTGGCGTGAGTGCTGGGATCTGAACTCGGGTCCTCTGCAAGAAGAGCAGGTGCTCTTTACTGCGGGGCCATCTCTCCAGCTCTTTATCCTTCAACCTTTAGCCGTCAACAGATTGTTTCATTGCTCTAGGCTGAATGATTATTTAGTTTCTTTCCAGTTTAAGTGCTGCTATGAGTATAAGCTCAAAAGCCTCCACCAACAGTTGAGAGAACTGAAAATAGAAATGAAAAGATGTAAGAAGTTAGAGGCTGAAATCACAAATCCTGGTTCTGGTTATGTCAGTTACTAGCCTAATAACCTTAAGGAAGTCACTTACCTTCTTCAAACCAAATTTTTCCTGTTCGCAAATATCCCAAGTGACCATATTTCAGCTATAATATCCTAGAAGGTTAAAGTGCAAATTATTGTTGCTATAAACAATGAAATTCTATTTTTATAAAACTTTATGTTCCTTCTAATTAGGAATAGGAGACATAATATCTGTCAAAAAATAAAACCTGAACTTCCTTGGAATTCCACACCGCCTGAGGTGTAATCCAAATACTTCCCTAGCACCACTCCTGAACACTGATCCAAACAGACTCCATATCTTTCATTCCCCTCTTCTTAATAAAAAAAATGCTCAAACGCTAGCTTATTAAAAATCAAAAAGTCTGAGCCTGGCATGGTAGTGCACGCCTTTAATCCCAGCACTCAGAAGGAAGAAGCCGGTGGATATCTGAGTTTGAGGCCAGCCTGATCTACATAATGAGTTCCAGGACTTCTTTGTAGGCCCTTTTTTTTTTTTTTTTTTTTTTTTTTTTTTTTTTCTTTTTGGCACTTTTAATTTTGCTATGGACTAGGCCATACCTGCTTCTCTTAAGTCAAGTTTCTCCAAAGCTCAGTTCGTGATCATTTCTTTCTTTCCCTCTAGGTCTGTTCTTCCTTCTTTTACATGGCATCTCATTGGCTTGAACTCAAAACAATCCTCTTGCCTCTGCCTCTTGAGTGCTAAGATGGCAGGTGTGAGCCATGGCCCAGACCAGCCAGTCATTCTTTTACCACACAGTGGTCACAAAGAGCAGATGACAATTTTAGAACTTAGTATAATATCTTGTATATAGTAATTGCTCAATAAGTGACAGTAGTTGTCATGTTGCCGCACTAACAGCACTAGTCTCGTATTCTTCAGTTCAGTGTGCTTCAGATTTGATTATGAGATCCTTGTTTAAATGCAAAATATGTTGCAGTGGGCAGAAAACAGATGCTTCCGGTAGATGCAAATGCCATTGATCCAAGGGGCCATACTCTGAATACCAGAAGTAGACCTTAGTAGGCTTTTTTTTAAATGTGTATTTATCTTATCTACTGAGCTGGATAGTAAGCGTACCCTATAAAGATATTTAATAAACATCTGTTGACTTATTGTATCTGCTGTTTCTAGATGGTCAAGAATGCTTGTGCCACAGTGATTTTCAAATCAAGTGCTGAAATAATGCCAGTAGGAGGTGTTTACTTGACCACTGGAGTCACAGGTGCTTGCGTGCATGGAGGCAGGGGAGCACCTGGTGGAAAACTTAACCTCTTCATCAGTGAAGATGTAACTGAAGAAGCAGAAGGTGTGCCAAATGGCCTCCTTCTCTATAATAAAGCATGAAGATCGTAAAGTACAATCTTAACTGCACTTCAAATGAACCCTAAGTAAGACATGCATTTGGGGCAATACAAAAGCCATAACAAATAACACACACACATATGCACGCATACACACACACACGATTGATTTCATTTTTTCAGTGTCATACATATTTTTCAGTAAACTTTTGGTGTGCAATTAAGCCAAAGCTCTCAGGCTATGTTGAAATTTCAAGGAAAAGAAAGACATACTCTCCAATTTTCTCATGAGCCAAGGTAGAAGTCAGGGCTCCAAATCACACTGCCCACAATTACACTGATAAGAAATTCAAAGGGATCTTCTGTATATTAACAGTGACGTGAGAAGATGTTTTAAGCTTTTCTTTCACATCCGAAATTATTTAGATGCTTGTTAAAAAAAAAAAAAAAACCTCTTTATGTTAGCGTCCTTTAATTCAGATGGGACCAATAGTCCTAGGTTCTACAGGGATATTGCATTCTTCCTACTCAAGCACCATAAAAATGGCATTGAGTATATATAACACCTGATTACTCAATTCTGCCTAGATAGCTTAAACTGTGAGACAATTTATTTAAATTAGCCTTGAGAAAAAAAAAGCACCCTTGTAAGTTACTGTGCTTGTCATAAGCAGCCACCTGCTCCTTAATTCAGAGACCTTTCAATAAAACCACTCATCAGTATTTAACTGAGTTGTCTTAAACAAATTTAGACATGCTAGAAGATGAGAAAATTCTTGGGCTTGCTATTGACTACAGAAACACAGAAGCACAGAACTAGCATCAAGTCCCAGACTCAAACTTAGCTTAAGGGTTTTAATAAATCAATGTTATTACTCCAGAGAAAATCATAAAGCAGTTGAGAGTCGGCCCACAGGAAAGCGAATCCTATTACTTCGATCAGAAGTCTAGTCTCTAGGGCAAAGCAGGTTCTCTGGTTTATCCCAGCTCTCTTCCTAGGAAATAATCCTATCCAAGGAGAATTTCAAATCTCACATCCCTCATTTCTAACTAAACAGACTCAACTGCAAGCCTCATCACACTCATATGGACACTGACCTACCTACCTGTGGGTCTCTAACTAGCAATTAAAGCAAGCAAATGGCTTCTGCAGTGGAGTAAGAGACCAGGACAACACTCACAGGAATCAGATGCTCGCCTGGAAGAAGGAAGCATCAGTGTCAGCCTCGGTCCTCCCCATTTCCTGGCTCTTCTTTAATGATTCATTTTTAAGCGCTCACCAGTATTTCTAGATGTCACCAATTTCTGAAATAATCTTAACCAATAACTCTAGATACCTTTTGTTAACTGTCTCAGGTTATCTATTGTGTCACCCAATTTAGTGTGGGTTTTCCCAAAGGCCCCCCAACATTTTCTAACCCCTAAAAAGGACATGTATTATTACTACTGATCACAGTAACATTCTAATAACGAGACAGTACTGTATGGTGGCAGCAGTGAAGCCAGACGGTCCTAGCGTCACTGTGTTACTAGCTGTATGGCTGTAAACCCACCACTTACCTTTTTCTAAGCCTTCGTTTTGTGGTGAAAACCTAATGGAATATCACACCAAGAGTCCTGACCAGAAAATTGGACATACAACGGGTGCTTAAATAGAATGTAGTTACTACCTTCTCTCCCTCCTGAATAAACACTTGTTGGTTTGAACGGAGAGTAATTCCTAAAGGAGACCCCCCCAGCGGCACTATTGCCATACCTTCCCCAGGGCCCTCTTGCTGGTGGGTACCTTTTTAAAATTTTCTGATAAAGGTCTTCTGCACTCTGGTACCTTGAAAAATAAAGGCCAAGCACACAAAGCACCCAAAGGAAATGATTCCATCATGCCAACAGCAGCCAGTAGGAGGACACACATCTCCAGGTGTACATCTTCCCACCAGCTCAGGCCAGCACTCCCGCCCTCCCTCCAAGTCTCTCGATGAAGGCATGGCAGAGAAAGCAAAACAGGGAATCAGCTAAAAGAGAAATGAACAGCTCTGGGGTCCCTGTTCCTTCCTCTGGGGAAGAATCCTCAGATCCAAGCATCAATCACCTCAAGCCTTTAAGAAAAACAAAACAAACAGGAACCCTTCCTCGAATTCCTAAGGAAAAGGCACCTTAGATTCCTGGCCTTTTCATGTCTCCAGACTCACCAGTCAGCCCACCATCCACTATCTCTTAAGTCAGCTTCCTGCTGCATCAAAGGAGCCACTCTTCATTAATTAGTCTTCAGTGGACCTCGTTCCTGTATTTCTCAAACTAAACCTAACACCTTCTCCAATCTTCCCCTCCACTCCCTGTATCTCTTTAAAAAGAAAAAGAAAAAGCATTCTTAAAGTTTCCCCCTTACTGCATTATGTCCAATCATTTTATCTGTGCCTTTTAACAATCTGTAATGTTTTACCTAGGTCTTCATCATTCAGCTGGGAAAAAGCCACCATCATTTAGACAGACAGACAGACAGACAGACAGACACATACACACACACACACACAGAGAGAGAGAGAGAGAGAGAGAGAGAGAGAGAGAGAGAGAGAGAGAGAGAAATTTGAAAAACATACATCCCCTTCTCGCTGCACATATGCAATAATCTCATTATTTTGAAACAGATGCCAATCACACTCTGAGTTAGCACATCTGTGATCTAACCCACATTGATGTCAGTACAGGACACCAGCTTTCAAAGGTAAACACTATTTTCCACTCCGATTCACTCCAGGCCTTGCAGCCCAGGGTCTTTTTTTTGGTAGCCTTTATTTTAATGGTCATCTGGGGCCATTTTCACCTTAGCTTGTATGTGTCTGAAGTGTTAAGTCTGCCCCCCCCCAAAGTATTTTTTTCTTGTTTTGCTTTTGTTTTTTATAGTTCTTTGAAGATGATGTTGTACAACCTGTTTTGATCATAGTCACCCTCCCTCCCCCAACTCTTCTCAGATCCATCTCCCTTTCCCTTCCCACTTTATGGTGTCCCCACCATCACCATCAGAGCCAGTGTGTGTTGCCCAAACATTCTTGGCTGTGTGGCCTTCCTCTGGAGCTTGGTGGACTTATCACTATTTTTAAGCCCCGCGGGTGCTTAACGTAGTAGCAGGCTCTGCTGCCAGCCTGGAGACCACCGAGCCATTCACCTCTGGGAGGTCAATGCCTGCCCTCACCCCTCCCACACACGACCACCTGCTCTTCCCGGATGTTCTCCCGGGTGACCTCGAGGGTCCATCTTCACACCCTGTCCCCGGAGGACCCCGCAGGGGCCTACCAGTCGGTTTGCGGCTCGTCGACCACCAGCAGCACCTTGGCCTTCCTGGAAGCTGCCGAAGGCGCGGGCGCGTCCACCAGGCCGGCGGAGGCGGCCGTCTGCTTCACGGCTTGCGACAGCGAGCTGAAGAAGCTGCTGCCCACCGACGGCGTCGGCGCGGGCTGCGGCGCGGGCTGCGGTGCAGGTGCCTGGGCGGGTGGCGGCCTGCGCTCGGGGCCGGGAGAGGCAGCAGAGGTGGCCGCGGACGCCGGAGCGGCACCGGGGCCGGGGGCGGGCGGGGGCTGCTGCGGCTCCGGGCGCTGAAGGTCAGTCATGTAGCCATTGGGCAGGTTGGCGATGAAGCTGCTGTCCGACAGCCGGCGCCTCAGGAAGTTCATCATCTGGCTTGAGGGGCTGTGAGCGCTCGAGGCGGCGGGCCAGGCAGCGCCGGGAGGACGGCGCGGGGCGACCAAAGGTGGTCCGCGGCTCCCGAGCCCAGCAGACAGCCTCGGCACTCTGGGTCTGGGGAGCAAGCCTGCAAAGCAAAAGAGCGGTGGGCGGTACTGAGGGCGTGGCTAGTTCTGGCTCCGCCTCTCGCCGCAGAGCCGGCTCCGCCCCCGCCTACTCGCTTGGGCCCCGCCTTCAGGCTCTGTCGTACGTGGAGGGGGAGAACCTGGCCTCCAGCCACCAGAGCATGACTGTGTGGGAACCTGGCTCCCTCGCCGAATGGAGGGAAGGGAAGCTGAGAGTGCCCCACTACCACCTTCATGCTTTGGAGAAGAGAGTCGTGTCCCAATTGGAGGCGAAGCTACTACCCTCACGCCCTTTAGGTTGAAGAGAGGCGTCAGCTTCCCTACCCTGAGGTGAGAGGAAACAGCTACCTTGCTAGGGCACGTGTACGCGCGCGCGCGCACACACACACACACCATAGCACATCATTCAGTGAGCAAAAAGAAGCGGCTCCTTTTCAGAAGCTCAGGAGAAAGAGGCCAATAACCCCAACTCCAGGTGAGGAGGAACGGACTAATCCGTCCCCGCTAACGCACACCCAGTATTGCTAAGACCTAAATTAATGTATAAATAAAGCTGCCCACCCCTTCATGCTGAGTGGGAAAAACCTTCGCTTAACCCAAGAAGAGGGAGTCCAGACCACAGTGAAGTGGAGGGCCACCTCATCCTCCTTGAGGAGAAAGGGACCTAAGCAGGTACTCTCCACACTGCACAGGACGGGCATTTGGAGGCAATTTCCTTGGCCCACCTAACAACACAATCCTCTCACCTCACTGACAGAGAGAGGACGCCACAAGAAGGTTGGAAAGGTCTCTTCAAGATCCCTCAGATAGCCAAAGCTACCCCTCAGTTTGATTCCCTGACATGCATTGGTGTTTTCCAGTGTTGTAGGGAGACCTGGTCCTTTAACTGACCATCCCCATAAAGGTTTATCTGATTGCCACCATCTCTGTGCACTCTATAATTTGTGTGCCGTTAGGACCTTGGTTTTGATCTCTTTTCAGGTACATTCGTTCCCTGCATTGTATTAGAACGAAATATAGCAGATGCACTTGACAGGCAGACCACCTGGAGTGATATATGAGCTTGGACAAATTACTCCTCTGAACCGCCCCCTTCCCCGGACACACACACACACACACAGCTAATAAAAAGAGATAGCACTTTTCAAAGTTGTTAGAGTAAATGAGAACGTGTAGGTCAAGTGCCTGCTACACAGTAGATATTTCTGTAGTGCTGCCTACATCCTTATTATTATTTGAATTGGTTCTTGGTAGTATTAACTGGGCTGAATGGAACCATTGAGTGTCTTGTCGCTAACACTAGCAGGATGCTCTTGTTTTGTACATCCCAGCAGGTGCTCAGCTCTGAGCCAATGGTATCAGAGAGGTCTGCAGCCAATTGTGAAAATAAATACCCAATAAGATTAGAAAGCCATCCTTAGGTAAACTCACAACTGGGAGCAAGGAAATCAAGGAGGGAATCGATACAGAGATGGGAGAAATTAGCCACATTGAGATGCGAGAGATTCTGTAATGCAGCTGTATAAGGTGGTTTAGAAACGACGAAGAGATGAGGTTTACTCCCCTCTGAGGCTTAGGAAAGGCTTCTCAGAGGAAGTAATGCTTAAGATAGGTCTTGAGGCATGTAGTAAAAGTTAACTGAACTGGGGTGGTGGCTTTGTATAGTTTGGAGCACTTGTTTGGAGCCAACTTTATTTTCTAACAACCAGGACAAGTGGCCCATAACCACCTGTAAACTGCAGCTCCAGGGACTATGACACCCTCTTTAGCCTCCAAAGGCACCAACACACACACATGTGTGCGTCATGACAATGGCACAGACACACTGTCTTAGATACTGTTATATTGCTATAAAGAAATGCCATGACCAAGACAGTCTCTAGAAAAAAGCATTTAATTGGAAGTTTGCTTACTTTCAGAGGATTATCATCATGGCAGAAATCACGGTAGGGAGGCAGGCTGACATGAGGCTGAGTGAGAGCTTACATTCTGAGCTATGGGAAGGCAGGCAGAGAAAGACAGAGGCAGAGACTGGGCCTAGTATGGCCTTTTGAAACCTCAAAGCCTGCTCCCAGTGACACACCTCCTCCAACAAGGTCTTCTAGTCCTTCCCAAACAGTTCCACTGCCTGGGGACTAAGCATTCGAGCCAATGACAGCCATTGTCATTCAAACCACCATACACACATATATACACATAAGTAGAAATAAATCTTTTTCTTTAATAGTGTATCCACAGAGAGGTAAAAGAAGCATCCAGACAGAGATATGGATGTCTGAAAGCTCATGGCTTCTCCAGACTTTGTTGGATCTCCTGCAGGTGTTATAATAAAATATCATAGTGACTAGGATGTGAGCTTTTCAAGTGAAAACTATGTCTCCATCATCTTTGGACCCCCCAACATCGAGTGTATTGCCTACCACATAGTAAGGGCTCCATCCTCTTAGAATTGAGATATATCATTACATAATTCAGTTCTTTCCTACTGAAGAATATAACTGATATCACTGATAATCAAATAAATGTGATTTAACATACTTTTCTTCCTGAAAGTATTCTTTAGAAAAATTAAAAAAAAAAAAAAAAAAAAAAAAAAGCTTTTCCAAACATGTTTCTCTATTGGCAGGATTTCAGAGACTATGTATGTCTTAGTTAGGGTTACTATTACTGTGATGGAAAACCATAACCAAACAACTTGGGGAGAAAAGGGGTTTATTCAGCTTAGACTTCCACATCACAGTTCTCCATCAAAGGAGTCAGGACAGGAAACTCAAGCAGCGCAGGAACCTGGAGGCAGCAGCTGATGCAGAGGCCACGGAAGAATGTTGCTTACTGGCTTGCTCCTCATGGATTGCTCAGCCTGCTTTCTTATAGAATACAGGACCTACCAGTCCAGGGATGGCGCCATCCAAAATGGGCTGGCTGGGCCCTCCCCCATCAATCACTAATTAAGAAAATGCCTTACAGCTGGATCTTACAAAAGCATTTTCTCAATTAAGGCTCCCTTCCTTCAGATGACTCTAGCTTGTGCCAAGTTGACATAAAACTAGCCAGCACAATGTAACTTCTATTTTTAGGTGATTTTGGTGATTTTCTAATATACTTCATTAAGGAATTCTCCTTAAATATTGAGGTTGTAGTATCTGTGTAATGTTTTTTAAACCATCCTATTAAAAAGATATTTTTAGTATCTAAAACACATAAGGTCTGTATACTACAGACTAGACAATAGAGGAGATTCAAGTAGGAATAAACCCTAAATTCATGCCTTAAGAAGACAGGTTATAGGAGCCGGGTGTGGTGGTGTACGCCTTTAATCCCAGCATTCAGGAGGCAGAGGCAGGCAGATCACTGTGAATTCGAGGCCAGCCTGGTCTACAAAGGGAGTCCAGGATAAGCTACACAGAAAGACCTTGTCTCCAAAAATCAAAAACCAAAAACCAAAAAAAAAAAAAAAAAAAAAAAAAAAAGGTTATAAACATGTGAGCATATAATTAGCAGTGGCAGAACAGTCTGTGAGTAACCAGGAAGTGGAGCAGGCAGCGAGTGTTACAGGATCCAGAAGAAGAAGCATTTTCAGGGATGGGAGAGTTTATAGGAAAGCCAAGGAAATTTTCATACACAAGGAAAAATGGAGAAGGCATGTGAGATGGAAGAGAGAGTAAGAGATTGGTCAGGGGGCTGAACTGATAAGTATTAGGACCGTGTAGGTCTATTGCCGTCTATGTTATTTTAATTGTTGGACCTTTGCTTGGTATGTCATGTGTACCCTACAGTATTTAGGCTTAGCGAGATTGCTCCTGTGTACAGTACTCTCATGTTATCTATAGAACTGCTTTCCACAGTTCAGTTACCTGAAAGTCAACTGTGATCCAGAAACATTAAGTAGAAATTTCCAGGGAGGCCACTGAGGTGGCTCAGTAGATAAAGGCACTTTCCACCAAGCCTAACGACCTAGTCCAACCTCTGGGCCTTACATGGTAGAAGAGAAAACAGCTCCCACAAGTTATCCTCTGATTTCCACAT
>OU015745.1:28289803-28300075 GCA_907169655.1 Acomys percivali
AGAGAGAGAGAGAGAGAGAGAGAGAGAGAGAGAGAGAGAGAGACTGAATAAGAAAATTCCAGAAAACATTTTTTTTAAAGTTTTAAATTGCATGCCTCTGTGATGGAGCCTATGAGATATGAGTCACTCCTTTGCCAGCACATTGATGCTGTGGACACTACTAACCCATTATGTGACTTAGTTCTTACTCCTGCTATTGCATCCAATGTGGTATCTCAGTGCTTGTGTTCATATGAACCAGATTCTGCTTAATAACCTCAAAGCACAAGAATAGTGGTGCTGACCAAAAAGAAAATGCCAAAGGCAAGCCATAAAGGGTCTTTAAGAGAAAAGAGAAAAGTTCTCAGTTTAATATGGAAAGAAAAAAATTACATGACTAGGTTGCTAACATTTATAGTAAAGTAAGGTATGGGGAAAGAGACCACACTCCCATGGTTTTTATGATAATATATTACTGTAATGGTCCCATTTTATTATTAGCTATTCTTAATTTCTTGCTCTGCTGACTATAAATTAAGCCTTGCCATCGATGCATGGTGCATGTAGAGTTCTATAACCCCAGTGGTTTGGGGCATCCACAGCAGGTCTTGGAATGTATTCACCTCTGATAGTGAGGACTTTACTATGTGTTTATGTTATTGTATATATCCAATGTGTCTTTTAATATTCACCTCAAGATTAGGTATTGTTTATTCTTCTTTCAGGGTGAGCTATACTGGCTGGTAAAATAGCTAATAAACATAAATGTCAGAGTTGAGAAGTATAACAAACTATTCTCAGAAAACTGCTTGGCTTTAGATTCCTCCATTAAAGCAACAGAGGTTCACAAACTCATCAAACTGTTTATTAAATATTCTGATAACTCACTCATTATCTTCCGGTAGGTTTTATAAGAGTGTGTTCTAAAGGAGAAACAGACTGTTCTCACGTACTTGTGTGTAGGTGGCTACTAGCCAGTTGCATATGATCAAAAGTGTGTATTGGTGGGTACAACTGTGATTCACCTGTGCTTAAGCTATGTCGTCCGTATGCCTGTGGCCCTTGCCAGGGTGTGTCTTTCCATCCTGTGCATTAGTCTAGGTCTGGGTTCTGTCTTTCTCTTAGCCTTTCCTGTGGGTCTAGGTTCCAGAAGCAGGTAGAATGCCACCCTATCTTATCCAGTGCCCTTAGAATTAAAGGGATGGCTGAGTTTGGATTTAGGAAACTACAAAATATAAAAGCCTAGCAACACTGGGGACTTTTGTTCCTGTCTGTTTCTGCAACCAACCAGCTTCCCCTACCCCCATCTCTCAGAGCAATCAGCAGAGGTGTCTCTCTTGTCTCTCTTAATCCCTCCAGGACCAATTGAGCCACCTGTCAGAATCTCAGAGGTATACTCCAGTCAATGCCCAGGATTCTTTGCATTCCTTCCATGTGTAATCTCTGTCTTTTCACTGAATTGAAAGCACAGGTAATCATCTGGCAACTGCGGATCAAATAACCCTGCTAAAATTTAAAGATACACACAAACATATACATAGATTGTGTGTGTGTGTGTGTGTGTGTGTGTGTGTGTGTGTGTGTGTACATACATATATTCATCTCTCTGATACCTCTTCCCTTGAGCAATAGTGCAGTGGAGAAAGCTCACAGGGGCAAGAGCTGGGTATGTGCCTGTGCAGCACTGGAGTGCCTTGGGTAGGCAGAACCCAAATACCTAGTTTAGGTTAGATGTGGTAGTGACTGACACCTGTAATCCCAGCACTCAGGTAGCAGAGACAGGAGGATGACTGAAAGTTCAAGGCCAACTTGGTCTACATAGTGGGACTTTGTTTCAAGGAACAGAAAGTGAGGTTGGTGGGCAAAATGCCCCCGCAGGTAAAGGTGCAAGCCTGGCAACTTTAGTTTGGTTCCCAGAACCCATATGAAGGGGAAGGAGAGGACCAACTCCATACATTGTCCTTTGACCCTCCCCCTACTTTCATATAATAAATTATTGTTATTATTGAATATTTTATTTTTAATATATTTTGATTATATTTCTTTTTACATATACATTTCTATTATTACACATAAATACAATAAACTACATAAAGCAAGAAGAACCATGAAACAATCAGGAATTATATAAATGTTACATTCATAGTGTTTTGGCTATTTGTATTTGGCAACCTTGAAGAAAACATCTTTCCTATCTTGATTAGTCTAAAATTCTGAATGTACATCAATATCTATCATATCTCATCTCTATCAACTTAAAACATCTATCTAGACTTAAAAACACCTTAACCCCTAAACAACTAAACTATCTGGTCTTCAACCTCATCAGAGACTTGAGAAGGAATAAGACTTAATTACCTTAGTAAACTGGAAGTACAGGTTAGCAGCTACCAAAATGGAAAAAAAATGACAAGAGACAGTTTACTGCCTGAACAGTCACCACTCTCTATAATGTTAGAGCATAATCTTCAGCCTTCTGACTCAATATTATCTGGCAGACATATTTGTGAGGCAGGAACTATTGAGGACTTGCTTACTTTGTCTTGGCAGAGTTTGGCCGTCAAGGCTGCCTGCATCCAAGCTTGCCCATTTTTAGGCAGAATTTTGTCCATGGCAGAAAGGAGGGCATTTTGCCCAGTGGCTTGTTTGCCACATTTGAAACCATCTCCATAAGGAGGTTCTTTGATGTTTATCATCATCTTTGAGGTAGGCTAGGTGTTGCCAGGAGTTAACATGTCTTGTTGTCAAAGAATCTTTAAAATAATAAAAACATCTTTAAATGCCATATTCTGTAGGTCTCTGAGGCTTTTGAAGACCTTATCTAACTATTTTACCTTATATATCTATAGAACCATATCTATCTATTAAGCCTAGAATGTATATTCTTGTGATAAAAATAGACCAGTAATTGACATGACCATGATTTGATCAACTAACAATTAGCTTATATTACTTAATTATTCTAAAAAGCCTGCAATAGCACTTTCAAAGTACTGGAAGTAAACCTTGTATTATAATTGAGTTGTATGGGTACAATACCTCATATTAGAGTAGAAATATATCTAATGTGTGTAAAGAATAATCTTAAATTTGAACACTATACCAATGTATCAAAATTAAACTTATTTTGTATCGATATACAAAATTCTATACCAATAAATTAAAAATAACTTTATTTGTGAGTAACAAGTAAGGCCTTAAGTTGAGGAGTAGATTCAATAATCTACTTTTTGTCCTATCATCCCTATATATTTCTATATTCCCCCTTCTTTTTTCTCAACCCCTATCTCCATACCTGCGAAAGAAAGATAACTGAGTCCAACCTCGTTTTCTCTCTGAATAAGACTAATAATAACTTATAACCAATTCTCAATAAAAATAAGCATCTGTAGCCCAAGAGAACAATCAAAATCTACCCAACCCTGCTTAAGGGAAATAGAGAGTCATTCTCTTAAGGTTTCTTCTGGCTGATTTGAGGTGAATAATACCTTTGCAGGGGCCCAAATAAAACTGGGGAAATTTTAGTAGGAGTCCTGTGTGGGACAGTCTGAAATGCTGGACCAATTGGGATTGGAAGCTTTCTTTGAAGCTATCCTGGGTGCTGTCCTGATCTGATGAGTAACAACAACTAAAGCGCTTGGGGCTGGAACATGAAGGATGCAGGATATCAGCGTCCAAGCATGCTGAGAGGAATGAGTCCTGTCAGGTCTGATCCAGCATCAGTGTCTGGTTCTTTTGTTCTGAAAACAAGTATTATAAATGTATGAGGTATGTGGGATGCACAGAACAATTAAGGCTGGTTCTCTGCTCTTTGTATGAGCAGAAGAAAGACATCTGCAAATCTTCATTCATGCCATATGAAGAATGGCATCTAATAATAAGTCACATGGACTCTGTGACCAACAAGAAGCCTAGTCTATACATAGTCATTCATGTCTCAGCCAGTCTCAGAGCTATTCCCATGTAACGGGATTAGCAATATAAGTTACCTGCTTGTTCTACAGTTGAATTCTTTATATCCTGATTGTAACCCCCCCCTTCCTCATCGCTTCCCGGTCCCACCCTCCCTCTCTCTTCTCCTCTCCCTTCCTCCTCTAGTCCTCAGAAAGGGGAGCCCTCCTCCCCTAACATCTGGCCTCAGCCTATCAAATCTCATCTGTACTACCTGTGTCCTCTTCCTCAGTAGCCTGCCAAGGCCACCCTGCCAGGGGGGAAGTGATCAACATTGGGAGACCAGAGTCCATGTCAGAAGTAGTCCCTACTCCCCATATTGTGGGACCCACAAGGAGACTGTGCTGCCTATCTACTACATCTGAGCAGAGGGTCTAGGTCCACATCATACATGGTCCTTAGTAGGCTCATCAGTCTCTGTATTGTAATGTGGTTATCCTGTATTAAATGGTTAACATCCGCTTATGAGTGAGTATATATCATGCATGCCTTTCTGGTTCTGGATTACATCACTCAGGATGATTGTCTCTAGTTCCATCCATTTGCCTGCAAATTTTAAGGTTTCCTTGTTTTTGATTCTTCTATCCCTCTGATTCTTGGGTTTGGTCTTTTCATAGTGTCCCATATTTCTTGGATATGCTGTGTCGGGAGCTTTTTAGATTTAACATTTTCTTTGACTGCTGTATCCATTTCTTACAACATATCTTCTATCTCTGACCTTCTTTCTTCCATCTCTTGAATTCCATTGGTAATGCTTGTGTCTCTACATCCTGTCCTTTTCCCTAGGTTTTCCATTTCCAGGATTGTCTCAGATTGTGTTTGCTTCATAGCTTCTATCTCTATTTTTAGGTCTTGAAACCTTTTATTCATTTCCTTCTCCTGTTTGATTGTAATTTCCTGTCTTTCACTAATTTCTTTAAGCAATTTGTTCAGTTATTTCATCTCTTCTTTGTGTGTATTCCAGTTCTAGTTTGAGGGATTTATTTTCCTCCTTTAAAGCCTCTATCATTTTCATAACCTCAGATTTGAAATCCTTTACCTGTGCATCAGCTGTAATAGTATCTCCAGGGCTGTGGTGGTGGTGGGACTGCTGGTTTCTGGTGGTACCAAGTGGTCCTGGGAATTGTTGCTTGTGTTCTTATGCTGACCTCTTCCCATCCTGAGG
Organism: Acomys percivali; assembly: GCA_907169655.1. Taxonomy (NCBI): domain Eukaryota; kingdom Metazoa; phylum Chordata; class Mammalia; order Rodentia; family Muridae; genus Acomys; species Acomys percivali. The sequence continues at coordinate 28,294,899 of OU015745.1, forward strand.
TCTCTGGTTGGAGCCTGTGCCCAGTGGCTGCTTGGACACCTGGATCTTTCTGTGGCTTTTCTGGGTGACCTGAGGTTAGAACCACTTGTATCCCCAAGTATGGTATCTGCTTAGTGCTAGAACCCACAGACGCTGGTATTTTTGCCAGCCATGGCTACCTCTGCACCCAGGAAGTTCAAAAGCTGCCCCGCCAGCCAGGCGTGTGGCGCTAGCCTTCAGAAGCTATGCGCCCATTTCTGTGGAGACCCAGGGCTTTTCTGTGGTTTTGCCAGGTGGCTGGAGGCCAGACCCAACCGTGCTCCACACAACTTGGACCCGTCTCACCTGTGAGTCACCTGTACTGGTGTTTTGTGGTTCTCAGATTGGTCCTTAGGCTGCTGAATAGTCACTGCTGTCCAGCTGATCAAACAAACAAGGTGTGTCTTAGGTGCCACCATCTTGGATCTCCTATTATTGAATTTTTAATGAAAGGGCTGGGTGTGGTGACACATGGCTTTAATCCCAGCACTCAGGAGGCAGAAGCAGGTGGACTTCTTTGAGTTCGAGGCCAGCCTGGTCCACACAAAGAGTTCCAAGACAGTCTGGGCTGTTACACAGAAAAGTCCTGTAATAATGATGATGATGATGATGATGATGATGATGATGATGATGATGAAAGAGAAAGGGAATGGGGGAGGGGAGACAGAACCCTACCTTAAAGGAAGACCTGTCACACTAGCTCCTGAACAAAATGTTGTTGCCTGGTTTCTAAACATGGAAGTTGGCTTGAACCGCTGTTTGTAGGTCTTGCTCATGTTCCAGGTCCAGACTCATCTGCTCTAAAGTGGAATGGAAATGTTTGGGATTTCAGAGTTGCACCCCTTGTCCTGCCATATCACTAACTCACTGGCTATGCAGCCCTCTACAGGCTGCTGAGGGCTACTCCAACAGGGAGTAGTCACATCTACCTGACAGGTACCTCTCAGGACATGACCTAAAAGGATCTGGAAAATGGCAAAGCTCTGCCAGAAGAAACAACACGGTTTCTTTCCACACTGTAGTGTGGTGTTTTGGAGAACCTCCCAAGCAACCATCATCTCCACTGAGGTGGGTTTTCATAACACTACTGGCCTGGGTCCCATGATTCCTTTCTTTTCTACTTCTGAATAGTCAGCAGAGGACAGCTATGCCCCAGCATCCAATCAAGGTGGCCACATCACCTGGGCCAGTGTGCCATACTTTAGGAACCATAGAAATCCAAGTCAAGACCTTCATCATGTTAACTGTATATCTTTTTGCCCAAGTCACCTCCAGCCTCAGTTTCCTCAGCTGTGAAAGAAGTTGACAGTTGTTATAACTACTTTGAAAGACTGCTGGGAAGATTAAGATCGAGTGGGTGCGTTTTATAAGCTGTAAAGCACTGTGCAAATGTTAGCTGTTGGTACTTCTGACTCTAGTGGATCACAGAGCTTGCCAGCAGGAGTAAGTTTCCAAAAAAAAAAAGAAAGAAAGAAAAAAATTCTTCCCACACATAATTATTCCAGCATTAAACACTCAAGAGAACTCAGGCAGGTGTGGGGTGTAAGGTCGTCCCCCTCATCAGTGACTCTCAGGCTTAGTCATACCTGCTAAAATAGATGCACCAACCACTTCAACTGATGGCTTCTGCCTTTCTGGGTGACCTTGAACAAGGCCCCCCTCTTCCATTTTCTAGTGTGGAAAATACAGATGATGGAGCTGAGCCAGGTGATCCCCAAGGTCTGATGTTGTGAGATTCTCCAGGTGGTGTCTCACAGGGCAAACAAAACCTCCTGTCAGCAGGCAGAGCCAGGGAATACAAGCAAGGCTGGGGCTTGGGGAGCAAACACTGAACAGTGCAGGTGGTAACACCGGTTTTGGTTCAGGAGTCAGAGATGGTCCCCTTGCCAAGCCTCTGTTTATTGGGGACCCAATAACAGCTATGATTAGATACTGACTTCATGCCAGAAACTGCCCATGTGCTATCTCATTTCATCCCCTGACAAGGGAAATGTTAAATTTCCCCCTTTTTGCCAATAAAGCAGTTGAGAATCAGAGAAGTTATACCAGCTAATGCTAGCTCTCGGAACTAAAATGAAGCAGGTTTGTCTGGCTGAATGCAAAGCCTGTGAGATTCTCCATTGGGATATACTGACAAGGTCCCTAAGAAAGGTACCATCTATCAGCAGCTTGCCAAATAAACGAGCTTATGGGAAATCATAGCTGAAATAACATGTCTTTCTGGACTCCTTGTAAGCTTCTCCAACACCTCTTATTACCCAGAGTCTTGCAGACATGTAAGGTTTGATGTAGCAAGGACCCCATGTAAACCTTTCTGCCATGAAACCAGCTAGATTCAAGCAAAAAACAAAACAAAATAAAAAACAAACTAACCGATGAGGCACCCCTCCCCCAGCATACTCCACTCCACCCCAGCTAGCTAAGACCATAGCTCCCCAAAGAGCAGGTCTGGCCTCTTGCAGGATGCTGGTGTGTTGGCTGTTGCCATGGCAATGGAGGAGCATCTCTGTCATGCACACATGAGCAGCACAGAGTGGGTTTCCTCTGCCTGGGATTTATCAGCAGTTGTTTTCCAGCAGCATCTTCACACTGCTTCAAGGATGAGTGAGAGAGCATCTCTTCTACTTAGCATTCGGCCCACACCAGAAGCAAGACTAAGTTTTCCTCCAGACTGTGTCTAAGGCAACCTCCTCCCTCTACTGCTGAGACAGTTTCTGTTTGATGGAGGTACCTTTCTGGTGGTAGGAAAAGGAGTGAGTGAGCTGTTATGTTTACAGGGTCAACAGGCAGTCCTTGGCTTCCTGAGCTTTCTTGGCTAATACCAGTTGTGTGCTAATTAGAGCTTCAGAGTCAGACCCATGTAGGTTTATCACCTGCCTCAGTCACTTATTAGCAAGTAATATAATGCCATTTCTCTAATAAAACTCTTTAGCTATAGAGTTAATTATTATTTGCAAAGCTGTTAAAAAATAGATGAGATTTCACATAAATAGTATCCAATATCAAGTCTGGCATATGGCAGGAAAATATTCATAATAGAAATTATTTTAAGGAAAGTCTAGGGGTGTGGCTCACACAGTTGAGTGCTCCTCACAGGTGTGGAGCTATGGGCTAAATGCTCAGTGCCACATAAACCAGGTGACAACTGTTTATAATCCCAGTACTCAGAAGATAAAACAGTAATGTCAAAGGTTCAAAGTAAACCTCCATGATGTAATGAATTTGAAGTCTGCATGGAATAGATAAGACCCTGACTTAAAAAAAAAAAGAAAAGAAAAGAAAAGAAACCCTAGAAATTATTTTAAAGAAAGTAACTTAATGAAATATGTCTTAGCTTTGAGATGGTCAGTTTTTTGAAGCGTTGGTTCATCACTTACTGGACTGATAGCTATGTGGTATTTTCTTTTGAATATAAAAAGGAAGATATTGGAGCAAGCTGTGATTCAGTGAAGAGTTTAGTTTGAAAGCCTGGTTACAATATCTCTGATAGAAATTGAAGGGTTTGAACTAAAAGGAAAAGGGAAAGGTACCCCCCTCCCATACTTGGTGAAATGGCATGGCATGCTACTTCCACCTTTATTGGGCACCGTCTATGCTAAGCATTGTGACAGTGCTATCTATTTGCCATCTTGCTTAATCCAGGCAAGAGCAGTTTTGAGATAGACATCATTTTTGCAAATGAGCTGTACAAGGATAACCTACTAGCAGTTTATGGGTAACCTTCTAGTACGTTGCAAAAAAAAAAAAGAACAACTTCTAACTTTGTCCTTACTGTATCTGTACATTGAAAGGAAATTCCCCTCCCGTATCAAGCCACGGCACCACATTATATGAGCACCTACGTGGCTGGCCTCAAAGAAAGGCTCCTTGGTGACAGGGCCAGCTTGAAGCAGATGGTCCCATTTCTTTTATTGAAAAACATCCAGCTTCAGGGATCTGAGACAACAGTCGTATTCCAAGGTCTCACACTTGACTGCTGTCTTTGTGAGTAGGGTTCTTCCCAACAAGCCCGTCTGCACTTCCTCTCCCACCCCTTCTGCTTTCCCCTGTGTGTGATCTGCCAGCAAGCATAAGGTAACAGAGGTTCAAGCCATCTGACAGGCTTACCTGCCCAACCCCCCACCCCCACCCCCACCCCCGTTCCTGATCAGGAATAAGTCAATATTCCTATTTACTGGTTTTTCACTTCTCCCTGCACTGCTGGTGTCAGAAGAATGTCTTTTCTCATCTCCAAAATAGCAGCTGGTCCGTTTGAAGCAGGCTAGCTATAGGCTGTCTGCCAGCACCTTCATTTCTTGGCAGATAGAAGGCATTCCCCATCCAATTATCTAAAAGTCTCCTCGCCTGATGATTCAGCCAACCTCTCCATCATGAGCCAGACCTGGGTAGCCTAAAGTCACCTTGAATGGACCAATAGTGATGAGCGCCTTGTATCTGAATGTGAATTCTTGTATCAGCTCTGCTAGGTAGGAGTCTCATTCTTACTTAAACCAATGAAGAAATAGAGGGTCAGAGGAAGAGATTTTCCCCAAGGTCACATCACCTATCACACAGTTCAAACTTAAATTTCAAATTTATAAACTTTTTTAAAAAATCATTTATTAGTCTGTGTGCATGATGTAGAGGCTAGCATGGGTCAGTGCTCTCATTCCACCTTTATACAGGTCCTGGGGGTCAAACTCAGGTCATCAAGCTCTCGTGACCAAGCATTTTACCCTCTAAGCCATCTCACTGGCCCCAACTTCCCAGCTTCAGAAGGAAGAGTAGAACATTCACTGACCCCTTGCTTTTCCTATAGGCCATAACAAATGCTTGGAAAGATACGTGGATCACAGAGCATGGCAGTCCAGGGCATCTACCCCTGTGTCGTCTCTAAGCCTTTGTCTTTGCTTGAGACATCCTTCCCCATGCCTTGAAGCATGGTGCAGGTGGACAGCCACAGGTTTTGTGGTAAATGCAGATGTTTTGGAATCTTGGCTGTGTCATTTGCATGTTTCTGATCTCAGGTGATTTATCCAACCCCTCTGAGAATCTCTCTTTGGTGTAATAGGGCTACCTCCCTCACAGTTTTGTCCTAAGGAAGCAAGCTTGAAGTCCTCCTCTGGTCCCTAGCAGTTAGTAGACACTCACCAGTGTGACCAGCCCTATCAACTGCTGTT
>OU015745.1:28300085-28311496 GCA_907169655.1 Acomys percivali
TGTGGCTGCAGCCCCAGCAACAGCTCAGCCAGGCAGGTGATGAAGGCAGCTACAGACTCAGAAGGAAGGCAGGTGGTTGGCTGAGTTCAGAGCTGCTGCTTGGAGACCTGAGCCTTAGGCAGAAGGGCTAGGAATAAGGAAGGGAAGGTCTTTTCCCAGGCTCCCCAGAGCATGTCCACCACCAAACACTTAAGAGGTTTTTTGGTTTGTGTTGGGTTTTGTTTGTTTGTTTGTTTTTTGCTTTTTGTTTTGTTTTGTTTTGTTTAAGACATGGTTTCTCTGGGTAGTCCTGGTTGTCCTAAGAACTCATTCACTTTGTATACCAGGCAGACCTCTAACTCCAAGATTACCCCTCCCAAGTGCTGGAATTAAAGGTATGTGCCACCATCTCCTGGGTCACTTAAGGTGTGTTTAATCCCTCCACAGCGGATAAAATTATTTCTTAGCAATGTATTCATGATTCTCCCCTCTGGCTTCCTAGCTCACCCTCTGCCTCCCTGTCTGCCACACCCCTTTGTTGATGCTGTTTCCCTCTGCTTGAGACGCCCTCTAGGCATTGTGACTGGGCCAGTTTCCCTAAAGCAGATTGATCCCAAGACTGAGACTTGAGTTCAGATAACTTCTTAAATATGCCATTCTAAGAATCCCCCTTTGGGGTCATAGATAAATAGGATATAGAAGGGAACAGAAAAAGTGTGAACATGAGCACCTTTGGGGAAAAAGCCAGCCAGTTCCACTCAAGGACCCTGGTAGATATGGTAGGACATGTTTGGGGGATAGCCTACTAAAAAGATTATAATTTTTCAGTCATATTTTCACCAAACTCCATTCAGTTAGGTACAGCTCCTGGCAGCGTTAACTCCACTCTGAACAACAGCCAGGCACATCTTTGCACTAGAGCAGGAACTGAACTAGGCAATTACAGAGTACTGGTACCATCTGCTCTCCTTGTCAGTCTAGCTAAGAGCTCCACGTTGTTCACAGCCAGGCTCAGTCTTAAATCTCACGGCTCCTTTCTCTGCATTGCCAGAGCAAGCCGAACACATTCCTATCGGAGTGACGTTCTGCATATCTCCTCTCTGGACCATGGGTTCCTCTCAAGCAGGAAATAGGAGTTTATTCATTTCATTTCTGTGTTTTACCTCCCAGCACTGAACAAGTAGGTACTCAAGAAATGCCAGTGTCGCTGGGCACTGAGATTCAGAGGCATATGATGTCACCTTGCCTTTTATGGAGTGGAGGACTGTAGACAAAGATTCTGAATGTGCTCAGTGCCATGGAGGAGAAAAGCCAGACCTCTATGGGCTCAGACTTCCTCTGGGCTTCTGGGGAAACTCCACAGCCTCCGATATGCCGGCCTAATTCTTCCTGGCTGTGTGACTGTGCCTCTGATCGCCTCAGTGTAACTAGGGTGGGTATCCTAAAGCCTTCTCCCCAGTATCGGAGTGGACATTCTACTTAAAGGGGGTAGAGCTGGAGAGATGGCCCAGTTATTAAGAGCACTGAGTATTCTTCTTAAGGACCGGGCTTTGGTTCTCAGCACTAACACGGCAGCTCACAGCCCACTTCAACTCCAGTTCCAGGGGATCCATCTGGTGCCCTCTTCTGGCCTCCACAGACATGACACATACATGGTACACATATATACCTGTAGGCAAAATGCTCATATACATAAAATTAAAATAAATAAATAATTTTAATGTCAAGGGACAGCCATATGACTCAGCCACTGGCTCCAGGAAACTGAGGTGGGGTGCTAGAATTTTCTTTAATTCCCTGTTAAGAACCAGGTCTTATTTTATTTTATTTTTTAAAGATTTATTTGTTTATTATGTATGTATACAGTGTTCTACCTACATGTATGCTGCTGGCCAGAAAAGTGCACATCAGATCTCACTATAGATGGTTATGAGCCACCATGTGGCTGCTGGGAATTGAACTCAGGACCTCTGGAAGTATAGCCAGTGCTCTTAACCACTGAGCCATCTCTCCAGCCCGAACCAAGTCTTATTTATAAATAGGCACTTGGGTGATACACTGGGCCAGGCCTGGTCTCCATATTTTTCTTCAGTGGGATCAAATGTAACTGTATGTGTAGGGTAAGTTGAGCAGATCATTGTTGGCATACAAAACGAGTTTTGGTTGATGCCACTTAGCTTGCCAAAGAGTGGGTGTGGGGAGAAACTGAATGGTCAGTAGTGGCTGAAACAATCCCTTTTAGAAGTCACAATCTAGCAGAGGAAAGGTGTTTTTAGAAATGGGCTGTGTTAGGCTGCAGAGCTGGCTTAGTGGTTAAGAGCTCTTTCTGCTCTTGCAGAGGACCTGGGTTCTGAACCCAGCACCCACCTCAGGAGGCGTACAGCTACCTGTAACTTCAGCTTCAAAGGATTTGACAGCTTGTTCTGGACTCTGTGGACACCTGCACCATGAGCACATACCCTACACAGACATGTACATATATATACACATACTTTAAAATAAAAATAAAGGTCTGGAGAGATGGCTCAGTAGATAAGAGCATTGTCTGTTCTTCCAGAGGTTCTGAGTTCAATTCCCAACAACCACATGGTGGCTCACAACTATCTCTACTGGAATCTAATGCCCCCTTCTGACATGCAAACACACATGCAGATAGAGCACTCACACATAAAATAAATAAAATCTTTTTAATAATAAAAATAAATTTTAAAGGAAAAAAAAAAGAAATAGCTACTGTTAACCAAGAATGCTAGCACACACCTGTAATCTACTCAGGAGGTAGAAGCAAAAAATATTGTGACTGTGAAAAGAAATGACATTTATCACAAGTAACAAAAGAATAGATAAGCTTTATTAATTTTCCATATGTTGTGATGTACACATACTAATGAAAGAATAATACTTGACTGCTTCCTAGGTCACTTGTGTAAAGAACTTGATAATACATTTGAAGCGCTTTCTTTTGTCCACTCCAGAATTTTAGTAAATCCTGCTATCTCAGCTTGCTTTCTGTACTGTGATAAGCACCCTGACTAAATCCAACTTGTGGAGGTAAGGGTTTATTCGGCTTACACTTCCATGCCACTGCTCATCACTGAGGGAAATTGAGGCAGGAACTGAAGTAGAGGCTATGGGGAAATGCTGCTTACTGGCTTGCTCCTTCTGGGGGTTGTCTGTTTGATTTCAAATACACCCCCAAGACCACCTGCCCAGGGGTAGCAGCACCCACAGTGGTCTGGGCCTTCCTCTGTCAATTAGCAATCAATAAAAAGACCTTATAGGCAAATTGATGGAGACCTTTCCTTCTTTTTAATTTAAATTCATTTTTTGAATTTTATTTATTTTACATCCCAATTGTAGACTGCTCCCTCATCTCCTCCAGGTCCCACTCTCCCTCTTCCCGTATACCCCTCCCCTAGTCCTCATAGATGGGGAGCTTATCTCCCCCATCAACTGACACCAGCCTACCAAGTCTCATCAGGACTGCCTGCATCCTCTTCCTCTGTGGCCTGGGAAAGAACCCAGCCAGGAGGAAGTGATCAAAGAGCAGGCAACAGAGTCCATGGCAGAGTCCATGGTGCATCAGTCTCTGCTGGCCCCTCTGGGCCCAGATTTGCTGGCTCTGTTGGTCTTCTTATGGAGCTCCTGTGCCCTCCAGGTTATTCTATCCCTCAACGCTTCCATAAGACTCTCTACCCTCTGCCCAAAATTTGGCTGTGAGATTCAGCTTCTGTTTTGATCCCCTGCTAGGTGGAGTCTTTCAGAGGACATCTATGGTAGGCTCCCATCTTGTTCTTTCTCTTCAACAGCTTCTGGTGTCTATTCTAATCCCTTTCTGAATGAGAATTAAGTATCTTCCATAGGGTCCCCTTGTTACTTAGCTTCTTTAGGTCTGTGGATTGTAATATGGTTATCCTGTATTATATGGCTAATATCTGCTTATAAGTGAGTATATACCATTTACGTCCTCCTGGGTCTGTGTTACTTCACTCAGGATGATCTTTTACAGCTCCCTCTATTTGCCTGAAAATTTCATAATGTCCTTGTTTTTGATAGCTGAATAGTATTTCACTGTGTAGATGTACCACAGCTTCTTTATCCATTCTTTGGTTGAGGGACATCTGGGTTGTTTCCAGTTTCTGGCTACTATGAATAAAGCTGCTATGAACATAGCTGAGCAAATGTCCTTGTACAGTGGAGCAACTTTTGGGTATATGCCCAGGAGTTGTATAGCTGGGTGACTCTTCTTTCCATTTGACTCTGGCTTGTGTCAAGTTGACAAAAAAACTAACTGGGACACCTGTCTTTGCAATTCATTGTTTTTGTCATGTATGTATTTATACCTGACCAGTAGAGTTATTGTTGACTTTGTATGATCTTGCTGTATGTGTTCTATTTGAAGCTTACTAAATGTTTTTAATATGAAGAATTCTCATCTTTAAAAAAATATTAGAAAATTATCTATCAGTTAGAGGGGTTTTCATAAGAGCTCAGATTCTACTTGAAGGAAGATGATAGGCATCTTTCTGGCTCTCATGATTTGAGGGGAAAATAGTGTTATGTGTTTACTGAATGCTACCTCAGTTTTCTCACGGTGACTAACTGACTGGACACCAAAGATAAGTCTGTCCATAGAGCCTCAGACTGAAGCAACACAAGTTTTACTTTTACATTTTCTGCCATGCTGCAATTACCTTGTGGTGGATTAAAAGACTGGAGATTCAGCAGTGTGTTGGTATATGTATAAGCCACTTCTGTAGCCAGACTCCTCAGAGGATCTCTGTCTCCAGGGATCTGGGCTTTGCTAACAAGCTAGAGGCAGGAACTAGAACCTAAGTCAAATGTGATGCCTCCCAAGACATTCTAAGACAACACAGCCAGAATGAGGATTTTTAAATTGTTGCCAAAACAAATCCATTCAGGAAATATAAAAGAAAGAATAAATTCTTTATAATAGCAGTTAAAAAGATAGATTATCCACCAGTAAAGATAACAAGATGTATACCAATTCATTTGGAAAAAAAAATAACCGGACTAAGGGACAACAAAGAGCCATTGAACAGCAAAAAGAATACCATGGTCCCATAAAGGAAGACACAGCATTATAGAGATGCCATTCCTGCCTAAATCAGTTTGGAAATGTAGTCAATCAAACATAAAGTAAGCCAACAGATGGGCGGGGGTGGGGGGGAGTCTAACTTGGCAAGCAGCTCTGAAATGTATATAAAAAAGAAAGAATAGCAAGAAGATTTATGAAAATAGGCAGTTGTGGTCTCTACAAAGCTAAAATGGATATTAAGCTATACCAATATTAACACTTGTGCTTACATATCAAGAGACAGAGCAATAAATAGAAAACTCAGAGACAAACCCTTGTGTATCCAGAAATCTAGTATAGAATAAACGTGGCATTTCAAACCACCAAGGCCAAAGTAGTAAAACAAAAAACACTGGAATAAATGGACAGTTATATCAGAAGCCAGTCTCCTTGGGAAAAACTTCAGTTCAGTTAGATCAATTTCTCACGTATTATGCCAGAAATTTTCCAGATGGATTAAAGCCAAAATAGTAGGAGAAGAAAATAAGAAATTTTATTTTATAACCTTGGAATAAGAAATAGCTGTCTAAGAGTGATAGATTGCAAAAATCATAAATCCAAAATTTGATAAATTTGACTGGTTATATTTCTCCATGGAAACAAAAACTTTCATAAATTCAAAAGGCAGCCAGGCATGGCAGCTCATGCTTGTAATCCTAGACCTCAGGAGGCTGAAGTGGGAGGGTTGCCACAAGTTTGAAGACAGCTTGGGCTATATAGTGAATTGTAGGCCAGCCTGGGCATTGAAGCCCTATCTCACAAAACAAAAATTCAAAAAGCCAAAAACAAATTTGGAAAAAAAATACTTCCAATCTATACCACAGGCACAGGACAATACTGTCCCAATACCTGTCTATATGCCACCATGCTGCCTCTCCTCGATGCTAATGGACTAAACACTGAAACTGTAAGCAAGCCCCAATTAAATGCTTCCTTTTGTAAGAGTTGCCTTGGAGTTGTCATGGAGAGCAATCAAGGAAGAGGCCAACGTTGAGCAGTGGCCACATGGGCTCTCACACACAAAAGAGATGACGCAGAAAAAGTGTCATGTCTGGCATAAGTGAGAACATGTCTTTTGCATTGCTCAGAAGACACGTGTAACAGCTTAGTGGCTATCAGCCATAGACAAGGACTCTATCACTGAGCTGTATCCCCAGCAGGCAGAGAGCTAGACCACTGACTTTCCCAACTTGGCTGTAAGGTTGCATCTGCACTTCCTTGCAGTCACAAAGCCACTCCTTTAACTCAGAAGATGTGTAAGAAATAAAAGTCTCAGATCCACTTTTGCTATTATTTTCTTTATTTCTCTCAAAGCCTCTCATAGTCAAGAACTAACAGATTTTTGTTGATTTAAACAGAGCTCTCTGGCCCTGACTGCTCCTGGAAAATTCCGCTGCGGTTCTAAATATACTAATCTATAATTGTGGCTCAATTTGGTTTGCATTTAGAAAGCTCAGTATATGCATTTTGCACCCTGCCTTGACTGATTCACCCCTAGACCTGTCGACAAAGCCATCCCACCCACTCATCACATTCCTGCCAGACCTTAAAAGCAAGCTATAAATGGTAGCTGATGCCCTGGGCAATCCTCAAGGCTAGTGGCTTCTTATTGCTACTGACTTGACTCTGTCCTATCGATCCTGGCTCTCTGTTCTTTGATTTCTACCTCTGCCCCCCTTTGGGTGATGATGATGGTAATAATGATCATTGTTGTTGTTTTTAATAGACTGTCTTTGGCATGGGGAGATGGCTTAGTAGGTAAAGCACCTGCCACAGCAGCCTGATGGCCTTGGTTCAGATCCTCAGAGAATGTCAAAGCCAAATGCAGTAGAACAAGCAACTGTGTTCTACTCTGCCCTGTGTCCCACACCTACAGCTAGGAGATTATGGTAAGTGAAGGCAGAAGGATCCTTAGAGGTTCACAGCCCAGCTAGCCTAACAAAGCAGCAATGAACAGGGAGATCCTGTCTCAAGTGGAAAGCAAGGACTGAAGATGTCCTTTGACAGCCATACTTACACTATGGAGTTATGGGCAAGCATAACCACACCCTGTCAGATTGTTAAATTCTATTACCTACCTCACATTTTCTTTTCTAACCCTTTATTGGGTAGTTTCTCTAAAAATGTATCTGCATAGCTACCACGTCTTCTTCTTTGAGGATTAGATTACAAGAATTTTATTTCCTCGCAGCTCTGGTGGCCAGAAGTCTGAGATTGAAGTATCAATGGGATCAGCTTCTTCCACTGCTCTTCTCGGCTTATAAATGTCCATCTTCCCATGGTCTCCTTGATATATGTGCACAAAGGTATCATTTCATTGTGATGAGAAGACTCAAATACCCCCTCAGGACTGCTTATGGCTCAGTGGTAGACTTCATGTTTAGCCTGCAGGATACCATGGGCCAATTCCCAGTACCAAAACAGCTAGACAAACAAAAACCTCTCTGCTAGCTATTTGGAAACATTTAGTGCTTTTTGCCAACCACAGGCTGCCATGTTGAGTCTGACTCTCTCTCTCTCTCTCTCTCTCTATATATATATATATATATATATATATATAATATATATATATTATATATCCCTCCCTCTCTCCTCTTCCTCCCTCCCTTCCTCCCCCTCCCCCTTTCTCCTCCCCCCATTTTGTACAGTGTATTTGCTCATATTGACCCTCCTCCCCAAACTCTTCCCAGATTCACCCCTCCATCCACCCAACTTTAACTCCTTTTTTCCCTATCAAGACCAATTTATGCTGCTCAAATATTCTTGGATGTGTGGCCTTCACCAGAGTCTTAACAAGTACAGTCCAGTGCCAAGAACCAGTTTCTTCTTTTAGAGTTGTTGGTTAGTGAGGTCCCAAAGACCTATAGATGGTGCAGGTTATTGCCAGATTTCTTAGTTACTCCCAAGAACTTGATGGCAAAGACCCTGTTGCTGAAGACACCACGTTACTTGAGTGCCAGAACATGAAGAAATCTAGCTGGCACTGACATAGAGCCTCCGTTCCCACTGGCTAGCCTTCATGGTGCTCAAAGGTGTTAAGGAGAAAAGTAATCACCAGTGTTAACCAGCTGGGAATCCTAAGAACTATAATAACATCTGGCCTGGAAAGACATGCCCACTAATACTATAGTGCCACACACGTCATGGGAATGACCCTCTCTTGAGGATGGTTAGTTAGTGCATCTGTCCTTGGCCAAGCAAAACTTTCCCTGAGAGGTTTCTTTATACTCTGCTAGAATAAAGAATTGGTTTGTGGTATTGGAATCTGTAAGACAAGAAGACGTTCAAGACTTACTCACAACCCTTTCTATCACCTTTGCTAGTTTAGGTCTTTTGAAGTGTAAGTGTCAAAGTCATTTTCCAAGGAAAACACCCTGGGAAGTTGAAGAAGTGTTGGGGAGGAATAGAGAGAAAGAGCCTCATGCCACAGTATAGGCAGCACTGGTACCTCTAAGAGAGAAGGGCAAAGGAAAGATGGTTAACTAGGAGTCTCAGCCTGAAGTGAAGTTCTAAGAATGTGTTGGCCAGGCCTACAGGGAGTTGCCAAACAAAAATTGCCAGTTAACAGACTGAGCAAGCAATAGGCCCCCTTCATACTCACACATTGATATTCATTTATTGGAGAGAAGCAATGTAAGGTCACTTTGACTTCAGCAAAACACTACTGTGGATTCAGAGGGGATGGAGGCTTTTCAGTCCACTCTACTCTCTCCAGCAATCTCTCTTGCAGGTATCTAGCATATCTAGCACTCTGGTCCTTCAAGAAGTAGACACTAAGGACTAGATATGCAAAGTTTTATTGTATGAATCCCCTGTGCAAGAAAATAGGGAAAGGAGTCAGAGAAAGAAAGGAGAACATTTAGACCACAATGCAAATCTGATTACTGGTGAAAGACAGCAAGCAAGTAGTATCATCCTTGACTACCCTGTCAGGGAAACTCAAGCCAATGTTAGTCCTGGACTGTTCCTGCTTCAGTACCCCTGACCTCACTGATCACTGGCTTGCAGAGAACATAGAGGACAGTCTAAGGACAAATAGGTGATGAACCAGTGAATCACTTTGTAACTGCAATTATTCTTGGGCACATTCTCACAAGCACCCCAAGGAAATCTGAGTGGTGTATCCTCACAGCTTCCAGAACATGTTACAAGGAAACCTAGCTTGCTATAATTGTGACATTACTGTACTGAGAAGAAACCCACATAAGCTCCCAATGCCATTTCTTCCTGAAATCCAGCTTTCTCTGCCTTCAAATAATATCACTGTTCAAATTTGGCTTGCTGAGCTGATACATTTCTCTCTCTCTCTCTCTCTCTCTCTCTCTCTCTCTCTCTCTCTCTCTCTCTCTCTCTCTCTCTCTCTCTCTCTCTCTCTTGCTGATGCTGGGTTGAATTGCAACCAAAGGGATCTTGATTAATACAGACTGAAAGAAAACTAACTTGAATGGTGAAATCTGGGCATTTGCGGTCAGCTGTTGGGGGAGCTATTTTTGGTTAGATAATTAAAATCAAGTCAAATAGCAAGGCCTTAGAAAGTAGGAATATATCAACAAATGAGAAATGATGTGGGTATTTGCTACAACAATGATGTTTTTGCACTGAATTTATATATAACCATGAATTCCTTGAGTCAGCACCATGCACTGTAGTTTTTATAGCTTCAGCATGTATTGGAGTTCCCAGAACACAAAGCTCAACAAGTTGAGTAAATAAAATGGGATCTCTCCCCCTTCCCCAACCATGAGCTCACAATGAGGCAAACAGACACACCAACACAGTAAGAGCCACAGTGGAATTATATACAAGACACCATAAAATCAAAGAAGAGGAACATTGAACTATGCCTGAAGAGAAAGGGATATTATACCTGGGCAGAAGAGACAGTTCTGGATAAGAGTGATTCTTGTGCAAGAATGAGGACCTAAGTTCAAATCCCAGCTCCCACATAAAAAGCCAGGCATGGCTGAGCATGCCTATGACCGGAGCATTGGTAGGTGGAGACTGACAGATTCCAGGAGCTTGCTGGCCAGCCATCCTAGCTGAAAAGGTAAGCTTCTGCTTTACTGAGAAGCTCTGTCTCAAAGGCAATAAGGTGAGGAGCAATAGGAGAAGATACCTGACGTCTTCTGCTGGCTCCTACATACAAGCACACACATCCTCACAGTCATGTGCATGCATTGCACACACACACACACACACACACACACACACACACACAGAAACATTTGACAACTGAGATGAGTGAGGCTGTGCTAATAAGAGAAGGGGGGCTGGAGAGTTGGCTAAGTGGTTAAGAGCACCGTCTGCTCTTCCAAAGGACCCGGGTTCGATTCCCAGCACCCACATGGCAGCTCACAACTGTCTGTAACTCCAAGATCTGACACCCTCACACTAATGCACATAAATTAAAAAAAAAAAGAGAGAGAGAGAGAGAAGGGGTAAGCAACGGGAACATCAGCAAAGCTATGATGGCATAAACATATGAGGATTTAGGAGTAAGCCAGTAGGTGATAGCTGAGCCATAGCCTCCACGTCTTTTAAATGGAGTCTTGCTCTTTGGTGGTTATCTAATGTTTAGTAAAGGCTTAGAACACAGTACATGCTCCATGCCCTTTTGGAAATAGTGTTTCAAAGTAGCCAAAGTATGATGGGGTTTGGAGGGGTCGGGGATGGAGATAGATAAGACCAAACAAGTTAGAACCAGCTAGTGACAAACAGTTTAAAATAATAAAGTACGTGGTGAACCGAGCATGGTGGAGAACGCCTGTAATCCCAGCACTTGGGAGGCAGAGGCAGGTGGATCTCAGTGAGTTCAAGGCCAACCTAGTCTACAAAGTGAGTCCAGGACAGCCAAGGCTACACAGAGAAACCCTGTCTCGAAAAACCAATAATATATAAATAAATAGGCAACTGGGCCAGAGATGTAGCGTGGTTAGTAGAGCGCTTGCCTGTCATGCACAATAAGACCTTCCGTTCTGTCCTCAGCAGCACGTAAGACATGGTCCACCTATAATCTCAGCACTCAGGAGGCAGAGGCAGGAGGAATAGACATTCAAAGCTAGCCTTGGCTAGAGAGCAAGTTCATAGCCAGCCTGGGCTTGAGGAGACACTGTCTCAAAACAACAACAAGACAACAACAACAAAAAAAACATACAAAAGATATAATATGAAAAATTACTAGAATGACATAGTAACATTGCATGGGGATGCCAGCCCATCAGCACTAGATAGAAGAGGGAAGATGCAAGAAAATGGCCTACTGGGTGGCCTGGAATTCACAGAAACCTCTCTGCCTCTGCCTCTGCCTCTGCCTCTGCCTCTGCCTCTGCCTCTG
>OU015745.1:28311506-28346542 GCA_907169655.1 Acomys percivali
GCCTCTGCCTCTGCCTCTGCCTCTGCCTCTGCCTCTGCCTCTGCCTCCTGAGTGCTGGGACTAAAGGCATGTACCACCATGCCCTGTCAGAAATTGATTTTAAAACTCATTTTCCTGTTTGGGTATCAATATATATACTTGGATGCCAGACCTGCTTCAGCCCTTCCATTGCATCTAGCCCAATCGCCTGTATACCAGTGCGCAGTGATCCTAGAGTTCAGAGAAGCCTAAGGTAGTGCTCAAGGTCATTTAGTCAGTGACCAGCAAGGCAAGGAGTGTAACCTGAGCATTTCTAACCTTTGAACTCATGTCCTTTTCATAACAAAACACTGCTTCTCTCCGAGGATGAGGCACTTTTCTTTCCTTTGCTGTGATGGGCAGCTGTCTCCAGGGTCTGAGGCATTGTGTGTCATCGAACCCCAAACCCTCGGTTTCACCGGGCACACATGCATCATGTGGTTAGGTGCCTCTCCGTGATCAGCTGTGCAGACAGATCTGCTGTAGCTCCCCAGCCAAGGCACAATCCATGCTGCTGTAAGGGGGGTTTCGCCCCTCCAGTTTTGGGGAACTTCCCAATCTTCAGTATCTTTGGTTGATTTTCACAGAGAAGGCATCTCTGTCTTTCAAGTCTGTGTTACTGGTGAGAAAGCACCCACCCATTTATCCCTGTTTTGTAACAAGAAGTCCTGCTTAAATGTGCCCTGTAAAGAAATGGAACCCGGATCTATAACTGAAAGCTCTCAAGTGGGTTGGGGGGCTGGTGGGGGGGGGCAGTGAACAGTAACAACTTCTAAACTAGCTGTCAAGAAATGTGGTAATTGGAGAAAAAATAAGCTCGAGGCATCGGTGTGATCACACCGTTATATAAACTGTTTCCCTCTCCTTCTGCTTCCCCCGGAAGTGAGAAGGACCCAGGTAGGAGAAGCAGCTTCTGCATGCTATCATCCTGTGATGAGAAACAGGCGAGTGATAAGGAACAGAGAGGCTAGTGGGAGTTGAAGACTCTGGCAGTGTGTTTCATGGCACCCTCATCTGAAGCTTGTCCAGCATGGATAAGTTCTGAGAAGACATCAGCTAAGAATATTGAGGACATTTCAAAAATATCGTCTGCCCAGCAGCCAGGTTAACTTTCTGTTCTGAGCTTTCTTGTCTTATCTGACCTCACATTGAAAGCAATATGGTGCGCGTGTGACCTTGGTGAAGGCCATGGCACAAGGAAGTGGCAGAAATGAGGTTTACTTTTCAAGCACTTTATGGCTTGTATTTGCAGATGATGTTTAACATTTTATTACTTTATTTCATCTTATGCAAATGAGTGTTTTGCCTGCATGGATGTCTGCACACTGCTTGCATGCCTGGTGCCTAAAGAGACCAAAAGAAGGCATTGAATCTCCTGGAACTGGAGTTACAGGTGGTTTTGAGTTACCATGTGGGTGCTAGGAACAGACCCTGGGTCCTCTGGAAAAGAAGCCAGTGCTCTTAACTACTGAGCCATCTCTCCAGCCCATTGTAGAGTCTCTTAAGATGAAAACATGGTCTTTTAATATTGGATTTTTTTTCTCTATTAAGTTCAATTTTTCATTACCCTTAAAAGGCTGCCTGACTTTGAGTCTTCATCAGTCCTTCACCAAAGTAGGTAAGAGGTAATTTGTTGAATATGTAATCAGATCACCCCTCCACCATTTTTCATTCTTGCTTCTTCCTCCTTCTCCCTGCACTGAGACTCATGTCACCTCGCCTCATCTTCTCCACTGTTCCCTCTCTCCACAGAAAACCTACTTTCAGGAAAGCCATCTCCATATCAACATACACCTACCTATTGAGCCCTTGGGTTTTAACAAGGAGAGAAGGCTGGCTTGTGGTTGAGAGATGAATATTCAGTAGCAGAACCTAAGCAATCATGTCATAGAGGGAAAACGTGTCTGAGAAAGCCACATCTTCCTGACAGTTGCCTCGGTAAGGAGCCACCTCAGTGCATTATGAGTCAGATCACTGTCAGGAATCATTCTGTGCAGTGATCATCTGCACTTGGTTTGCTCACTTGCACACGTTGGATGCTGTGCCTCATAATCTCCTGCTTAACGCTGTAGTGTCCAGTGGTGCCTCCTTCACATGGTAGTAGGGCAGGAAGAGGAAGAACACACACCTAGAGGTAGATATAGCCTTCAAAGGCCCATTTGCCCAAGGCAGGCCCTACCTACTAAAGGTCCCAGGGTCTTCAAAATAGTCACTGCAAGCTAGGGACCAGACACTTAAAACATGAGCCTATAGAGTATTTCTCAGATATAAATCTTAATGGCAATCCACTAAACCTCATATTTTCCATCTGTAATCATGAGAAATAAAAATACCTACCTCACAGTATTGAAGAAACTCACAAGACACCAGTACATGGAAAAGTTCAGCCAGTACTGGTCATAACCACTGCCTCCTGCTGCAGAGTGACCTGCTGTTTACCAGGCAGCAGTCTGTCACCGGTAAACACTCTCTCAGTGAACTCTGGGGATGACGCTTTCCTTAGTTGTATTAGACTATCTGACTGACTCAGAGAGACTTTTATGTCCAAAAGCAATTGGAAGTCTGATGAGAAGAAAAAAAAAAGATTTCTTTCTTAAACAAATGGAGCGTTAATATTCTAACTTTTCACCCCAGCATGTTTGAGTCACTGAAATTAATTGAGTTTGAATATTGAAAGAAGAAAATTATCCTCTTCGTGTTTTCACAATTCAGCTCCCTTGAAATCAGTATGTCACACCTGGCCAGCATTATAACACAATTAGTTCTTAAATTAACAAGAAGAAAAAGTATCACATTTTATTAAGTCATCTTGGGGGAAAAAATGTTGTATTCTGGCAGCTCAATTATTTGTGACAATTTCAGTTCTCATTGTTCAATACAGACCACATTCCAAAAAAAAAAGCCTATATAAAAATGCATGTTTTGCCAGATGGTGGTGGCGCACACCTTTAATCCCAGCACTTGGGAGGCAGAGGCTGGTGGATCGCTGTGAGTTTGAGGCCAGCCTGGTCTACAAAGTGAGTCCAAGACAGCCAAGGCTACACAGAGAAACCCACTCTTGAAAAAAGAAACAAAAACAAAAAACAAAACAAATAAACCTGCATGTTTTGTACCACACAGATATGTGTGCATCTGTGTTTATTGCTGCAATTGTTAATAATAGCTCAGAAGTAGGGCCAGTCTAGATGCCCATCAAGAGATAAATGGGTCAAGACAATGAAATACATAGTAAAAGTTTTCCAGCTGGAAATAAAAATGCAGAAACATTGCAGAAATTAGAGAAAATTAAAAATCATTGTGTTAGTCTGTGCCTTGACCACCTACCTCTCATTCCTGAGTGCTGGGATAAAAGCCATAAGGTGGTTAGCTTTGTCAACTTGACGAAATCTAGAATCTCCTGGGAAAGGAGCCTTAATGAAAGATTGTCTAGCTTAGATTAAGCTGTTATGTCTTGATTATGTTAACTGAGGTGGAAAGACCTCCCCACTGTGGGTGGCACCATTCCCTAAGCAAGAGACAATTGTGAAAGAGTGGAGAAAGCAAGCTGAGCATGCATACATTCATTATTTTCCGCTTTTAACTGTGGATGTAATAATGTGACTAGGTGCTTCAAGATCCTACTACTTTGATTCCTCCACGATGATAGACTCTAACCTGATATTGTGAGCCAAATAAACCCTTTCTTCTTTAAATTGCTTTTATGGGGATATTTTATCACACCAACAGAAAAGAAATGAATATAATATCCCAAAGTCCCAGAGGATAATCAGTTCCTTAGACAGGCTTTGAATAGTTCTTCCTTTATTTCCTTGTATCCTACATGGCCTTTTCCCAATCCAACATATATATTAAATATGAAAGAGTCTAACATATATTTTACATTCCTTCCTTCTTTCCTTAAAACCATGTAACAGTAACCTGGAGTGGACATGTTGTTCTAGTCATATTACTAATAATAGTTATTATTATTGAAGCTGACTTGGGTTTTCTGTGTTTGAGGGGTATAGTTTGGTTGACCTCCTCCCTAGTTTAGAAACACCCTCTCATTCTCCAGCTCTTGATGGAAGGCAAAAATGGTCTCCCAAGGTAGATGCCAGTGGCTCAGATGCACTCTGTCTCAGTTTTTCTGGCAACCAGGCCATGAACACATACTTGTAATTGGCAAGGCTAGTCTTCTTGGGACTTTGATTCTGGAGTTAGTGATGAAAAGTAGGAAACACAGTGAAGCAGTCCCAACTCCAACTTCTAGGGGTGAAAATACAGAGGTTTCCAGGGCTGAGGTGTAGGCTGTTTGAACCAGAGTACCTGGTATTCAGCAGTGACAGCAATGGTACTATCAATGGGGTGGTCCCAAGGCTAATTTTTACATGTGGTTCTGGCTGTATATTTCCTCTTATTCTTTCCCATCTTCTAATCCTGGATCTTTAGCCCTTCTGGCAGTTCAATGAGCTCCCAATGTCCTTCGCTTAATTCACTTCTTGCTAACACCTTCAGCCCTCCATACATGTGGGTTCTGCATATTAGGATTCACCTACCTATAGATTGTAAGTATCAAAAAAGAATTTCATCTGTACTGAATATATACAGTTGTTTTTCTACTATTATTACTCCAGAGAAAATATATCATAACTCTACTAAATACCCATAGTGTTGTGTTGGATATCATAGATATGCTAGAGATGGGTTGAAGTATACAGAAAGGTGTGTAAAGGTTCTATGAAAGTACTCAACCATTTTACATAAGGGACTTGAGCATCTACAGATCTTAGCATTCTCCTGGTTTAGTTACTACTGCTGTGATAAAACATCATGACCAAAAGCAACTTAAGGAGGAAGGTCTATTTGGCTCACAGGTTACAGTCATCATCAAGAGAAGCAGGGGAGGAACTCAAGGCAGGAACTGAAGGAGAGATCATGGAAGAATGCTGTTTACTGGCTTGTTTCCCTTGGTTTTCTCAGCTACCTTTCTATTTTATCCCAGGCCTACCTGCTTGGGACCACCTACGAACAGTGAGCAATGCCACAGGCCAGTCTGTTAGAGACAATTCCTTAGTAGAGATTCCTTCTTCCCAGATATGTCTAGGTTCATGTTAAGTTGCCAAAAAACAAAACACAAAAACAAACACCATCCAAACAACCAAACTAACCTGAACAAGTGTCCACAGTGGTCCTGGAACCAATCCCCAGTGGACATCTAGAGTAGTTTCTGCTGCTTGTTGAGTTACCTGATGTAAGACTTGTCTACCTGTCAATAAACATCTAACTTCTTTTTTAACTTTGATTTGCTAAATTATGTATCTATGGGAGGATGTGTACACATGTGTGCAGGTGACCGCAGAGGTCAGAAGGGAACATCAGATTTCCTGGGTTGGAGTTATAGGCAATTGTGAGCTACGTGACATGAGTGCTAGAGACAAACTTAGTTCCTCTGTAAGAGCAGCAAGTACTCTTAATCGCTGAGCCATCTCTCCTGCCCAAATCTAAGCTTCTTGACCTGACTACAACCCCCTTTATTTTTGTGTTGGCGGTGTCTCTAATTTCGGAAGTACAATAGGCTTTATGTCTATTTGTCTACATGTATACTCATGTGTGTGTGAAAGCCAGAGGGTGTCATTTCTCAGACACCGTCTACCTACTTTTTAAAGATTTATTTTCAGCCAGGCGTGGTGGCGCACACCTTTAATCCCAGCACTTGGGAGGCAGAGGCAGGCGGGTCACTGTGAGTTCAAAGCCAGCCTGGTCTATAAATCATGTCCAGAACAGCCAAGGCTAACACAGAGAGACCTTATCTCGAAAAAAATTTTTTTTCGTTGTATGTGTATGAATGTTTTGCTTGTATGTATGTGTGGGCACCACATGCATGCAGTTTCTACAGAGGCTAGAAAAAGGCATAAGATCCCTGAGAACTGGACTTATAGCCACTTGTGAGCTGCTGTTTAGCTACTGGGAACTGAAACTGGGTCCTCCACAAGAGCAGCAAATGCTCCAAACTACTGAACCATCTCTTTAGTTCCATGCCTAAGTTGTTGTTGTTGTTGTTGTTGTTGTTGTTGTTGTTGTTGTTGTTGTTGTTTAAGACAAAGTCACTAGCCCAGGATTTACCTAGTTAGCTGACCAGTAAGCTCAAGGGACTCACCTGCCTCTGCCTCCCCAGCACCAGGATTACAAGAATTACAAGTATGTGCTGCCACACACAGATTTTTACATGGGTTCTACAGCTCAAACTCACCTCCTTGTCCTTGCAAGGTAGGCACTTTCACCAAATGAGTTATCTCCCAAGCTCCCAACAAATGTTTGACAATTTACATAGCTTTCTTGGATTTCAGCTTCTTTCTTTGTAGCTAAGGATGACGATCTCTTACGTGCTGTCCTTTGAGTTTGTTTGGAGGACCCAGTGAGAAGTGTGATGTTGGGTGTGTAGAAAATACCCATCAGATATGATCTGTAGAGCACTGTGCTGGTAGTGATGTGCCCCTCTGACTTTGGCCTCCTTGGGATTGAGAGCCGGGCATGGTGGCGCACGCCTTTAATCCCAGCACTCGGGAGGCAGAGGCAGGCAGATCGCTGTGAGTTCGAGGCCAGCCTGGTCTACAAAGTCAGTCCAGGACAGCCAAGGCTACACAGAGAAACCCTGTCTCGAAAAACCAAAAAAAAGGTGGGATTGAGGATGTGGGTGCTCAGTGATGGAATATGAAAAGAGCTAGAGCCAGGGAGTCATACAATCGATTAGTGATTCAGCATTCCATCAGGAGGCAGGAGAGAGAATATTTGAGATTCAGCCCAAACACCCCTTCAGTTACAGGAGGGCTGTAGACATCAGCTTTTCTCCTCAAAATCCATACTGCTGCCTTCATAGAATGGATGTCTTACTTTATCATGTTTTCTTCTTGGGTTTATCTCTACTGGCAGGAATTGAATTCAGAAGACTCACAGGCTCCAAAGCACTGACTCATTGAATCCCTTCAGCACCCTTGCAATGTCTCATAATTCTTTTTCACAGCTAACAACACAGGGAGGGGCTCAGTGGGTTAACAACATGGCCAAAGTATCAGAGCTAGTAAATGACAGAGCCACAATATGATCCCATATCTGTTGGAGACCATACCAGTGTTCTTTCTCTAGGAACATACCTAGGGTCAATCCCTGATACAGCTGTGCAGAGGGGTGGGGGGGGGGGGGCATAGTGGTTTCCCTTGTCTCCCGGGGAGACAGAGTTAGAAGGTAGCCATCTGTGACCCAGAATAGAGAGCCCTTGCCAGAACCCAGCCATATCAACTCCCTGATAGCTGATTTCCAGATTCCAGAGCTATGAGAAAACGGATTTTCATTCATTTTTAACAGTTAATTTTGTGTGTCAACATGCCTGGGCCACAGGGTACCCAGATTGGTTGAGTACTATTTCTTCTGAGGGGTCTATGAAGCTATTTCTGGGTATGAATAGCATTTGAATATGCAGATTAAGTAAGGCAAAGTGCCTTCCTAGTGTGGGTTGGCTCATCTAATCTATTTAAGGTCTGAAAATAACAAAGGACGAATAAGAAGAGATTCTTTCTCACTAATGTCTTCAGCAGATATTAGTCTCTTGCCTTTGAACTCAGACTGAACTAGATCCTACATCAATTACTATCCTGATTGCAGCCTTCATAACTGTCAGAAATAAATCTTTGTTGTTTTTAAGTCATTCTTTTGTGGGATTTTGTTATAGCATCCATCCACAGCTAAGACACATACTGAAAACCAGATCATGGCTAGAGGTTTGGTTTTTGCCAATTTTTTAAAATGTATGTATAGGGAGAAAGTAGGGAATAAGAGGTTCCCAAGCTGCACCTCTTGTGACATATTTCATATCCATTATGGTGGGCTGGACAGGCATGATTAAACCCCCAAATAATAAGTTTTGTCAGCAAAAGCCTGAAAGAGCCATCTGGTTGACCCAATAGAAGACTGTGTAAGAATAAATGGCTGAAGGGGCATGCAAGATTTGTTACCCATTTGTCTTAGGGTTTCTATTGCTGCAATGAAGCACCATGACCAAAAAGCAAGTTGGGGAGGAAAGGGTTTATTTGGCTTGTACTTCCATGTTGTTATTCATTATTAAAGGAAGTCAGAACAGGAACTCAAACAGGAAAGGATTTTGGAGGCAGGAGTTTATGCAGAAGCCATGGAGGGGTGCTTCTTACTGGCTTGCTCAGCCTGCCTTTTTATTAGAACCCAGGTGCCAGCCCAGGGATGGCACCACCCACAATAGGTTAAGACCCCACCCCATTGATCACTAATTGAGACAGTGACTTACAGCTGGATCTCATGAATGTCTTTTCTCAATTGAGTCTCCTTCCTCTGATACTTTGTGTCATCAGCTTGTGTCAAGTTGACATATCCAGCCAGTACAACATTTCTCCATTCATTCATTTTTTTTCACTGTGTAGCTGTGTAGTTCAGACCGTCATGGACTAACACTTCTCAATGTCTTTCCAAGATCTTTTTTTTAGAAACTCCTGCATTGTCTGTGTGCCACCTATCTCTTTATTCTTGCTCATCCTTCACCATGCAACTGGAAAGATCTTATCTGGACTTATCCCTTCATTTCTTGGTGGTTAAGAACATGAGTGTGGAGACTGATGCTTGGATTCCTACCTCTGTTCTCCTATTACTATTTCTATTGCTTCAGCAAGTGACTCACTTTCCTCACCTATAAAATAACAGGTATAATGGATTGATCGATGGCCTCCCAAAAGATATCAATGTGTCCTAATCCTCAGAAACCTCTATGAATGAAACTGTGTTTTATCAGAGGTCTTTACAGATGTAATTAAGCTAATGGTCTTAGGATGAGATCATCCTAGAGTATCAACTGGGCCCTAAATTCAATATGTGTCAAAAATCAGTTGGTCATAAAGATATGACTTCATTTCTGGATTCCCAGTTCTATTTCATTGATCTATTACATCTGTCCTTGGGAGTCATTTTTTAATGGGACATGATTTACACGCCATAAAATCCATTCCTCTAGAGTGTCACATTCAATAACTCTTACTATATGCACAAAATTGTGCCGTGTGCAATTGTCACTGCTAAATCTAGAACATTTTTATCATTAAGGAATTCTCTTATGATCCTTTCTTTCCAGGTAGTAGATTTTTGGTTTGGGGATTATTTGTATGTGCACCTATTGATGGCGGAGGTGGTGTTCAGTCCTGAGGATCAAATCCAAGTCCTCAAACATGCTAAGCATACACTGTCTCTCTGAGCTACATCTATAGGTAGGTGATGTACCTGTAGGCTTTGGGTAGTATGCTGTTTCTTTGCTTTCTAACCTAAGGTAACTGTTTCATTCTGGTTTCTTGAGGATGACCTTCTTAGTTTTGAGCCCACCAAGACAGTCACTCCCTGTCCTGGTTACATCCTGCCACACTGATAAAACACTTTGGGCAAGAACAACTTAGAAGAGTACAGTGGTTTGAATGAGACTTGAATACCAGTTAACTGTCTGGGGAGGATTAGGAGGTGTGGCCTTGTTGGATGAGCCACTGGGGCCAGGCTTAAATTTTTAAAAGCCTTCCACCACCCAGTGTGCTCTTTACTCCCTATCAGTGGTTCAGGATGTGAGTACTTTTTGCCTGCTGGATGGATTCCTATCCCTCTGGAACTGTAAGCCCCAATTAAACATTTCCTTCCATAAGTTGCCTTGATCATGGTATTTTATCATAGCAATAGAAAAGTAACTAAGGCAGGAAAGAGTTTGTTTGGCTTACACTTCTAGGTCACAGTCCATCCTGGAGGGAAGTGAGAACCAGAACTCAAGGTAGGAACCATAGAGGAATGCTTCTTTCAGGCTCAATATCTGGCTTCCTCAGGCTCATGTGTAGTGAGAAATTTTTTGTTGTTTCTTTTAAAACTCAGTTATGTTTTTTTTTCTTTTTTTAAAATTAATTTATTCATATTACATCTCAATTGTTAGCCCATCCCTTGTATCCTCCCATTCCTCCCTCCCTCCTGCTTCCCCCCCCCTACTCCGCTCCCCTATGTCTGTGACTGAGGGGGACCTCCTCCCCCTGTATATGCACATAGGGTATCGAGTCTCTTCTTGGTGACCTATTATCCTTCCTCTGAGTGCCACCAGGCATCCCCATCCAAGGGACATGGTCAACTATGGAGCACCAGAGTTTGTGTGAAAGTCAGATCTCCTTCTCCACTTAACGGTGGAGAATGTCCTGTCCATCGGCTAGTCTGGGTAGGGGTTCAAAGTTTACTGCTTATTTTTCCTTGGCTGGTGCCATAGTTTGAGGAGGACCCCAGGGCCCAGACCCACCTGTAGGTTTCCAGGACCCACTGGATCCTTCTATTTCCTCATTCTCCCAGGCTTCTCACACCTAAAGTCTCAATAGGATGTCCTCTCCTCTGACCCACTTTCCTGGTAGATAAAATTTTTCATAGGGACGCACCCTTTGGACTAGTGTCTCAATATAAGTGAGTATATACCATTTAACTCTTTTTGCTTCTTTGTGAACTCACTCATTATGATAATTTCTAGTTCAATCCATTTGTCCACAAATTTCGGAAATTCCTTGTTTTTAATAGCTGAGTAGTATTCCATAGTGTAGATGTACCACAGTTTCTTTATCCATTCTTCTACTGAGGGACACGTAGGCTGTTTCCATGTTTTGGCTATTATGAATAAGGCTGCTATGAACATGGTTGAAAACTCAGTTATGTTATGTGAATGTTTTTGCTTTAATCCCAGGTGTGGGATTGTCCACAGCCATTAACTATGATTGTCTTGTGCTGTAGGAGGGGAGTGATTTTTGCCAGCTGCAGATAGTTTAATTCTGGGGACTCTGGAGAGGGTATAAATTTGAGAGTCCTGAGATGGCTACTGCTGGTCCCTGCAGTTACGGTTCCTGCTGTTGCTGGTTCTTGCTGATGTGTTTGCTAGATTGCTGCTTTGCTGAATTGCTAGATATCCTGATGGCAAAATTTGGACTTGCCCCTAGTAACATGATACCACTGATCAGCAGGAAGTAATCCAAAGAAGTCTATATCTCCTTTCCCCTCTAGCCTTTTTCTTGCCTGCCTAGTGTTGGGGTCTTAGAAGGGATTGGGGTAGAAAAGGGTGGTAGATTTAGAACCCAATAAAATGACTAAAAAAGTACACCTACACTCATGCTTAGTTAGCTTTTTGGACTGTCAGTCCAGGGAATGGTAACTCTCATAGTAGAATTGACCCTCCTACATCAACTAGCAATTAAGATAATTGCTCATGCCCACTGTAGTGGTGCATACCTTGTAATCCCATCACTCAGGGAGGCAGAGGCAGGTGGATCTCTGTGAGTTTGAGGCCAGCCTGGTCTACAGAGTGAGTCCAGGACAGCCAAGGCTACACAGAAGAACCCTGTCTCAAAAAAAAACAAAAAACAAAAAACAAAACAAAACAAAAAAAAACTCCCTCCTAGACATGCCCTTAAACCAACCTGACAATTATTCAGTTAAGCTCTTAATTTCAGGTGATTCTAGACTGCGCAAAGTTAACCATTAAGTCTAATTTTAATGCTCACTGTAGCATGTATTGTCAATGCCCTACCCATGTGCCTCATCAGTCAGATGTAAACCATCTACCTTTCCAGTACCGGTATCTCTCTCTAAAGGATTTCTCCTAAGCCACGGAAGTCTCTACTACTCAGAATAGCAAGCTGTAACTATCCCTGCTTTACAGGAGCAGCCATGATGGCAGCTAGCATACACATATCCAGCTGCCCCACTTTGTGGGGGTGACTCTGAAGCAAGCGTTTGATACTAGCTCCCAGGCTTTCCAGAAGGGTTGAGCTCAAGAAGAGCAGTGGGTGCTGGGTTTGTCTGTGCCTTTTCTGAACTGCTCAGATCACATCTCTGTGCTTAGATCCTTACTTCAGGGACCTCTTCTGTAACAGCCCCCACTTCCTGTTTTTTGTTTGTTTGTTTGGTTGGTTTTTTGAAGTAGGTAACCAATGTTTTCTGAAACCTGCACAATATCATGCAAACAGAACTTCCGTCCCTTCGTCTAATCAAATTGTTGTTTATAAAGCCACATATAAAAACTCTAGAAACTGGGCACGGTGGCTCACACTTATAATCCAAGCACTCAGGGAGCCAAGGCAACACAGAGAAACCTGTCTTGGAAATGAATGAATGAATGAATGAATGAATGAATGAATTCTAGAATGGCTGTTGCACTGCCAGACTGATTTTCACCTCTCCTCTCTCTCAACACACAGTCCCTAACCCACTCTCCATCTCTAAGTTTCCTGTTGGGCCTGGGAGAGACTTCCTTCAGAGCAGGTAACTATCTAGCTGTGACTGGCGGGATTCCATTGGATGGCACAGAAGTAGGTCAGCATTTCTTATTTCTACTTATTGTCAATTCCAGGTCCTCTTAGCAGGCAGACTCACTGACCTGCCTGTCAGTGTCAAGGGCTGTCTGAACCCTCTGAGGAAAATGGATCACAAATGAACTACTACATAAATACAGTGAACCGCAAAATAACAAATTCAGGCAGCTACAGCAAAGCTACCCCGAGAGCAATAGGATGTGATAAGAGCCCCAGCAAGGAGACCCTCATCTGCCCCAATCCTACTACTAGACATTGGTGCCTTCAAAGCCTCAAAGTCACCAGTCCACATGACAAGGTAAATTCAGGGTCAAAGTAGGATCCAATTGGCAAGATGAAGAGCCTGTTTCCAGTCAGGTATCAGAAAGGCCACGGTGAGCTTGGCAGCTGAGCTGTACATCATAGCTATGAGCATGGGGAACTAGAAATGCAGCCAGTAACTAGTATAGGCAGTGACAGTACCTCATGGAAGCAGCTCATTCTTGGAGCTGGATCACCTGACCTACAAATCCCAGCTCTGCAGCTTCTCAGTGGTACCAACCTTGGGCATGTGCCTCAGTGTCTGCCTAGGTCCCCATATCTGTATCTGTCAGGTGAAGGTGAGCATCACAAGAGCCTCTCAATAAAGTATTTCCCCAGTAGTGCTGGGGATTGCACACAGGGCTTTAGCCATGTTTGGTTAGCATCCTACAATTGTATTGTATCCCTAGCCCTCTTTTTATCTTATTTATTTCTTTTTTAAGGCAATGTCTCTTTTAGTTACTTAGACTGCCTTTGAACTTAGTCTGTAGCCTGGTGTCTTAGTTTCTTTCCTATTGCTGTGACAAGACACCATGACCAAGACAACTTAGAAACCATTCCGTTAAGAGCTTGCTTACAGTTTCAGAGCATGAGTCTATGGCCATCATGGGCACGGCAACAGTCAGGCAGGTACAGCTGAGAGTTTACATCTAACCTGCAAGAGAATGAGACTGGGCCTGGCATGGGCATTCAAACTCTCAAAACCCCCCTCCCAAGTGAACACCTCCTCCCATAAGAATATATCTCCTAATCCTTCCCAAAATAGTTTCACCAATTAGGGACCAAGCACTCGAATATATGAGCCTATGGGGACCATTCTTATTCAAACCACCACACCCAAGCAAGCCTTGAACTTGACACCCTCCTGCATCAGCCTTCTCTGGAACAGGAATGCAAGCCTATGACACTAAATTACTGTGAAGATAGCCTAAAAACAGGAAGAGTTTCTGTCATTCCCAGGTAGGTAATTCCAGAAACATGGTGGTTACAGACACAACTTTAGGAGGCAAATTGGCAAATTTACAGATTCTCTTTTTAAGTTTGTGTGTGTGTGTGTGTGTGTGTGTGTGTGTGTGTGTGTGTGTACGCATGCACTGAGTATAGAACCCAGGGCTTTTATAGAACCACGCGCACCTGTGCTGCTTAAAGTCCTTCCACAGGTGAAACAAGCAATATTCCCTCCTTCTCCTAATGTTCCAACGACAAACCGAGGTATGATTCCACCAAAGTGCAGTCTGGAAACCAGTGAATTAGTTCACTGGGCCTCCTTACAGAGCATAGGTAAGGAGTTACCTACAGAGCTGTGGGCACCCCTGCCCACAACAGACCACACCTGAGAAATAGTTGCAGAGATGAGCCCTCATCTCCTAGACTTGTCATCTAGCCCCTCCCTGAGGCTGTGTGCAGTTGAGGCACAGTTGCATAAAACAGGAGGTAGCAAGTGGCTGGTAACCCCTCCCCACCCATACATGTAAGTAGTCAGCAAGTCCAGCTGGGCTAATCCCTTTGCAATGGGACACAGTAGAACTTCCCAAGATGGTGATGGCATCTTAATCAATTTTTTTCACAATATTAAATACATTGTGTTAGTTCCAAAATGGGTCCCTAAAATGGCAGGGCCACTGCCAATGTCCTACACGACAACTGAGCTCAGCTCAGGCAGAGCTCTGGCCGAGGAAACAGAAGGATTTTATTGGGTAAATAGAAACCTAAACTCTGCATTCCTCAGAAATCTCCTGACATTCACTTCCGTCAGGAAAGCTTTGCTTCCCTTATCTGACCCCTACAGCCAACTACCTCAGCAAAGGGCATCTAGCTCCTGGTTAACCCCAACACACCTGCAACCGATCAAAGTCTCTGTGCCAGCCCCCAGGCTGCTCTGGTTTCCACCCCACGGCTCTAACTCCCAGGCTGTCCTGGCCAGCATGCCTTCCACCTGCTGCTACCTCCTCCCCATAAAACCGTCAAGGCTTTTTCCGCCAGTCACTGCTCTCTGTCCCTGGCAGTTTGCTCTGCAAGCCTTTCTTTTATATCTACGGAGTGGTCTAGTTTGGTGTTTCATTGCACTCTTGCTTACGGCCTGGATACTTCTTGGATATGAAACAAAACCATCAACAAGGCACTAACATGAGTGAAAACTGAAACCATGCTGGTAGGCTGAAGAAGGCACATCTCCAGCTGTCTTGGGGTTTCTATTGCTGCAATAAAACGCCATGACCGAAAAGCAGCTAAGGGAGGAAAAGGTTTATTTGGCTTACACGTCCACATCATACTCCGTCACTGAAGGAAATTAGAGCAAAACCTCAAACAGGACTGGATCCTGATCCTCGGGGTAGGAGCTGGTGCAGAGGTCACAGAGGGGAACTTGTTACTGGCTCTCTCTTCCCAAGGCTTGCTCAGCCTGCTTTCTTATAGAACCCAGGATAACTCCACCCACCGTGTGCTGGATCCTCCCCCACTGATCACTAATTGAGAAAATGCCTTACAGCTGGATCTCACGGAGGCATTTTCTCAACTGAGGCTCCTTCCTCTCTGATGACTCTAGCTTGTGTCGCTTTGACACAAAACCATCAGTACACCAGGGATATGCACAGATTACCCCCGAACTAAACACATTCCCCCGTCTCAAAATGCTCCCCTGTTTTCATTCAGGGTCCCCAGAGATTCTTGCACTCACCTTCATTTCTCTTTTCATATTTTTTTTCCTTGAGCCAAGGTCTTGCTATATAGCATAGCCTGGCTTTGAATTTAATCCTCCTGCATCAGCTTCCCAAGTGTTGGGATTACGGGTTTGTTCCACCAAGCCCAGAGAGAATTTGGCACATACATTACTTATAAGCCAGCAATTTAATTTCCAGGGATGTATTTTAATAAACACGGAGAAGGCACAAAACTGTGTGGCTAAGAGGATTTGGGAGTTACATTATTTAGGACAGGGGAAAACCTGAGTATTACCTACATGAGTAACAAGGGACAAGCGTAGCCAATGATAGCACTGTGTGTGCCCCACATAGATGGCTCTGGTGACAGTGATGTGTCAAACTGTAGCCGGCACCTCTCCAAGAGTGTCATTGCACTTGATCCTCACACACAGGGAATTGCTCTCGACTGCAAAGGGCAGAGACTGGACAGCAGGTGGCAAAGTCAAACACAGAAAGGTTAACTGAGGTGCCCCCAGGCTACACAGCTGGTAAATGCTAAAACTGACAGTGGAAACCAGCCTATCTCCACACAGAGCCCCTGTTGTTAATTACCCTGCCACACGCTCTGCTTGAGGCTAATGTTGTAGGTGAAAAGTGACTAACATGGGAAAGTGAAGAAGAGAGGCGGGGGCAAAAAATGTCTGTAAAACATACACTATCTACACCATATGTCAAAGAGGATATTTTATTTCTGGTTGGCGTAGTTGTTATTTTTATTATTTGCTTGTTCTTACGTGTTTTCCAGGTTTTCTGTAGTGCGTGTTTGTTACACTTAATTATAGAAGTAAAACTTAGGCAGTGGCAACTCCCTGAATCTTTGCTGCTTCTGACAGTTGGTTCTCAGTAATAATAATAAAAAAAATTATCATAATGGCTGGTATGTGGCTAAGCTGAGAGAGTGCCTAGTGTGTACAGATCCACGAGTTTCATCCTCAACACCTCAGAAACCTGGGTGTGGTAGTGCATACCTGTGATCCCGGCCTTTGGGAGGTGGAGGCAGGAGGATCAGAAGTTCAAGGTCATTTTCAGAGTTTGAGGCCAGCCTGTGCTGCATAAGACCCTCTCAAAACAAACAAGTAAATAAATAAGGCCCCCAAAATCACCATAATAGCCAACATTTAGTGAGCTTTATGTGTGCTGATGGAGTGACCTGCGGGAGTTCATTTGACCCTTCGGAACCAGAAGCACCACTGAGGACTGGCTCACCTGGACTGTGTCCTTTTTTTATTGCAGAAGGGAGATGCATGAATCAAAGAAAGCAAAGAAAGATCTAGACACCTGAGCGTAGGATTCCAATCCTAGGAGGCATTGTAACATCCACAAGAGAGCACTGACCTAGACACCCAGGCTTTTCTCGGGCTCTGTCCCCCTTGGAATTCATGACCTTAGGAAAAGTCTCCCTTTTTTTTCCCCCCCTCTGGGCTCAGCTTCGCCATCTGCAAAACAAGGGAATTAGACAAGATGATCTTTAAGATCTTGCAGCTTGCGGAGTCTGCAATTACAGATGGCATCTCAATGTGCGCCCAGAGTCGTGCCCTCCCACGCAGCACAGCCCATCTCCCTCCTGCTCGCTGGAGGCAGCTTCACTGGAGCTGACCTACTTTGTAAGGCCAGGAGGGAAGGACGGAGAGTGGCGTGCCCTCCTCTCCCCAGACCCCTCTCCCTCCTTTGGGGCCTGTCCCCATTGATCCTCTGAATGCAGCAGGCTTAAAATATCCCCAGGTGGCAGGGTGACTTCCACACACATGGCTTGTGTTGTTCCGTGTGTGGTGAGTCACCTGGGGAAACTGATTTTTTTTTTTTTTTTTTTTTTTTTGCCAGCTCTGTCACATGAAGCCAGGCTTCATGATCCACAGGGTGTTTATGCACAATGCACAGGAAAGGGGCAGGAAAGCCTGGGTAGGTGAGCAAACAGTAAACCTGAAGCCCTCTGGGTTCACGCCAGGAGAAAGAATAAGAGTTCCTGGCGAGCATCCTGAGCCTGGTGGTCATCTGTCTGTGAGAGGGAAGCTGAGTGGAGGTGGGCAAAACAGGGCAGGACCGTGGCCAGGCCTCTGCATGTGTGTCCCACGGTTTGAAAACAGCAGGAAGCAGACATTCTCTCACCAATGCTTCCTGACTGCAAAGAGCAGCCTTCACAAAGCACGCCAGACAGTGGTTTGAATAAGAAAAAAAAAAATTATTTTTACCTATTCCAGAGGCTAGAAGCCGGAGACCGACGTGTTGGCAGAGTTAGTTCTCGATGAGACGGCCCCTTTCCTTCTCCATACGGCCGTCCTTATGTGTTGTCTCAAGCTCCCCCTTCTTATGAGGACCCTGATAATACCCACTCAGAGGCCGCCACCTTAATGATTCATTTATCTATTTACTTACTTACTTTTTTTTTCCCCCCTCAAGACAGAGTTTCACTGTGTAGCCCTGACTGTCCTGGACTTGTTTTGTAGACCAGGCAGGGCCTTGAACTCACAGAGATCCACCTGCCTCTAACTCCCTGAGTGCTGGGATTGAGTGGGCCACCACACCCAGCTTATTTATTTGTTTTTCAGTCAGGGTCTCACATACCCTGATCTAGCCTTCAACTCTCTATAACCAAGGATATGCTTGAATATCACACACACACACACACACACACACACACACACACACACACACAGTACTGGGATTTCAGGTATAGATCACATAAGCTGGAACCTTATTTTAGTCAACTAAAACCACAACAACAATAAAAGCGCACGTACACATGTATACACACCCATGTCCAAATGCAGTCATAGTCGGCAGTTCAGAGATACTTAGGACTTCTGTGTATGAACTCAGGCCCTGGCACTGGCCTGTGTTGATGAGCTCAGCCCTCTAGGACCAGGGGTCCCCAACAATCAGGGACAGGTTTTCATACTCACTCAACTCTCTCTGAGCGTCTTTCATCAGTGAAGGTGTGCTTTAGGGTGGAGGCTAATACCAAATTGAGCTGGATTTCACTGTGGCCAGGAAGGCAACAGGTAAATGAAAACGAACATTCCGTTGGGAGCTTTGGGCTGGGGATGTGCATCCTGCAGTGCCAGAGCTCTGGGCTCCATTCCTTGTACCAAAAAGTAGAATAAAAATAAATTTTAAAAATTTAAATCCAGGCTCTGTCGTTTACCCACTGAGTTAGTACAAAGAGCCTCTGGGCCTCTGTGCTGTCTGTAAAGCGTAGAGCATAATACACGCCTCCAAGGGCTGTCGAAAGGATTAAAGGAGAACAGGTCTGTGAAAGCCTGGAGTGCAGTCAGTGTTCAGTAGGTAGTGAGGTCTTTCACTTCATCTCTTTTATTGTTGCCTTTTTCTTTGAAAATAATATTTTATGTGTATAGTTGTTTTGCCTGCGTGTATGCCTGTATGCCATGTGCATGCCTGGTGCCAGCAAAGGCCAAAAAAAGAACATCAGATCTCCTGGAGCTGAACTTTTATAGGTAACTCTGAGCCACCTGCAAAGGTGCTGGGACCTGAACTCCAGCCTTCTGCTAGAGCAGCAAGTGCTCTTAATTGCTGACCCATCTCTCCAGCCCTGAAATTTATTTTTTAGCTTATATGTAAAGACTGTACATATATAGATATAGATATCAATATATATATCACTGTATGATATTTGAATGCATGTATACATTGCATAATGTTTAACATTTGGCACTTTGTGTGTGTGTGTATGTGTGTGTGTGTGTGTGTGTATGTGTGTATACAGGCATATTTGTGTATGTTGGTGTGTGTTTGCATATATGTAGAGGTCAGAGGACAATCCTGATGTCACTTCTCAGGTACCTTCCATCTTTGGGTTGAGAGGGCTTCTCCTCAGCCTGGATCTTCCTCAAGCAGGCTGAACTGCTCAGTGAGCTCCAGCAATCCTCCTGTCTCTGCCTCCTTCCTAAGCGATGGAATTGTAAACAATTTGCCACCAACTCAGGTTTTTATGTGGATTCCACATTCTGAACTCAGGCCCTCCTACTTGCAATGCGAGCACCTTACTGAGCCATCTCCCTCAGCTTTTTAATTATTTCTTTATATTGAAAACACTCAGACTCCTTCCTCCTAGCTGGATTTCATGGTGTATACCTTTAATCCAGGCTACTCCAGAGACTGAGGCTGCACAGATCAGTCAAGTACAGGAATTCAAGACCAGCCCAGCAATGCAGCAAGAACTTGCCTATTAAGGCAAAATCAAGCCAATCCTGTCTTGGCTTGTTTATTTGTTATCTTTTGGTATTTCATTTTTAATACATACTATTTTTTTCATCATCTATAGTCACAGCCTAATGTCACCTTGTGTCACCTGCATTGTGGGTTCTCTGGAGCACAGTGGGTGACATGGCCATTGTTATGGCTCCACAGTATAGCTGGGCACGAGGCACTGACCACTCTGTTGTCTAGAAGCAGTTCGCCAGACTGATCTGGGAGACCATGTGGATAGTCCCCAGAGGGGCTTTCAGAAATGCCATATAGGCCATGTCTAAAAGAAGGTTTCCTGAATGAATAAAATATGAGTCTTAATGTAACATGACCCTCTGGGGAGGCAGAAGCTGAGGATCTGAAGGTTGTCTGAGATATATGTGAAATTGCCTTCCACCCCACACAGAACTACCCAGCATCTTGGGCAACACATTAGATTGTAGCTGGTATCTGGAGTTTGGACCTGTGGGATGTAAAGCACTGTCATGCATTCCAGAGAAGTAGAACCAAACCACAGGACAAATATATAAGTATTTATATGTATTCCATATGTGTGTGTACATATGTACACATATGTTTATATTTATATATAAAAGAAGAGGCATGTCATAGCAATTGATTCATGTGCCTTTGGAGGCTGAGACTCACCACAGGCATCTTTCTGTAAGCCAAGGAGCCAGGAAGTTGTTGTCCTTCAGTCCAAGTCTGAAGGCTACAACATGGGCCCTAGAAGAGTGGTCCCAGTCTGATGATCAGGTGCACTGATGAAGCAAGCAGTGATGGTTTGAGATGTGCCTCTCCCTCAGTCCTGGGAATTTGAACACTTGGTCTCCAATTGATGGTACTGTTTGGGAGGCTTAGGGGGTATGGCCTATTGGGAAAGGTGTGTCACTGGGGACACAGGCTTTGAAGTTTCAAAGCCCCGTGCCATTCTTTTTTTTTTTTTTTTTAAGATTTATTTATTTATTTATTACGTATACAGTGTTCTGACTGCATGTACACCTACCGGCCAGAAGAGGGCATCAAATCACATTATAGATGGTTGTGAGCCACAATGTGGTTGCTGGGAATTGAACTCAGGACCTCTGGAAGAGCAGGCAGCCCTCTTAACCACTGAGCCATCTCTCCAGCCCGCCTCGTGCCGTTCTTAAGATGTGAGCTCTCAGCTGCTGCTGCAGCTGCCACACCTGACAGTTGTTGTCTTTGTTCCACCCTCTAGAACTGTAAACCCAAATAAACTCCTCCTTCTGTAAATTTCCTTAGTTGTTCTTTTGTCACAGCCACAAAAAAAAAGTAACTAAGACCAGGAAAGTCTTGGCTCAGGTGAGGAAAGATCATTGTCATCCTCTCTCTGCCTTGCTCCACCCCGGCCACGGTGATTAGGTGATGGCTGCCCTGCTGTGGAGGTCTTCATTCCTCATGTGCTAATCTGTATTCTGCATAGTTTAGGCTTTGAGTGTTTCCCAAAAGCTCTGTGTTGAAGCCTTGGAATCTTTAGAAGATTGGCCCCTTCCAGGAAGTTGGGTCATTGAGGGTATGCACTTGAAAGATAGGAGTATCTGGTCTCCCTGTCTCCCCACCCCCTCCTTTCTTTTCAGTTGTTATGAAATGAACATGCGACTGCCTATTCCCACCATGGTGTGCTGTGCCCCTCCAGGTCCAAAGCAATAGGGCCAAGCAACCATGACCAGACATCAAACTAACCCCTTTCCTCCCTTGCAACATAACTATTGAGTGTAGTCCCAGCACTTATCAGGCCTAGGCAAGCAGATCATGAGTTCAAAGCCAGCTTGGGCTACATAAAGAGATCTCATTGAAAGAAAGAAGGAGAAAGGATGGGGGCTGGTGCAAACACTGACTGCCGTCATTTATAACCTCAGAGACGCACGCCCTTAGGTTCACACCTTTTTAGACATCCCTTAGCTAGTCAAGCTGACATAGAAAATTAACCATCACTGTCCCCTTTCTTCTGTTAGCCAAATTACACTCTTCCCTTAGGGACCCACCATCATGCATTCTCCAGCCTTGTGTTTAGACGACAAACAGACAACATCTCCATCTCTGGGAATCCACACGTGGCTCAGACCTGGCCTCAGGGAGTACTCTAGTTCCTGGGTTTCCTAGTTCACCGTAGTTGACTCACAGATTAGCACAGGATCTCAGGTGGACCTAGTAGAGTAATTTTGTCAAGTCTCGTGGGGGACTGTCAGAAGATGTCAAAAGCACTCTTGTTTTCAATCAGGGTTAAGAACTGGATCTTCCGATGGCCATTTGCCACCACGAAGGGAAGGCATGCCTGAGTTCCTGCAGAGCTTGGTTGAGCACCTGGAACCAGCTTTTCCTGACACTAGCAAGACTAAACAACCTGGTTATATGGGCCAGTGAGCTTTCCTTCTATCCTGTCTTAGTTTGCACTGATTTTTTTTTTCTGTCATTCACAGTCAGATGAGTGGCATGCAAAGGATTGCATGTCCATGGCTTCTCTCTGCCTTAAAGTCCTTTCTGAGTGACCTAGAACCGTTCCCTGTTAAACATCAATTTACCCAGCAAACAGCTTGTAAGAGTATAGATAGACCTTTTGAGTTTATAAAACCCTTTGACATATCAAAGGAAGGCAAGCAAATGGCTGGAGGGGCGTAAATAGCTACTGAAGTCAGGAAACAAAATGACAGCTACATCTGACAGGTGTGCCCAGATGCTGACTGTGACCCAGCTAGGACACCTCACTCTCTGATGGTAGACTTCGTATTCTGAACCAGTGTTGGGAAGCTGGCTTGCTTTTGCTAGCGAGATGATTTGTTAAATGGTTAGGGAACTGGCTTATTGTTGGTTGCTTGACACAACCATGGCTGTTCGCGATATAAACATCACTCAGTACACACATCAAGCCTTTGCTTCTACTTGCAAAATCAGCTAATGAGTGAACAACAGGTCCCAACCTTGATTCCACGGGACCCCAAGTAAGTGGCTAGAAGGAGTGGCAACCAGCAGTGACAACTGACACTAACATCCATACCCCTCCTTCTTATGTATGTCTTACATGTGGGTGTGCACATATGTGTGTAGGTATACCTGCCCATGTGGGCACCTGTAGAGGCCAAAGACATGTTTTCCTCTATCTCTCCATTGTATTTATTAACACAGGGTCTCTCACTGAATGCAGAGCTCATCAATCCAGCTAGGCTGCTGGCCAGGGAACTCCTGGGGCCCTCCTGACTCCTCCCACATCCCCTGCCAGTTCTGGGGTTGTGTATGTGTGCAGCCATACCTAGTGTTTTATGTAGATTCTGGAGACCGGAACTCAAGTCCTTCTCTTTACTAACTGAACTATCTCCCCAGCCCTCTTCCTTCACAGCTCCAGCCATGGATGGCTGTTGAATTTTTCATTCTCTTCTCTTAGTTAAAGAGTTGTTGGCACCTTACGAGGTGCTGACCTGGGGCCCTGCAGCAGAGCTAAGAAATAAGGAATAAACACAGAGTGTGGACCCCTTATCTACTGCTATTTCCCAATGCCTGTGGGAGGTGACAGGGACATCAAAACAGGATCTAAACAAGCAATTAGGTTCTGGATCTTTAAAAAAAAAAAAGCTGTTTCTGTACAAACAGCATTTTAACAATGTCTTTCTGAACAGAGGTGGCCAATTAGCCAAGCTGTTGCCCAAGGATTAGCAGCAACATGACATATTTAATCTGCTGGGAAAACAGCACTACTTCTAATAAATTATATACCTCCCATTTGCACACAAGGCTTTGGGGGAAAGCCTTCCAAGTCTGTCACTGCTGTAGACCAATTCCCTCTAAATAATGTAAATACTTGGGCCCCACATGGCGTATTGATTAACCTAAAACCCACCACCCACACTCCTGATTGTATCTATTAAAGCAATCTGGAAAAAAAATAAACATTTTTACATTTGTGATACTCTTCAGGATCCTACAGACATGTGACATGGCTTCTTCCTTTGGTTATTTCTCAACTTAATCAAGTTGACAGTCAAGGCTAAACCATCACAGTTGTGATGCCTGGGACTAAAGCTGCCACTTATAACCACGAGGTGACAAGACAAAGAACTAACTTCAGTGAAACAAGACAGCAAGAGAGGTGAGGGAATAGTCTAAATAATAGTCTAAATTATATAGCAGGTACATATTGTACACTATTCAATTGCTAGAAATTAATATGTATTTATTTTTATGTATATAAATTCATCTGTGTGAGGTTATATGCACTGTGTGTAGGCAGGAGCCTAAGGAGGCCAGAAGAGGGCAGCAGAGTCCCTGGAACTGGGGTTGCAAACAGTTGTGAACCACCATGTGGGTGCTGGGAGCTAAACCCAGGTCCTCTGCAAGAGTAGTAAGAGCTCTTAACTGCTGAGACATCTCTTCAGTCCCAAATTATTGCAAATTGACACAGATTCTTATTTTCATATTCTTAAACACTACCCTTAAATTGTACATAGGCATTTCTTATGTAAACATACATACAGCTGTCCTTGGGCATGTTGCTCACCTCAGACTTTTAAAGGTTTCAACAAAACACTGAAGAATGTTTATAATGAATCATATTTGCAGTTGTAAATAGAAGCTCACAGTATGGGGGGGGGCAATTAACAAACTATATTCTTCCTTGTTAGAAAATTTACATATATGTTATAAATGAAGTCATATGAGCCTTATTCAAAAAGTTGTGGATTTTTATCTTAAATTATTTTATTTTGTTTTATTCTTGAGACAGGGTCTCATTATGTAGTCCTGGCTGACTTGTATTCGCTCTGTAGACCAGGCTAACCTCAAATTCACAAAAATCTGCCTGCTTCTGCCCCAAAACCTGAGATTAAAGTCATATGCTGTCATACACACATCAATAATTTTAATATTTTAGAGATTTATTTCTTATTTTATATATGTATTCACACATACGTCTGTGTGAATGTATGCCATGTGTGTACAGGTGTCCACAGAGGCCAGATCTAACACCCTGTGTTGGATCCCCTGGAGCTGGAGTTACAGGAAGTTGTGAGCCACCAACATGGGTGCCGGGAACAGAACCTGTGTCCTTTGGAGGAGCACCAAGCTTTCTTACTCACTGAGAAATCTCTTCAGATTAAAAAAAAAAAATTAAGGGAGTGTAGTTCAGTGGCCAAGCACATGTAAGGCCCTGGGTTAAATCACCAGGGCTTAAAAACAAAATATTAGGCCTTCACTAATTTCTTTAAAGTGAGCATATCCTTGGGATGGGCGAGTTCATCAGGTTGGCACCAACCGTCCTTGTGCTCCGTGCTCCCCTGCCCCCTCCACCCTCTGGCCCCTGCCCCCTCCACCCTCTGGCCCCTGCCCCCTCCACCCTCTGCCCTCACATTATCTGCCCAGCCTTTTCCTCCCACCACCTCCAGCAATGCTCGCTCAATGAAATTGGGTCCAGTTTTCCTGTTTCCTCTCTGGAATCTAATCTACTCCCCACCCAGGATACTACCAGGGAAGGCCTCTGCTCCTCAGGCCTGGGATCTTTTATCTGTTACTTGACAAAGTCATTACTTATCAGACCAACTTGGCAATTTACAAAACAGCTGCTGAAAGCTTCCTGTGTGGACCACAGTGTTCAGGATGAGCAGAGTTCATCACACTGATAACCCACAAGCTCAGCGGCTTCTGAAATCTTAGCCTATAGCCTTGAGCAATGAACTAGCTAAGGAGGAAGCCAGAACAATAAGTCACAATTAAACCATCTATCCATAGAGCTGTCACTGTGGGAAGGCTGTTTTCTGAGCAAACCTTAAGACCCTATCAGTTGGTCATGTGTGTGTGAGTCAACTTTCTGTAACTGTAACAAACACCTAAAGACCAAATTTACATATAAAGAGGAAAGGTTTGTTTTGACTCACAGGTGCATAGCTGGTTGACCCTACTGTTTAGGTCTGTGGCAAGACAGCATATTGTGGTGGATTGAAGGAAGGATCCAGAAAGTGAAAGGAAAATAGAAAACAGCGTCTTATGAGTCTCTTCTAGGGCATGCTTCTGATCTCCTCACTTCCTCTCACTTGGTTTCACTTGCTGAAGCTTCTGCCACCTCATGGTTGCACTGTGGCTTGTGGAGGACATTGCAGATCCAATTCCAACAAGTGGTTTCAACCACAGGCAGGTGAAGTGTTTCTGACACTTGTTGGCTACGGCATTGGCCAGATGACCTGAAGTCTGTGGAAGAATGAAGGTGACAAGAGTAGGAAATTTTATCCGTACAATGAGTACAGGACAACAATTCGATGGTTCAATGAATGCACCTCCTGCTCTGCCGCCATGTTCAGTACCTGACACACCGGTGTGTCACACAGCTCTTGGCTGTTGGTGTAATTACATGCAACACTTTCTCTGTGCGAGGGCCATAGGAGCAGTGAGTCTGCCCTCAGTGCCAGGCTTGCGGCACAGAATTTGAACTTGGCACTGTCTGACCCTGACAGAGCTCCCAACTGCTAACCTGTCTCAGCCACTCTCTCTAAGTACCTTCCCAGTTCCTTCTATTCACCACAACCTTATCTCTCCTTTATCCCAGGGATACAGGCCTTCAGGCCTGTCCTCTTCCGTTCCCGTAGTTATCTTTCTGTAGTAGTTATCTTTCTCTTTCCGTGTGTCCGTCCCTCTACCACCAGCACAGTGCTAAGGAGTGACGTAACAGTCATATCAGAGGTCCAACTCCAGTGGCTCAAACACATTTGTATTTTATTTCCCCCTTCTCTCACATCAAAGAGGAGAGCACTCTAGAGCAGTCCAGTGGCTACCTCATCAAATAGACTTCCTGATCTCGTGGCTTCCATCTTCAAAGTCACGGCAACGACAAGATCAGTGCTTCACTTCCAATCATCAAGTGCTCATTCCAAGCACTGGGAAAGGCCAACTGACAAAAGGCAACGACACCATCAATGCCTAGCGAACTTTCATAAGGGCCTCAGTCGGGAATCTGTCCTTTGACCACTCTTGTCTTCAGGGGAGAGCTGTAGTCTTTCATGTGGGCACACTGTTGTTTCCAACTGAAACCAGCGTCTTCCTAAGGAAAAAGAAGAGAGCATCCGGCTTACATGCCCACACTGCCTGCATTAAGCCGAAGGTTGAGGACTTAACTCAGTCCATACAGTACTCACCTAACAGACAGCGGGGGGGGGGGGGGGGGGGGGGTTCAGTGCCCAACACTGCAGAAAAGAGGTGGTGGTGCATGCCTATAACCCCAGCACTTGGAAAGGGGAAGGAGACAGATCAAAAGCTCAAGGTCATCGTCAGTTTACGTATTGAGTTTGAAGCCAGTTTGGACTAGTGGAGACTGCCAGAGAGGGAAAGAAAGGAAGAAGACAGGCCTGCAGCTGCCTTTACAACACTGTCCTTAATATTCCTTCTAAGAGAATACTGTACAGGTTGGGAAGAGTTCTTTGGGGCATGTTTTAGGTGGGATGCTGAGACACTAGAAAGCGTGACCCAAGGTGTATGGGTCCTTAACTCACCTTTTAGAGGAGAAAGCTAAGACTGGTTGAGGGCCTTTTGTTTTGCTAAAAGGAGATGTAGTCTGAAGCCCTGGCTGTTGGACAACAGAAAGAATAAGTGCTGCCAAGAGACCTATTTGTTTGCATTCTCTACACCCAACGGCATCCAGCCTCAGCCCCAAACACTCTCTTAGACATTCGAAGAATGAGGGCTTGAAGAGGTGCCCGGCTGATCATTAGCCTGCCTGGAGGAATGGCTCGTGCTCACCAACGTCTGGCTTTTCTCTTCTCTAGCAGTGTCTTCAGTCAGGTGGTAGAGCCACAAACCGAAGCAGCCTCTGGTCTCTGAGTCTCAGTACATGGAGCACAGCTCCTTGGGGTATCAGGTCAGGCTCCTTGGGGACTTCCACTACTCAAGAAATAAAACTTTGATAATGACACTTAACCCAATAAATAGGGTAATAGATTGTGGTATGTCCACACAATGGACTATTATTCAGCAATAAAAACACA
The DNA here is from genome assembly GCA_907169655.1 of Acomys percivali. Classification (NCBI taxonomy): domain Eukaryota; kingdom Metazoa; phylum Chordata; class Mammalia; order Rodentia; family Muridae; genus Acomys; species Acomys percivali. The sequence goes on from OU015745.1 coordinate 28,339,071, forward strand.
GAGCTACTGATCCTGGTCCATGCCAAAGGATAAATATTGAAAATATTATACTTGCTGTATCTATTGGATCACGCCTTTAATCCCAGCACTTTGGAGGCTGAGGTAGGCAAATCCCTGTGAGTGCCAGACCAGCCTGGTCTACATCGTAAACAACAACAACAACAAATAATAATGCTAAAAGAAAAGTTCAGGCACAAAAGGCCATGAGTTGCCTGATTCTGTTTATATGAAATTCCCAGAAGAGACAGAAGTAGAAAGTAGGTTAATGCCTGTCAGGAGCTGGACTGAGAGAAGTCATAGGGAGAGCCCATTCATTTATGTGTTGCTGGATATAGGGTTTCTTCATGGAGCAGGGAAAATTTCTAACATTAGGTATGGTGATAGTTGCATAACTCTATTAACATATCAAAAATCCTTTAATTGAATCATTTAAATAGGTGATTTTTATGTCATATAAATTTTATCTAACATAGTCATCAAAGGAACAAATCTTTGTTGTGCTTAAACACTGAGACTGCAGGACTAATTTGCTACCACGGCAGCATAATCTTGTCTGGCCTAGATAAAATACTGCCTGAGGTGCCGTTATGTCTCCAGGCAGCCTTTCCTCCTTCCTTTAACAGCGTATAAAGAGGTCATATGGGAGCCTAGATGAGGAGTTAGCCAATTCTGGCTGCTGAGTGCTGGAAGAAGTAGCATCTGGATTCTGTAATGAATACTGAGTAGACTAGCTCCTCTTCTCTAGAAATGGATGGTTGGGTAGGTAAATGGTGGATGATGGATGAGTGGGTAAATAGGATGGATAGGTGGAGGATGGATGGATGGATGGATGGATGGATAAATGGGGGGATGGATGGATAGATGGGTGGGTGGGTGGGGGGGTGCCTGGGTGGTTGGACATATGGATAATGTGCAGACAGACAAGCAATTGGATGGATAGATGATTGATAGAATATGAGCAGCTTATGACAGGACATAGACTCACTGAAAGAAGACCTTCAAGAAACTGTACCTTCCTGGACATGACAGAGGATGATGCCTCCATCACCCAAGATGGGAGTGGAGAGACAAACAAAGGGCCTTGAGCTCCTGGATGCGATGCCAGGACTTGATAGAGCCAGAGAAAGAGGACTTCAGAAGGATTTTTAGCAGAGGGAGGACCAGAGTGGGAACAGACTATTTCACTCATGCGCACCAGGACAAGAGCAGATTCACGGAAGGAAAATATTGGTTCAGAGTTTGGGTGGCCTCAGCCTCTTGGTTCCTGAACTCAGCTTTTCCTATTTGCTGCTGGGTCGGCATGCTTTGTGTCTGCTTTTCTTGCCTCTTCTCCCAGCTACCCCTTCCCACTCTCAAGCTTCGGCATCCGAATCCCTTCCTGTAGGAAGCCCATCTTGCTCCACAAGTGAGAGAGGCCCTTGGTAGGTGCTTTTAGACTATATTGTTCCAGCAGTTGACTAAGTTGAGGTTTTGGTAATCCCTTTTGTCCCTATAGTCAACCGTGGTCTGAGAATATTAATTATAAAAGTCCTGAAGTAAATAATCCACATATTAAAAAAAGACTTTTGTTGCAATACATTACTATACTTTATCATTAAATACCATTGCTAATATCTTACCATGCCTAATTTATCATAGGTGTGCATAAGGAAAATCATAGTGTAAATAGGGCTGGATACTATCTGCAGCTTCGGGCATCTTCTGAGGGGTCTCGGGATGTATGCTTTATACATAAGGGGGTGCTACTGTGTGTATATTTGAGTTGTTAAGGTCAGTCTAGCTTGACATTTTATTTTATTACACATATTTCTGAGGCATAGTCTCATGTGTCCATATGGCCTCAAACTTGCTATATAGCCAAAGATAGCCTTGAACTCGTGACCCTCTTGCCAGTATTCAGCTTGCCCTTTTATATTACAGGCACCTGAAGGGTGCTGGCATCATTAACCACTCTTGAGTTTCAGATGACTCCTTCCCTGAGCCTCAAGCACCCTGGGCTTGCCTTCGCTGCTGCACCATCACTGGCTAGCCCAGTGGCTTGCCCACAGCAGCGCCCAATATACACCGGTGAATAAGCCAAGTAGGTGCATGGGTGACTATGGGTCATCATTGTTGCAGCCTCAGAGAGCACCTTTTTTTTGAGAGCCACTGGTTTAGGTCAACATCATGCCATTCAAACTAATAAATGGCCATGGAAGGTTATGAGCCGTAACAGTCTTTACCGTCACCTTGACAGGATTGAAGGTCACCTGGCAGACACCCATCTTTGGTATGCCTGACGGCGAGAGCATTTCCAGGCAGGGTTAGCTGAGGAGGGGAGACCCTCCTTGAACATGGATTGCACCATTCTATGGGATCTTAACGAAATAAAAGGAGGATGGGAGACAATGAGCTAAGCGCCAGCATTGGTCTCTCAGCTCCCCTTACCAGAGGGCAATGTGGCCGGTCTGCCTCAGGTTCCTGTTGCCCGGCCTTCCTGCCATGATGAGCAGGAAGCCAAGGCAAACCCTTCTCCCCCTTAGGTTGCTCTTTGTTGGGTACTTAGTCATAGCAATGAGAAAGTCGCTAGGGCAGGAACACAGGGTCTTTTAGAGAACTACACTGTTCGTCCAAGTATTCCCATTATTATAGGAAGGAGATGGGGAGCCTACAAATTGGGGAGAAACAGCAAAAAAACTAGGGGTCAAATCTGGAGCTGTTGTCTATGGCCACAGCCCCCAGCCCCTGTCAATCTAACTGCATCAGATTTTGAAAGCTAAACAGAGTCATCCCTGGCTAGTTCTCAGCAGGGAGCAGACCAGACCACCACCAGCAAGCAGTTGTGGCCTAAGAGAGAGAAGCTGGCTCCTCCTCCCCAGCTGCAGTCAGACAAAAGCAGACAATTGCGGGTGTGTGCCACCTCCTCTTCCCACAGGCGGCTCTCTCCTAAGGGCATAAACAGCTGCTGAGGTCTGGGACTACCTCACACCCGATCTGCCAGCTTCACCCAAAGATGGAGAAAAAAAACCAGGCTGCCCTGGTTCTGAAATGAGAGGAGACAATTGAACAGCTCTGGGAAGATTGTAGCAGGCCCTAACTCAATTTCTTGCCTATCCTCCTGGTGAAACGTCTGCAAATAATGTAGGTCTGCACTCTGGTTGGTTAATGGAAGCACCAGACTTCTGGAGGCTGTTGAGCGTTCCAGCCACAGGATTCATCTGGAAGACCCAAAGTGGGAAAAGGGAGCAGCGGGGCAGGGGGTGGAGCAGGGTATATAGGGGCACAAAAGATTGGCTGTAATTTCAGAACCCATGAGAGACCACAGGATGCAAATAAAAGCCACACCCAAAGCCAGGGTGCAGCTCAGTGATAGAACACGTGCTATGGTTCAGCCACTGCTCTCCCCCCCCACACACACACACAAAAGGAAAGTAATTTTATTAATTACTTTTTTTATTGCTGTGATAAAATGCCTCACAAAAGCAACCTAAGGAAGGGAGGGTTCTTGACTTGCAGTTTGGGGTAGAGCCCATTGTGGTGAGAAGTTGTGGGGGTAGGAGCATGTGGCTGGCACTTTGCACCCACAGTCAGTGACAGAGAGAGAGAAAAGTTGCCGCTCTGCTCAGTCTAGGAGCCCAGCTGGCAGAATGGTGCTGGCCACATTTAGGGTGGGTCTTCTTGAAGAATGCTCCGTGCCAGACAGGCTCAGAGCTTTGTCTCTTAGGAGACTCAAGTCTGCCTAGACTGGTCAACAGGAGCCACCACAGCAGCCTGTTGTCTGAGTCGCAGCCTGCGCTAGGAGCAGCCCTAAGAGCTCGCCACGCGCTCTCTCTCTCTACAACCCGACAAAGTGGATCCAGCAGGCCTTCTGAATGGAAGGGGGTTCACAGCAGGGGGGGACTCAAGGTCACACTGCTGGCCCACACTGCAGCAGCGAGTCAAACAAGGTGCTCACCTTCACCCTCTTTTTATTTTCTGTATTTCTCTATCTCCTGTATAGTTGAGCCTATATATCACTACCTGCTTTGGCCTTTAAACAGAAAAAGATGAAGCCTTTCTCTTAACAATGAAGCATGAAGGTTTCCCCTGCTGGGTGCAGGAGAAACAGAGATCTGCAATCCTTTCAGTTTCAGCTCTGCAGCCATAAAAGACACTGGCGTAAAGACGGCTGGAAGGTCCGGACTACAAGCTAATGAACATCAGAAGCTTTGAAGGGTGCCTGTACCTGAGATGGGGAGGCTGTTCTGAGCATCGGAGCTTTCCACTGTTTGAATTTGCCCCGGGGAGCTTCAGGGACAAACCTTCTATTTGAAAGAGTCTCCCTGAAGTGGCCACAAGCACAGCCATTTCATTTCCTACGTTAAAAAAAAAAAAGGACCTAGGACCCAGTGACATTTTGAACCAACTGGCAGGTTTTTGTTGTCAAGAGTCTAAAGTGGTTATGTCCCTAATTCTTATTTTATGCCTCCACCCCAGGCCACTCATGGCTCAGTGACCTCCGTCGAGGTGACTCTGGTCCAGTCTGGTCTGCATGGCCCTGGCTGAGCTCAGAGGCTGGAAAGCCCCAGCAGGGGAGGACAAAAGGTCTCTTTCCAGAATGAGAAAAAAGCTGAACGGCAAATGCCATGAGGAGGACAAATGAGATCTTTCCAGACCATCAGCCAGCGAAGACCTAGAGCATCAGTCCCACCTCTGCCCTTTAGTGGCCCACCCTCAGCATGTCCCGGTTAAAAGCGCAGCAAGCTCAGAGCTGGAAGCAGGCTTCGGGTCAGGATTTCAGATAACCAACAGGTTAGTGAAGCAAGGCTCTTGGCTGTGGAGAAGCTGCGCTTTTTCTCTTTTTCTTTTCTTTTTTTTTTTTTTTTAATCTTCGCAAGCTAATGAGAGAACCTCTTCCCTGAGGTTTAGAACTAGCTAATAAGCTAGGGAATGCCTGGATACTGTGGTAGATTCCAAGTTGCTCTGTTGGCTTGCATCCATCCATTTGGGCTTGGGACCCAGCTACCTAGCAAATTTACAAGCAAACGCTTGGTTGTGGCCCAGGACGAGAACACTTAGCTACTGACTCCAGCATGCACAAAGCCATGGGTGTGATCTCCAGCACCAAAACAAAACAAAAACAAGTCAGTTCTCACTAAGCCTTCCTGGTTTCCTCTTCCAAGCCAGTCGTGATGTTCCAGATAGCAACAGCACCCTGTTTTCTCTTCCTGGCTAGTATTACATGACTTCAGTAGCTCACAATTTCCCACTCCGCTCAGGTAGACTTTTGGACCATTTCCTCGTGATCACTTCAAATAGTATTGCTGTGAATATCACTGCATTTGTGTTATCATAAGTACATGTGGGCTTATTTTTTTCCTGTTGGGCATATGCCTAGGAATGTACTATGTATGTTCCATTTTGGTAGCCACTACCAAATTCCTTTCCATTAGCAAATATAGAAGTTCTAAGGTTGGAACTGTAGCTCAGCAGTAGCATGCACAAGTTCCAGGATCTAATCCTTAACACTGGAAATAAGGCAAAAGGAAGGGAGGATGAAGACAAAGGAAGAGAGGGGGAGAGAGAGAGAGATGCTCTGTGTCCTTACTGATGTTTAGGCCTGTTTATACAGGCGGGTGTGTAGTTCTACCATTTCTTGATTTGGAGAGTAAACATGTTGTTGTTGTTGTGCTGGACATCAAACCAAGTCTTCCTCTGTGTTGGACAAGTGCTGTACCTCTGAGTTGTGCCCTGGTACTCAGACTCATTTTAAATTACGCTTTACCAGAACTAATGAAACTGAATGCCTTCTTACAGTGCTTATCCATTTTGACATCTTCTTGATGAGGTTCCTATTTAAATCTCCTCTTAGTCTTCCTCCTCCTCCTCCTCCTCCTTTTCTTCTTCTTCTCCTCCTCCTCCTCTTCCTCCTCCGTCTTTCTCTTATTTATTTGCAGAAATTCTCCCAGTGTTCTGGATGCAAATCCTTCAATGGTCATATGAATGACAGCTCCCTTACCTAATGTGCAGCCTTTTCACTCTCTTAATCCCAGTTTTTAACAGAAAAGAGTTCGTCCACAGCTTTATTGAGCCATAGCCTGGACCTTGAATGTTTCCCAAAGTTCCATGTGTTAAAAGCTTAGTGACAAACCATGATGCTACCTAGAGACAGTGACACCTTTAGGAGGGATGTGGTGGGAAGAAGTGAGGTCACTAGGACATGCTCTTAAAGGAGCTATTGCGGCCCTGGCCACCTCCTCTCTCTTTGATACACAGGTGCCACAAGGTGAGGGGCTTTGTCCACTCCTACTCTTCCATACAGTGTAGCTTCTCCACAGCCAGGAGCCAAAGTAAACCTTCCCTCCTGTGGTGGTTTGAATAGAAATGGCCCCCATAGGCTCATACATTTGAATGCTCGGTCATTAGGGAGTGCAGCTACTGGACAGAGATTAGGAGGTGTGGCCTTGTTGGAGGAAGTGTGTCACCAGGGGTGGGCTTTGGGGTTCAAAAGCTCAAGCCAGGCCCAGTGTGTGTCTGTCTGTCTGTCTGTCTGTCTGTCTGTCTGTCTGTCTGTCTGTCTCTCTCTCTCTCTCTCTCTCTCTCTCTCTCTCTCTCTCTCTCTCTCTCTCTCTCTCTCTCTCTCTCTCTTCCTGCTACCAGCTTCCAGATGTAGAACTCTCAGCTATCTCTACAACACCATGTCTCCCTGTGTACAGCCATGCTTCCCACCATGACAGTAATGGACTAAACCTCTGAATGTAAGCCAGCCCCAATTAAATGTTTTCCTTTATAAGAGTTGCCATTCACAGCAATAGAACACTGACTAAGACAACTTTAAGTTGGTTTACGTGCTTGTTGCTATAATAGAAGCCATCTAACACAGCGGAGTGCCATCTTGCCTCATGATAGTTTCTTGCTTACAAGGCCCTCTGTGCTCTAGTGAACCGAGATCCTCATCTGAACCTCCACTCACATGCATGTAAACTGAAGCCAGCCAAGGTGCTTTTGAGTGCAGACAACAAAGCAGTTTTGATTTGGTTGGTTGGTTGGGTTTGGGTTTGGGTTTTTTGTTTGATTTTTTTTTTCTTGTGTTTTGTTTTTGAGACAGGCTGTCTCTATGTAGTTCTGGCTGTCCTGAACTCATGTAGACCAGGCTGGCCTCAAACTCACAGAGATCTGCCTGCTTATGTCTCATGAATGCTGGGATTAAAAGTGTGCACCAAACCAGGTATAGTGGCACACATCCTTAATCCTACCACTCAGGAAACAGAGGCAGGTGGATCTCTGTGAGTTCGAGGCCAGCCTGGTCTACAAAGTGAGTTCCAGGTCAGCCAGGGCTACACAGAGAAATCATGTCTGGAAAAAACAAAAATAAATAAATAAAAGGTGTGCACCACCTACCCAGCCACTTGGATATACATATTGTGTGTGTGTGTGTGTGTGTGTGTGTGTGAGAGAGAGAGACAGAGAGAGAGAGAGAGAGAGAGAGAGAGAGAGAGAGAGAGAGAGAGAGA
>OU015745.1:28346552-28354052 GCA_907169655.1 Acomys percivali
AGAGAGAGAGAGAGAGAGAGAGAGAGAGAGAGAGAGAGAGAGAGAGACTACAAATATAAGGTAAGTAGACAAGATGGCTTCATATATTAAACCAAGTTCATCTTTCTCTCATGCTCCCCTCATTAGAATTTGTCCTGCAGAATTTATCAGCTTAGCTCCTGAGTACCCTAGGAAGAGGTCTTACTATTGTCCCCTTACGATAGATGAGGAAACCGTGAACCAGAAAGGAAGGCAGCTTACAGCTAATATCTAATGGAGCTGGGATTGAATGTTTTTCTGGCAGCAGTGCTGGGGACTGTGCCCAGGACTTCACGCATACTAGGCAAGTGCTTCGCCCCTGCCCTATACTCAGCCCTGGATCTGAGACTGGAAGCCAGGTATGTGTGACTCTGCCCCAGGCTCTGGATAGCTCCACTCTGTGGCCTCTACCAATTCTATCTCAGAGAACTCTGCCTAAGAATCAAGCTTCTGGAAGAAACTGTGCGGCCTCTCAGCTGCAGCAATGTTCTGGCTTCTGGTTGGAGTATAAGGAGCTGCCAGGTGAAGGGCAGGGCTGTCCTCCACCCACCCACCCCTCCTGTGCGTCGTCTGCCTACACTGCTACAATCTTCTGCTAAGCCCTCATCTTTCCTCTGCATTCCCCTCCCATGGTTTCTTTTTTATGGCTTCAATATAAATAATTTACCAGGAACTGTCATGCTCTCAACTGTTCAGACTGCTAGAAAAACCAGTTCCTGAAAGTCTACAGTGTAATTGGATGGTTGAAACACAAGGACCCTTACCTTTAAGCGTCGACAGTGGAGACAGAAGGGGTCTGCCACCCCAGGTACCCGTGTGGAGTGGTGCATCTCAGAGTCCACTCAGGTGATGCTGTGAACAAATGCAGGCATCCTCCTTTGAGTCTCATCTCCAAGAGTGACTATTCAATTCCAACTCTAAGCCTATCTGTGAAAGCTTACTTTTTTTTTTTTAAGCTGTCTCACTTTTTCCTTAGCAGCCAACCTTTGGGGTGACAAAATACAAACAGCAATGGGAGAATATTCAGTTTATTGACCATTCCCTAAGACAAAAACAGTCAGAACCCCTAAGTTTTGCATCACCCAGAGTTACTAAATGCAGAAGTTTTCTGAGGAGGTTTGCAGCCATCCAAACAGTACCCATCTCTCAGGACTTTATTATCTCCAGTGTTAGTCAGCTTTGGTGGCCCTGTGGAACCAAAAGGGACTCCCCTTGTCCTTCCTACTCAGGGTCTCAGATAATACTCCTTAATGTCCCTAGTGAAGAACAATTTCCCCAAGCTGTCATGAGCAGAAACTTTTGTAAAATACAATAAAAAAAATGAATTACTAGGAGAAAAATTTAAAGACCTGAAATAAAAGCTCCGGTATTTTATTAAATAGATGAAAAATTACTGTCAGATTGCTCTAAAATGTTCTAAGCACTTCTGATTCCAATTCTTATCTTGTCCTAAGCCAGTTTCAAACCAGTGCTGCTCCACAAACAAGGGAACAGCTTTTTATCAAGATGGAGAAAGCAAATTTGTGGTGTATGTGCCACCAGCCACCTGTCCTGAAACCAAAGCAGGCATTACTAGTTGATCACGGTGCCCACCCTCCAATGGGGCCACGGATTCCTTTTCAGCATGCTCATCCATACCCACAATCAGACTGGGTAGGTATACAAAATGAAGTGTTGGTGTTCTTGGCTTCTTTTGTCCAGAGTCTCACTCTGTCTTTTTATTTTATTTTATTTTTTATTTTTTATTTTTATTTTTGACAATGAAGCGCTGCTCTGGTCTTCCACTGACCTCTCCTTCCTGCTCTGCCTCCTCTGGGAAAGTCATCCCTGCCATGGTATTCATGGAGGAAAAGCAAAGCAGTACAAAGTTTCAAATGAAGAAGAGACCAAGAGGATTCTCCATCTAGTTCTATTTTCAATCCCTTTAAAACCTTCTAGAATATGGCCTAATCATGTGCTTGGCGTCTTTTAGTAGAGGCACCATATGTGGAGCACCTGCAGCGTTCCTGGCCTTGCTTTTGGTGGTAATTCTGTGCTATCTTAAGTTATTATGTAACAATCCCATGGAATCACCATCATGCCCACCCCTCTTTAGACAGATGAAAATGGAGAGGTGGAAAATGGCTACTTAAGGTCATGCAGGTAGAGCTAGAGCAGGCATTGCCACTGGGGTCTGCTGCATGCCAAAGCTGGTCATCTCCATCTCCTTGCAGACTCACTGAGGAAGGCAAGCTCTGGTTCTCCCCCCCCCCCCCCACTCCCCTCCCATGACCCTTTACAATGCTCAACCTTCTCCAAAAGGTAAAACCAAGCCAAGATGCAGCACTTCCCCTCCTCGCCCCTAGAGGGCGGTGGAGGGCAGGCCAATGCTCAGCTCCACACTCAACATTGTTTTCTTAAACACCATAATTTAAGGTGCCTGGAGCGATAACAGTGGGTGTCCCCTCTTCAAAACCTGAGGGTGTTGCTAAGACATTTCACTGAAAATATTCATTTGCTTCTTGGGGTCCTGGAAGCTTGACATTTTAAAGTAGGAGTTAGAGTGTCCACCGAGAATAACTGATGGAATGAGTTAATATCTTAGCAAAAGCATTGGCTGGAGAATTCACCCATCTGGACCCAGCAATCTGGCTTCCTAGACAACTGCAGAAATAAATAAAACCAAATAAGCGAATGATAATAACAACCACTACTATTTATTGAACTCCATATGCTGAGCACTGCTGAGCAGATTATATGTATACTTAAAACTAGGCAGTGCTCTCTCCCCCTTCTGCAGCGAGCGAAGGGAAATGTTCATTCTTTGAGCGTGTTTTCCCCCGCGATAAAACCTTGGAGTCATTTGGTATAGAGGCAGATGAGTAAGGTGGGCAATGGACCTGAATCACAGCTGTGTTTATGTAAAATGAAGCAGGCGACTTCAGAGTAATGAGACCAATTTCCCGTGTGCTTTAGAAACTCGATCTGAGTACTGCTGAAGAGAAAGCTCTGGAAAATGTTGAACAGTGGCAGCCTACCAAAAGATATTTGTAGTTAAGGATTTCCCCCCTCCTTTCCAAAAAGCAGCCTTTGTTTGTTTTCTGAATTAGAGAATTATTATCTTTACTGTAGAAGGTAGAAAATAGAAAGAAAAAAAAAACCCATTAACACTCTGTCACCTTGCTGCAATCCTTGTGACCAATTCATTGCAATTAAAATTATGCTGCAATGAATATTTTCTTAGTTATATATTTCTAGTACATCTCTGAGTACTTCCTTAGCACAGGCCATGAGAAAGAGGATGTCTGGGTCAAAGGGTATGTATATTTCCAAAGCTTTGAAAATGCATTACCAACTTGGCTAAGTGAAAACTCTTACTAAATTTTAAGGTGTTTTGATTATTTATAAGCCATAACTTGTAACATCTGGGAACGTCTTCTTGTCTGTGGGTCGTTGGTTCATGATTTCTGCATATTTCCATTAAAAATTTTTGGTACTTTTGGCGAGTTGATCTGTTTTCTGAGGGCTGTTTACATACTAAAGAAACTAACTTTTGTGTCTTGGTTTACGCTTTCTCCCCTTTGTTGTTTGTTTTCAAATGGTATTGGTGTTGTTTTGGGTTTTTTTTTTCCAGTGCTAAGACTGGATCCTAGAGCCTTAGACATGTTTACCCAGAAGACCATACATTAGCATGCATTGAAAATAGCAATGCATGCCATTCCCATAGCCCATGAGGCATGCCCTTGATACTTTTTAAAGACTTTGCAATTTGATTCTTTGACAATCTCATACATGCATACAATGTATCTTGACTATAGCTAACCCAATGTTAGACCTCATGAGCCCTTCTCCCATGCCTGCCGGACTGTTGATTGGCTTGATCCTGCACAGGGAACCATAGCTGCAGGGAGTGTGTGAGCGCACTGTCCGTGCCATGTCCAGAATACAGCATTTCACAGCCCTCCGCCCCATCCTCTGATCCTCAGACTCTTACATCTTTTTCTGCTCCCTCTTCCAGCATGTGTGTGTGTGTGTGTGTGTGTGTGTGTGTGTGTGTGTGTGCGTGTAGTGAGAATTTGGTTTCTTTAAAAATCCAGCTATGCTGTGTGACTGTGTTTTTGTTTTAACCCCGGGATATGGGGCTGCTTCAGATTGTCCCTAGTCGTTAACTAGGATTGTCTTGTGCTCTGGGAAGGACATGATTTTGCCAGCTGCAAATAGTTTAATTCTGGGGATGCTAAAGAGGATATAAACTGGGGAGCCCTGAGAGGGCCTTTGGAGGCTGAGCCAAGTGTTCACGTGCAAAGAGTAGAAGAAACGGAACATCCTGTCGGCGAAGATCAAATTTGCTCCCAGGGAACTCAATGTCTCTAATCAGCAAGAAGTAATCTAAAGAGATATGCATCCCCTTTTCCCTCTATCCTTTTTTTCTTTCTTGCCTACTTAGTGGTTGGGGGGGGGCGGTTGGAAGGTATTGGGGTGGAGAAGAGTGGTAGATATAAAAACCCAATAAAATAACATTAAAAAGTATGTCTACATGTGTATGAAGCTTTTTCTAGAGTGTACTTGTTCTTGCTTGTATTCTTTTTTTTTTTTTTTCCTTTTCAAGTTTATTTTATTTTTTTACTTCTGCATGTGTATTTGTATCTGTGGGTGAGTGTCCACCAAATTCCCAGTACATGCAGTTGTGGGCTACCTGATGTGGATGCCTCAGAACTGAAGTCAGGTCCTCTGTAAGAGCAGAGCATGTTCTCTTTATCTCTAAGGTGTGTCTCCAGCCCCCTTGTTGTATTTTTTTAAGAGGCTTTTCCAACACAGAAATACGTAATCACTAGGGGGACTGTATTGTACAGAACAGCATGTTTTGAGATGTAGTGTCTGAACAGTTACATTGCTTTTAAAGTCTCGTATTAGGGTTATACTCTTAAATTCATTCATTTGATCTCTTCTCCCTATTCATTAAATCCTCGTGAACATCTGGTGAGTCCCTGGCCTAGTTAGGTTTCTTTTTTTTTTTTTTTTTTGAGACAGGGTTTCTCTGTGTAGCCTTGGCTGTCCTGGACACCCTTTGTAGACCAGGCTAGCCTAGAACTCACAGCGATCCACCTGCCTCTGCCTCCGGAGTGCTGGGATTAAAGGCGTGCACCACCACCGCCCGGCCCTAGTTAGGTTTCTAATGATGTGATAAACACTATGACCAAGAGCAACCGGGGGAGGAAAGGGTTTATTTCAGCTTATAGTTATAGTTCATCATAAAGGGACATCAAGGCAGGGAACTGAAGCAGAGACCACTGAGGAATGCTGCTTACTGTTTCGTTCCCCACAGTTTCCCCTGTTTGCGTTCTTAATACAACTCAGGACCGCCTGCCCAGAGCTACACTGCCCACAGTGGGGCAGGCCCTTTCATAGTAACCATCAGTCAAGAAAATACCCCTCAGGCTTGCCTGCGGGCAAATTTGATGGAGGTATTCTCTCAATTAAGGTCCCCTCTTAAGGGGACGATCTCACCTTGAAGCTGACAAAAAGCTACCCAGCATAGTCTCTCTATCTGTCAGTAGCAGGAAATGCAGAGATGCGTGTTTGGAGCATTTGTGGACCCACCTGGCCCTCTTCCACACTGGCCAGGGTCCAACTAGACCACCAGGGAAGCCACAGGAAGAGTTGCTCTACTGTCCTTGACCTCCACCTGTCCCTTAAGTGCCAGTGTTTCCTGGAAGTTTTGTCCAAGTCGTTCCTCTCACACTTCACAAGGTGTATAAGGACAGCCATACCCAGCATCAGAACTCTGTGTGCTCTCTTCATGTCCACAGGGGACCCTGAGCGTATCAAACCCACATCCTCCAATCGACTGCACTTCCAAACCCGCAACAAAGACCTTGTTCTGGGTCACTTGAACCTAGTCCTTGCATTACTGCCTCGCCTCGAAACTAAGCCACTTCCTTTCTGTCTGTTCTCCACAGCAGCTGGGGCATCCCACCACCTCACATGCTTCCTTCAAGGCCTTTCAGTCTGTCCTCGTCAGCTGCAGGGTGAAAGTCATACGTCTTAGTCGGCAGGCCCCGTATGATATGACATCATTAGACTCATCAGTCATAGTCCTCTCCCGCCCCTCCCGCCTCCTCCCAACCACATCGACCCTTCACAAATCTCTGGGTAAACCAAGATTTCTCTCAACTCCTGAGCATTTGAAACACTACTTCCTCTGCTTGGAACTCTTTCACCAGACACCTCCCCCTGACCAATTAATTCCTCTTCATCCACAAGGCTTAACTTAGAGACAACTTCCTCCAGGACATGTCATTCGAAATTGACCTTCATGCTCAGTGCTTGAGTCCTCTGTGCTCCTGTGCTCTTTTCTGGCTTAACATCAGGGTCGTGCATAGAGACTTATTTACCTGTTTCCCTCCTTCAACCAATGGCACAGCTGCAAAGGCATTTTACTGTACAGTTCACAACAGGCAATGATGCACAGAGTGGCCTCACACCGCCCCCTCGAGCAAGAAGACTGCTGCTTCTTCACTCCTGTGTAGCAGAACGCCATTATTAAATATTAGAACATCCTTGGGGTTCAAGGCCAGCTTGGGCTATATGAGACCCTGTCTCAAAAGTAAACAAATAAACAATTAAATAAAAATAAAACAGGAGCCAGGCAGTAGTGGAGCATGCCTTTAACCCCAGAACTTGGGAGGCAGAGGTGGGCAGATCCCTGTTAAGTTCGGAACCAGCCTAGTCTAGAGAGCAAAGGAGGCTACACAGAGAAACCTTGTCTTGAAAAATCTAAGTAAATAAATAAGTATAAAATAAAGGGCTGTATAGATGACTTCACGGTTAAATGCATCAGCTACTTTAGCAGAGGACCCAGGTTTGATTTCAAGCACCCACATGGCAGCTCACAACCATTTGTAACTCCAGTTCCAGGGGATCCAACAACTGTCTTTTGCCCTCCACAGGCACCAGACTCCCACAAGGTACACATACACACATGTAAACAAATGCTCATACACATAAAATAAAGATAAATATTTAAAAGGAGACTAACCTACTATAAAAATAAAATAAAATAAGTCTGGGCATAGTGACATATGCTTTTAGGGCCAGCACCCAGGAAGCGGAGGCAGGAACATCAGGAGCCTCAGCTGCATATTTAGGTCAAGGCCACACTGAGTTGACATGGTATCTGAAAACAGTAAATAAGTTGTTGAAATGGAAAAATAAAAATAAGAGCATTCTTTTTTGGCTTTTGGGAAGAATGGGTGGGTATGTGAGAGGATGGATGGATGAATGGATGGATGGATGGATGGATAGATGGATGGATGGATACAGAAAATGCTCCTTGGTCTCCGTGTCCATCAGTATAGCCGATCAAAGCCCAGCCTCCTCATTGTCCTTGTCACCTCCCATTTGCTTGCCTGTGGCCAGTTTCTCACCCTCTCTCCCTTCCAAGACAAGCCTGGCTCATTCCTAGAAGTCATTTGCGTATAGGCAAGGCATACAGTTTTTAAT
>OU015745.1:28366190-28386869 GCA_907169655.1 Acomys percivali
GAGACAACAGGCAACTTCCCAAGCGTGCCAGCTCCAACTGCCGTGACAAAATTCTCTCTGCCTTACTGATTTTGAAATGACCAGTACATTTGTTTCTTGTGCAGTCATTGTGCACACTTTTCTCTGTCTGGCTCACGGACACACTGACCCTGTTTTACAGAATGAAGTATTACCCGGTGCTAGAATGAAACAATAAAGCTGATTAAGAACTTTAAAAACAAACTCTTGTCATTTTGTTCTCTAACGGTAGTAATTAATGTGCCGGGAAGCTATCCAATTTCTCTCCGCGCCACAGGATGCTCCACTGCCTTCAGGCGAAAGAAGTTTGTGCAAAATGGCCTTGATTAGTTTGGGACACTGAGGTAGTTCTGTGACAAGGGAGAGACTGGCACCAACCTAAATTGATGCCACAGAATACGACCCCAGATGATAAGAAAGGAGCGAAGAGAGGGAGGGAGACAAGAGGAAAGCCAGTCTTGGAAACTGCAAAGCGATGCCTGCTCCATTTTCTTCATGAAGGTCCCAGGTGCTTCCTGACAGTGCAGTCCTCTGAGAGCTCCGCGACAACGCTACCCATTTTTCTCTATTTAACCCAACATTTCCAAATTTCAGGTGACTTTGGAATTTTTCTAAAACGTCAAATAGTAGTTCAGGTAAACTCACCTTGGGACAGACTACAGATCTGATAGGTCACAGGCCTCGCGTCTGCGGATGGACTTTGTATGCAGCAGTTAGTTCTTTCTCTTAGTACCAAATCTTTGCTATATTATAGTCTCCCAAACCTTAGGCCATTTTTAAGGACAGAAGATCAGGGGCAGTAGGGAATAACAACAATCACACCCACAGGGCCCACTGCACATCACGAGTCGTCAGCTTAGTTGTCATGAGAAATATATATATATAGCATGCACACATATGCAAATGAAAGCACAGAGTCTCTTGCCAAGTCATGAGTCACACATGTAGAGAAGTTGTCAGTTTTACTCTTTTCCCTCCAAAATTTTAATGATTTCAGTCCGTAAAATAATTTGACACTCAACAATTAAAAAACAAAAACAGCAAAAAGAATGCACAGGCTTTGATTCCCTGTTTAATCATAAGAGCCACATATATTCCAGTATGAGTCTCACAGAGAGACAAGATGGCTGAGCTTCCTGCCAGAGTTTACAGAGGAAAAGTGGTGTAGCTTTTAGGCTGTTGGGAAGGTCGGGGAGAGGAGGGGAGCAGCCAGCAAGGGTTACCTTTTTTGTTGTCTTTTGGCTCAGTTCTCAGGGATTAAACCCAGGTCCTCACACAACTAAGCTCTCTACAACTAAGCGACAGCTCAGCCTGTAGATTGTATTAACACACGTAACAGTCCAGCTCTGTCTGGGCTGCAAGTGTCAACCCCCTTCTCCCCCCCCCCAGCTGTTCATGCAAAAACATCCTTCCAAATCAAAAGGAGTCACGGGAGTGTCACACAGAAACATCTCTACCACCCCTGCAGTTTTCTAATGTAGACAGGGAATTTCCTTTTACAGGGCTGGGGAATGCAGCTTAATGGAAGAACATGAATGGAGACCCGCTTTAGAAACACACACACAAGCCAGGCAGTGGTGGCACACGCCCTTCATCCCAGCACTTGGGAGGCAGAGGCAGGAGGATCGCTGTGAGTTCGAGGCCAGCCTGGTCTACAAAGCGAGTCTAGGACAGTCAAGGCTACACCAGAGAAACTCTGTCTCAAAAAAAAAAAGGACACACACACATTAAACTGTCTGAAGCAGTAGCATCTATAAGTGCCGCAAGCTTACTTCAAATTCCTTTCATACACTCTCTTAAGGATACAGGAATTGGGGTGTAACTCAGGAGTGAGGTGCTTGCATACTGTAGCGGAGGACCTGCGTTTGGTCCTCAGCGCTGAGAGAACTGTGTCAGATGGAGAGTATTTGATACTGCTTACAGGCAGGCGTCCGGCTACGTTCTTTCTAGGTAGCGTTTTCTTTACCCAGTCCTCTGAGGTAGGTGTCTATCCCCACTTTACAAACCAGGGATAAAAGGAAAGCGGGTGGGGAGTGGGGCACAGAAAGGCTAAGTTTTCTTGGTCAAGCTCACACAGCTATTATTAAATCTTAAGGTTAGGTGGTAGCGCAGAGCTCCTGATCAGAAATGAAAGCTGTTTTAAAATACACTCAGGTGGAGCCACACTTCAGTGGTTGAGACGTTTCTCAGGTTGCCTCAGGCTCTGGGTTTGATTCCCAGCACTGCAGAGGCAGAAATCCACTCTCTCCATCTGGCCTCACAGCGACAAGTCAGTGGGACAGATGGGAAGGAGCACTGGCTGCTCTTGCAGAGGGCTTGGGCTCAGTTCCCAGCACCCACACGGTGGCTCACAGCATGTGTTAACTCTAGTTCTGGGGGATCTGATGCCCTCTTCTGGCCTCCTTGGATTCCCTAGCAGGCACATGGTACACACATGCAGGAAACACCACACATAAAACAACTTTTTTTTTTTTTTTTTTAAGGATACACATTTAAGGGCTGGCGAACCAGCTCAGTGGTTACGAACACACGCTACTCCTCCAGTAGACCCAGGTTCGGATCCCAGCACCCACATCAGACGGCTCACAACCGCCTATCTCTCCAGTTCTGGGGGGGTCCAAGGGCACTCGGATGCGCATTGTGTCCACATACATGAAGACACACACATGCTTTTTTACGGTTAGAGTATACACCTTTATTTTAAAAGAAAAAGAAAGATCAAGGCCCCTCTCTGCTTTTGTCAGCAAATGGCTAAACAAACAGTTCAAATGTAAAAGCCTCAGACCCCAGATCTCAGAGGACGCCAGAACTCAGGGCACCAGGCCCTTGGATTCCAATCCCAATGCCACAGAAAAAGAAATAAAAGAGTAATAGAACCAGAATGTTTCACCAGTCATTTTTCCTGTTCTTTTAAAATACCAACGAAAAGAAAACCCAAGGCCTGCAAGCTGCAGGCATTACAGAGAGCTCTACCACACAGCCTGAGAGAATCTTCTCGGCAAATCCTAGCCTGGCAACATCCTTGTTAAGGAACACTGAGACACCTGCCAGATAAGCCAGCTAGTGAGGCCCAGCATTCACTGAAATCAAGTGGCATTTATCTTTGGAAATGGATCTCAAACATTTTTATTTCGTTGGCATGAGCGTTCCATCAGAACCTTAGAGCTGTTAGATGGAGCACAAGGGCTTTTTAATAGCGCCGAACGCAGTGAGCCACGGTAATTTAAAAGAGAGCGGATGAGCTGAAGGGAGCAGTGGGATTTCTGCAGAAGAATACAAATGTGCTCTCTGCCGCTCTGCTTCTGCCTCTGCCTCTGCCTGGGCAGAGGCAAAAAAAAAAAAAAAAAAAAAAAAAAAAAAAAAAGCACACAGGAGTGGGCGGGACTTTCCAGCTGGTGGTTTTGTGTTAGCAGGAGGGAGTGTGTTGTGAAAATGAAAATTACTGATAATTAGATGTAAAGGCCGGTAGGGGAGAAAAAATGGTGACGCATTATAGCCTTTTTGTTCCTGTCAGGGGCTGAGAACTCTGTTGGTGGCTGTGAGAATTCATGTGTCTTCTCCAAGGGGGGTTAGCAATGTACTGACACTTTGACCCAGCAATTTCACTTCTAGACAACAAGCTTTTTAGAAATTATTTGCGTGTGTGTGTGTGTTTGCTATGCATTTGGGGGTGCATGTGCTGCAGCCTGTGTGCGTGAAGGTTAAAGGGCAACATTTGTAGAGTTGTTCTCTCTCTCCATCCTTCTGAAGGTTCTAGGACTTGAATTCAGGCTGTTTAGCTTTCATAGCTAACACCTTTGCCTGCTGAGTCATTCTGCCAGTTCTGGGAATCAGTTATATCAATACCATACTTGTGCATGTACAAAAAGAAATAGCCAGAGCGCTGGAGAGATGGCCCAGAAGATAAGAGCCCGTGCCAACCAGCCTTGTGACCTAGGTCCAATCCTGGAATCCACATGGGTAAAGGAGAGAACTGGTTCCTCCCAATTGACCTCTGACCTCCACGGGCATGTCATAGCGTATGTATGCATACATATAAACCGAAAAGCATTTTTAAAGGGCTAGGCAAAAAGATATTCACTGTAGCACCACTTTCGTGTGTGAAAACTAGAAATTGAGCCTGCGGGGTTGGCTCAGCGTTACAGTATTGGCTAGTGTATGCAAGGCCCTATGTTTGCAAAAAGGAGAAAAAGAGGAAGAATCTATGCCCGTCAATATGGAATAGCCACACTTTAGAGTAACTCTTTGCTAGTAAACAGAATGAAATAAATCCATATACTCTGACAAAGATGCCTTTGATATGTGAGGTGGTGAAAAAAGCAAATTGAAAAGCAAATATATACCGTCCAATTCCTTTTTTTTTTTTTTTTTTTTTTTTTGGTTTTTTTGAGGCAGGGTCTCCCTATGTAGCCTTGGCTGTCCTAGACTCGCTTTGTAGACCAGGCTGGCCTTGAACACACAGCGATCCGCCTGCCTCTGCCCTCCCGAGTGCTGGGATTAAAGGCGTGGGCCACCACGCCCTGCCTCAATTCCATTTAAAAATGTTTTTAATGTTAATATATTCATAAGACTATCCGGAAGAATATGTATGGAAGATTACCAGTGGTTACCTCAGGGGGGACGAGAGACATACTTTACATTTTTATGAGCATGCATTACCCTTGCCAGCGAAGGAGTGGGAGGAATGCTGAGTTCTTTCCTCATGGGAGAAAGAAGCTAAGATGGGGCTGGTAACCTGGGTCATTCGTTCTCTAGGCAGAAGGGGCGTATGCACTTCCACGGTGAGTGCACCTCGGCTCCAAGCAGTCTGTCTGGGCAAGAATACGGATTCACGAGAATGAATCAAAACGCTGTTGCTACACCGGGAGCCTGGAGCCCTGAGTCTTCACTCTGCCTTCCTCCCCTCATCTCCAGACTCCCTCTCAGTGTTGCTCTCCTGAAATTCCGCTCCCGGTTTCCACCCAGCTGATGTCCCATCCCGCCAAATGCCTCACAAGCCATTCAAGACCTGGCTTTGTGACCCACATTTCTTCCTCTGCTGGCGCAGATCTGATCCATGTCCCCTTACTGGAAGGATAACACGATCCCCAGCAGGGGGCGCCGTCTGCATTACGTTGTTGTTGCTGTTGTTGTTGTTGTTGTTGTTGTTGTTGTTGTTGTTGAACTGTCTGTCTGCCACAGACGTCTGCTACAGACCCTGGGCTCCTGCACAGCAGGAGGCTCTAATCCATTTACTGCAAAATTCTCAGCACCGACCTCAGTGCAGTGTGGAGGGCGAGAATCCAAGCGGCCATCTTTCCGATTTGAATCAATAGGAGCCCGTCCTGCCTCCGTCCTCCGCCCTGCCGGGCCTGGCTGTTTTTTATTTAGTTCATGGTGACATTGTTGCGATACAAGAGCTTGATCTTCGGTTTCTCTGCCTCTTCTCCTCCCAGGTTATTTGACCCCACTGGATCCCTGCTCAAAACCCTTCGAGAGAGACCTTGATGTGTGGCCAGACCTGAATGTGAGCTCAGGGCAGGTCGCTCTCTCCTGAGCATCACCTGTGAGACGGAGGTGATGTTATCATTCATCCTTTTTATGGTGTGTGTGTGTGTGTGTGTGTGTGTGTGTGTGTGTGTGTGTGTGTGTGTGTGTGTGTACACTCATGCATGCAGAAGTGCCAAAGCACACACATGAAGCTCAGAGGACAACCTCCAGTGCAGGCTTGACACGGGGGCTCAAGCTCTCTCCTGCTTCTGCCTCCCATCTCACCGTAGGAGCTCAAGGATTACAGACTTGGGCTCCCGTGTCTGGCTTCATATGGTTCTGGTGATCCAAGCTGAGGTCTTCACGTTTGCTACAGGTAAGCACGTTTCTAGCTGGACCCTCCCCATGGCCCCTTACTAGGGGGTTGGTTATTGTTTTAAGGTTGTTTTTGTTTTTTTAATGTTTTATGTGTGTGAGTGATCACCTTCATATTAAGGGGCCCTTTAATGTACATGACTTTTCTGGAGAACACTGGAGGCATGTCACATGCATGTCTGGTTGTCCTTGGAGCTCAGATAAAAGCATCAGATCCCCTGGACCTGGAGTTAGAGATAGTTGTGAGCCACCATGTGGGTGCTGGGGACTTAGCACTCAGCCATGGTTCGGGCCATGGTATGTTGTCGTTTGCTGTGCTTGGGATGGAAGCCAGGGCTCTGTGTGTGCTCAGCAGTCTCCCTGGCACTGAGCCACACCATCCAGCCCTAATAGGTTATGGTTATTGTTTTCCTTGTAGAGTAGGATCTTTCCGAGTATCTCAGCCCAATCTCAAACTCACTATGTAGCCAAAGTTTGCCTAGAACTCACCTCCCTCCTGCCTTTGCCCCACAAGGAGCTGGGGCTGCATGCAGGTGGCAGCACTGACCTCTGAGAGGCAGTGCAAGATAGAGAAGAAAGCACCACTCCCAAGAGTCTGGGAGTGCATCTACGTCCTGAGGGCTCCTGCCGTCTTGAGCAATTTTCTCTCACTGTGTAAAGAACTCTATGAAATCTTCTACCTCAGGATCCCATTTTTTCCCCCAGAAAAGGCATGTAAATTAAAGGACCCTTTGTGGAACCATCCTCAAAGATGCAAGGACTCTTCTCTGATCCTAACCCTGAACACAAGATGAGGGAATGTTTGTACAGTCTGTTCCCTTTTATGGAACATTTTGTCTATTATCAGACTTTTAACATGAAGAAACCACGGCCAGTTTCTAACAATCACAATCTCCTGGTGGCAAGGCGGGCATGTTTTACAGTTTTTGTTTTCCCAAATTTTCGAAAAATCTACAGCTTAGTGCTGGAGATGCACAATGTTGTGAATGTGGAAGCTCATGTCTTCATCCAAGCCCTTGGGCAACAGAGGCAGGTGGATGACTGGGAGTCAGCTTGATCTACATAGAAAATTCCAGGCCTGTTGCACAGTAAGATCCTATCTCAAAAAAATTTTTAAATAAATAAATAAATAAATAAATAAAAATCTTCAAGGCCAGCCTGACCTATAGAGCGAGTTCCAGGACAGCCAGGGCTTCGCAGAGAAACCCTGTCTCAAAAAACAAAAAACAAACAAACAAAACCCTTATGCCATATATGCATGGTTTGAGTGCTACAAAGGATTTGCAAGGCTCCATAGCAGGTTAGCAGTCTCAGGATGGACCTGCGGCGTGCTCCTCCTCCCGCCAGGGGGCGCCACGGAGCCTCAGCCTCCTCGCAGGCCGCCGGCCGCCCGCTCTGAAGCGCGAGTGCGTGGAGGGGCGGGGCCGGGGCGGAAGCGCGGTCCGCATGACCGAGAGTTGGGAACGAGGGCTCGGCGCTGCTCCCTCTGCCCTACCGGCGGGCCCTCCCGCCCATGGCGCTGCAGGCGCTGCAGAGCTCGGGCGTGGGCCTGCGCCGGATCCTGGCTCACTTCCCGGAGGACCTGAGCCTGGCCTTCGCCTACGGCTCCGCGGTGTACCGCCAGGCCGGACCCAGTGCACACCAGCAGGTGAGTCCCAGGCCCCCTGTCTTCCCGCCGCAGGCCTGGTACCTGGTCACCCTCACTGGTGCTCGTGTCCCTTCCATCCCCGCGGAGCCCCGACACGCCACGAGCTAACTAATAAAATGTCTATTCTTCCAAAGTGTCCCTAAGGTGTGAGCTGAATTTGTGCGTTTTTCCAAGTCAGGGTTGGCTGGAACTCACACACAGGGCTGGCTTTCCAAGGCTCCTGCTGCTACGCCCAGCAAGTATATATGTGGCAGGTGCACACGCACCACTGTACACACTTGAAGGTCATAGGACGACTTGAAGGAGTCGTTTCTCTCCTTGTATCACGTGGTGGGAAGGGGAAAACAAAGTATCAGGCCCTACTTAAGTGTTTTCAGCTATCGTCATTGGAGTTTTCCAGAGCTTTTTTAGAAATTCAAAGACTGGTTTTCTCTACAGAGATTGACTTCATTGGCTTAGGACTCTCGCAGTGACACTAAGGAGAAGCCAAGTTTGAAAAATCACATCTAAAGATAAGGAGAAAATACAGAATGATTCCTGGACTTCAAGAAGCTGATGGGCTGGCTGGTGTAGAGGCTGGGCAGGGGCGCTGCACTTACTCGGCTCCTCGACACATTTAACGGGAGTGTAGTTGGAATTGAGCCCTGTTGCTCCAGAGTTGACTGAAAACAGCAGTACAAGTCTCAACATGGTCTGCAGAATTCAGTGTACAGATGACAGTAGGGCATCCAGCTCCTGGTCAGATCTGTCTCCCTGTTAACGTTCACTGCCTGGTGTTGCTTAACTGTCTTCTGTATCCCCACCTGCTTTCTCTAACTTGAGGAAGTATGGATCATGAGCATATGAGAAATTGTGTTACTTCATAGATATGATCATAATTACAATTGTCCATCATCAGCCTGGCGTTGTGGTACACACTTGTAATCCCAGCCTTAGCAAGCTAGAGAAGACAGGTGGCTTTCTGGGGCTTACTGGCTCCCAGCATTTGTGGCAAGCTCCACGCCAGTAAGAGACCCGGTGTCAGAAAGAAATAAAAAACAAAACAAAACAAAAAAACAGGGCAGATGACACCTGAAAGCATCAACCAGTGTCCTCCAGCCTGCAAACACATGGATTCATGCATCTCTACATGCACGCACGCGCGCGCGCGCACACACACACACACGCTCTATTCATGTTATCTCCAGATCTTAACTACTATCATCAATGGTTTGAGATTATCCTGGGAAGACCACAGCCTCCTTGGCCTCCTCCAAGCCACCTTGTGAGTTTTCAGTGAGGTTTTCCTTTGAGCTGAAGGATCCTTCATTTCTCTTCTCTGCCTTCACACCGACAAGTCTGGTGTATTCTCCCGCTCAGCCAGTGCCTTAGCCAAGAGTGCCATTTGGTTTCCTCATAACCTCTCCTCCCTCCATTCGGCTTCTCGGGAAAGTTCTTTAGGATGGGAAGATAACCCTGATCTCACTCAGTGCTCTGTGAGTATGTTTGTTACACCAGCATCAGACTGCAGTCCTGGAGCGCGCCTGGCTGACCCACCTGTGGGGAACCGTGTCCTCTAAACTGACTACCTTTTGCCCTGCTCCTCCCTGTGGCGGTCCTCTCTCACATTCTTCAGAACTCGCATATGTCACACCTAAGGAAAAAAATCGTTCCTCCTCCTTGGCTAGATCCACTTGGCTCTGAGTGCATTGCGTGTTCCTGCGTAGAGTCAACTGAGGCCTAATGTGTCCATCTTTAGTGGTAGGCTCTTGAGCTCTCTGCCCTGAAACCCATCATAGCTATTTTTTTTTCTCCTTAATGATTTCTTTTTTTTTTAATTAATTTATTCTTGTTACATCTCAATGGTTATCCCATCCCCTGTATCCTCCCATTCTTCCCTCCCTCCCATTTCCTTAATGATTTCTTAAGCTATTTTTAAAAATATTTATTTATGGACATGAGTATTTTTACCTGCATGAATGTACGTGGACCACATCCATGCCTAGTGGCCGCAGAAGTCAGAAGAAAGCATCGATGCCCTGGAACTGGAGTCATAGGTGGTTGTGAGCCATGTGGGTGCCTGGGAATCAAACCCTGGTCTTCTGCAAGGGCAGCGGGTGCTCTTAACCACTGTGGCACCTCCCCTCAGGTCTCCCTGGGCTCCACACCCTTGGGCAAAGTGCTTTCTCTGGGCCTTCATTCCCTTTCCTGTTCCTACAATTGGAACAGCATCCTCGCCTTGTGGGATCATTTTGGGCACAAAGTGACTCATTGTGTGTTGTCCAGCGATCAGACGAGTGCTGGCACCACGACACACGGTAAGTGAGTAGTGTGTGGTGGTGCTGTTTGGATGGATGGAAGCCAAGTTAGCATCGCTCTGTGGGGCCTGCTCAGGTTTCCTATGACAGCCCTGGCTCTTCTGACCATGAAATGTGATGCTGTAGCACTTAATGGAACTTTCTGTTATTTCCTCGGTATTTTCTCTTAAGTGAGGAGTGCTGAACTCTTTGTTCCTTCCTTTCCTAGAATCCCATGTTAGACTTAGTGTTCACAGTAGATGACCCTGTCGCCTGGCACGCAAAGAACCTGAAGAAGAATTGGAGCCACTACTCCTTCCTCAAACTCTTGGGGCCCAGGATCATCTCATCCGTCCAGAGTAATTATGGTGCTGGGGTCTACTTCAACCCGCTGATCATGTGTGACGGGAAGGTAAGTCCTTCAGGGCTTGGCCTTTGCTGGGCGGTTGTAATTTGGTGGTAGAATCCCAGGGAAATACATACGTCCACATTCTCAGGGAACAGCCATACCTCATCCAGCTTTCTTTGTTTTGGTTTTGGTTTTGGTTTTGGTTTTGGTTTTGGTTTTGGTTTTGGTTTTGGTTTTGGTTTTGGTTTTGAGACAGAGTTTCTCTGTGTAGCCTTGGCTGTCCTGGACTCACTTTGTAGACCAGGCTGGCCTCAAACTCACAGAGATCCGCCTGCCTCTGCCTCCTGAGTCCTGGGATTAAAGGCGTGCGCCGCTTGTCCAGCTTTAAACCCAGGCACAGGCACAGCTGGAGCATGCGTCGGCCCTTGGCTGTGACTGGTGTATAAGAACATGGCCGCCTGTGACTTATGTCATCTTCTCTTTGACCTTTGGCCAAGTAGTCCTCAGGGTGTTTGTTTGTTTGTTTGTTTTAAGATTTATTTATTTATTTACTTATTGTATATGATTACTTTATACCTGGAGGCCAGAAGAGGGCACCGAATCTCATTATAGATGGTTGTGAGCCACCATGTGGTTGCCTGGAATTGAACTCGGGACCTCTGGAAGAGCAGGTGGTGCTCTTAACCTCTGAGCCATCTCTCCAGCCCCTACTTCTCGAGTTTTCCTCTGTTGGCCACACTGCTTTAGTGGGGCTGGGGCTGGGATTCACACTTTGAGTCTGGGAAGTATGGAGAAATGGTGGGACCACTGAGGACCAGGGTAGAGAGTGATGTCATCTAGGAGGAGAAACAGGAAGTGAAGAAGGTGTCAGGTGGCTGGGTGCATGTGCTGTCATGCGATGGAAGGGAAGTTCTTGGTGTCAGCAGGTGGGTGGGATTTGAGAGTTGCGTGTTGGAGGGCAGGTAGGACGCTTGGGTTTCCCCCAGGATAGATTGTCTTATGTCAGGGACCCTCCCTGCTATACAGAACACTTCAGGCACAGGCACTGGTGATACAGCTTAGTGACAGAGCACTTACCCCAGCATGGGGAGGGGTCAGACTAAACTAAAGCATCCTAGTTTCTCAGAGGAGTGCTGGGGAGGTGGGAGATAGGGGTCAGGGATGACCTATGGGTTTGCCTGTGCCAACACTAATGCCAGTTGCTTGGGGAAGTCTAACCTTTACAGGTGTGCGAGTGTCCTGGGGATCGTGTTAAATGCAGGTCCAGACTCAGGTGGTCTAGGTTGGAACCTGAGATTCTACACATTTGACAAGCCCCCCCGCCCCGGTAATGAGCCTACAATTGGCCACAGGTCTAGCCTATAAAGGTGATCATGCGGCTGCACAGTGATACAGCCATAATCTAAGGTCATGCCTTTTTTATTTTTATTATTTTGTTGTTGTTTTGATTTTTGAAACAGGGTTTCTCTGTGTAGCCCTGGCTGTCCTGGAATTAACCCTATAGACCAAGCTAGAGCCATGAACTCACAGAGATCTGCCTGCCTCTGCCTCCCAAGTGCTGAAATTAAAAGTGTGCGCCACCACACCCAGATATGCATTAGCTTTTCTGGTCCTCTGCGCACCTGCCTACTCTACGCACTGAAGGAACCCTCAGTTCAGAGAGGGGATCAGGACTTCATAAGGTCATGCAGTTAATGACAGGCCCCTGAACTTCAGGCTGCAGTGTCCCTGAGGCCCCCTAGCTGCCCCTTGTCTGAAGCAACACAGTGTTACACTTCGTCTTTTCTTGTGCAGACATGCAGTTTGGTTCTTTCTTCGTAACTGATAATCTGCCAAGCCTGTCTTTGATTAGTAATTTCCAAACAACATTACAACATCAAGACCAAATGTCTGTGCATGATTGTGTGCCACAGGGGCTGTACTTTCTAACTGAAATTTGTTAGCTACGTTTCAAATAGTTACAGCCTGAGACGCTGACACAATTGTAAGACTTAGTAAGCTGGGAAATCCACATTGGAGGTTTATACAAATTGTTGTGGAGATTGCCTCATCTGTAATGCCATGTGCTTAGTGCTGATAACGGGGTTTTCATCTTTGGATGTTAATTTGTAATTGTCACCATTTGAAAGAGTCGGCAACAACACTGACATTCACTGTGGGGAGAAGGTCAGCGAAAACTTTTAATGGAAGAAGAATTTATACACCTACACCAGGTGTGGTGGCGCACGCCTATAATCCTAGCACTCGGGAGACAGGCAGGAGGATCTCTGTGAGTTCAAGGCCAGCCTGGACTACAAAGTGAGTCTAGGGTAGCAAAGGCTACACTGAGAAACCCTGTTTCAGAAAGTGAGAGAGAGAGAGACAGAGGGAAAAGACCAGATTGGCCTCAGACTCAGAGATCCACCTGCTTCTGCCTCCTGAGTGCTGGAATAAAAGGCATGCGCCACCAACACCCAGCAAGGTGTGGGGTTTCGAAGGGTAGGTATTTTAAGTTGCTTAGGAGATGAGTGTCCCGTTCCTGGACAAGACCTTAGCAGGTTCCTCACTTCTGCCTATGGGAGCAGCAGCCTGGTGGTTTCCTCTTTGTCATGCTCATGCCTTCTCTCACAGCTTATCAAATACGGAGTTATCAGCACTGGCGCTCTGATTGACGACCTCCTGAACTGGAACAACCTGTACATCGCCGGACGCCTCCAAAAGCCGGTGAGCCTGCGCCCTTCAGGGTACCACAGTTAGCACAACCGTTCGTCTCTGAACATGATCTCACTTTGATTTTTGTGAGCTCATAGATATGGAACTGCAGGAAATATAAATATAGGTAGAGTCCTCTTACCCTCCATGAAGTTCATCATCCCACATGTAAAGAGACACCCTGTGATGCTGTGCTATAAGAGGCGATGTTATACATAACATGTACACATACATCTTCATGCATGTAATAAGCATGTAAGATACATAGTGAGCTTTGTCCTGGCTCCTGGTAGAGAGCTCCCTCCTAAACCCTTGGAATTCCTAGATGGGACGAAGGGGCCAGGCTGTCACCACTGAGCCATACTCCCAGGCCGGTGATTCCGGATGAGCCTCCGCTTAGCTTCAGGCTACGGCTGGTTATCCAGCATGTGCTGAGAGGCCAGCCTGCCAATGCCAGGAAGGAGAGGGGCTGGAGACTGAGTAACTCAGAAAAGGCTGGGAATTAATCACTCACACTCAGATCTAACAGCACCCGCCAGAGAGCACCCACTGCTCTTCTGGAGGACTGGAGTTCAGTTCCCAGCACCCACATGGGTACTCACAGCCATCTGTAAGTTCTGTTCCAGGGAATCCAAAGCCATCTTCTGACCTCAGCCCCAGGCACACAAATGATGCACATACATACATGCAGCTAAACACTCACACCCATCGACCCGGACAGAATGGTGTTTTTGGAGCAGTGTGACACATATGTGTGACTATTACACATGCATATGAATATCACACGTGTATATGCTTAAGTAAACCTGCAGCGGTGCCTTCCCTGTGTGCTATAGTCGCCACTTCAGCTAGACCATGTGTGGTGGGCGGGTGTGTGCGCTGGGATAGGAACCCAGGGCCTGATGCAGACTGAGCGCCTGACTGATCGTCATCCCTGTCCCAGGAGAAACATTTTTAAATATCCGTGAGCAGCAAGAGCACTGACAGTGTCCCATAAATACTCATAAGAACTAGTTTTATGTTTCATGGTCAGATCATTTCAAGGTCCTGTAGCCAGCAAATCCCAACACTGAGGAAATGACTGCAAATGAAAGCATGCAAATACCTGTTCTCCGTCCCGAGCTTTCTTCCTGTTTCTTGCTTTGTTTTCCCTTGAGACATGGTCCTGCCATGTTCTCCGGAGTAGCTGGGACTACACGTGTGCACCAGCATGCTCGATCTAAAGCGTGTGAGCAACAGGTGCTCTGCCACTGGGTGACATCCCCAGACCCCTGAAGGTTGTTGGAGTTTGACTTGGGTGGTTTTTATTTTTATTTTTGCAAATTCTGTAGCTTGACGGGAAAGTAGTGGCTGAGAAATGAGAAGCCTGAGGCCCTGCCCTGTTCCACCATTTGTTACCTGGTTGCTTAATTTACACAGTTGGGTTTTTGTCTCTAAATCTCAGCTGACCCATCCTGCCCTGCAGGAAGCTGGAAGCAGGCTTGTATGCTCAAAAGAACAGGGCTTTTAACCCAACACGCCCAGTCCTCACATGTCCGCTTCTCACCTAACTGCATGCCCCACACTGCTGACTAAGCCCATCTGTGGATGAGCATTCCAAAGTGTGTGATTTATAGACACTCAGAAAATGCTATTCCCAGCACTCTTGGCTGTCCATAATTTTTTACATAAAAGGAGATTGAACCAAAACGTAATTGTTTCTGTACTATATTTTGCCTGGAATACTTTAAAACTTCAAGATTTATTTTTTAATTTTAAGTAAATAACTGTTTTGCCTCCAAGTATGTCTGTGCACCACATGCATGCAGTGCCTGTAGAGGCCAGAAAAGGACGTCTGATCCCCTGGAACTGGAGTTATAGAAAGTTGTAGACACCATGTGGATGCTGGGAATCGGACCTGAGTCCTTTTAAAGAGCAGCCAGTGCTCTCAGCTGTGGAGCCAACGCTCCAGGCATTTAAGGAACATTTTTAAATTAGCCTTAGAATCACAGATTGAACTCAATGGCCTTGGATTGTTTGTTGTGCTGGGAATTAAACCTAGAGCCTCCTGGGTGCTGAGCATGTGTCCTGGGCTTGGGGACCACAGCTGTGCAAAGGCTCTGACATCCTCTTCTGGCCTCTTTGGGCTCTGTACACATGTGGTGTGTGTTCATAATGAAAGCAAAACTTCTCATATGCATTAAAATGAATAAATATTTTGAAGTAAATGACTGAAAATTGCACCCTCCCCTCTCCCCTTGGCTCCCACTCCTGTGAGAATAAATCTGCCAGCCTCCTCCCACTAGCATCCACAGTCGAACTTTTGACCTGTAGGTGGCAGCAAATACTTGTGGCACTTGAGCAAAGCTGGTAGGGTGGTGGCATCTTCTACAAGAAAAAATGAACAAATGTCTCAAGAAAGAATTCTGCAATGTGTGAACTCCTCCTCTTTCTGTATGGAAAGGTAGCGTATCAGATCATACAATCTAAAGCTTTCAACGTGTCTGGGTCTTGCAAACTTGAAGGAGAGTTCTCACCCACTAGCAGGTGTTCAAAAGGAGTGTGAAGGATTTGGAAAGATGGATGTTTCTAGAAAGGGTAGACTGTAAATTAAACAGCTCTTACACTTTTCTGGGCATTGAGGGGGTGGGCACAGGTGGGTCTCTGAGTTCCAGGACAGCTAGGGTTACATAGCAATACCCTATCTCGAAAAAATACAAGAAAAAATAAATAAATAAAAAGTTCTTATCAGCTTGCCTCATGGTTGAAAATAATATCGATTTTTATTTCCTAGACAGCTTTTAAATTCTGAGTCACTTCCTCTCTCTCTCTCTCTCTCTCTCTCTCTCTCTCTCTCTCTCTGTGTGTGTGTGTGTGTGTGTGTGTGTGTGTGTGTGTGAGAGAGAG
This sequence comes from Acomys percivali, assembly GCA_907169655.1. NCBI lineage: Eukaryota > Metazoa > Chordata > Mammalia > Rodentia > Muridae > Acomys > Acomys percivali. Next base: position 28,381,903 of record OU015745.1, read on the forward strand.
AGAGAGAGACACGTGCGCTCAGGCATAGTGCAGGCCACAGAACCCAGAAGGCCAACACTGAGTTATATTCCAAACCAAACAACAAATATTTTTCCAGTAAAGAGTCATGGAATTTGAAGTGTTTAAAGGAGGTAGGTGTGGTAGTACAAGCTTTCAATCCCAGCTCTCAGGAGGCAGAGGCAGATGGATCTCTGAATTCCAGACCAGCCTAGTCTACCTAGCATTCAAACCCTCCAGGGTTACACAGTGAGACACTGTAAGAAAGAAAGAAAGAAAGAAAGAAAGAAAGAAAGAAAGAAAGAAAGAAAGAAAGAAAAGAAAGAAAAAAGTAACTAAAACAACAGCTTTATCAAGAAAAAAAATTCACATGCCATATGATTCACCTATGTAAAGCATAAAATCAAGTGGCTTTTAGTATGTTTACCCTTAGGTGGTTATTTGCAGTGTTGTAGCTTTATGGATTTACATTCTGAGGATAGGAAAAACCCAATGGTACAAGAGACTCAAACTAGGGAGTGGGAGGCCTGGTTTACCACCCCTGGCTCTGCTCGACCGTGGGCTAGCCTTTGGGCATCTCACCCTTGAAATGCAAAGACTGAACAATCCATCTAGTGACTCAGAAGGCAGCCAAGTTTCCTCTCTGCATGCTGAAGGAATGAAAATTAGGACACCCACCACCACCACCACCTAATCAGTTGTCCTAAGAGCCTGCAGTCCAGCAGGTAGATGAGGCTCCAGCCATCATGACTTTGAGCACTGACCGCTTAGAGCAGGTACCTGCCTCGGTGTTGAGATGGGAACATTCTGGTGGGAGCCCAGCATCACAGGACTGCACAGGTCTGACATCTTTGAGGCTAAAAGTTCATTCTGCACGTCCAGCAGTTTCTGCCTGTCACCATGTTATACTGGAGGCCCTCGTGTGACCCGCTCTTTTTTTCCTGGCTTGAAAGGTACTCACAAATCTCCCCTTTGAAAGACCCTTCAAGTGTCACCCTCCCCCTCTGCAGTTGGGATTGCTAATGCCGTCTGTGCAGTCCAGGTCGGAGTATTCCCAGTAGGTACAAATAGCTATTCACACATCCGAGCACTTCCTTCTTTTCCCAGGCCTCACTGGCAGGGCCCCAAGCCTTCGCTGGCTTTTCACTCTGAACAACAAGTAACAGCGCTACAGAGACGAGGTCCTAGCTCACCTTTCGTTGGGGAACCAGATTGGCACGTTTCCCCCTTGAGTAAGGACGCTTTTCTCAAATAGCAAGCAGACAGCTCTCAGGCAACACAAGCGGGGCAGCCTTCTTAGAGAACAAGTGGGATTTTGTTAACCAGGAAAAAACGCCCAAGGTTATTCATTTTTTTGCATCATTTAGTTATTCACATCCCAAAATAGCTTCTGATTTCACTGAGTTTCTGTAAAAGCCACGCAAGTGTACACAAAAGAGAGCGTGACGTTATTAAGATGAGGGTACGAATGGCAGTGTGGATGTCTAGAGGCACCATGGGACAAATCAGGAGCTGACTAGACCTGGTCTGTTTTCTCTCAGGTTGTATTCCTGGAGCCATGATTTCATATGGAATGCAAGGTTTGAGCGAGCTAGGGAGCGAGAGGCCTGTGAGATGGCTCAGTGGGTACCGGACACATTTAATTCCTCGAACCTATGTGGTAGAAGGAGAGAACAGACTCCCTCGAATTGTCCTCTGACTCCACACGTGCACTGTGGCATGTGTGGACCCATGGATGTGCACACGCGCACATGCACACAATTGTAATATTGTAAAGAGAGTTAGAGGATGAGCAGGGGGTTGTTTTAGAACCTGAAAATGGGGAGCTATGGGATAAGGTGCCTGGCATGTGGAAGACCCCAGGCTTAATCCATCCTTAGCTCTGAAAACAGCAGTTTTTTTGTTTTCTAGAATTAACATAGCAATTTTTAATGTGAGTTTTTGTTATAAACATCTATCAAAATGAGAAGTTCATCCCTGACTGAATCCACAAGGAAACCTCCAAACACATGGAACTTGGTTTGCCTAGCATAGGCTTCATTCACCCTCATTTTTGCTGTTCCTTCATCACTCAGCCTTTGGCTGTCCTAGACTGTTGTTTATTCCACCTCACAAATGCAGCAATACCAAACTCACCAAGTGTTCTCGAAAGGCTCAATTAGGGACTGATACCGCTTCATCATGAGGGCAGAAGGCGTGGTATTGAGTCAGGTGGCTTTGCCTCACCTGCTCTACATGAGGCTTACACGTTATAAATACCCCCACCTTGGGTAGCACACACCTGTAATCTCAACGCTTGAGACAGAGTGGTGCAATATTAACACAAGTTCTAGGCTAACCTGGGCTATATGACAAGACTGTATCTCCAAAGTTAAAGAGCCAAGCATGATGGCACCTGCCTTTATCTGGCCCTCGGGAGGCAGAGGCAGAAGGATCTCTGAATTTTGAGACCAGCCCGGTCTACATAGCAATTTCTAGGCCAGCCAAGTTTACACAGTGAGATGCTCTGTAATCCCAGCACTTGGGAGGCAGAGGCAGGCAGATTGTTTGAGTTCAAGGCCAGCCTGGTCTACAAAGTGAGTCGGGGGGGGGGGGAGGGAGAGAAGAAGAAGAACAAGAAGAACAAGAACAAGAAAGAGAGAGAAAACTGCCATTAATTCTAGAAAGGGGGAACCAGTGGAAGTCATACTGTGCACAAGAAATCCAGAGGCCTGCTTCAGCCTGGACTTGTATGCAGTGTCTCTTTCCATCTTTCCAGCTAACTTGTGGGATTCGTGTGTCATGGAAGTGGGAAGTGCAGGCTTTAAATCTGGGTCTCAGAGCAGCGCACTTGGAGTCAGGGGCAGCTCCTGCCACATTAGCAGGAAAAGGCCCTCGTACTGAGCAAGGTGACTGGAGTACAGTGGTTACTGTGGGTTTGTGACGACTCTAGGCAGATCTGAATCTGGACTTGAGTCCTGTGAAGTAAGTAATTGGTCCTCGGCTCACACGGGTGGTAAATGTCTCGTCTTCACTCTAGACAGCTCCGAAACCCAGTCTGTGTCTTGTCAATATTCCCTTTATTATTTTTATTTATGTAAATGTGTAAATGTCAGCCTGTGGAGGCCGGAAGAGGGAGTCAGCTGCCCTGGAGCTGGAGGTACAGGCGCCCTGAGCCACCTGATGCGGGTGCTAGGAACTGAACCCCAGTCCCTCAAAAAGGCAGTAGGTGCTCCCAACTGCTGAACCATCTCTCCAGCCCCACGATTTTTCTTTTATAGCTTTTATAGCTGATTTTGTTTCTCTTCACTTAGTCAATTATAAATCTATGTTTCTGGCAATAATATAATGAAATATAACTACCCAGGTTTCAAATGGACAAGAAGAGAGTAAATTCTAAATAAAAAGTAAAACGCCACGTTCTGCTGTCACAGTCAGTGAAAGAATAATGAAATTATAAATTTGTAAAGTATAACTGCTCCAGGACACTTGTCCCTTTCCAGAGCCCATGGTGAGTCTCCTCGTTTCAGAGCATTAGGGGCTGGAGAGATGGCTCAGTGGATAAGAGCACTGGCTGCTCTTGCGGAGGATCTGGCTTCCATTCCCAGCATCCACTCTGGGCCTCACAACCGCATGTAACTCCAGTTCCAGGGCACCTGGCTCCCTCTTCTGGCCTCTGCAGGCACAGCATGCACACGTTGCACATACTTACAGCCAAGCAAAACACTCACACACATGAAATAATTTTTAAAATAAGAATATTGATTTTGCTTTCCTTGAAATGATGATTCCTATTTTCTGTGTCACAATTTCTCTGACTTTGACGTTCCGCAGAAGACTCTGGGGTTTCTTGTTGGCCGCGAGTCACTGGGCTTATGTTCGACAGCAGGCAGAGGGGACGGTCAGTGTTTGAGCATCGCCTGCCTCTGCAGTGCTGCTTCTGAACAGTCTGCTGTTTCCAGGTGAAGATCGTGTCCATGAATGAGAACACAGCTCTTAGATCCGCCCTGGATAAAAACCTGAAGAGCGCAGTGACCACAGCCTGCCTCATGCTGCCAGAAAGCTTCTCTGAGGAAGACCTCTTCATAGAGATTGCTGGGCTCTCCTACTCAGGTCTGTATGGTACATGCCCGGGCCATCCCCAGACAGCTGTTAGTACATGTGGGGTGTGGCCCACGTACATGTATCTCTAACCAGTTTGTGGGTGACCAGTGCTCCTCCAGGGATCACAGTTTGAGAACTGCTGCCTACGGTGTTCTCTGCACGCACCGTACTGCCCCCCTCACCCCATCCCACCCCTATTTTGGAACTGTGTTCTCCTGGATAGGCCACACACACCAGTTTGTGTTTCCTAAGAGTAAGAAGATTGTCTTCCTGCCACCAGTGTTCTCTGGCTCGTGTCATGTCTACATGTGTGAAGCTTGCACACATAAGCTGCTGCCTCTCACACCATCCTTGACTTGGCCACCACCTCGGACTCTCTTCCACACTCCACTCCGCTGTACCAGTGACCTGCAGCAGGTCCTCAAGTCCGCCGCTTTCCTTTCTCCACCATTGATCATTTGTGTGCTATTTGCCTAAGTGCTCATTTACTTTTCCTTTTAACCAGTGCGTCCTTCCGCCTTGGCAAAGCCCCTAACCCTCAGTAAAGTCAAGAGGGCAACTGGGGACAGGGTCTTGTGTCTTACCCTCACTGCAAGGGGATGTCCCAGTCGCCTATTCAGCGCAGTAGGGTTCTTTACTGGGGACAGCAAGGTGCTTCCCCAGCATGCTTTGGTTCCATCCCAGCACCACTCGCACACACAGATCTTAAAAAATGATGCTCTAAAAGAGTTGTTTATAGCCAGCAGGTGGCTCAGTGGGTAAGAGTGTGTGCCACGGAGCTTGATGATGAGACCCACATCGTGAAAAGAGAACCAATTCTGATGCGTTGTTCTCTGACCTACACACACACACACACACACACACACACACACACACACACACACACA
>OU015745.1:28386879-28397683 GCA_907169655.1 Acomys percivali
CACACACACACACACACACACACACACACACACACACACACACACACTCACACTCACACTGCATAAATTAAAATATATAATATTTTAGTTTGAGGGCTGAGAGTATAGCCAGTGGCAGAGCACTTGAGTCACACAAGCAAGGCCCTGGGTTCAGTCCCCACAACCACAAAAAGAGAAAAAGGCTTGAAAACGACTCCCTTAAATAAATACCATTTCCCAGTGTTTACGTCAAGGAACTCTGAACGCACAGCAGTGGTGCACCTATTCCCTGAAGCCCAGTGCAGATAAGGTTTCATAGAAATGTGATGCCATGAGGGACTTAAGAGGCCCCGTTCTCCAGTCTTCTTCCTAAAACTCGTCCCTCACAGCACAGCCGTAATTGTAGCTGGAGAGAAAGGAAATGGGCTCAACTCTGCCTTGGCAGCCTCTCACTTTACCTGGCAACGTCCCACCCCCTTGAGAGCACAGAGGCAGAGTGGTCTGGCTGTACACCACATGAACAGGCCTGGGAGCGGGAGTGGGAGACAGCCTCTTAGTAGCCCAGTTTCCTCCTCTAAACTCTGTGCTGGAAAGGAGAAGGGCCCCCGTCCTCTCTGCCTGGCTGACTGTGGGCCGATACGGGACTCCTGTGTTTGGCCTATAGCATTGCATTCACTCCATCGTTCCCATAAAATAAATGTCACCGTCATGCTGGGTGGATTCTGGGAGTACTTATCTATAAATGTTGAACCTTGACTGAGGTTTCTGAAATTATATAACAGTTTTCACGTATTGATGGACTGTTTTCTTCCCTTTTTTGCCCCTGAGAATAGAGCCCAGAGCCTCCTGCCTGTTGAATACAGACTCCAACACTGAACCCCAGGTCCTGACCTTTTAAAAATGTATTTTTTTTGGAGACAGGTCTCCTGTAACAGCAGTTGGCCTTGAACTTGCTTTGTAGCTGAGGATGGCCTTTAACCTCAATACCACCTGCCTCTACCTCCTGGGATTACAGGCGGGCACCGCGATCCCTTCCCTGCCCCTATCCCCCCACCACCACCACCCCATTTTCTTAAGTGAACCTTCAAACTGCCCCAAATTTGCAGCTGGTTTTTCTTCTGGAACTAAACTAGTGAGCAAAGGGAGGATCCGGGTACACAGGGAGACCTCACCACGGACTGCCCCGGGCAGTGTGTTGAAGGGCTCAGTTTCCTCCTGTCTTTGGGGCTTCTGAGAACTCACTGTCCTTGAATTGCTCAGTTTCTATCCCTTTGGCAAATATCCAAATCTCCCAAGTTTTCAGAATGTTCCAGCATTTAAATTGCCCCATTTTATAGTCTTCCAAGTTGGAAGCTGTGAAGTTTAATGTTTTTCCTGGGGGCGGGGGACAGTTCACTGTGCTTGGACAGGTTCCTGCCAGTACTTACTGGCAAAGGCGAGCTCAGCCAGTATTAGCAGGAATAGCAATAAGCCTGTGCAGCTTGGGTGGCACTGAGGCCCACTCTGCTGGCAGCATTCCCATAAATGGCAGGTAAGGAAGAATTAGGAAGATGAGGGAGCTGCCAAGCCATTAAGTAGTCCTGAGCAGTGACAGAAGAAAGCCTCCTAATGCATGGCAGGGTCCCCTTGAGCTTTGTTATGTAGGTTCACAGTATTATAATGACCAGTTTCTGGTATGGATCGTGGTCTAGCATTCACTGGGCCACCATATCCCTGCCTTAAGAAGCTGGAGATAGAATTCTGCTGTACAGGGTCAGTAAGACAACTCAGCCCATCCTGCTTCTGTAGAGGACCCAAGTGTAATTCCCAGAACACACAGCCACCTATGACTCCAGCTTCAGGGGCCCAACACCCTCTTCTTGCAGCCAAAGGCACCTGTACTCACACATGTATATACACACACAAAACAAACATAAATCTTTATAAAAGGAAAATGCCAGCACATGAAACAGACAAGGGGATGTTTGGAAGGAAACCGGCTGGCGTGCCTGGAGCCTGTGCCTACGGCAGGAGAAAATGGCATTATTATGCAGTGGGAATGACCCCGGTGATTGCAGATATGATAACTAATCAAACAATGACTTTTCATTTGGGTATTGTGTTATCACACCATTCTACAGATGCAAGAACTGAGGCCCACACAGATTACCAACCCGACACCCTTTATCTAGTAGCTGGTAGCCTTGCTGTGGGTGCTTAATCCTTTCAAAGACCCCCTCCTTTTTTTTTGTTTTTTTGTAAAACAGAAATATGTATATTATAAAGATGAGATAATACAAAGCTACACTGACTATCTCATCAATAGCTGTTGCTTCTCATTATTTATGTGGGTTATATAGACTTCCTCAGGCTAGGGCCCTGTCGTTTATGCCACCAGTCAGTGCTTGACACCTAGCCCTCTTCATTATTTTTGTTGATAGTCCCTGCAAGTCCATTTGTATAAATTACTGGGTAGGAAAGGGCAAAGGGGCCACTGATTGCCTGGAGTCTGTCTCCAAGCTGGTGTTGAACTGTCAGTCATAAGCTCTACACAAATGCTTGTTGAGAGTGTTGGGCAATATTAGGCGAGCACCTAGGCCACGGGGTTGATGGGCCCCATTTTTCTAGCTCTTTAGTTTAAGGGATGACAAGACTGCCAGGTGCTTGTGTGAGAGAGAGCTGGCTGCCTTCAGTGCCAGAGCTGAGGGGAGACCTGCAAGTGGCGGGCTCTGCCGAGAGCCAGCAAAGGGCCCACTTTGTGTGGACTTCATCACCAGGGCCCGGCCGGGGTCATGGGTGCTGGGACTGGGGGACAGGACCCCAGCCTGAGCTGCAGGTCTACACATAGCTGCTTGTGGGCTCCTGAGAGGTCTCCTCCACCATCACTTTGTCCTGGGCCTGAGCCTTTTAGTTCTGAGATTACAAACTGTGGGTCCCAGCTGCATTTGTGTGCTCGGGTCCATGGCTGCTGAGTCAGAGCTAAGGGGGCGCTTAGAAGTTGATCCTTCAGGGAAAGCATGGCCATGGGTCTTCTCAGGGTTCCCTCCACTGGAAGACAGGCCTCTGACCTGTGCTGGCATCCTAGCACCTTCCTCTGCTTCTGTTCATTTCACTTTTTGGTCGGATACAGGCATGTATCTTAATTTTTTGATTTATCTTTAGCCTTTGTATGAGACACCCTCCCCCCAAAAAAGGTCTTTTTATCACGTGTGTATGTTTGTGTCCAGCACACTGTGCAGACACTGGACCCTTCCTATGCTTGTCATTCATACCTGATGCCTGCACAGTAGGTGCTCACAGCATCTGAGGATGGGCGAAAGGTCCTGGCCTGAGCCGTACAGTGAGCCTGGTTCTTTATTCCTCTTCCCTGTGCTCAGCTGTGTTGCATTTGTCTGAGTTGAAGGGGAAGCGTTGTCTGTCAGCGGCCCCTCGGCATGCTCTACACCAGAGCTCAGTAGGATAGCACTTGAAAAGCCAGGAATGACAGGGCAAACATAGGAGGATCGTGATTCCCAGGCCAGCCTGAGCTGGGTAGCCAGTTAGCTAAGTCTGCAGAGACAGCCTGTCAGCCTCTGCCTGAGGCAGGGGTAGGTAGGGGGTGATGGAGATGGTGGGTGACTGTTAATGGCTCAGGGTTTATGTGGGGAAGACAGAATGTTCTTAGGTTGATTTCATTGCTCTTAGACATATTAAAAACATTGAGTTGTCACCTCAAATGAGTGCATTGTCTGCTGTGTGAGCTCAGAAACTTCTTAGAAAAGTAGATGCTTCATTTCTGCCAAAGCAGATCCTGTTCGAGCTGCAGTCCTTAAACACTGCCACAAACCGACCTGCACTGAAACCTTTGCACGTTGCCTGCTGCACAGAGCTAGCATCTGTGTCTCCCCAGGGTCCAGTGCAGCTTCTGGTACTTAGTAGCCACCCAAATACTCATTGTACTGAAATGACATTGCTGCCGCAGTTAGTGTAAAAGGCAAAGGTAACTAGTATAGCTGTTACTGAAGACCAAGGGCTTTGTCTACCCACTGCCCTTTCCTAGCAGCAGTATCTGCTGACTGCTTGACAAACGTTCTCTCCTCTGTTTCCCAACTTAAACCTGAAAGAACTGAGGCTGGTGTGATTGAGGTATCTTACAGAACAGGAAGCTGGCTCAGGTGGTATCTTAGTTAGAGTTAGTATTGCTGTGAGTAAACACCATGACCAAAAGCAAGTTGGAGAGGAAAGGGTTTATGTAAAGATTTACACTTCCACATCACTGTTCATCATCCAAGGGCGTCAGGACAGGAACTCAAACTGGGCAGGAAGCTGGGAGCAGGAGCTGATGCAGAGGCCACGGAAGGGCGTTGCTTACAGTCTTGCTCAGCCTGCTTTCTTATAGAACCCAGGGCCACCAGCCCAGGGATGGCCCCACCCACAATGGGCTGGGCCCTCCCCCATCATCACTAAGAAAATGCCTTAGAGGCTTGATGGAGGCATTTTCTCAGTTGAGGTTTTCTCCTTTGGCTGATCTTAGCTTGTGTCAAGTTGACATAAACTACCCAGTAGAGATGGAGATTGTGAGAGTGTGTCTTTTGAGGTACTATAGTCTCACTGTAGCCCAGGCTAGCCTAGAACTTGGGTTCTTTTTACCTCAGGAAGATTAAATAATTTGACTCAATCCCCATGGGGCATCGCTCTCCTGAAAGCCAGACTCCGCACTGTGCAGCTGCTCCGTCCTCCCCGTTCAGCACGTCTGAGTCATGGTGCTGGCCAGCTAGCTACACGGGGTTTCCAAGCCTCAGAACTCGGCTCCTGCCAAATCCGAGACAGATTTTCCCTCCGTGGCTTATCCTGACAGCTCTCTGGGTAGAAGAGCCGAGGGGTAAAACCATCAGCAGAGACACAAAATAAAAAGCAGCAGGTCTGTTTCTCTCCGTGCCCGTGTTTGGCTGCAGAGGGATTTCTGAAGGAAAGAGACCTTCAGACCCTTGAGATGTGGATGGCATGCCGTTGTCTCATTCCCATCCTGAAGAGATGAGTAACCCACCAGTTTGCTCACCTCCCTCGGGCTCGGGCTGCTGCTGCAGGACTGCTGTGGGAGAGTTGAACTCCACAGATGGCTGGCTGCACCTTGCCTGCACCAGACAGCCTACCTCCAAGTGGCCAAGGATCCGGAGCCAAACAAGCCCAGGCCATGTTCTCGGAGACCAGAGTGTTTTCTGAGACCTTTCATCTCAGCCATCACTTCCTGGGAGAGTTTGGGTTAGCTTGCTCCTACAGTTTGGTCAAGTACAGCCCTTGCGTTATAAAGTTACTGCCTCAGACATAAGAACTTGAGTCTACAAAAAGGGAAGAAATGACCCGACTGGTCTTATACTCCAGGCTAGTCTTTTTAGACCCAGAGTCTGCCGATATCTCAGTCCTGTAATGATCGAGAGGCCACTTTTGTATTTTCTGTTAAATTTTTATCTTGTTTTGTATTTATTTTTATGTTTTATGTGTTTGCCTACACGTATATCTATGTACCTCATGCATGCAGTGCCCTTGGAGGCCAGAAGAAGTCACTGGATTCTCTAGGCTGTTGTTACGGGTGGTCAGAAGCCATCATGTGGGTTCTGGGAATGGAACCTGGGCCTTCTGGAAGTGCAGCCAATGTTCCTAACCACTGAAACATGTTTTCAGCCCCCTTATGGTGGCGGCTGCTGCTGCTGTTGTTGTTGTTTTAATGTCATAAAAGCATAAAGAAGGTAGGTGAGAGGGCTTGGTGGGTAAAGTGCTTGCTGAGCAAGCGTTAGGACCAGAGTTTGAATCCTCAGAACCCTTGTAAAGAGCAGGCAGGTGTGGTGGCTCTTGCAGTCTGCCCGACCCTCCCCCATCCCCTAGCAGGATGACCTGGAATTGGTAAGCTCCTGGTCCAGCGGAGACCCTGCTCAGTAAATAAATTAGAGAGCGACAGAGGACAGTGGCCAACCAGCCTTCACATGCATGTCTGTGCATGTACCCACACGTAAAAAGGCACGTGGATTGCACACTAGTCCAGCCACCATTCCATTCACACTTGATAAGTCATTTCAGCCATGTGTCCCATGCATTTTAAAATGTTGGGATATACCACCGTGTCAGAAGAGAGGGAAATGACAGAGTAGAGGGAAGCAGCTGCCTCAGCCATGGGCACCCTGGCACGGAGAGGCAGATTGTCTGGGCACCCCAGGCCCCTCACCCATCACACTTGGAATGGGAGAGCATGTGTAACGCTTGTACACACAAAAAGCCTGTTACCAGGCAGGTGAGATCTTAGTGTATAAAAGTGCTTCCCTCAAGCACCTGGCAACCTGAGCCCATCCCTGAACCCTCTAAAAAAGCCAGATGAAGTGTCTTACATCTGTAATCCCAGTGCTCCTTGGTGAAGAGGGGGTTTGGAGCCCAGGGGCCTCCCCACCTGGTGTGCACAGTGTGGCAGAAACAAGAGAGCCCTGCCTCAGCTTGGTAGGAGGAGAGAACGACTCCTCTAACCTCCACATACATGCCATGGCATGGGTGCATTCACACACACATGGACATAATTAAGTGATTGAAAAACACCATTACATGCCTTTGTGGTGCTAAGGCTAGAGGCCTAGGCCTTGCTGGTTGTAGGCAAGCACTCTGCCGCTGACACCCTTCAATTTAGGTCATATCATTGCCTTATTTTGTATGTATTTTTTAAAAGATTTTAAATTTTCATTTTATGTGTATGAGTGTTTTGCCTGTATGTTTGTGTGTGTGTACCACATGCGTGCCTGGAGCCTGTAGAGGCCAGAAGAGGATGTCAGATCCTCTTTGGACTGGAGTTGTAGACAGTTGTGAGCCACTGAGTGGGTGCTGAGATCCAAACCCTGCCCTCCACAAGAGCAGCGAGCACTCTCAAATGGCTGAGCCACTTTACCAGCCCCTCGTTTTATATATTTTTGTCAGTTTTTCCCACACCCATTACTGTCTAATCATTGCCATCGCGCTGTGTAAGATGACTACTTTGTAGTGGTAATGTACCTGCAGAGCATGGGCGTGCCATTGCGGTGTACAGCTTTCCGTGCCCTGTAGACGCTTGAGCTGTTTCCTTATAAGTAATGCTACAATGAACTGTTGGAACTGGGTGGGCCGGGGTGGGGATTAATCAGACAAAATGAGCAGAAATGGGGAGACATATCTTGGCTCATGGTTACAGAGGCTTCCCTCCGTGGTCAGCTTGCTTCGTTGCTTTTAGGCCTATGGTTAGGCAGCAGCGTCAGAGGACGTCACTGTGAGGGAAAGCCATTTGTTTCATGGCAACCAGGAATGGGAGAGAGGACGCGCTGCCAGAGACAGAATATACCCTCCACAGGCATGCCTCTTGATTAGCCCATTTAAAGTGTGAGCTCCTCAGTGGAACTACCCATTGACAAGTTAGCACCCTCACAGTCCAGACCTTCAACACATGGGCTTCTGTGTAGGGGAGAGATCTGGCCTAAACCCTCACACTAGGGCCTGTGTGTGTTAGGCAAGTACTCAGTGGCTGGGCCGTTCCCTCGGCCTAATGAGCAGGATGTTTTGTGTTGTATGTTACATGTAGCATGTTAACGTGCAACCTGAGAGATCTCAGGCACCAGTGCTTGCCAGGCATCCACTAGAGGACACCATCTCCTACTCTCCACTCCAGGCTCGCTCTCCAGATACGGGTTTATTGATTAACTGCTTTCCAGAAGGACTTCAGCAAATTGTGATGTCAACAGGAGTATTGAGACACCCTCACTAGCAATCCCTCGGCATGTACTGTGTGACTCACAGTAAAATAGTAAATAGTGACGAAGAGCAAATGCAGTGGAATGTAGGCAACTTCTAGACTCGCACAGGCAGGCTCCGTCTGCACCAACCCCAGCTTCCGTGGGCTCCGTAGGAGGCTGCTTTTCTGAGGCTCACCTTCTTCACTGCATGCCCATCACTGGATAGTGTAAGTTGGTCCTTTGATGCTTAAAAAGCCAGCGAGTCTTACTCCACCCTATGGTGCATGGTGCATGCTGTTGGGCCTTAGTGTCGTCTCTTTGGTGTTGCTGTTTGCCCAGTGCCATAGGCTAGGCAGAAAGGATGTTTGCTTTGGTTCCCAGTTCTGGCCAAGGTCAGTGCCCCAAGATGACACATGGGACGGAGCAGGTTTATGTATATCTTCTGTGCAGTAGACTATGAGGCCCCTCATCCAGTCCTGGGGACTCCGCCATGATGATCCTGTCTAATCATAATCATGCCAAAGGCCATGGTAGGGTAGTTTCCACCCCCTTTACTCACAGTAGAGACTACACCCCAACTCCCCAACAGGAGCCTGGAAGGAGACGTGCCACACTCATTCCAGTGCAGACAGCTGCGTGATTTCACTTTTCCCCAGCAAGCCAACAGGTTTGCTCAAGGAAATTCCACTATGGCAGGCCATAACCTTTTAGAATCCTCCTCCTCCCAGAAAAAAAAAAAAAAAAGAATTGGCAAAGGTAACATAGGTTCTGATATAATTACCCACAGTGCACTCTTCACCACCAACCCCAAAGTGACCTCCTTTGAGTGACAAGTTCTCTCACCATCCTGCTCCCAGGGGCCTCCTCAGCAGCTGTGGCATCTGTTTCTCAGTGAGGGCTTCAGTGCATCACTCATGGCACTTCAGCCGCGAGTCTGGTCTGTGCCGGCCAGGAAGATGCACCACCCGTGAGGCACACAACAGCCTCTTGCATTCACTCGGTCACTCCATTTTACCAGTCTTCCCTCTAGGACTGACAGAGCAGTCGCCTCTCGTTTGCAGCAGAGCTTGCTACAGTGTATGTGGTGATGTGTGCCCAGAACCCCAGCGGAGCAGGATAGTCAGGAATTGAAGGACAGCTTGGGTTACGCAGCAAGTGCCTAGGCTTCTATGTGGCCTTGACTCCAAAGGCCAAAAGTAAACAAAATAGAACTTGCTCTTTTTCTTTCAGAGAAATTATTTTGTCATCTCCCCTCAGTTCATCCTGTAGCAAGCATTAACATCCTTCATTTCTCCCCACTTGGATTGTTTAAAGATTTATTTTATGTGAATAAGAGTTTTGCCTACATGTGGGTCTTTGAATCGTGTGTATGCAATGCCCTCGGAGGCCAGAAGATGGCATCAGAGGAGTTACAGGTGATTGTGAACTGCCACAGGTGCTGGGAACCTAAAGTAATAGTCAACAGCTGGCCACGGGTTTTCATAATGCTTGTCATCAGCTCAGAGGTTTCCATTACTGGAAAAAACAAATGCCTCCGATGGCCCAGCCAGTGTCCTTGTGTGATGAGATGCCTGGGCTTTAGCTAACACTGTACAGTGTCTTGTGACTTCAAAGGCTCTTTCTCGCCAACTCTCCATTTCCTCGTAAACGGTGATGGCCATTTTAAAGAAGAAAAGGTGATCTGCTAAGGGATCCAGCCACACTCCACCAGTGAGCCACCATTGTTGATGGGTCAGGGTGTGGATTCTTGGAGGAACACTGACGTTCCTGGTTGTTTTAACTAGGTGACTTTCGCATGGTGATTGGCGAGGAAAAAGCAAAAGTGTTGAACATCGTGAGGCCCAACGTAGCCCATTTCAGAGAGCTCTACGGGAGCATATTACAGGACGATCCCCAGGTGGTGTATAAAATGCAGCAAGGCCGACTGGAGGTGAGTGTGCGTGGCCCTGATCCCTGCACTACCAAAGGACGAGCTAGTATTATGTTTTCTGTTGTAGGCATAATTGAACCTGTGCCTCACACACACTAGAAAAGTATCCTACCCCTGAGCTACATCCAACCCTGCTGGTTCTTTTTATTTTGAGACAGGGTTTTTTCTAAGTTGCCCCGGATGGTTCTGAACTCACTCCAGTGCCCTAGAACCCTTAAACCTGGCAGTCTTCATGCCTCAGCCCTCCAGGAAGCTGGAATTACAGGCCAGGGCCAGAGCCTGGTGGCAAGAACTGTCTTTATACTGTTGCTAATTTTTTTCTTCTTAATTTTTATTTATTTCTAAAAAATTTTTACTCGCTTTACATCCCAGTTGTAGCCCCCCCATCTCCTCCCAGTCCCACACTCCCTTCCCCCTCCCCCCTGCCCCCTCCCCCCATTTCCCTCTCCTAGTCCTCCGAAAGGGGGAGCTCTTCTCCCCTACCAACTGACCCCAGCCTATCAAGTCTCATCAGAACTGCTTGCATCCTCTTCCTCTGTGGCCTGGTAAGGCCGCCCCACTGATCAAAGAGCAGGCAACAGAGTCCATGGCAGAGACAGCCCCTGCTCCCTTTACCAGGGGACCATATGGAGACTGAGCTGCCCATCGGCTACATCTGAGTGGGTAGCCTAGGCCCAGTCCATACGTGGTCCTCGTTTGGTGTATCAGTCTCCACTGGCCCCCCTGGGCCCAGATTTGTTGGCTCTGTTGGTCTTTTTGTGGTGCTCCTGTCTGCTCCGGGTCCTTCTATCCCCCCACTCATCCATAGGACTCCCTGAGCTCTGCCCAAAGCTTGGCTGTGAGACTCAGCTTCTATCTGCTAAGTTTTTAAGCTAACAACATAACATGCCTCATTGGCATTTTCATGCATACACATGTCCTTATACTTTGTTCTCTTTCACACCCGCATGCTCTGAGTACCCTCGCCCACTTTGTAGCCACCGTTCTGCC
This sequence comes from Acomys percivali, assembly GCA_907169655.1. Lineage (NCBI taxonomy): Eukaryota > Metazoa > Chordata > Mammalia > Rodentia > Muridae > Acomys > Acomys percivali. The sequence continues at coordinate 28,397,476 of OU015745.1, forward strand.
TCTTACCGCATGGACTCCCAACACCCTCTCTACTTCCACTTTCCTTAAGATGCCGCTCTCGGCATAGTGAGGCTGCCTTATTTCCAGCCGTCCGTTTTTCTGCAGTTACCATGTTTTCATTTTTCTTTATGGTTCCATTGAATATCTGTGCTATGTTTTCTTTTCTTTCTTTCTTTCTTTCTTTCTTTCTTTCTTTCTTTCTTTCTTT
>OU015745.1:28397693-28418976 GCA_907169655.1 Acomys percivali
TTTCTTTCTTTCTTTCTTTCTTTCTTTCTTTCTTTCTTTCTTTCTTTCTTTCTATTTTAGACAGTCAGTGGCAGCTCAGGCTGTTCTTCAAGTCCCTATGTAGTCAAGGATGACCCTAAGTTCTCTAGAGCGCCAGAATTCAGGCTTGTGCCACCATGCCCTGCTTATATCGGGCTAGAGCTCGAACCTGGGACTGTTTGCGTGCTGGGCCTTCATGCCAGCCTGTAGTGGACTTTCTTCATCCATTCATCTGCTGGTGAATAACAGAGCTGGTTCTGTTTTCTGGCTGGGGTGAGCAGTGCAGCAGAAAGGTGGCTGTGCCAAAGGTTCCTATGTGTAGTGGCAGTTTGGGAATTTCAGTTTCTTTAAAAACAAAGAAATATTATAAGAATGTGTTTTCATTTTAATCCCAGGTGTAGGGATATAAGGCTGCTTCGAATTGTCCACAGCAGGTGACTATGATTTGCCTCGTTCTCGAGGCAGCTCTTGACAGCTGCAGATAATTTTTGAAATAGTATGACATTTGGAACTCTGGTAGCTTTTCAGAGGGTATATAAATTTGAAGGCCCCAAGAGGCAGGGTCCGGTGGTTTTTGGTCATTTAGTGAGGTTGGTTGCAATTTGCTAGTACAGCCCATGGTCAAAGAAAAAACAAAAACAAATAAATTAGATTCAGGGATTTTTCCTAATTCCTCTCTTCCCTCTATCCTTGTTTCTTTCCTATGTAGTGTTAGGGGGTGAAACTAGGGGAATATGAAGGGTGGAAAAAAGAACCCACAAAGTAAAAAAAAGACCAGCCACACTTGTGTTAGACTCCTTGCGGAAGCCCTCAGGAGCTAAGGCAGTGCCAGGTCTTGAGGACTTTGGTTCATTAGACCGTTTGTTGCTATTCCGACCTCATATTGCTCACCAGGTGACATTAATGCTATTTAATTGATTGGGCTGGCAGGATGGTTCAGTGGGTAAAGACATCTTCCAAGCCTGATGACCAGAGAGAGTTAAGCCCCAGGAGCCCACGTGGTGGAAAGAGAGAGCTGCCTCCACAGGTTGTCTCTGGCCGCCGCATGCCCACTGTGGTATGTGCACCCATATCCATACATAACTAAAACTTAATTTTTAAAAAAAAGAGAGAAGGAAAGGACGTTCTGCTTTTGATATTGTAGACAAACATGACTTCCAAGTTTCCAGTTTCCTTCAAACATCTCATCACAAGGGTTGTAAACATGAACCCATCCCTGAGACAAGCCCCAAGGTGTAACTATTGTTTCTTTTGGTTTGGTTTTCCGAGACAGGGTTTCTCTGTGTAGCCATGGCTCTCCTGTACTCACATTGTAGACCAGGCTGGCCTCGAATTCACAGCGATCCACCTGCCTCTGTTTCCCAAGTGCTGGGATTAAAAGGCATGCGCCACCGCCGCCACCACCACCACCACCGAACTGACTGTTGTTGACTCTGAGCTGATTCTGACCCTCTTTCCCAGCAGGGATGGAGAGCAGTCCATTGCTCCCCAGGCTGATAGCCCCACACACAGCTGTGGCTCTATGAGACTCTCAGATAATCTGCTGCACCTAGGGATGTAGATTCTGCCTCAGGATTTCGGCTTGCTGGAGTTTGCAGTCTGTGCTGTAACCCACTAAGACTCACTTAGTTCTTGTAAAGGCCAGATGTCCTGGGGACATGATGAGGGCCATCAACACTTTCTTTGCTGGGGCTGTCTAGAGAGATCGCACAGTTTGAGTGATGGAAATGGGTAGGAGAGAGACCAGCTTGTAGTTCATGGATCTGTGAGGGAGATTCCAGTCTTGGAGCAGGCTAGCAGGCTGGAGACCCAGGGAAGAGGCAGCGCTACAGCCTTGAGTCTAGAGGCAGACCACCTTCCTCAGAGGACCTTGGGCTTTTCTCCTTTATCCTTCAGCTGGTAGGTAAGCCTTCCCTACTATGATGGGGTGATCAGCTATATTCATACTCTACTCACCTAAGTGTTAACTGCATCGTCAAAATGACCACGTGGCTGAGCACTGCAGATTATTCGAGGCACACAGAATGGCCACCACACCTTACATCTTTGAAGTGTACAGTGCAGTTCACACTTGCCTCTGAGGAGTTTGCTCACTGGAACACTCCTAGTGCCAGTCTTCATGTTTGGGGCATCTCCACCCAATGGCTCCCTCTGGCTCTGTGAGGGTGCTATAGAGCTCAGGGCAGGAGGCTGGGTCTTTACCCCTGGGTTTCCCCACTTAGTGGATACAGGTAGCTGTCCGTGCCTGAGGGCAGCTCTCAGAGGGCACTGAGCCAACAAGTAGGATGACAGCCTTCCTCCTAAGACTGTTCTGTGCTCTTTGTTGTTATTGTTCACAGACAGGGTCTCACCATACAGCCCTGGCTGGCCTGGAACTCACTATGTAGACTGGGATGGCCCTGAACTTACATGAGCCCACATGACTTTGTGGAGCTGGTTTGCTCCTGCCTTGGCGTGGGTCCTGGGGGTGGACCAGGTCACCAGGCTGTTGAGCCATCTCACCTGCCCTGGAAGCTCTTCTTTTCTTTCATCCTAAAACCTAAGCACTGGTTAAAAGAATTCAAGGCAGATCCTTACTTGAAAAATACTGTGAAGGAGCTGCTGTGGCGAGAGTTGCTGCTTCTGCATGGAGTGGGCAGCATCCCTCGCAGGGAGCTTCCATGTTTTTATTTTTTTAATTCTTTGAAATAAAATACACTGTATTGGGGAGCTCGTCTGGTCTCCGCAGTGGGCTAACTTTTGTTTCAGTGATCTCCAGGCAGTAAACAGTTTCCTTTATGTCTTTGTCCTTGAGCAACTTAATGTACTTAGGCAACATTAGGAAGGAGCCAGCTGAGTAGCTCTGTCCTATGGAGCAGGTACTGACAGCTAAGGCATGTTGGTCAGTTGCTGATTGACTCTCTGTGTTCCAGAGGACTTAGAGTGAGACTGGCCTCAGGGTAGCCCTGCAGGCATTTGTGACGTGCAGCATTGTGTGGAAGAGGTCCCCAGAGCAGGGGCACACATTCAGGTCACATTGCCTCATACATCGTCTCACAGCATTCACAGAGAGCAGGAGAACCCGACTCCCTGCATCGGATCTGGACTTGTTGGCTTAGCCCTGCCTCCTTTAGCTGCTGGCTTAAGTAGGACATTGTAAACTGCAAGTCAGAAACTGACCCTCTAAAGGAGTTTCTGCTGGAGCTGGCGAGGTGGCTCAGTCTTTAAGAGTTGTTCTTGCAGAAGACCTGGGTTCAGTTCCCAGCACCCAGGTAGTGGCTCAAAACTGTCTATAACTCTAACTCTGAGGGGTCTGATACTCAATTCTGGGCTCTTGGCACACACACGGTGCATATACATGCGCTCACTCAAAACACCAATGCATAAAATAAAATGTTTAAGAGGCTTTTCTTCAGATCTCATGTAGAAGTGGTATATACATCAGAGGAAGAAAAGCCTTTTTTAGTTACAGATGTATGCATGGGAGCCCTGTATAATATGAGACTCTTGCTTATGTGATTTTTAAATAGAAGCCATGTGTCTGACTGTGTCTAGACTTCAGGGTGCTTGCAAAGACGTCATCCCTCTCTCTTTTTCCCAGATAGATAAAAGCCCAGAAGGACAGTTCACTCAGCTGATGACATTGCCCAGAACCTTACAGCAGCAAATCAATCACATCATGGACCCTCCTGGGAGAAACAGGGATGTGGAGGAGACTTTACTGCAAGTGGCTCAAGACCCAGACTGCGCTGACGTGGTGCGGCTAGGTGTGTGCACGGGTTTGGTGTTGCACAAGGGCTAGGTGTGGGTAAAAGCAGCCTTTGTGTCCTTCAGACACATTTTTTTTTCCTTCTTGCCTAACGAGATCCAAGAGAGAGATTGTGTCTGGGGAGAAGAAAAGCTTGAACAATTCAGGGTTTTCCAAATCTCAGAGTTCACCTGCTTGAAGCGAGCAGTGGGAAAGTGACGGCCAGTGGCTGAAGCGACGCCGATTTGGGTTTCAAGAGCTTAACTTCTACGTTATTTGAAAGACGTGTCTGTCCCTTGTGGTAGCCCGAGAAGAAGAAAGGAGAGTGATATTTTTGTTTTGCTGGCATCTCCAGCTTCTCTCTGACTGGTCCCAGGCTGTGCCCAGCCAGCTACCATCTCAGGGCCCTCGGGTCGTGTTTCTCCACATTCACTCCGGGGCCTCCCTAATGTTTATCAAAAGATCCAACCAACCCTGTGTGGCACTGCAGACCTGTATTCTCAGCACTCAGGAGGCTGGGGCAGGGGATTTGCCAGTAGTTTTAAGTCTGCTTGGGCTAGGTAAGTGAGCTCGGGATCATCCTAGGTTAACTCGCAAAGCAAGACTCTGTCTCTAAAAACCACAGAAAGTCTCAACCTTTTCTTGAGAGACCCACCTCTCTGGAGTAGCAAAGGACAGGAGGGGAAGAAATAACTATGAAACTGAAAGTTACCTTGTCTCTCAGATGAATTCATTGTCCCGTTTTCCCTCAGTAAATATTTGTTCATTGGAAATGGAGTTTGCTGTGAGGAATTTGGTGCGTGGCTCCACTGGCCTTCTCAGGAAGCTGCTCCGTGTACTGGGGTGTGCTCGCTCTGCTGCGGCCAGGACAGGCTGTTGGTGGGGCGGGAAGGCTTGGGCCCTGTGTCTTAGGGTAAATGTTCTCTTCGTTTACTTCTGTGGTAGACGCTTTGCTGCTAGATAAACAAGAAAGATCTCTTTAAATCTTCCTGCGTCTTAGAACTGAGAAGTAGAAGACAGAAGCAGCTTTAAATTCCTATGGTGACCTTTGAGGGTCACCCACCACCCCTCTGGATTTAAGGAGGCCACGTTGCGAGCAGTCCAGGCCTTTGCCAGTGCTCACACTGCTGGGCCTGATGACAGCCTCCGCAGTACCCAGCGCTCTGCTCCAACGTGCTCTTCAGTGTCGCTTCCCACAGGGTCAGCACCCTCCCACTACTTCTGTTGAAGTTTAGTTCCAGGTTTTTAAGACCACTAAGATGGCAGCCCTCTATCTGTGGGCTTCTCTTGGTACCCTTTCTGTGTCTGTGTTTTGCAGGGGTTTCATCAATCGTCAGACCTTCGAGCATCAGTCAGAGCACCAAAGGCCTTTTTACTGCTGGTAAGAACTTCGGAAACAGGCAGCTGTGGTGCACCTGCCGGACAGGACTGCGCCCGTGCTGTTGCTTGAATCGCACAGCTTTGCATCTGCATCTCCCTTGTACGGTTCTGACCCTTCACAGCCATACACCCCAACACTGCAGCACCATAGGCTCAGTCACCAACTGACCCGCTAGCAGGATGCTTGGCCTCTCCTCTCAGTTCCTCAAATAACTCCTGTGTGGAGTTTGGTCCTCACCTTTCTCTATCGAAGTCACACCTACAAAGCACTGCAAAACCAGCAGTGCCGGGTGCTCCCTCCCGTTTGCCCCATTTTCACAGACGCCTGCTTCCTTCTCTTAGTAACTAAGGTATTTTTGTTTTCACTGCTGTTTCCTGAGTAATGCATTTATGTTGCCATCCTTCTGCTCCCTATGTGCCACTGGCAGGCAGTGCTTTAGCCACACGCTGACGTCCTCCCCTCTCCGTGCTCCCGCCAGGCCTGCCCGCTCATGTGCTCCCTCCTGCCCACACTTGCAGTTTGGGCTAAGTCACTATTGAACACTTAACCCTGAGATAAGGCACATGGTGTGCTTTTCCCGCCCTGCCCAGACCGTGTCTTCCTCTGCCCTGTGGGGACTTTCTGGTCCTCTTTGTCTATGCCTTTCACTCTCTTGGTGCATAGTGTCATTTCGATGAGCAGGTTCCTGAAAAAGAATTAATTTGGAGACTGTGTTTGAAACTCCTTTCTCTACCCTCACGTGTGGTCGATATCTAGGACAGACAGAGTAAAAATAATTTCCCTTCGAACCTGGAGGTTGTAGGGTCTGGTGATGCACACCCATAATCCTAGCACGAGTTCAAGGCCATGCTTGTCTTCATAACAAGACCCTGTCTCTAAGCAAAGGGTGGGGGAAGGACAGAATTTTGAAATAATTACTGCAATTAATTTCTCACTTTCTGGACTACTGTTGAAGTTCAAAGCCATTTTGATCCTTAGTCCATCGTGTGTGTTCTTTCTGGAAGCTTGCAGAGTCTTCATTCTCTCCGGGCTGTGGAGTCCCGGTGGCATGCTGTGACGTGACTGTTTGATCTCTCTGAGTGGGAAAACCCACAGTATTCTTTCATTTTTCCTTTTTTTTTTTTTTTTTTTTTAGTTTAGTCCTCTATCCAGATGCTAGCACTCCTAGACTAGGGGTTTCTCTCCTCCTTTTGTCTCGCATGTGTTACCTCATGCTCTTTTCCTCTGCTCTCTGGGAGGTTTCTCAACTTTAGTTGTGACCCTGCAAGTCTGTGTGTGTGTTTGGGGTATTGGGTATCACACACACTGCAACCACTTTCCCACTGAGTAACTCTCCTGGCCCGTGCTCCTTTACTTTTTGTTTCCAGCCCTCCCGTCACGCATAGCCTTAGATGTCGCCAACTGAAGTCACTCTGTTGATGAGTAGGGTGTGGGGAACCTCCTCTCTCCCCACGCTTTCCAGCACTTGGCATCATCAAGCAAATGCCTTTCGTAGCTCTGTCTTTGTTCACAGACCCATGCGTTGAACATCTGTCCTGTGCTGGCTGCTCAGGATATGAAAGTGGGCATTGGCCTTCCTGCCTCTTGAGCTGGGGACGGAGACAGACACATGTGTTAATGGAAAGGATGCAGAGTGACCTTTCACCCTGCACCTGCTCCTTGGGTGTGAGACTGCCCTGGAGCTGGTGTGGCCACACTTAGTAGAGTCTTGCAGCCCAGAGCATTTGTTCGCAGCATGCAACATTGCCCTCCTGGGTCTGTGGAAAGATCTGGCCAGGTTTCAGCAGCACTAACCACCAAGTCAGCTGCAGAAAAGATCTCCCACAACTCAGCGCTGCTGCGCAGCTTTGTGTTTCTAACTAAGGTAGTCCTTTATCCCCTGCTCCTGCCGGTGTCTGGCAAGGCTGACAAGGGGGGGGGTTGGTTTGCTTGCATGAGTCAGGCTCTTGTGTTGTGCCCGCATCGCTGGCTGCTGCTGGCTGCTCCTTTGGTTTCCTTGAGCTGGGCTTCCGTGCTAGAAGGGACGTTTTAATGCTTTTAGTTGTGATAACGCTATTATTTGGGTCTGTTTTCTTTTTAAATCTGAGTCTTTCAGAGAGACATGCTAAAATACTTATGGATAATAACCTGATGCCTGGGATTTGCTTTGTGGTGACAGAAGTAGTGGATTCTGGATTGTTTCTGAGCTGATGTGTTGTTGCAGCGCAATAAAGATAGGTAGGGCTGTATCAGCATTCTGTTATCCTGTCAGGATTTTTATAATCATATTTAAGACGGGGCATCACATATCCCTGGCCAGCCTCGAACTCTCAGTCCTCCTGTCTCCACACTCGTGTGCTAGGATAACAGGTTTGCACCACCACACCTGGTTTTAGTGCTGACCAAATCCGGGACCTCATCCATGCTAGGCGAGTGCTCTGGCTGAGCCACATGCAGCCCTTGTTTGGGTTTTGAGGCAGTATATTGCTGTGTAGTCCAGGAGGATCCTCTGGCTTAGCCTCAGAATCTCGGTCTGTTAATGTCAGTTTGTGCATATGTTTGAATTTTTTGTAGTCATGGGTAGGACATTGTAGGAAAACCAACCTGATTTTCTTCATTGGCCTCCTTTAATTAATGAGAAGCTTTACACACTGGGTTAAACTAAACTGTTGGTCATTTAAAGCCTTGTGGCCCTTTGGGTCCAAACAACAGAGAAATTGAAGGGCTCTGTTCCATCATGTGCCTGGTTTTAATAAAAGTACCTTCAGTTGTGGCAAGATCTTAACTGGAGGAGCAGCCTCTGACTGTAAAAACTGAATGACAGTACTGTCATGAGCCCCACCCAAATAAACCTAAAATTACTTTTCTATTTGAATAGTGAAGACTAGACAGGAGTGAAAAAAAAAAAATCAGTGTGAATCCCAGCACCATCTCCTGAGACAGGCCCTGGGTCCTTCTCCACTGATTTCTCCCATTTGCCAGCAGAGGGCAGTGGTGACAGAACCTGCCACCCAGGTTCCTGCAGGGCTCTGGAGCTCTGCACCGGAGCTCTGTGCTGCTTCCCCCAGCAAGGACTTGCTTCACTTCCAAGCCCCCCGACCCCCCACCCCCACCCCTACCCCCACCCCCGCTTCCCTCCCCGCACTGTACTGTGGGGGTGCATAGGCAGCAGAAACCGTAGAGAATGGTGATCCTGCAGTCTGTGGGTCTTGTGACCTTGCTCCTGGCCTCTCTGTGTATGGTGGTAGCTTGTGACATCTGGAACCACCCTGCGGACTGTGTTGGGAAGCATGGCGGTGTGGTGTGTTCCTGAGCAGCCTGACCCTCTGTCTTCATGGCCCCTCTTTGCATTTCTCACTGTCACATATACGCATGTTCTAGTTTGAACTCAGATAATGCTCTGTCCCATTTCTCTGGAAGTTTCTTCCTTAGGAGCTGGTCTCCAACTCTGCTGTTAGCAGAGCAGAGCCGCAGGGCTCTCTTCAGTTTCCCTAGCCCTTGCAGAAAGTGCTTTGCTGTTGAGGGCATCGCATCTCTGTTCACAAAAGACAAGTTAAGCATCTGTCTTTGTCTGAGCAGAGGCCCTTTATAGAGCTCTGCCTGGCCTGCAAACTTTGAGCCACAGCAGCCTGAGTGAGCTGGTGTGAGGACCAGAAGGTAGGAAATGAGGGACTCAGTGACCAGCCTGAAACATAAGCCAGATGCCGGGCATGGTGGCGCACGCCTTTAATCCCAGCACTTCGGGAGGCAGAGGCAGGCGGATCGCTGTGAGTTTGAGGCCAGCCTGGTCTGCAAAATGAGTCTAGGACAGCCAAGGCTACACAGAAAGACCCTGTCTCGAAAAACCAAAAAAGAAAAGAAACATAAGCCAGAGCGGCACCGAGGATGGTCCCTATGCTGCACTCAGCATTCAAGGGATGTAGAGCTTCCCTGGGGGCAGAGAGGAGCCACTGAAGGATGCAAAGAAGATGGGGAGAGCTGTTGCCAGAGAGACCAGCAGATAGAGATAGAGCCAGCCAGCCAGCTGAGGGACCCCTGTAGCCCAAGCCCAGGCCACACAGACAAGAGAAGAGAGCCCAGAGTGGAGTGTCCGGGACACAGGAGTAAAACAGGCAAGCACAAGGGAGACACAGTTCCCAGAGTGCTGCCTCGGAGGCGGCAGGGCCACCCTCTGAGGTGCTGGGGGGCTTGGGGGTGCTAGTGAGTCTAATTTTCCCCACCTGTCTTTATAGTCAATCAGCATTAGCTCTGGGGGCAGATCCCTCTCCAACTTCAAAAGAGTCAGCTGAATTAACAAGACAGGTTTAGTCTTGTCCCAAAGAAATATCCCAGCATGCCTCACTGCTCCTCAGCCCTTTCCTGAAACACAGTTGAGCCAATCGTTATTTTTGTCTTACATCATCTTTCTAATGATGTGTTTATCACTTAAGCTTGAGCATTCCCTCTCCCTCCCTGCCTGCCTCTCTCCTTCCCTCCCTCAGTTCTAACACGGTCCCTGTAGCTAAGGCTGCTGAGAACTCTGTTCTTCTGGGTTTGGTCTCTGAATTTTAGGATTGTAAATGTGCACTGCCATACCCAACTAGGTCTAAAACTTGTCAAATTAAGTTGTAGCTCTGCCTCAGATGGGCTTTTCCTTGTGGACAGGCCGCCTAGAAGCTCACTGTGAGTGTTTGGAGGTCTACTGACTTCCTCAGCAAAGGTGGGAATATAGAATTATGACGCGTTGGCGGGACAATTCCATCCACTAATGGTCCCTTCTTGGTGATGCTTTTTCTTTCTGAATTCAATGTGTGGTTTAGATGGCTATTTTTCTTCCTTTCAGCCTGTCTTTGTTTATTAGACCAGGGCCCCTTTCATGCTAAGCATATACTCAGAGCTACACCAGCCCCTAGACCGCAGTGCTGTTGGATGTAGCTAACACAAACAACTCCTGCCCTGGGGGTGCCACTCTGCACTCTGTACAGAATCTTCACGGGGCCTTCCACTTCTGGAGTCAGGTTCACTCACCTGTCCCTGTGCCTCCGAAGCCCTCGCTGTCCTTTGAAGAGCACTATCTGTTTCAGTTGTAGGAAATTGTTGGTTGAAAATTTTAAAACCTTTGTTGAAATTACTCTGTTTGTTCTTCACCTGGTGCAAACCTCCGCTCCTGTGAGAGCCTGGTGGGACTGTGCACATCAGGGTCGTATGGCTACAGACAGAGCCCATGAAAATCTAACCCGGCCCTTCTGCATGGCAGGGTACATAAACTCTTGCACTGCAGACATTCCCGTAACTTTGAGGAGCTCAGATTCATAGCCATGCCTGGCTTGTGGACCTTTTGTTACCTAGGCGAGCATCCTACAGACGAGCAACTGAGGCCAGAGGGGAGAGTCACTCTTGTAGTCCAGCCAGCCAGGCCACAAGCCAGGCGGGCCTCTTAACCATTCCCCAGTGTTCTTTGTAGCACTGTTCCCTGCTGCAGTCTTTCTGTTCAGTCAAGGGAGGCTTCTAATGCTCTAAGCAGCTGAGTGTGGCACCCAGGGCTGCTCAGCCACTCTCAGTATTTACCTGACGCTCCGCTCCGAGGAGCTTGTCACTAAGCTTTCAGGAGGTGAGTCGGCTCCCAGCCATGACTCAGCAGCCTGGGCTTGCTGCAATGAGCCTTGCATGTGTGACTGACTGCCTGGCTTCTGCTCTGTCTTCTGGTTGGTTCCTCTGGAACTGAACACTGCACCTTATGTAATGATCTTCCAGCCCTAGTGTTCAGGTGGGTGAGGCTGGCCAGAGTTGTTGCTCCAGGGAGAAAATTAAGAGGGGTGGAGACAGTGAAAAATCCCAAGTTTCTCAATGAGATCATGTCAAGCTGAGAGCATGCATCCAGACACCGGTCTGCTAATGATTTTGAGAACCCTGCCTTTCTCTCTGTCACTGCCTGCGGTGCCCACAGGCTCTAAGCAGACAGACGGCATCCAACTAACAGGGCCAGGTAGTTTAAAAGACTGCTCCCTGGAATGACTCCTGCCACCTCTAACCCACAGCACAGACCACAGTGTGCAGCTCAAAGAGAAAAAGGCTTCAGTTCCTCAGGCCCCAACCAGAGCTCACCTTCAGCACAAGGAAGTCCGATCCCTAATACCATCCACAGCAGGGCTGAAGACCTAGTGTCCCATTTATCCCATTGTTCGTGTTTCCCATAAGCCTCAGAGCCTCTTCTCTGGGATCTTGTGGGATAAAGGGAGGGGGCTGTGAGGGCCAGCCATCAGAGGATTCAGCTAGGCACCTACTGTGTGCTGATGTGTCCCAGGCACTGCACCAGGTGAAAGGGATATGGGGTGACTAGTACAAGGTCCCTGTCCTGGGGGAGCCGTCAGCCCAGGCAGAGAGGCAGGAGAATCTGCTACACGCACTGTGTGGTGGGTAAATGCTCTGTGAGAGAGGTGAGCAACCAAGCATGAGAGAGCAACCTGGCATGTACACTAAGCAGGAAGCAGTTGGAATAACATTAGTTGTAGGCAGACAGGTGGCAGGCATGCGACACAGAAAGCCTCTAGCTGCTGTGCCTCCTCCATTCGGAAAGACCTATAAAACTCAGTGGCAGGCCGGGCGTGGTGGCACATGCCTTTAATCCCAGCACTCGGGAGGCAGAGGCAGGTGGATTGCTGTGAGTTCGAGGCCAGCCTGGTCTACAAAGCGAGTCCAGACAGCCAAGGCTACATAGAGAGACCCTGTCTCGAAAAACCCAAAACAAAACAAAACAAAACTCAGTGGCTGCCAGAACCCCCTAACTCAAAAGACTTGCTATCCCAGGAAGCCCAGTCAAGTGAGCAGCGTGGTACTGCATAACAGAGGCCCATCTCAGAGTCTGAAACATGCTGCTTCTGGCCTTTAATAGCCTCCAACTCCCAGGTCTTCTAGAATGCCCCAGACAGCCCGTCATAGCCCCGACTGGAAGACAAGCCCCTGAGCAGTGGCACTAGGCCTCCAGCTGCATGTCCACTGAACAGGGCTCAGATTGTCTCACCCACGGTTCTTTTCTCTTGCAGGTGTGAAGAAGTCGGTGGTTTATAGTTCCCGGAAACTGAACAAAATGTGGAAGGGGTGGCTGAGAAAAGCATCCTGACTTGGCTGGTTCTGTGTTATGTGTAGACTATGAATAAATGGCTCCGTGCTTTTTGATGGAGCTTTATTTGTTACTCTGACTGACTGCTTGAAATCGAAGAGACCAAGGTTTGCATCGTACTTAACAGGATTGGTTTTTGGTTTTTTTTATTAGACAAGATCTCATTTGTAGCCCTGGCTGGCCTCAAACTCACAGAGGACCATCTACCTCTACCTCCTGAGTGCTGGGATTAAAGGTGTGAGCTACCATGCCTGACTATACTTGATTTTATTTATTTATTTATTTATTTATTTATTTATTTATTTATTTATTTATTTTAATTCAGTCAGACACTAACTCAGGTGCAACCAAAGCACACAAGAGAACTTTACATCTCAAAAAAAGTCCTCTGCGTACAGAGTTGTGAGGGTGCTTTGTGGTCCATGTGGGGTAAGAGGCTCTGTCTTTGAGGACACACAGAGTGAGGCGTGACAAGTGCCGCTGTGCTTATGAACTTGCAGCCTGGAAAGACTCACAGGTGCGAGAGTGCTGGGCTCTCTTCATAGTACCCCTCCCCCATGCGTTGTTTGTGTTGTTTTGTTTTGCTGCCTGTTTATATGAAAGAATGACTTTGGGTTGCAGAGCCCAAGACAACCTTTTGCAGACTCTACCTGCTGGAACCCAGCAACACCGACTGATTCGCCTGCCCTCCTCTCCTCTCCCTGCCCTTGCTGTGTCGGCATCCCACTAAGGCTGGCTCATCTCCTGATAGGAGACTGCTTACAACTTAAGTGCTATCCACATCTGGGAAGACATAGACGTTTTTTCCCCTTGAGACAAGGTTTCTCTGTGTAGCCCTGGCTGTCCTGGAACTCCCATTGTAGACCAGTCTGGCCTCGAACTCAGAAATTCACAGCCCCCGCAGTCCTCTGTCGGTGCTGGTGTGAATAACTGGCCAAAGAGCAGAACCAGCTTCATCAGCTCAAACCTGAGCCACTCGCCTGCTCAACTGGCAGGCTGGGAGGAGGAAGGACACCAGGAAGCAGCTACATCACCAATCCCACATGTCTTATCTGTCCCATCAAACCTCAGGGTCTTTGTAACCTTGTGTCCTCTCTGTCCACCTCACAGTTTCCACTGCTCAGTACTTCAGCGCTGACCCTCGATTCTGACAGCGTAGGTCTTCCTCTACCCTAGAGTCCATCTCATTGCAACCTCACCTAGAAGCCTCGAGGCATATGCTAGCTTCACTTTGTATTGCTGACATACGGGACTATGACCAAAGCCAGCTTAGGGAGGAAAGGGTTTAGTGCAGCTTGTCTATCCAGGGAAGTCAACAGGGACTGGAGGCAGGAAGTGAAGCAGAGGCCGCGGGAGAAGTGCTGCTCCCTGTATTGCTCCCCGTAGCTTATGCAGCCCGCTCTCTCACAGCACTCAGCACCCCCTGCCCAAAGGTGGCACTACCCATAGAGGGATGGGCTCTCGTCAATCGAGAAAATACCCCTGAGACTTGTCTATGGGCCAATCTGATGGAGGCATTTTCTCAGTTGAGGTTTTCTCTTCCCAGATGACCTTGGCCTGTGTCAAGTGGACAGAAGTGTCCAGCACAGTGGGTAAACTTTCACTGCAAACTATAAGACTTTTAGGCAAATTGTTTAGTCTCTGTGAACAGTGTTTCCCCCTGAAATGGGATGGCCTTACACGATTCCTTCAGGTGACCTCTGGTGCGCCTGTTTGTACTGTAAACCCACATTTTTCCTTTGTTCAGTGGTGATCACTGCCATTGTCTTTTTGGATCACATCACCAGAGATTATTGTTTTGTTTGTTTTTGTTTTTGTTTTTTTGAGACAGGGTCTCTCTGTGTATCCTTGGCTGTCCTGGACTCACTTTGTAGACCAGGCTGGCCTCGAACTCACAGTGATCCACCTGCCTCTGTCTTCCAAGTGCTGGGATTACAGGCATGCATCACCTCACCCAGATCACCAGAGATTTTTTTTTTCCCATAACAGGCTAAAGCGGTCTCCGCTGTTTATAAGACACAATGAGAACCTCCCCTCAGGCTAGACAGCATCCTCTGTTCGAGCTCTGTCGCACCATCTACCCTGTGTCCAATAAAGCCTTTTCAGTCCCACAGAAGTTATGTGCAAAGAAACTACTCATCAGAGCTTAGAACATCAGGTTCATTTTCCAGATGTGGAATTTGAGGTCTCCTGAGAGGGAGATACAGCTTAGGGTCATGACACAGCTGTGTAACAGCTGGGACATCAACCTTGGCCTCCGGTCTTCTGTCCCCTGCCTCTTCTCATCAGCCCACAGCTTTTACAAGTCATGAACACGTGAGCCTTCCTTTCCTCCTGCCCTGGATCCTTGCCTATTCCTCTGTGCATTCCCAGCAGCAAATTTATATCTAAGCTGGGACTCATCAACCAAGTGTATAGAATGAAAAATTAGGTGTCTCCTGAGGAAAACTGGGCAGGAAGTCCCTTCTCAACCTGAAATAGGTCCCCCATCTGCCTCCTCACAGCTGTATTTGTGTTTGTGTCCAGAATATCGTCATCCTCAGTCTGCCCAGGTTGGTATCAGAATTAAGTGAGTTTACATAGCATGGTCACAAATCAAACCAGGTGTACCTATCAGTCTTGTCAAGAAAAGCTGGACTCCTTACTTGTATCAAATAGAGTTAATAACAGTCCCCAAAGATTGGAACGGCCAGTAAACAAGAGAGGGCACTGAGAGAAGGAAAGAGGTGACACGCAGAAGCCAGAGAAGCTGCTAGCACCCCTGGGCTGGAACCAACAGGCCCGTGCCTGCTGCTGTGTTGCTAAAGTTACTGCCTGTGGTGATTTCAAAATGCTCATAAATGTTGGCCCTCCTCCCACCAGTAGGCGGAATCTAATTTTTCTTTGAATATGAGCTAGCTTTAATGACTAACTTCTAACAGACTGCAGCAAACAAGATGTTAATGTGATTTCAGAGGCCAGAACCTACAAGGCAGCACAGCTTCCACTTGGCTCTCTAAACACCTCCTCTTAGAACCAAGCTGCCATGTCCCGAGGAGGCAGAGACCACCATTTAGAGAGCCAAATGTGTTTGATCTGGCAGGTAAGTGAGTGAGCAAAGCTTTGTGACGCCCTACCGTGACCTCTCTGCCTCGCTGGGCCCAGTCAGCTCTGATCGAAGGGTGAATAAGCAAACGAATGTTGTTCAAACTAAGTCTGCTTGAGACCTGTGTGCCAGGATGGACAAAGGGGACAGTGTCCTGCCACTGCCAGACGCCACTTGGCAGCCACCACGGTTGCCGCTACTGCTATGAGAGTTAGGCCAGGCACCTCTCTCTTCCTCCCACACTGTGTCCTCAGTGGGCAAACACTAATGGAAAGCTGGCTGCTGAGGAATGTAGTTTCCAGGCTCTGATCCCCAGCAGAGCAGAATGGTGTGGAGAGACTGGGTATGAAACAGGCTCACCAGGTAGCACCTGGCCCAGGCCCCTCCTGGAGTGACTCAGCATCTGCTGTGCCCTTCATTCTGCATGGAGACACCTGCCGGCTGCAGCCAACTGCAAGGAAAATGGGCTCAAGCTGGCCAAAAGGAGCAGATATGTATGTAGTCCCTGGCGCTGTCTCATCCCGCTCTGGGCAGTGGTGACCCTCTCAGAAACAACCCTGGATGGATACAGCTTCTCGTGGAGACCACTGCCCGCACTCTCTGCAGAGAGGAAGTACAGGAGAGCGGGTGAGAACAAGAGCTGTTCATGCCGCATCTGTGTCCCTGCTGTCCTTAGCCTGTGCCTCAGCCGGGCAGAGTCCCTGGCCTGTTGGAGGGACCCAACCCCTCACGGCTGAAGCACTGTCCCTTGTAGTCCCGCCACTAAACGTGCCATCAGGGTCTGCTACTGCGCAGTGAGCACTACTGAGAGTGCTTAGCGTTCAAAACATTTCTCACGTTAACTCTCACAGCCACCCTACAAGGCAAGCGCTGTTTTGTTCTAACTTGACCCCTGAGGAGCCAATACTCATCTGTGAGGAATTCGCACTCAGAGCTGCTCAGTTAATGACAGGCTGGGTTCAAAGCCAACTCCTTTGAGTGGTGCTACTCCAGCGGGTGCCTTAGCTGTCATGTACCTGGGCTCAGCAGGCAGAAGGGCTGGGATCAGTGTAACTGCTAGTATACAGCTGCCCCCGTTTGCCCGCCTTTCAGGGTCCTAGCAACCTCTTGCGTCATTACCTGCCACCACCTCCGTGGGTGTGGGTGTGGCTGGCTCCTCTCTTTGTCCTTTGCCCTTATGGCTCTGTTCCCATCTGCCTGCCTGTCTGCATGTTCAGTCACCCTCTACCCTTCCCCAGGCTCTAACTCCTCTCTTCTTCCCCCCTCCCCTCAAATAAACCTCCCTTATACCAGGTATATTGCGGTGGCATTGATTGTTATTATAACAGTAGCTCCTGGTGTTACTTCCACTAGGCACCTGCCCTTTGGAATTACAAACCCGTTACTCCATCCACTAAAGAGATGCTGGTAAAGAAGCTGTTGCCCCGATTTCTGGTAGAAGTCCCTAAAATACTGCTTAAGAACTCACAACTGCCACTGCAAGTAACATCCCAAAAGACTGAGTCTTTCCATATTAATCCTGGGGAAGGAGAGATGGCTCAGTGGTTAAGAGCACTGGCTGCTCTTACAGGACCTGAGTTTGGTTCCCAGCGTTCCCAAAGTTCAAAACCATTTGTAACTCCAGTTGCAGGGGATCCAATACCCTCTTCTGGCCTCTGCGGGCATTGTACCCATGTGTATATGCAGACAAGCAGGTATACGGGGGGGAAAAGCATTTTTTAAAGATTTATTCTTTTCTTTTTTTCTTTTTTTTTTTAGTTTTTCAAGATGGGGTTTCTCTGTGTGGTGCCTTACCTGTCCTGGCCTTGCTTTGTAGACCAGCCTGGCCTTGAACTCACAGAGATCCGCTTGCCTCTGCCTCCCGAGTGCTGACATTACAGGCATGTACCACCATGCCCAGCTCAAAGATTTATTCTTAAATGTGTGTATGTGTGTAGTGAGTGGGTTCCTGGAGGCCAGAGGTGTTGGATCTTTATACAATTGTGTGCTGGAAATTGAACTTGGGTGCCTTGGAAGACTAATGCATACATTTAACCGCTGAGCTATCTCTCCAGCTCACCAAAAATTTTTTAAAAAACAGAGCCAGGCTCAGTGGCACATGCCTATAATCCCAGCACTCAGAGAGGCAGAGGCAGGTGGACCTGTGAGTTTAAGGCCAGCCTAGTCTACAAAGCAAGTCTAGGACAGCCAAGGCTACACAGAGAAACCCTGTCTCGAAAAGCCAAAGGGGTGGGAGTATGAGATAGCAATTGAGGAAGACCCCTGACATTGACCTCTGGCCTCCCCACATACATACTTGTGTACATGCATGCCAATTTAAAATGTTTAAGTAGGTACTGGAGGGATGGCTCAGTGGTTAAGAACATTTGCTGCTCTTACAGGGAACCTGGGTTCATTTCTCAACAGATGATTAACTGCCACCTGTAAACCAGCTCCTGTGGATCCGTGACCCCTTGTAGCCTCTATGGGCGTGCATGCACCTGACGCATATTCATACATTCAGGTATGGGCAGTAAATAGACACTTCACATTTTTTGAAGAGAGGAAATGGCCTAGCACTAATGGGAGGCTGATAAAATGATGCTTAACTGGCCTCAATAACCCTACCACAAAGATAATACCTTTTTCTTTTCCTTTCCTCAGCCACCAAGGACACTGAGGGCTGCAAAAGTCAAGTAACAGGCAGGCAGTTTCATAGCATAGCTGGCCTCAATAATCCTACCACAAAGATAAGACCTTTTAATACCTTTTTCTTTTCCTTTCCCCAGCCACCAAGGACACTGAAGGGTGCAAAAGTCAATTAACAGGCAGACAGTCCCATAGCAAGGCTCTGAATTCAATTCTGCCTGACTGTAAAGTCCTGTCAGTCTCCCAACACATGGAGTCTTTGGGCCTCGCCTTCAAGGTGTGGTCCCGTCTCCAAGTTTGCCCAGAAGAAGTCTCCTGCAGCAGCTTCCCACTGGTGGCCTCCATATATAAGGGTACTTGGTGTGTTTCCTTCCATTTTCTATTTCCTTCTTATATCTAATAAGGCTATAGAAAGTTCACTCCAAAGGCTGCCCAGGATGGAACTCAGTGACCAAGCACTTAGTAGTGTGGAGATGCCTTGGGCTCCATCCCAGCATCGCCTCTCCCACAAAATCTTCTAGAATGAGCCACTTTGAAGAGATGATGTATGGCCTGTCAGAATTAATAAGAGATTTTGAAGCCAGTGAAATGCCCTCCCTTTGCAGGTAAGGCAGGCCAGTCAGAGGATGGGATGTCCAGGGTCACAGCTGTTGACAGCCTGTACCAAACCCATGTCATGTCTCTTCTTTCTTCATTCCCAGTTCACTTCTGCCCTTTGTTTTACACCACCCCCACCTCAGCACACAGGGAGGTTGGTTTAGAGTCCAGGACCCCCACATCTGAGAGTCTGAAAGCACATAATCTATGGGCTCAGTATTTTAAAACATTCCAGGACATCCATAGAACTCCTGCCTTTGGCTTGCATTTCGTCGCCCTCAGGCAATCCCTGTGTAAGCCATCTACTCTAGGGAACTGTAGCTATAAGAAGCCCACAATTGCAGATTACAGCTGGTTGCGCACAGGTAGGTGGCAGGATGTGGAAAGAAGAAGAGTCTAAAGCAGTGGTTCTCAACCCTTTTTTTTTAATGGTGTGCTAGGGTCTAGAGGCCTGGAGTGCTGTCCCGACTGTAATGATCTTACAATGCAGAAAGCAGTCACGTGGGTAAATTATGGATTCTGCTCTCTATAAGTGCTTAATTGTAGGGATAATTATAGGGTACTGTGAAGTTTCATCAAAGCAATGGCAAACATTGTCTAAGCCATTACAGTATGCCAGGTACTGTCCTAAGGACCTTCTACATACTTAATATTTGTTTAATCCTCACCACAGCCTTATGTAACAAGACTCCTTTTTATCTCTGTTTTCTGCATGAGGCAACAGAGGCCCAGAGATGTAAGATCTTGTGCTCGGTGTTGCAGGCAACTCATGGCAGCCAGGATTCAAAACCGGGCCATCCAGTTCCAAGCCCTTTCTCTTTCAGCCTCTTGGTTAAAGCACTTTTGATCACCTTACTGTTTTGGTCAGGAGGGAGAGACACCTGGCTGTTGCCATAAGAACAAGGAGAAGTTGCCCAGAGGAGAGAGCAAAGCGTACCAGGCATAGGGTGAGGGTGTTCGGGAGCTCTGTGTGTGGAGAGCAAGAGATTTAGCAAGGGATTTAGGGAACAACTGGCCAAAGATGAGGAAAGTAGCAGGCAGATTCTGATCAGGAGTGGGGCTGTGACAGGCCCAGTCAGGAAAGGCATTATGGGGCCTGGTAGGAGGTCAGCTAGGATCCCCAGAGCAGTGATGGCCAGTGGGAAATTTGTGTCAGAGTGACAAAGCAGGGAAAGACTAGTCAAGGGCAGAATTGTTGACAAGGTGGCAAGAGACCCATTGGGTGAAACTATGGCAGTAGATTTTCGTACACACACAATGGCTGACTAGGAGGAAGGTGGCACCGCACCAGGGTTCTGGCTGGAGGACAAGGAAGACAATGATGTTTGTGGGGCCCAAGCTGGAGACCCAGAAGAACAGATCTGGGGATGGCACGAGGACAGTGATAAATTCATGTCCGAGCATGTCCTGGGACATCTGTGGAACATGTTCGTATTCAGGTCCAGGCCTGAAGATGTCAGTGTGAGACTCGACAGCTAATAGATGGCTGTTACAGCCGGACGTGGTGGCACACGCCTTTAATCCCAGCACTTGGGAGGCAGAGGCAGGCAGATCGCTGTGAGTTCAAGGCCAGCTTGGTCTACAAAGCGAGTCCAGGACAGCCAAGGCTACATGGAGAAACCCTGTCTTGAAAAACAAAACAAAAACAAACAAACAAAAAAAAAGACAGCTGTTACTGACACCATGACAGTGGATGAGATGTCTCCAGGAAGGCTGCAGAATGCAGAGGAGATAGCCAAGGTCACATCCATCAAACACTGTCGGAAGGGAGCAGGCAGTGTCCTCAGAGTGGTGCCTGGAGGCCACAAGACCTGTGTAGTGAGGATGTATTTGTGCCTGGTGCTTTCCCTGAACAGCCTGTTGCGTCTTGGCAATGGCGTCATCCCTGTGAGAGAAATAATTTTCCTCCCTGACTGCCATCGGGCTTGGCTTCCTGACTCATGTTGACCAATGAAGTGAGACTGGGAATGGTGCATGTCACTCCTGAAAAGAAACCTTAATGCGGCCCCTAGTTTACTCATTTTCCCTCAGCCACAGACTGGGAGATTCCAGAAAAACGCTGCTCTGTCAGCTGGGACCTGGTGTGATGACCATGTGGAGCAGGGGCACAGTTGACCCATGATCCCCTCCTAACTCGAGTGAGAGAATTATCTGTTGTGGTCCCTGAGATTTAAGGATCGCTATTGCTAGTACACCTGGCCTGGCCTGTCTGGCAAAGAAGTCAGAGTTAGATGGAAAGGGCAAAGAAGCCTTCATGTTGATGACATGGCATAAATGGGGGAGGGAATAACCTTTTCAATGAGTAGTACTGGGCAACTGGATGCCCACAGTCAGGAAAATGACATTGAACCCCCACCACACACCACCTACCATACTAACTCAGTGGCTCACAGACCCAAATATAACAGCTAAACTACAAAATTCAGAGGAAATCTTTTCAGTTTCAGTTAGTGGCTTCTTAGGCACGGACTCCAAAGCATAGTCAATAGGTTCTTAAAGCTGAGTGTTGTGGGCTAGGGGTTGCCTCATTTGGTAGAATGCTTGTGTAGCACACACAAAGCTCTAGGTCCAGTCCCCAACCCTGCATAAAGCAGGTGTGGCGGTGCATGCCTGTCATCCCAGCCTATGGAGAGTGAGGCAGGATCAGAAGTGCAGCTCATCCTCAGTTATGTACTGAGTTGGAAGGCAGCCTGGACTACATGAGATGTCTATAAAGTGTGTGTGTGTGTGTGTGTGTGTGTGTGTGTGTGTGTGTGTGTGTGTGTGTGT
>OU015745.1:28431872-28461410 GCA_907169655.1 Acomys percivali
CACACACACACACACACACACACACACACACACACACACACACACACCCCTTCGAAGATTTATTAAATAACAATGGTACCCAGTGACCAGTACAGGGAGAATACGCCACGTGGTCAGATCATCTTGGCAGTATCCAACACATAGTAGCAGTTCAATGACTCCCTATGCTGCTGATCCTCCTGCCTCCGCCTCCCAGGTGGTAACATTACAGGTGTGTGCTGCCAGTAGCTCACTATGGGTCCTGATGTCCACTTCATCTCACTTCACTTCTCACGTAGCTCGTGGCACAATCTGTGACTTTACCAAGCTAGAATGGCAATCTAAGGCCCAAGACCTCAAGAGTCACCATGTGTGCCTCACAGAGCTGTTGGCAGAGGTCAACATTTGTAAACATTACAACAGGGCTGGCTAGTCTCAAGCCTAACTTGGGCTGCATCCTAGAACGTATCTTACAGCTAACTGAGTACAGAAGAAGCTTCCTTGAGCTGTGTGTCTGTGATGTCACTGGCTCTATGCGCGGAAACTGGCAGGTCCCGGTGCCCTAACTGATGCGGAGCAAAACCAACTCTTGTCATCTTAAGGCCAACATGCAAATGAGCAGTGGCAAGGCAGCTCAAGCTGCTGTGGGTGTGCAGCAGCCCTTCCTGTTTGCTTGGGATCTGAATGTCCCACATCTGCTTCTAATGACACATCGTGCTGGCCTGCTCACGTCAGGATTTGTAGACGTTTCTTACATTATGGGGTTGATTTATATAGAATGGGAGTATAAATAAATTAAATATATAGTGGGGGGAGAGATAAGAAGGGATCCAGGGACGGCAAGGAAAGAGGGAGAAGGGAGGGCAGGGCTGTCCTCTCCCAGGAAATGCTTTTTATCCCACATTCTTTGCTCCTCTCTGAACAAAACTCTGCACCAGCTGTCTGTGAGGACCGAGCTCCCAGCACGTGCAGGTGGGATGGAAGTGTGTCCGGCATCCTGCTTCAGTAGCTGAGGGGTGGGGAGGGCCTTTCTAGAGTTTTTGGGGGTGTGGGAGTTGTATCCCAGGCTGGCCTTGAAGTGATTTCTCCTCTTTCTCTGAGTGCTGGGATTACAAGCCTATACCACCCCACCCAGGTTATAGTCTGGGTCTTGAGTGCTCCCTGCTGGCCCATGTTTTGAAGGTTTCACTACTATTCTGTGGTGGTACTGGACAACAGAAGAATCTTTAGGAAGTACAGCCTCGTCAGAAGAAGCCAGAACGTTTGGGGTGTGCCCTTGTTTTTGTTTGTTTATTTGGGGTGTGTGTGTGTATGTGTGTGTGTGTGTGTATGTGTGTGTGTGTGTGTGTGTGTGTGTGTGTGTGTGTGTACACATCCATACATGATGTTGAGGCAGGGGATGTGTGTACCACAGCACACATGTAGAGACCTAGTTTGAAACAGAGTCTCTTTATGTTTGATCCTGTTAACATCAGGCCAGCCAGACCACGAGCTTCTAGAATTCTCCTATCTCTACCTTCCACCTTGCTATAGGAGCACTGGGGTTACAGACATAGGCTGCTGTGCCTGCCTTTAAGTGGGTCCTAGGGATTTGAACTCATGTCCTCATACTTGCACAGCAAGCACCTTACCCATTGAGCCATCTTCCCAGCACATGGGATATTGAAGAGGATGTTTGGTCCCTAGCCCTTTCTTTTTCTTTTTTTGAAAGCTTTCCAGAAGGCCATGAGGTGACAGCTTCCTCCACCATATCTCTGCTGCCATGAGCTCAAGTCAACAAGGCCAAGTGACAGTGTACCAACATCTCTGAATCTGCAAGTCAAAATAAACATTGCCTCCTGGTAAGTCATTGGATGTTTTCACCACAGCATTAAAAAGCTAGCTAACACAGTGCTCAAAAAGTAGTAGAGAACATGTTATCATGTGTCTCACATAGATGTGTATATATGTGTGTGTTCTCATATCTTATATATGTATATATATATGGCAAGCACAAGGTATTAGCAACTTTTCTCATTTTCCTTTATTTAAACTATTTGATCGTTTATTTTTAATTAATGCTGTATGTCTGTCTGTCTACCTGTTTGTCAGGTTTTACACATGAATGTGAGGGCTCTCAGAAGACAGAAGAAGGCATCATATCCCTTGGAGCTGGAGTTACAGGTGTCTGTGCCCCACCCACTGTGGGTCCAAAGAACTGACCTTGGGTGGGTCCTCTGCCAGAGTAGCAGTGCTCTTAAGCCGTCTCTCCAGACCCCTTTTCTCTTTTTGTTCTAGCAGAAACAACTTAAGGAAGGGAGGTTCTTTTGGCTCACAGTTTGTGGGCACAGCCTATCATGGCGAGGATGGCACTACAGTGGGAACGCGAGGCAGAGGCAGACGGTCACATCCTGTCCTCCGCCAGGAAGCGGAAAGTGGAGACTGCCAAGGCTCAGCTCTCTTCCCCCAGCCTGTGAGATGGTGCTGCCCACATTCAGGACGGGTCTTTCCTCCTCAGTTAAGCCTTTTTAGAAACACTCCTATAGACTTATGTGTTTCCATGGTGATGCCAAACGTCAAGTTGACAGCGAAGATGAACATTTACATGCATGAATGTTCATCACTGGTTTTGTGTGTGGAGCTTAAAACCATGATGAGTCCAGAGGTCTGTTCATAGCTCAGTGACTGCACAAACTGTGGCCTGTCCACACAACAGAGCCTTGCTCAGCAAGAAGATGAGTGGACTATTGATGCATATAACTGCATGGATGAACTGCCAACAAATTACACAAAAGGAAGAAATCCCCAAAAGACTATCCCCATGCTGTATAAGTCCACATATATAACATTTTGAGAGGACAACATTGTAGAAATGGAGAATATATTGGTGTTTTCCAAGGGTCAGTGATAGTGGGATGCTATAGGGGGAGGGAAGAGAGTGTGGTTATAGCAGGAGGCTGTCATGGTGGCATGTGACTCTAATCCCAGCACTCAGGGTGCAGAGGCAGGTAAATCTCTGTGAGTTCCAGGTCAGTCTGTTCTACACAGTGAAACTGTGACCCAAAACCAAGTAAACAAAACAAAAAGCCTCATCAAGAATCCTTGAGTGACAGAGCTATCCTATGTCTTCTTTGTTTTGTTTTGTTTTTGTTTTCAAGGAAGGGTTTCTCTGTGTAGCTACTGTGACAATCCACTACTGTAATCATCCACTTGACATAATCTGGAATGACCTGGGAGACAGGCCTCTGGGCATGCGTGTGGGGAATTATCTTGATTGTATTAACTGAGCTAGGACGATCTGCCCACTGTGGGTGGTACCATGCCCTTGGCTGTGGATCATCAGGGCCAGATGCCGCCAGCTGTTTTTACTTCACCATGATGGGCTGTAGCCTGGGTTTTCTTTTTCTTTTTCTTTTTGGTTTTTTGAGACAGGGTTTCTCTGTGTAGCCTTGCCTGTCCTAGACTCGCTTTGTAGACCAGGCTGGCCTCGAACTCACAGCGATCCACCTGCCTCTGTCTCCCGAGTGCTGGGATTAAAGGCATGTGCCACCACTGCCTGGCTATGGGCTGCAGCCTGGAACCATGAACCAGAATAAACCATTTTTCTTTTAAGTTGCTTGGTCAGCGTGTTTTATCATGTCAAAGGGAAAGTAACTAAGACAGGACCTTTATGAAAAGACCTGAGGGCATGAGTTCATCTCTCCTGTTCACCTGCCTGACACTACAGGAGCAAAAAGCAACAGGTAACATCTTGAAAGCAGAGAACAGCCCCCACCAAATACCAATGCCTCTGACTTGACCAGGCTCCTGTGGAGTGTGTCAAGATCAAAGTTCAAGTTGTGAGAAAATGGTACCCTGTGTGCACTGGGGGTAGGGCTATGGGATCTCACTGCAATACTGCTTATCAGAAGTATCTGTGAATCTAAAATTGTCTCCACTTTTTTTTAAAGCAGTGTGTGGGGGAGTGCAGTAGGGAGCCAGAGACACTAGGAATCTGGGGTTTTATTTTAAGGGCTGTGGGCAACTGTTGAGGAATTTTTCTCAGGCATGACACATGTCTTCATTTAGCATCTATTTTCTGTCCAATGCTACGATAATATTATCCTGGCCTGACTTACGACTATGACATTTAAATTTAAAATATAACAACTCTCCCCCACCACTGCCTGCTGCCTTTTTTCCCCCTGTGTACTTTCCCAGATTTTCTAGGAAAGCAGTTTCGGGCTCCATGTACGAGCTTGGCTTCTTTCTGTAGCAGAAATAACCGGGAAGGGCTCTTCCTCTCATTCCTTCCACAGGCATTTTGTAAGCATCTGTGAGAAGCCAGGCTCCACGCCAGACACCAGAGATTGCAGAAGAAATAAGACAGCCCTTCCTACTGTTCAGAAGCTGCATTGTTAGCTCTGGGTGAAAAACAAAACTGGCTCCAGAAAGAAATGGATGATCTTGAGCCTTGTGTAGTCTAAAGTCTAGGGACAAAGGACCAGAGCTAAGTCTGTAGCCTCACAGGGTCATCAGTGTCCCAGGTTTCCACCATCTTTACTCTTCCATCTTTAATGTCTTTAATCTTCCATGTTTCTTCAGACAGAGTCTCTCATTAAAGGTCAGCCTAGACTGTTCTTGAGTTCATGGCAATCCTCCTACCTTGTCATTACAGAAGCTAGCTTCCATAACCAGCTACATTTTTATCCTTAAGCACTTGCCATGTGAGCATCGTAGTTCATCATTATGAGGGCATTAATGTAACTTCTGTTATTATACTGAAGAACTTGTGGCTGGATGTTTCTTTAGGACAGCATCTTTTTTGTTTGTTTGTTTGTTTGTTTTTCGAGACAGGGTTTCTCTGTGTAGCCTTGACTGTCCTGGACTCACTCTGTAGACCAGGCTGGCCTTGAACTCACAGCGATCTGCCTGCCTCTGCCTCCAGAGTTCTGGGATTAAAGGTGAGCATCACGACTGCCTGTCAAGACAGCATCTTTAAGACTGCACCTCACTATGAATGATCTGGAATTAGCTACACAGATAAGGCCTTAACCTCACAGTGATCCATCTGCCTCTGCCTCCTGAGTACTGGGATTAAAGGCATGTGCCACCAAGCCTGGCTAATGGTTGGATATTTTATAAAGAAAAGAAAGTGCTACGCATGGTGGTATACACCTGCAATCCCAACACTTAGGCAGGGGGCTCTAAGTTTCAAGCCGGCCTGGGCTACACAGTGGGTTTTATTTTGTTTTTCCAAGACAGAGTTTCTGTGTGTAGACTTGAAATACTGGAATTCACTTTGTAAACCAGGATGACCTTGAACTCACAGAGATCCACTTGCCTCTGTCTCCCAAGTGCAGGGTTTAAAGGTGTGGGCCACTATTGCTCAGCTGGGTGGATCTTATCTCAAAAATCCCAAAGCTGGGGCTATAGTCACATGGTAGGGGCCTTGTTTACTTCTTGAAAAGCCCTGAGTTTTGTCCCTAGCACTACAAAAAATAAAAAGACTGAAGACTAGAAAAAGGAAAAGTAAGAGACTCCCTTAGCACCCAGTTTCTGGAGGCACCTCATGAGTTTTGCAGAGGACCTGAGGCAGGGGCATCACAGTGATTGCCAACAGACCACATGCTCCCCTGATTTGAGACTCCTGGGTACAAGGAATAGGGGGATGGACAGAAGGTTTTGATCAGCAGAATAAGATAATTTATTTTTAGGGGGGTCACCCATATAATTAGAAATAAAGTGTCAAAAAAAAAAAAAGTAGACTGTCATCTCCTGTGAGCACAGGTCTAAAAGGGGACAACTGACACTGAGAGCATCACCCCACATAGAGTGTTCTGCTCTGTTCTTTGGCTATAACTTAATACCCGAGTCTGGGTAATTTGTGAAGAGCAGAGGTTTATAGAAGTCATGGAGGCTAGAAAATTCAAGAGCGTGGCATTGGCATCTACCTGGCAGCTGGTTCAGGTTTTCTTGCTGCCTTTCGGCATGGCCCAGGGCAGCACATGGTGAGGCTGTATGTGTGCTGGCTCAGGGGTCTTCTTATAAAGAAGCGCCTCATGACTTAATCCAGCTCTTATTACCTCCAGAGGCCCCACCTTGAGATGCTGCTAGTGTATGACTTTTCAGGTTAAGGTTTTTTGGGGTTTTTTTTTGTTTTGTTTTGGTTTGGTTTTGGTTTTTTTTGGAGACAGAGTTTCTTTGTGTAGCCCTGGCTGTCCTGTACTCGCTTTGTAGACCAGGCTGGCTTCGAACTTACAGAGATCCACTTGCCTCTGCCTCCCTAGTGCTGGGAATAAAGGTGTGTGCAACCATGCCTGGTAACTCCATCTTGCTAAATGTGATTTCCTTAAAAAAAAAAAAAAATCCAGATACTATGATTCTATTTTCTAGAGCAGATAATTAAGGCACAGAGGGTAAGTATCTTGCTTAAGATTCTAAGACTAGTCCCAAGTTCAATTCCCAGCAACCACATGGTGGCTCACAACCACCTGTAATGAGATCTGGTGCCTTCTTGTGGTGGGCAGGCACACGTGTGAACAGAATACTGTGTAAATAATAAATAAATCTTAAAAAAAAAAAGATTCTAAGACTAATAAAGAGAGGTACTGGGATTCAAAACCAGGGTGTTTCTTTGAAACTCCAAAGCTTAGCTGCCTAACTTCTTTGCCATGATTTATGAAGCTGGGTCTCACAAATAGATTCATAGGAATTTATGAGCTGCTTAGGAAAGCCTTCCAATTTACCCCTTTTTAGATTTACTTGTGTTTATTTTATAGGTATTAGCATTTGTGCAACACATTCATGCAGTGTCCCCAGAGCCTAAAAAGAGGGAATTAGATCCCCTGGAAATGGAGTTATAGACAGTTGTGAGCCACCATGTGGGTGCTGGGAAGGGAACCCCAGTCCCCAGGAAAGGTAGCCAGTGTTCTTAACTGCTGAGTCATTTCTCCGGCCTCTCAATTTAGCACTTTTTATATTTATCTTTAAAGATTTGATATAGGAAAGTACCAGATCATGTAGACAGCTCCTCTGGCTGATTTCAGGCCTGGCGTTTGCACTGGCTCAGGCTGGGCAGTTATGTTTAAATTTTAAAGTGCGTTTTATTCTATTGTTACTGTGGGAGGGGTTTGAGCCTACCATAGCATGTGTGCAGAGATCAGAGCACAGCCCCATGCAGTTAGCTCTCTTC
Source organism: Acomys percivali (assembly GCA_907169655.1). NCBI lineage: Eukaryota > Metazoa > Chordata > Mammalia > Rodentia > Muridae > Acomys > Acomys percivali. The sequence continues at coordinate 28,439,005 of OU015745.1, forward strand.
TTCCATCTTCACAGGGGTCCCAGGGGATCAAACCCGGGTCCTCACAAGGACTTTTAGCCAATGAGCCATCCCACAGACCCATGCTGAGCAACTTAGACTGTCCCAGCTAAAGGACCGAAGAACACAGCTGGCTTCTTATATAATGACACCCTGTAGACAGCAAGACCCTTAAGGGCATGTTTACACAGGAATTCATAAAATGTTCCAGGAACCTGAACTGGAAAGGGAAATGGGACAGTCAGCTCAGCCAAGGGCCCAAAGTAACACTAGGGACCTAGGCAGGGTGTGGTGGCACGCATGCCTTTACTCCCTGAACTTGGGTGGCAAAGGCAGGTGGGTCGCTGGGAGTTTGAGGCCAGCCTGGTCTACACATGGAAAGACCTCAAACAACCACAAACACTCCCACCTTCCGAAAAAGAAACCCACAGAGCCCAGCTCAGTTGCTCTCTCTTCACAGTTGTACACAGCCAGGGCACCTGCCACATCGGGTGACACTTACGGTGCGTAGCTTGTGTTTCCTCTGTAAATGTGTTTGTGTTTTACAGGTTTAAAAGCCGAAAGCCTCTGTAGTTTTCCTCTTGGTTTTATGCTGTACATATTTGAGTTACAGGAAAGCAAACATAATATAAGTCAGGCTGGATAGATGGCTTAGCGGCTAAGAGCACGTGCTGCTCTTCCAGAGGAACTGAGTTCAGTTCCCAGATGCCACACAGCAGCTCACAGCTGTCTGTTACTCCAGCTCCCCAGTATCCAAGGCCTTCTTCTTTTTTGTTTTTATTTTTTCCTTTTTTATTAATTCATTCATATTATATCTCAATTGTTATCCCATCCCTTGTATCCTCCCATTCTTCCCTCCCTCCCGCTTTCCCCCTACTCCCCCTCCCATGACTGTGACTGAGGGGGACCTCCTCCCTATGTATATGCTCATAGGGTATCAAGTCTCTTCTTGGTAAACTGCTATCCTTCCTCTGAGTGCCACCAGGTCTCCCCATCAAGGGGACGTGGTCAAATATGGGGCACCAGCCAAGGCCTTCTTCTTGTTTTGGTCGCAAACACTCTGTTGAAGGTATCGCTTTTGGGAGCAGGAAGTTCCCTTTGTGCACCTCTTTGTAAGATTTCTGTACCTGGAAGCAGTTTTTCTCCCCCTCATCTTTCCTTCCAAGTTACGTAAAGGTGCCGGGGAAACCCCTCTGCTGAGGGTCCTGCATGATCTGACCCTCCCCCACCTCTCCTCTGCTGTGGTCCCATCCCCACCCCTGTCTCTGAGACACTGTCTCATATAGCCCAGGTTAGCCTCAAGCCTGCTTTGTACCTGAAGATGACCTTCTGATGCTCCAGCCTCCACCCCACAAGCCCTCAAGTGCTGGGATTGCAGGGGATTGGAAAGCACACAGAGAGACAAGGAGACCAGAACGCGCCTCTGTGGCACCAGGAGAGGCACAGTGTCCTCAGATACTCTGTGTGTTCTCCTTTCTTCTATTTAGTTATAGAAACTATTTATTTATTTCAGATATATGCAGATTTTGCCTGCATGTATGTCTGTGTACCATGTATACACAACACCCACATAAACCAGAAGAGGACATCAGCTCTCCTGGAACTGGAGTTCCAGATGGTTCTGAGACACCATGTGGGTGCTGGGGAGTCGAACCCAGGTCCTCCTCAAGAGCAGCCAGTGTTCTTAACTACTGAGCCATCCCTCAGCCCTTATTTTAATTTTCTAATGGTTAAGTAGGAAAGTTCAAAACACTGGTTAAAAGTAGACAGGGCACCCGACCATCCTTCATGCCTCCCAACACCCTCATCCCTGTGCCTTTCACAGAGCTCTGAAGAGGACCAAGCCAGGCCTGCTGAGCCCTTCCCACCTCCAGGTGGACACATCTCCCTAATTACCTATAACTCTTTTTAATTAATAGACTGGTAGTTTGTGAATTCTTGATTTTGAAATACAGTTTTAGCAGTTATGCATGTACAAACCAACACTTCACTTACTCACTTACTTTTCCCAATATTTTTCTTGTGTTTCTTAGACATTAAAAAAAAAATGTGGTAAAGACGGGGGGGGGGTAGTGATGCACACCCCTTTTGTCCCAGCATTCAGGTGGCAGAGGCAGGTGGATCTCTGGAAGTTTCAGGCCAGCCTAGGCTACACTGTGAGACAGGGCCTGTCTGAGCAGCAGAGGATTGTGGGTGGGTAGGGGGTTGGAGAGGCGGCTCAGCAGTTAAGAACACTGGCCTGTCTTGCAGAGGACTCTGGTTCTGCTCCCAGCACCCACACGGTGCTTTCCAAGCACCTGGTACTCCAGTTTCAGAGAGTCTAGACTCTCTTCTGGTCTCTTCATGCGCCGAAGGCAGCTGGTACACGGTGATGCAGTCAGGCTAAACACTCACACACGCAAAACAAAGTTAAGTACTTTTAAACTGTAAGAGAGATAGGAACTTGGCCATTTTACCTTGCTGTTGTTGATAAGAGTGGGTGTTTCTGCTGGCATTTAACTCTTGCTTAGGTCATCCTTCTGTTTCAGCCTAGACTACAGGTGTCCACCTCCACTCTCAGCTTCTAGCTTAAAAAATGTTTTTTTTTTTGTTTTTGTTTTTTGAGACAGGGTCTCTCTGTGTAGCCTTGGCTGTCCTGGACTCGCTTTGTAGACCAGGCTGGCCTCAAACTCACAAAGATCCACCTGCCTCTGCCTCCCGAGTGCTGGGATTAAAGGCGTGTGCCACGACACCCGGCTTAAAAAATGTTTTCATTGCATTTATACACACACAATATATATATATATATCCCCCTAAAATTATTTTTCATTTCATTTTTAGCATATAAGGTACTTTCCCATATGCCAGAGGTTGCCATTTAATACCTGGATCCATGCAGACTGTCTTAGGTCACTGTGCACTGTCAGGCTGGTTTACTTAACACAAGAGGAGTTTTGGTTCTAATTCTCTTGGTTTTTTTTGTTGTTGATTTTGTTTCCAGCATCTTCCTCCCTGTGTTTTCCACTCACGTGTGTACAACAACACAATGGAAACAGCCAGACTTAACATGAGACCGCCAGAGTTAAGGTCACTCCTGCTGATGTAAGGCAAGCAGTGAGATTAAGCCCTGCCAAGGTCAAAGACTGGTTACATCCACGAGAAAAGCCCTCAGTGCTCATGATTCATCTACAGAGCAAGGCTCCGTCTAGCCAGCGATGGGAATTAAAGAGGCAGTTTTAGACCTCTGCACCGACCCCAAAAAGAAAATCACTTAGCAGCCAACAAGAGCCAATGCTGTCACAAAGATCGAATGAGCTAATGATATGTGGGGTCGCAATGTCCACCTGAGGCCAGTGTTTAAAATGTGCACTTGTGTCACGTCTTGTCATTCTTGTTTGTGTGTTCTACCTGAGTAAGTTTCCTCCCTAGCTCTCTGCAATTACATCTGTGTGTGTTTATAAAGAGCCAAGCAGCTCTGAGTTCCAGTCAAGAGAGAAGCGGGAGATGGAACTTTGCTGCACTGCCCCTCCCTTCAGGTTTGCTCTGTGTAGCCCTGGCTGTTCTGGAACTTGTTCTGTAGACTAGGCTGGCCTCGAACTCACAGATCTGTCTCCCTCTGACCCCATTGCCTGGCTCTTTATCTACTCTAAAGCCTTGATGAACTGAACTAGAGTCTAAGTTTAAAAACATCATTGTGAGGCTCAGAGAGTAAGGATGCTTGCAGTCAAGTCTGAGACCTAGGTACCATCCTGGGACGCACATGGTTGAAGGAGAGAAGCAAGTTGTCTTCCGATTTACACACACACACACACACACACACACACACATGCACACGCACACACACACACCATCATCATCAGAAAGTCTGGGAGCCTTCCTGGTATTGAGCCATGATTTTCTTCTCAAGATTTATTTTTATTTTTAAAGTATGTGTATTTGTGTGCCTGTATGTGGGTTTGCACATGTGAATGCAGGTGCCTACAGAGTCCAGAAGAGGGAGCCATTGTGAGCTTGGGTACTAGGAATAGAAGTAGAGTGTTCTGGAAGAACGGCCAATTCCCTTAACTGTTGAACAGTTCTCCATCCTCTTGTTGGGATCCGTGAGTTTCAAAAGAGGATCTAGAAAACCTGAGGATGGCCACACTTGGATCTTCTCATCTGGCGATTGTGCCTCAGCAGGAGCCACAAGCCCCAGAGAACTTGTTTTGCAAAATGAACTACCTCTATTGTTATTTCATACAGTATTTATTCCATATTCCAGATGAAACAGGCTGGGGAAGGCATATGACCCAATAACAGAACAGAAAATAGCTTGGGACCCAGACAACAATTTTTTTTCTTTCCAACCTTGAAGTCAGCTACTGGCTATTTTTTTGGCGTCTTGGAGCGCTTTCTAAGGGAATGCCCTTTCTGTCCAGGCTGTCTTTGTCTAGTTTGCTTTCTATGCAGAGATAAACACAGAACAAAAGCAGCTTGGGAGGCAAGGGTTGGTTTCAGCTTTCAGCTTGTAGGGAGGTCAGACCAGGGACTGATGCAGAAGCCGTGGAGGGCTGCTGCCTATTGGCTTCCTCCCTAAAGCTTCCTCAGCCTGCTTTCTATACCACCCAGAACATCTGCCCAGGGTGTTCCTACCCCCTGGGGGCTGGGCCCTCCCACATCAATCATTAATCAAGAAAGTGCCCCACAGGCTTGTCCACAGGCCATTTTCTCAATGGAGGTTCCTTCTCAAATGACTCTAGCTTGTGTTAATTGGACAAAAAAGTAACCGAGACAACTCTCTCTCTCTCTCTCTCTCTCTCTCTCTCTCTCTCTCTCTCTCTCTCTCTCTCTCTCTCTCCTCTCTCTCCTCTCTTCTTTCCCCTCTCTTTTCTCTCTCACCGTCCCTCCCTCACGTATGTGTGTGTGTGTGTGTGTGTGTGTGTGTGTGTGTGTGTGTTTTCTAGAGACAAAAGTTCGAGGACAGCCAGAAGGCATGCAGGTGGAGCTGTGGTAAAAACCAGCCAGAAGTCCAGCTTCTGCCTGTTTTATGAAGTTAGCGGCTGGTTATGCTAGGCAAATGTTTTCCTTAATTGCGGCAGTATGAGAAAAACAATGGAGAGCCCAGGGCCGCTAGGCCGGGGGCGTGTCCGCTTCCCCCACCCCAAACATCACCAGAGACTGACAGCTAAAAATTAAAGCCAGGCCTGGCCTTCTCCGGGTCACGTGCCCTCGCCAGAACCTGCACCAATTGGAAGCGTTTCCCTCCTCCCGGGCCCCTGCCCGTCCCACTGCAGAGCTGGCCGGTAGCAGCACGAGTTTGCCCAGCGCAGCGAAGTGCAGCAGGCGCGCTAGAGCTCCCAGTGCCCGGGTCTGATTTTCCAGCATTTCCTCTTCGCAGCTAGTGGGTGGGGAGGCTCGCGTGAGTGTGGGCACGCGCGCGCGCGTGGACTGCTGGAATGGGAGGGAACCCAGCCGGCTCTAAGTGTTTTGATCCGAGGCTGCCCTTCTGATTGATTCTAAGTGGCATCCCAGTCCCTACCTCCCAAGCCTGCGCTACCGCACTGTGCCTTCAGGTACGTGTGGCTGCCGGACTGCCACGTCCCAGTGACTTTGGGCGTGGAGTTTGGTGACCAGAGGGTGAGACCGCGAGTGGCTCGGTGTGGCGCCCCGCGGAGCTGCCGCCGCGTGCGTGCAAACGCGGAACCTAGATTCCTGAGAGGCTACCGGGGCGCCTGTCCTCAGGATGCCGGAAGGCGGATAGGTGTGGGGTTTGCGAAGGTGACCCAGTGCCCCGCGTGGCCGACTAAGCGGGAAGGTTACGAGGAGACAGGAGCACGAAGCGTGGCGGGACGGTGGGGCGGAAGCCTGCAGTGAGCGCGTGCGGACGCGCGTGGCTGGCGGCGGTGGGCACCTGGACACGCACCAGAGTGCCCGTGGGTGTTCACCCGTGTCCTGGGAAGGTGCGTCTGTGGGGTTTTGGGGCATGGCGCGTGGTGGGGGACGTTGAGGGACGCCGTGTCCACGTGCCCTGCCCCGCTGGAACTCCTCGCTGGGTGCAACGCATTCCCAGCGACGTTCGGGGTTAGAGTTTTAGATTCCGAGCGCGGCGCGCCGTAGGGTACGCGCCGCTCGTGGCCGTGCAGCGCGGCCCCGCGGGCCCACCTGGGCGCGGCTTCACCTGTCTGGCCTGAGGGGCGTGCCCGGGGCGTGGCTATGCCTGCCAGGAGGCGACCAGGCGCGGGCGGGCGGCGCCTCATTCCAGGGATTCCTCGCGCTCCCGAGCGTGCGCGCGTGTTGGAGAACCCAGAGGAGAGGGGGCGCGTTCCCGAGTCCGCGTGCCCCGCCTCCGTCCTCAGCGCCCCCGGCGGGGCCAGGCCGGCCCGTGGCGCGCAAGCGGTGAGTGCTGGGAGCCCTGGCCCAGGTCTGGAGACGTTAGGAGACCCGGACCCGCCGTGGACCAAGGGCGGCTGCTCGTGCTCGCGGCACGGTCCAGCTCCGGCTGACCGGGGTCCCGGGCGCGCGTACAGGCCCGGAAGCAAGGTACCCGCTGGGTCCCGGCATCGGTGCTTCTTGCCTGCGCGGGGGCTGCGGGACCAGTCCCTTTCCGCACATTTCCTGCCCGCTGCTCAAAATAGGGCTGCGCCCTCTTTCTTCATTGCGTGAGGCCTCCCCGGAAAGCTTTGGTCTTTGCTTTTTGGGGGGGTTTTGTTTTGCTTTGCTCAAGAATCTCGAATTCACACACAGACTTTGAGGTCTTAGGCAAGGATGACAGGACTTGCTCGGGCGGCTTGGCTAGCGCTGTCTTGGCTTTGCGTTCGTCGGTTTCAACGAGATGATTAAAAAGTCGGTTTCACTTTGATCGTTGGTCCCGTTTGTCTGTTCCTTGAGTTTCCTCCTCTTAATAAGAACCAGCAGCCTGGTGTGGGGGAGGTGGGCGGTCTTGAAGTGTTTATCAGGACCCGCTTTTATATATATATATATATATATATATATATATATATATATATATATATTTATTTATTTTTTTGGAGACAGAATCTCTCTTTGTAGTTTTGGCTAGTCTGGAACTCGCTTTGTAGACCAGGTTGGCTTCAAACCCAAAGAGATCCACCTGCCTCTGCTTTTGGAGTGCTGGGATTTAAAGGCGCATGAGCCACCGCGTCCTGCAGAACCCTCCTTGAATTCTACTACCATCCTGACTGTGGAGTTTTGACGTTTTCTTTTTCTTTTCTTTTTTCTTTTTTTCTGAGCGAAAGAAAGTAGGCGCCTGGTTTTTTCTTCCGGGAACAAAGTTTAAAAAATAAAAACCCAAACAATACAGGTCCATTTGCATTTAGGATTTGAAGGTCAGTTTTGCATACCATTCTGGCATGGCAAACTTTACCTCCTGTTCAGCCTCTGCGGTCATTGTTCCCTGTAGAAGCTAATTAGGAGTCCACGCATGCCCACGAAGCCAATTGAGTGGGACGCATGGAGACCTCGGGGCTGGGTGGCGCTGAGTCCGAGGTGATTCTGTCTCTTCTAGCAAGGTCTTGTTTCTCCAGCTCTCCCTTTAAATGATGGATTTATGAGTACTTTCCTCAGAAAATTCTTACACCAAGATAGTTTGCAAAGCACCCCCCCCTCAACCCCCCGCGGGGTGTTCATTCTCGTACAGTTATATTTGGCTGAGAAGCTGTCTTCCTCGCTTTATGTTTTATTTTTACGTATTCATTTATTTGGTTTTTGGAGGCAGGGTTTCTCTGTGTAGTCCTGGTTGTCTTGGAACTCGATTTGTAGGCCATGCCGATCTCGAGCTCAGAAATCCGTTTGCCTCTGCCTCCAGAGCTGGAACCAAAGGCATGTACCGCCACACCCGGAATGCTTGGTGTTTGTTTGTTTGTTTGTTTTGTTTTTTTCGAGTCAGGGTTTCTCTGTGTAGCCTTGGCTGTCCTGACCTCGCTTTGTAGACCAGGCTGGCTGAGAATTTACAGAGATCCGCCTGCCTCTGCCTCCCGAGTGCTGGGATTAAAGGCCTGAGCCACCACTGCCTGGCTTACTTGGTGTTTGTAACCCTGACAAAATTTTCATTTCGGTCCGATTTGCCTTGCCCCCTGTGAGTGCGAGCATGCCCGTGTTTGACACTTCTGTGCAGTCTGCCTTGGCTTTTGGTTTGGAAGAGAGACCGTGAACTAATTTTTGTCTTGGCCCAAACAATACAATTAAGATAATTCTGCTGTAAATAACCACATTTGCATTCCAAAACTGGGGGTGTTGTTTTAAAAACTGCTTCAGCTCATGGTTTCTGGAGCCTTGGCTTGTTATTTATTTTATATCTTTGGTGTTTTACCTGCATATATAATCTGTGTACCACATGCAACAGATTCATATCCCCTGGACCAGGGATTACAGATGGTTGTGAGCCACCATGTGGGTGCTGGGGGCTGAACCAGATCCTCAGCAGGAGCAGCAGCCAGTGTTCCTAACTGCTGAGCGATCTCCTCAGCTCGTTTTATTTTCTTCCTTGAGAGATATACACTTTATTCTAGTACATCAGAGTTTTGAGAATTCCAGGAGAAGAATGTGCTCTGGGCAGATTTCGTGTCAGGCCTCTGGAGAGTTGAAAGTGCTTCATAAACAGGGTCCCTGGTACTGGCTCCCCAGCTGACTCCCCAGTGACTTGAAGATTTCAACACTTTTTGCAGACACCGCTCTGAGAGTAAAACTTTCACCTTTAAATATTCTGTAACCACCCGAGCACTTTGGAGGCAGATGTAGATGAATCTCTGTGAGTTCAAGGCCAGCCTGGTCTACAGAGTCCAGATTAACTAAGGCTACATAGAGAAACCCTGTCTTGAAAAACTAAAAAAAAAAAAAAGATTTCTGTAACGAAAGATCCTGAGTCAGCCTTGTTACCCACCTCTGGTGGTTGCTTAAAAGCCCTTGTGCAGAGTCTTTCTTTGTGTTTGCTAAGGTTTTGTCTTCTGTAGCTTATCCACTCAACCCTTTTTAAAAATATAAAAAAAGAAGTGAGTAAAGATAATAGAAGCTGTCTGGTGGATCTGGGGCTGATCAGGTGGGTGAAGTCTTTACTGGAGAAGCGTGAGGATCTGAGTTCAGACCCCCAGTACCCACTTAAAAGCTGGGCACAGGGGCTGGGGAGATGGCTCCTCAGATAAGAGCACTTGCAGAGGACTGGAGTACGGTTCCCCCACACCCACATGGCAACTTGTAACTATGCATAACCCCAGTTCTAGGTGATCGGATGCTCTCTCGGCTTCTGAAGGTCCAGCAAAAAGAGTGAGTTCTACAAGCACTGGGGAGGCAGAGGCAGGTGGATCTCTGTGAGTTCCAGGCCAGCCTGGTCTACAAAGCAAGTCCAGGATAGCCAAGGCTACACAGAGAGACCCTGTCTTGAAAATCAAAACAAAACAAAAAAGAGTGAGTTCTATATTGGGTGAAGAGACTGTCTTCAAAATAAACAAACAAACAGATTCAACTAGGAGATGGAAGGTTCCGGAGCACTGAATATGCCTTTACAAAACAGTGGCAGTCCAAAGTTCCGATAACAAAAGCCAAACACCTGGGAAATGTACGGGAATTGTTTATTGCCTGAGATAAGGTGTCCCAGATAAGAGAAACAGGAGAAAGAGGAAAGTGTGTATAAGAACTTTCAGAGGCTTGGTATAGCACACACCTGTAACCCTAGCACATGTTAGGCTGAGGCAGGAAAACAGAGAGGACTGTCCTCTGGGATGCATGTCAAGTTCTAGGCAACCTGCATAAAGGAGACCTTATCTTTAAAAAAATCAAACAAACTGGTTTCCCATTAGATAGATATTTTGTTTTGTTTTTGTTTTTTCCAAGACAGGTTTTCTCTCTGTAGCCTTGGCTGTTCTGAACTCACTTTGTGGACCAGGCTAGCCTCAGTCATATCCCAACACTGGGGAGGCAGAGGCAGGTGGATCCCTGAGTTCGGGGCCAGCCTGGTCTACCAAGAAAAGTCCAGCACAGCCAAGGCTACACAGAGATACCTTGTTTGTATTGAAAAAAAAAAAATCAAACAAATAGCTACCTCCAGTAGGATATGTTAGCTGAGGGCCATCCATGGTTCTAAGAGGGAAACTTATGAATTAATACAAGCTACTTGTTGGAGTTTTAATTGGGCGGTGGTGGCGCACACCTTTAATCCCAGCACTCAGGAGGCAGAGACAGGAGGATCTCTGTGAGTTCAAGGCCAGCCTGGTCTACAAAGCGGGTCTAGGACAGCCAAGGCTACACAGAAACCCTGTCTCAAAAAACAAACAAACAAACAAAAAACAAAAACAACCAAACAAAACAAAGAAAAGAAAGAAAAAAGGAAAAAAAATGGAAAGAAAGAAAGAAAAAGAAAAAACTGGGTGAATTAAGGTGAATGGTACCAGTTGGTTGGCAGGGGTTTGTCCACTTAAAAGACAAATAGCGATGACAAGAAACTTAGGGGCATTGTTGCCAGATCTGGAAGGCACATACTGCCAAGATAGGAAGGTAAGGAAGTGTTGACAGGAGGGTAGGAGGCGGAAATCTATGTGGGATTTAGTTTGATGGTTCTTTGGCAAAGGTGGAACCCTTTCAGAATCTCCTTTGTGTGTCTTGTGCCTCTTGTCTGCTAGTGAGATACAGTCTGCGGCCATTTGCAGTTACACATTTGCCTACTCAGTGCTGTTGGAGACCAGCTCCGAGGCAGAGCTGGCCCTGTGTGGCAGGTGGAGGTTGGGCAGGCTTGAGTCTCTCCACTCACATTTCCCAAAGGTGATGCTCAGTCTTGTGGCAGTGCTCACACTGTGTGTGAGCATGCCGATGCTGTGCTTTGGAGTGTGCTGGGGAGGGGGGCTGGTGTAAGTACCATGTTTTCTTTTCTTCACTTTCATGCTTTGTATGGAGGGGACTTCATTCAAAAATCCTCCAAGGATGATGAAGATGCTTCTGTTCCTTCAGCTAGGGGGACTATGGTGTGCCCTATGTGAAAAACACGTATTGTGAGGAATATGAGGTTCCGGGGTGCGTGGCAGAGCTGTGGGCTGTGAATTCCATGTTAATGAGTCCATAGATACTCAGTAAGATGTATTTAAACAGAAACACACTTGAAACAAGGCTGTGTGTTGGTCAGTCGGCAGACTGTGTCTAGGGGCTGGAGGGAACCTGATTGAATATTTATGTGTGTGTGCTTGTCTGTGTACGTAGCACATGTGTTCAGAGTCCACCGAGGCTAGAAGAGGGCACTTAGATCCTATGGAACTCAAACTATAAATCATGTGAGCTGCCTTGTGGGCGCTGTGAACTGAACCCAGGTTCTCTCTGCAAGAGTGTGGAGTTCGCTGCTGAGCCATCTCTGCAGCCCCCACCCAGTTCACGGTGGTTTTATAGATCCTAGTGATATAGCACATTGAGAGAACTAACCGCAGTTACTAAGGGCCACGATGAGTGTGTCCTAATGGTACCCGAGCCATATCCTGCGTTACAAGACTTATCTAGGTTTCCACAGCCTGGGAGTTGGGGCCAGAAGAGGGCGTGGGATCCCCTGGAGCTGGAGTTACAGGTGTCGATGAGTCATAAAGCTCACTTTTATGTAGGCTGACAGCAGGGTTGAAAAATGTTGAGAATTGATAGTGTGCTCAAGGAGTCTTAAACCTTTAGACATAAGTATGTCAGTGTGTGCCTGTCACATGGTTTCCTCTCTTGTGGGTTCTCCCAGAGAGATGAGTGAACTTCAGCCCGCAAAGAGAATGTATGCCTGCACCAGGCAGCCTTGCAGAAGGGTCATGTAGTGTGCTCTGGGTTTGGCTTCGCAGCTTTGAGCCTGTGTAGATGGCCTCTGTTGTTAGCTCATGGTCTCTTTTCCTAGGTCTGCATTTGCATGGTGGAGGCATAGAAAGACCTTTGTTGTCAGGGCTGAGCATGTAGCTCAGTGTGGAGTGGTTTCTCTGTGTGCTCAAGGGCCTGGATTCCATTCCCAGCACTGTGAAAAAGCAGTGAATCCCCCCCACCCCCCACCAAGTGCTGATGGATTGTAGTGACTGAGGTTGATAAGATTGCAAGGTGGCACTGTCTACCAGCTGAGGTCTGTGAGGAGAGTAGACATAAGTCACATCCTGTTCCTCCTGTGGGGCTGAGGAAGAATGCAGAGTCAAGCCTTGGGTCACTGCAGCGTGCGAAGACATTAGATGGTTAAGCAGTACCATGGGTTTAGGATCCGGGCCCAGCACAATGCCTCTTTGTTCAGTCCAAGCCTACTGAGGTCTTCTCTAGCTGAGCGGTGGGAGGAGGTAGAGACAGACAAGTTCATGGCAGGGGCCTGCTCCTTCTGTCTGAAATCCAGTGTGTGCAGTTTGAAGGGTAGGAGGACGAAACATTCTAGAGGATACCGATCTCCTACAGAGGTGTCATGGGAGGAGCCTCAAGCCCTTTCAGGAAGAAGATACACGTGGAGAAGCTGGTCCACGTTCTGAGACAGTGGGGGCCATTGCCAACTGTGCCGCCCCCGCTGTGCAGCTTGTCATGGGAGTTAACAACTACCTGGAGGAACCCTAGTGAGGATTTTAAGTATGCATGTATATTTTTAATTCATAGGACATGCGTGGCTATTACCTGTATTTCAGGCAGCTACCATGGTGGGTTTTCAGGCATGATGGTGTACAGACATAAAGAGGCGGGCGTAAGTCAAAGCTGGCCAAGTCCTTGGCATGCCTGGTCTTCAAAGGATAGCCATGCGGGTCAGTCGCCAATGCTTGGACATGCCCAGGCATGGAAAGCTGGGGTATCAAAGGCTCTTCAGTGGCATGCCTCAGGAGAGAGCAACTTTTAATAGGCTGTAATTCTCCTTCTGGGGAGATGGAGACAAGAAGATATCTGGCCAGCCAAGTTTAGCTAAATCAGCAAGGTCCTGGGTTCAATGGCAAACCCTGTTTCAAAAGGTAGGGTAGAGAGTGATTGCAGAAGACAGCCGGTGCCGACTTCTGCCCTCTACTTTGCATGTGCACATTCACACGTGCATACATGGTCACCACAACCCATCACACGTCTATTTTAAAAAACAGTAAAAACAGGAAGGGATGGATGTGGAGAGATTGGCTCATGGGTACCAAGTTACAGATGGGATGACATTCTGGTGTCCTGAAGGCTGAAGTTAAGGCTAGTGCCACCGTGCCTGGCATCATTGCCTTTAAGGGGTTGTGTTATTACTTTCTGTTGCTGTGATAATATATTATGGCCAGGAGCAACTCGAGGAAGAAAGGTTGTATTTTGGCTTATAGGTTCGGAGGGCTAGGGACCTCATGGCAGGGGAGGCATGGTGTGGTGGGAGCAGGAAGCTGGATAAACACATTTTTATCCACAAACAGGAAGCAGAGAGAACAGGAAGGTAAGCCTACAGACCTCTAAGCCTGCTTCACAGTGATCTGGCAAAGCTTGACCTCCCAAAGGTTTCATACTCTCCCCAAACAATGCTACAATCAGGATCAAGTGTCCAATGTGAGCTTACTGGTGTGTGTGTGCGTGCGCATCAGTGAGCGTGCATTCTTGTTCAAACCAAGGGGACCTGGAGAGAAGGTAAGTGGCTGGCCAACCCATTGGCTTTGCACATCTGTAGCAAACCTCGCACACAATGGCCTTTCTGTGAGTAATTGGTTTTCTGATGCTAGTGCCCTGGCTGTATTGACTTAACAGATGGTAAAAGACGAGAAGAAAAAAAGGCACACAAGTGGGACATATCTTTTAGCAGGAAGAACAGAGGGGCAGTCTGAGAAGTGGCTGTGACTAGGGAGAATGTATGTTGCAAGTAGCTGGTGGGTCCTCATGGAGATGCAGTTGCCTGTGGTCTCTAGAATTTGGAGACTGTTTTGTCTGTCTCTTCATTTCAGCTTCCTAGTTAACCACAATGTGGTCTGCTGTGGGTATAAGCTACTACTCCCAGACAGGGAACTCGCCTTTTCTTTTTCGTGGTGCCTAAATCGGCTATTGGGTAGAAAGAGAAGAGGCCCAGTGAAGCCCTCTAAGTTTTTGAACGTCTCTAATAAGGCCACAGTCCTGGCAACACTTGCACTTGTGGCCTGTGCCACTGCGTCCCACTGGAGGAGGGTGAGCTGGCTAGCCCAGCAGTGGTCCTAGCAGGGAATGGTTTGGACTGCTCATGGGACAGGGCCAGCAAGAATTTGGGGGTATTTAACTATGTGCATCAAGCATCCTGGGACAGTTTCCAGTTTTGGCCAAGTGATAGCATGACAGGAACTCCAGGCAGCTTGACTGTAACTTCTGCCAGCCCTATCTCCACCAGTGGCCGTGCTGGCTATGGAAGGTTGTTCCAGGCTGGCAAATCTTCGTGGAGGGCAGACATGGTCACTGGTGCTCCTTGGGCTCGCCAGCTCTGTACCTTTCATCATGGAAATCTCCGGGAAAACTTCTACGACACGTGCCTTGGATTCCATTCCTTCACTTGAAAAGAAAACCAAATCTCTGTCATAATTCTGTTCCCAAGGCAGGCGCTGCTGTCCTCTTGTTGGCTGAAAAGACACAGATACTTATTTTGGTGTGGAAAGGAAAAATGGCTTTCAGTTTGGGGTTGAACTTTACAGCAGCATTGAGTGTCCCCAAGTTTTAGTTGATAGCTTCGGAGTTGGAGACCTCTTCCTTCCTCACTGACTGGGACAAGACAGTCTTAGGAAAGGAGTTGGGCTGGCAGAGAAATATATGAGCATTGACAGTGATGGATAGACAGACAGGTGCGCGCGCGTGTGTGCGCGCGCACACACACACACACACACACCTGCCCATGTGTGTTCTGCTCAGCTGACAGTAGCCATGTAAGAAGGCTGCAGGACTGTCGAGAATGGGTTTGTATCACAGCAGTGTGCTGTGTTCTTCTCACTTCAGCGCTAGTCCAGGGTGTCATCATACCAAACAACAATTCTATATTTGGGTATTGCTACACCAATTCCCTCTTGTCAGGTCTCAGCCTCAACTCTCAGATTCAGGGAGACCACCCTAGGTCCCCCTGTGAAGAGTAGTGGCTGATACTTGGCCTGTTATCCTAATTTTTCTCTTTATTGTAGGACATTATTTACTCAATTGGTTTTTTTGTTTGTTTGTTTGTTTTTCAAGACAGGGTTTCTCTGTGTAGCCTTGGCTGTTCTGGAT
Source organism: Acomys percivali (assembly GCA_907169655.1). NCBI lineage: Eukaryota > Metazoa > Chordata > Mammalia > Rodentia > Muridae > Acomys > Acomys percivali. The sequence goes on from OU015745.1 coordinate 28,454,110, forward strand.
TCACTTTGTAGACCAGACTGGCCTTGAACTCACAGAATTCCACCTGCCTCACTAGTGCTGGGATTAAATGTGTGCACCACCACTCCTGGCTCTCAATTTCTTTTTACTGAGCTCTGGAGATTGAGTCTTGGCTCTCCTGCTGACCTACAATGCCCAGTCCTCATCATCTATAGGAATAAATATTGTTATCTACAGTTCGCTTAATATACTGGTACATGTATTCACAAATATTTTCTTTCTTTGTGGTTTTTGTTTTTGGGATAGGATCTCATGTAACTCAGGTTGGCTTTGGATGCTCTTTTAAAAAAGATTCTAAATTATCTCCATGTATGATGTGTGGTTGTTGTGGGTATGTGCATGTGAGTACAGATGCCCACAGATGACACAGGTGTTAGAGTCTCCAGAAGCTGAGGTTATAGGTGGCTGTGAGCTGTCCAGTGTGGGTGCTGGGAGCCTAACTCAGGTCCTCGGGGTTCTCTTGGCATCTCCGGTTGCCCTCCCCTCCCCAGTGTGGCCATGTGAATCCCATTCATTCCTACAACCCTGCCTCCTGGACTGAAAGCCTCCTCGTTCCTGGCATTCCTGAGAACTGACATTCCTGGCATTCCTGAGGGCTGCCCCAGCCCCCTCACCTGGAGCTATCAGCTCTCCAAGCCCAGCAGGTGGCAGACAGACACATCATCTCCCTACGTCATCTGCCTTCACCTGCAATCCTTAAAAAACCCCACCCGCCATAGTGTAGGTCTTCTGGCCTCCTGCGCTGGGACCCCTGAGCTCGCCTGCCTTGGGACTTCAGTTCCCAAATAAACCTGTTCTTTTTATACTTTCAATCTGGCGTCGATTGGCTTGTTTCGGCGATTGGCAGCAGAGATAACTCATCACTCTGTAAGCAGAGTACAAACTCTTAACCTTTGAGGCATCCCTGCAGCCCCTGATCTCAGCTTTGGCCTTCCCAGTGCTGGGATGACAGGTATGCACTTCCTTGTACACAAATGCTTTGAAAGCACATTCCTTGTTTGTTCTTATCTCCCGTTGGTTCCCACAGATGCCCGGTTTTTTTGTTTTTTGTTTTAGTTCCTCAGCTGCTTTTTCCATCAGCCTTTTAGAATCCCCCCCCCTCCCCCAGTGTCTGCAGGGCCTGGCTCACGAAATGGCTTGGAATTTCACACAGCTGTTTGTAATCCACCATCACCCTAGGCGATCTTCAGGTTAACTGGGTGGCTGATGGGGGTGGGGCACGGACTTGTGTGCAGCCTTCCACCCCTTGCCTAGGGCCCTGCAGCACGGTGGCAGCACAGGCACGCTGCCGTTTGCTTCAAGATTCTCCAAATGAATTTACCATAGAAAAAAAAAAGCACAGCCCTCCTACCGGACCCTGGGCCAGCAAGATGGCTCAGCAGGTGAAGGCACTTGCCACCAAATGTGATGGCCTGAGTTCAAGTCCCAGAACGGGAGAGTTGTCCTCTGACTTGGTGAGCATGGAGGCTGGGTATAGGAAAGGAGAGAAATACATGTGAACAGCCACCTAAGCTTTGGGACTCAAACCCGGGTCCTCCGCAAGAGCATCCGGTGCTCTTAATAACGGGGCCATCTCAAAGCTATGCTTTGGAAACCCATCCCTTGTAGCTTGAGTTCTTGGAGGGTCACGTGCCACCCAGACCACAAGCTCTTTGGAAGCAGCTGCTTACCTTGGTCCCAGTCTGGTCCCTTAACACCCAGTGCGTCCTCTGTGTTTACTGAGTGGGGTCCACAGTGCAAGATCAAGGACTGATGCTTCATGGGAAGCCTGCAGTATTGTCTTAGGAAGAAGAGCCTGGCCGCCACCCACTGTGTGACCTTCATAGTAGGTTGTAGTAAGTGTTGGCAAGTACGGAATAAATGGGGGAGTGGGTGTCTTTAAAAAGTGGCATTTCGAACTTTCTCTCCTTAGTTCCTGAATTAATAGCGTGTGTTCCCATGATAATTGAATGTGTTTATTTGCTTAGTGGGGCTGTTTTATTCAGGAAGGGAAACTGGTCAGAAACAGCCTTGTTTTTTAGGGATCTGTTCATTGCTTACAGTCTCTGCGTTTACAGCCGCCACGTCATAATCTAGGGGAACAGTTCCACTGGGACTATGGCGATCTGGGCTGGGGTGAGGTCTGTGCAGCATGCCCGGCTGGGGCTCACTGCACAGGGCTGTAAAACAAACAGGCTTATAAAACACCGTGGCACAGAAATGAGCGCCAGTGGTCACAAGGTACACTATATGACGTGACATCAGAAGATTCCGACTGGACTCAAAATGTGCTTTAACCTTCCAGAAGGCTCAGCGTTTTTGGGCACACACTGCCAATCTGAAGCTTTCTTGAGGCCTTGCTGTTGCTCGGTGACTCTCAGCTAGGAAGGCAAAAGGGCAGGCTCGTCCAGTTGTTGTTTCTGTAAAGACTCATAAATGACACTGACCACCACCGCCACCGCCAAACTCTCAGACCTGTGGCAGTGCCGTGTTCACAGACAGCCTTTGTTCCCCAGACTAGTTTTTACGGGGTGTGTCTGCACAGGCTCGCCATGAAGGCATGTAAACATTTATAAACACTAGTGACACAGGTGTGAACACTCCCAATGTCTCTCCCCAGAGCTCCAACAGGGTTTCCTGGGCTTGGCTATTTAGCCCCAGTTTCCGTCCCTGCCCAGGGCCCTGCTGTCTCTCTAAGAGGAGAGTTATTTGCCCTTGATGGAGGAGTTACTTTGCTGACTGCTAGAATTAGCTTCAGTTCTCTTTCTGGTGCTGGGCTTGAACCCAGGGTCTAGTGTGTGCTAAGCACGTACTTCACGCTGTAACCCCAGTAGGCTGTTAGCTACCAGAATTCCACATGAGTCTTATAAGTTCTGTTACATGTTTGTTTGGTTTTTTTTCATCTATTCTTTTCCCCTGCAGGCTCACCCAGGAATGGAGACACCGTTGGATGTGTTGTCCAGAGCAGCCTCTCTGGTGCATGCTGACGATGAAAAACGTGAGTCAGGTCATCTGTGTTTAGTGTCTGCTGTGCTGAGTTAAACGCCCCCCCACCCCCACCCCCACCCTCTCGCCCCCTTCTCTGCCTTGTTTTTGTGACTGTGTCCTGGTGACTTTGGTTGCTTTTCCAAAGGAGCAGCATGGTGTCCTCATTCCAAGTATTGGGGATGGTTTATTTGTTATCTGTGGCAGTTTGGAGGATGGAACCCATGGTCCTGCGCATGTCTGGCAAGCCAGGTCCCAGAACATTTTAGCTATCACTGTGGATGCTAGGGCTTGAACTGTAATTTGTTCTCCTGCAGCTTGCTTTTTGGGATTGGCAATGCAGATAAATCCTTTTTTTTTTTTTTGTTTGTTTTTTGTTTTGAGACAGTACCACACTGTGTATAGCCCTAGCTAGCCTGGAATTCGTTGTGTAGACCAGTCTGGCCCCGAAGTCACAGTGCTGAGAACAAAAGGGCATGCCACCCATGCCTGGTGTCCGCTGAGTTTCATGTCCTCATGATACATAGTGCTTGCTGTTACCTGCTGGGCCGACTTTTCTAAGCCTGGGTTTATAATCAAGAATGGGAGGGCTGGAGAGATGGCTTAGAGCTGAAGAGCACCACCTGCTCTTTCAAAGGTCCCGAGTTCAATTCCCAGCAACCGCATGATGGCCCACATCCGTATGTAATGAGATCTAGTGCCCTCTTCTGACCTGCAGGCAGAATGCTGTATATTAAAAAAAAAAAAAAAAAAAAAAATCTTAAAAAAAAAAAAAGATTGGGAGGTGCTGTGGGGCTTTAACGGGGGCTCATGTGTTTGGTGCCTTTCTCCTAGTCTTCAGTGTACTCAAGGGGTCCTCTGTGCTCCCTACCCCGTCTCTTCCAGTCACACAAGGTCATCATTTAGAGAAGTGGTTGCATAAGATAGCCGTCGAGTCCCCCCTCCTCCGCAGGCTCTTACACGGTTCCCAGGTAGTGAGCTTTTGATTACTGGGGGCTGTGGCTGAATGCCGTTGTGATGAGGTGTAATTACCCCTCCCCAGGGAAATGGAAGCTTTGGGATGCTGAGTGTCGTTTCCAGGGCCACAGGAAGAGGCAGGCAGCTCTGGTGACAGGACTTTATCAGAACATCAGAAAACTCCTTGGTGGCCTAAGATGGCCGCTCCCCGGGTTGACTTGAATAGCTGTCTGGGATGTGCTGCACACTGACATGGCTGGTGGGAAAGCATTTGACTTCCTGTATGTTAGTACCCCAGGCTGGGAATCATTTAAGACAGCGGTTCTCAACCTTCCTAATGCTGCGGCCCTTTTATACAGTTCCTCGCGTTATGGTGACACCCCCCCCCCCCCCCCCCCCCGCCATAAAGCTATTTTTGTTGCTACTTCATAACTATAATTTTGCTACTGTGATGGATCATAATGTAAAAAGCTGTGTTTTCCTGTTGGTCTTAGGCAGCACCCATGAAAGGTTCATTCAACCCCCAAAGGGGTTGTGACCCACAGGTTAAGAGCAGGGAAAACATTGTATACATAATAGATAAATAATTCTTAAAAAAAAAAAAAACCAGCTGATTTAAAACAACGAAAGGTAAGCGTGATTCTTTGTATCCTTGAATGTGGAGTTGAGGAATTTCTTATTCTCCAATACCTGCCCCCACCTTTTTAAAAGCCCCCTTCCCCTGTTCCTGAATCTCAGTTTTAGGATCGCTTTATTCAGGAGCCAACCTACCTAGGTTCCAACTTCGTGAGTGATGGTTGCGTAAGGGGGCACAGAGGGATGCAGAACTTAAGGAACATACTGTTGTAGAGACTCAAAAGCTGTAGAGGAGGAGGAGGTAAGCCTACAGGCTAGGGCCACCTGCACAGAACTAATTAGTGCAAGGGGAGGGGACATCTTGCTGCTGTCTGCCCATGAGGCCCTGGCCTGGAGGTGTTTCCCAGAGTAAGAGTGAATCACACTGACGGCTACAGTGATCAGAAGGTAGACTCCAGGACACCTGGTGACTCCTGTTGGGTCAGGAATGTGCTGGTGTGCTTCTGTGGTTCTCTGCATTCCCCACGTGGTTGTGGCTTCTTGGGATCTGGTTTTGCAAAGAAGATGGGGAGAGTGCAAGGATGCCTGTAGTGGTTACGGGCGAGTAGACACTCCTCTTTGTGTGTTGCCTATGGGAACGGCCCAGGGAACCCCACATGGGAGGTCCACACACTCGGTTGCCAGACTACACTCAATCCCTGGGACATTTGAAAGGATATCCTTCTGGTCAGTATGCCACAGTGAGGTTCAAAGGACTCAAGGCATAGGCATTGCACTTTCTGTGTCTGTCCACTACAGTGGCAGTGCATCCTCATGTCAGTGCTCGAGAGGTCACGCAGCTTAGAGACACAGTTGACCCTGACGCCCGACATCTCTCACTAGATTTCTTAGACTTAACTGGCCCAGCCCAACCCGACTCAGCTTACTCTGCCCTAGATTAATTCTGTTTCGGCTTTTGTTATAAATTGCTCTTACACTTTAGGGGTGGTTAACATTCTCCCCAACACTTTCAAAAAGCCTTGTGTGTGTGTGTGTAATCTGATTGGGGTGTCTCGTTACGAACACAGGACTGCTTCTTGAGATCAGCTTTCCAGCACATCTTGCTGACCCAGATGAGTCCCTCTACTTTTCTTCAGGTCCCAAAGAACTGGAAACTTGGGGACATTTTGGAGGATGTGATTGTTTTAGCATTTGGGAGTAAATGGAAGGCCCGTGGTACCTGATAGCCCGGAGGCTTCATGAGGTCATCCAGCAGAGAATAAAGGCAACATCTAAGGACACCAGCAAAAGTAAATAGAAAAAGGGAGGTTTCGTGGTAACACAATAGTAGCTTATCTGGGAGGCCTGGAAGGAATACATTTACCCAAAATAATCATTCCACCACTCATGAGACTTTGGTTAATTCCATGAGCAACCAGGGCACACCTGGAACGTACTCAGTGAAAGTGCAACTCGAGGCTGCTGTTCTTGTTCTCTTTGTCTGGGAGAATCTTCCCTCTCGGGGTTGCTCGTGCTGAGGTTGGGGTGTCCTTAACTTTTTCCAACGTACTCATTTACTGGTAAAAAAAAAAAAAAAAAAGAGACCAGACACCTAGCACAGAACAATAATACCTTCCTGTCTTTATTTTTCTATTGGGTTTGTGTGGATGAGCGCATGCCGTGGCACACATGTGAAGATCAGGGGACAGCTTTGTGGCACTGTTTCTCCCCTTCTACCATATGGCTTCTGGGGCTTGAGCCCAGTTTGTGAGCTTGGGAGCCAGTGCCTTTTCCCATTGTGTTTATTCTTCTCTATTGCTGTGGTAAAACATCATGACCAAGGTAACTTGAAGAAGAAAGAATTTACTCGGGCTTACGTTTACAGAGGGTTAGAGTCCATAGTGGCGGGGACAGCATGGCAGCAGGCCCAGGCTGAGAGCTCACATGCGGAGCCACAATTAGAGAAGCAGAGAGTGCCCTCAGGGAGGCAGAGGCAGGTGGATCACTGTGAGTTCAAGGCCAGCCTGCTCTACAGAGAGAGTTCAGGACAGCTAGGGCTACACAGAGAAACTCTGGTCTTGAAAAACAAACAAAAAGAAAAAAAAAAAAAAAAGGAAAGAAGAAACAGAGTGCCTGAACTAGAAATGGGCAAGACTAAACACTCAGAGTCCACTTTCAGTGACATATTTCCTTCACCTGCTAAGCCTCCCTAAACAGGGTCACCAACTGGGGACCAAGTGTTGAAATGCCCGAGACCATGTGGGACATTTCTCATTCGAACCACTACACCCACTATCCATATTGCAGGCTTTTACTTTGGTGCCTTTTGTGCCATACCTCATCCTATTGTGATGCTTACAAAATATTTTTGTCATTTTTTCCTTGTATTTTCTAAAGTATAAGATTTTATAACTGGCTTCCATGCTTTAGTTGAAATCTTTTGGGTAACTTTTTTGAGAAGTCCACACTTGTGTTCTGGGAGTGTCTTTTCTCTCTGAAAGCCTCTCTTTTTTTTTAACCCTATGCTTAAAGCATGTATTAAAACATTTTAATACACCCATCTCCACTTTAAGAACAAAAATCTTGCTGGTTGGTGGTGGCGCACGCCTTTAATCTAGTACTCAGGAGGCAGAGGAAGGCAGATCTCTGAGTTTGAGGCCAGCCTGGTCTACAGAGTGAGTTCCAGGACAGCCAAGGCTACACAGAAACTCTGTCTCAAAAAAGAAGAAAGAGGAGGAGGAAGAGAGGAAGAAGAAGAAGAAGAAGAAGAAGAAGAAGAAGAAGAAGAAGAAGAAGAAGAAGAAGAA
>OU015745.1:28479578-28515875 GCA_907169655.1 Acomys percivali
AAGAAGAAGAAGAAGAAGAAGAAGAAGAAGAAGAAGAAGAAGAAGAAATAATGTCAGACTGGAAGATTAGATGTTTCCCCAAGAAGCATGTGAACAAAGGCAACATTTGTGAGTTGCAAGTTAGAAACCATATGGTCACATGACTGCTTATCCCAAGTAGTAGGTGCCAGAGTGAGCCATGTGTGGTCCTGCCCTTGAGGTGCTCCACCCAGCAAGGAGGAGGCGTTCAGGCCTGAGTCATGGTGTGGCTGCGCAGGAGCCCAGGGTGAGGGCTACCTCAGCTTGCTTGGTGTTGAGTTGACAGCAGAGGGCTAGAAAGTGGCTTCAGGGAAGATGAGTTGAAAAGAAACAACCATGAAGTGACAAATAAATGTATGTCGTGCAGCATGGCACCGTGGCTCAGTCTGTGTGAACCGTAAGACCAGTGGCAGTCCCAAAAGGTTATTAATGAAGCAGAAAGATTCTTGTCACCTAGTGATGTTGGAGTCACTGATTCTTGACTCATGGGTTTGTGGTGACACTGGTTTAAACAAACCAACCGTACTGTGCTTGTATGAAATCACACATGTACTGATGGGCAGTGGAGGATATTTGATGACGATGACTAAGGACTGTTGTTGGATTGTGTGTTTACTGTACTTTTTATGGTTAAAGTTTGCTCTTCCTACTTACTGGGGGAAAGAATGTTATTGGGCCAGCAGGTATAGGTGCCTGCTGCCAAGCCTGAGGACTTGAGGATCATACCTGGTGCTCACGTGGTGGAGGGGAGAACTGGCTCCTGTGAGTTGACCTCTGACCTTCACTTCACACATGCATGCTGAGTTCAAGCACAGCAGTTTAAGACCATTACAGATAACATGTACATACATACACACAATGCATGTGCACACACATCCATTCTCCCTTAAAGAAAAAAAATTTTTTTGAGGAGCTCACCATGTAGCCCTGGATGGCCTGGAATTCACTATGTAGGTCAGGCTGGCCTTGGTCTCAGAGGTTCTCCTGTCTCTGCCTTCCTTCTGATTTGAAAATTACACTTGGGTAGTTCGTTTGATTTCTTTCTTTTTTTTTTTTCTTGCTTTCTATCTTTATCTTGAAGACATGTGCTGTTTCCTATAGTTTAATAGGAAATCAAGGCCAGGTACCTTTAATCCCAGCACTTGAGAGGTAGAAGCAGGTAGAAGCTAGCCTCATCTACATAGGACAACCAGGGATATATCGTGAGACCCTATCTCAAAAACAAACAAACCCCAACAGTCAATCAAACAAACAAAACACATGCACACACATACAAAAAAAACCAACCAACCAAACAAAAACCAAAAACCAAAAACCAAAAAAACAGCTAACCAACCAACCAACCAACTGAAAAACCAAATAAGCAACCAAACAAAAAAACAGAAGGTAGGAAATGGATGCCATGAGGACACACGTCAGATAGAAGACTCCTATTTGCAGGGAGCCTTTGTTCTGGAATCAAATGCCAGGCAGATTTCTGATGTCAAGCTTTAGAGTTAATCTTCCTTATCCGGCGTCCATGCTGGGTCTCCTTCTGTTGTCTCACTTGCCCGTGGCATTTCCTGTTCTGTTCCATTGGTTTCTGTGACCCTTGGGATGAAACCCAGGGCATCACTGTGCCGGGCAGATGCTCCACCACTGAGCCACAGCCTTTTTCAGTACTAGAATTCACTGTGGCCCTTCTGTGTGCCGCATCTGTATGCTGGCAACACACAGAGGTTATATAAAGGCGAACCAAGATGATCCTGCCTGGTTGATTGTGCAGCCTAGCGGGGAAGGTACAGCAAACAGATAAGATGTATGTAGCATTCTGTCACAGCACACACAGTCACTTTCTACCTTTAAGCGGATTTAACTGACTCTGAAGATGAAACATGTGATAATATTATGCAAGCCTGTGGGATGGTATCCAGAGACTTGCCTTTCATTTTGTTGCTAAAGAAAGGGGTACCAGCTATGGCCCCTGTCCCCAGCCATATATGTCTGTAGCAAGAAATGGTGGTGGAGGTGAGTGGCTCAGAGAAGCTCAGAGTAGGCTGAAGATGCACATGATGAGTACATGTATCCAGGAGGCCGTTTTCATTATACAGAAGTGGTCCAGAGAGAGTCTGCAGAGTTGCCTGCCTGTGTGCTCCTGTCTACAGGCGTTGTTGCTTAGCCTAATCGGAGTTGCTCAATGAAAGATCAAGGTGGGTGCGGAGGCTGGGCATGGTGGAGCAGGCCTGTCATCCCAACCCAAGTGAGGCTAAGGCCAGAGGGTTTCAAGTTCAAGGCCAGTCCGGGTTATAGAGCGGCTTCAAGGCCAGCTACAGCAGGTGTCCTGCTACTGAGTCATGCCCAACCCTTTGTGTGGTTTCTGAAGATGACCTAGCGCAGCAGAGGTTTCCAGGCTTCACCTTTTCTTCCCTCCTTTCAGCGGGTAGCAGTGATACTCAAGTATACATTTAAAAGTTTTGTTAGCCCACGGAGCTGGAGACACTCCTCAGTGGTTAAGAGCACTTGATGCTCTTGCAGAGGACCCGGGTTCAATCCCCAGCACCCATGTGGCTCTTCACAATGGTCTGTAACTCCAATTTCAGGGGATCTGATGCCCCCTTCTGGCCTCCCTGGGCACTGTGCATTCAGGCACTCATACACGTGAATATAAATACATTAATTGAAGTTTTTTCATTTCTGTTGTAAACAGTAGTCCAGTCTTACAAACTGCCACCTTTTACTGCCCCAAGCGCTGGCACCCTTGTTTTCACATAACCAATTCTTGCCTGGATGATTGCAGCAGCTTCCCCGATGCCCCCACTACTTCCGACCTTGTGCCCTTTCCCTCACGTCTCAACACAGATCCCTCAGAAATGTCAATCAGATTGTGTGGCTCCCGCACGACCCACACAGAGGCAATGCCGGAAGTTCTTGGGTGACCTCTGGGCTAAGTTGGCTTTCCTGCTGCACGGATAAGCATCTTCCCCAGGACCTCAGGGCCTTTGCAGTTGCCCTTTTATAGCTTTATGTGCAGATGTCTCTTCATGTGTTCCTTTCAAGTGTGCCCTCTTAACGGGACCTTCCTCGTCTCTAAGTCTGTCCCACCACTGGTTTTATCATGTTTTCTCAGCTTATTGTTTTTTTTTTTTTAATGTTTGTCTTCTGTGTCCTACATACCCTAGGATGTTATAGCCCTGGGAGTACAGATTCCTGCTTCTGTGTTGTGTATGCTGTTTAGAAAAGATCCGAGAATGTAGTCAGGGGTCAGGAACTTGGTGTGTAGAAGGGATGGACCCTGTGCCCTCTATGCTTCCTGCAAGGTCTCATATTTGGGGCTCGAGGCTGGTTGTCCTTTGGGGGAGAATCATTGACACCATGTGCAGACAGACAGACAGACAGCTCTATGAGAGCACAGGCCACAAGGCAGAGGTGATGATCCCTTCTCCAGGTCTCCAAGGAAGAGGGGAGGTTTCTCATAGTCAGGGTGTCTGTGATTCCTGAGTGGCAGTGGGGAGGGAGGAAACTCCAGGAAGAAACGTGCCACTCTGAGGATGGGGCACACAGCAGTTACTGTGCACGCATCTTTTCTTGGGGATATAAGAATGGAATCGGTCGTTCTCCCACAGTCCAGGCACCTGGGGATTCTGTTTACTGAGTCAGCTGTGAGGATGGAGAGAGGGCTGCAGATGGGTGTAACCGGAACAGAATATAGTCTGGCATTCTGATACTCCTTGGACAGTTAATGATGGGTGACAGATGTGTACAAGGATGGGACGTGGTTGGCTGCTCAGTGTCTTCCAGCCACTGCGTTGGTGTTTTGCTCACTTAGCACTTTCTCACCTCTGGGTGTGGGCTGGCTGCGTGGTACCCAACGGCGTCAGTAGAGTCGTGGGGTGGGTGGTAGGTGGAGTAGGGGTAAGGAGTGCTGGGGTCTGAAAATGGACTCTTAGAGCAGATGAGGATGTGGGGATTTCTCTAATTTTGGCAAGCAACGCTTACAACTTTGTTTTGTAAGAAATGTCATTTATAAAAAAGGAAACTAAGAAACATTAAAAAAAAAACAAAGAGAAAAACAAAATAACTCCAGTTGCTCTCAGAGAACATGAGGAAAAAGCAAGGGCAGATTGACTGTCACGCTGTGAGAAGAAGCGGAGAAGCACGTTTTAAACTGTGATGTAGCTGTTTAATTAGAGCTAAGATCAATTTTCTCTTATGAGAGTTCTTTTGTGGGTGTCGTGGGGAGAGGGCACTTGTGGAGGTCAGAGGACAGTTTTCAGGGATCCGTCCTCTGCTTCTACCTCACTGAGTTAGGGTCTTTGGCTTCTGCTGCCTAGCTGTGTGTTCCAGGCCCTGTGAGCTTCTGGCTGGTTCTCCTGTCTCCGCCTCCCATCTTTCCACAGGACTGCTGGGATTGCAGATGCGTGCTACTGCATGCCACTTTGTGCAGGACTCCCTGGAATGAAATTCTGTCATCTGGCTTGCACTCCGGGTGCTTTACTCACAGAGCCACTTTCCGGGCTATGTAGCCAAATGTTTAAATGTGTGCACTTGCTCATGTGCTATAGTTTGTCCGCTTCCGGTGTTGAGCTTTTCCTATTATTGTGTGGTGGGGCGTGCCTGCAATCTCAGCACATGAGAGGAGTTTAGAGGTAGGAAGATCAGGAGTTCAAGGGCAGCCTGGGCTATGGGAGACTGTCTCAAATATGAGTGAAACCCCACACAGGCCACAGGAATACTGTCATGAATATTACACATAATATCTTTCTGTGATTGTTAGGTTTTTCTTGTTTTTTTGATTCCCCTTGGAGTTAGGGTCTTCTATAACCCAGGTTGGCCTCAAAATTACTATGTAGCCAAGGATGGCCTTGAACTCTTGATCCTCCTGCCTGAATCTCCCCTGTACTGGGATCACAGTCAGGTGCCACCACATCTGGCTTTGTTAAAGAGCTTTCAAAATTATTTTACTTTATTTTTTATTTTTTTGTTTTTCGAGACAGGGTTTCTTTGTGTAGCCTTGGCTGGCCTAGACTCGCTCTATAGACCAGGCTAGCCTCGAACGCACAGCGATCCACCTGCCTCTGCCTCTGGAGTGCAGGGATTAAAGGCATGCGCCACCACACCTGGCTCAAAAAATTTTTTAAAGTACATTTTTATTTATGTGTGTGTGTGTGTGTGTGTGTGAATTCCATGTGATTGTTGGCACACCCATGTTGGCCAGAAGAGGGTCCTGGATCCTCTGGAGCTGGAGTTACAAGTGCCTATGAGCCACAACGTGGGTAAGTGTTTTCATCCATTGAGCCATTTATCCAGCCTCCTGTGAGGGGGCTTACGGGCAGTTTGCTTAGATATGTGGTAGAAATAATGATTTCTTCAAGTAAAATATCAAGACCCCACGGCTGTGAAAATGCTGCTTTTGTCGGGTCTGCGTGTTTTAACTTGATGTTATTACTAAGGTAAAGAAATACAGGTAAGCCGGGCGTGGTGGCGCACGCCTTTAATCCCAGCACTCGGGAGGCAGAGGCAGGTGGATCACTGTGAGTTCGAGGCCAGCCTGGTCTACAAAGGGAGTCCAGGACAGCCAAGGCTAACACAGAAAGACCCTGTCTCCAAAAACCAAAAAAAAAAAAAAAAAGAAATACAGGTAAAAAGGCTGATGTGACAATTCAGGAAGTAAAATCACTTCCTGACAAGCGGGTTCCTTCCCGCACCTAAAGGTGCAAGGAGAGACCTGAGTCCACAGAGGTGTCCTCTGATCTCCTCACGTGTGCACTATAGCACCCATGGCTATACATATAACGTGCACATACACTCACAGTGATAATAGGTAAAGCAATACAAGCATCTTACCTGTGGTTGGACATACTGTGTTTGAGTGATGCTTGAAGATAGACCTGTTTTGGAAAGCCTGGGACTTGATGACCACAAGCCACCCTTCCCTGGCCCTGGCCTGAGGTAACAGACCCCCCCCCCCCAGTAATGGCTGAGGATGGGTGCTCATTCTGTGATGTTACTCTGTGCTGTGGTGAAAGCCTTGTTGAAATACTTGTTTTGTGGCTGTCTTCTAAGTGATTGGAGATATTTTCCTATGGGAACTTTAAGCTGACTAGAACATTTAATATTCTGTTCCAGCAAAGCTTGCAATAATGGCATTTTTGTGTGCGTGTGTGGTATGTACATGTGTGCTTATGTGTGTTCATATGCATGTGTGTGAGGAGGCCAGATGCTGATCAGGTTTTTGTTTTTTTTTTTTTTTTGATCAATTTTCCCTTTATTTACTGAGCCTAGATTTCACAGATTTGGCAGCTGAAGCTAATCAGCCTGCCCCGGGGATCCCAGCCCCTTCTCCTGAGCATTGGCGCACAGGCAGGTCCTCATGCTCTCCTGGTCTTGCTGTGGGTGCAGGAGATCCGAACTCAGGCTCTCACACTTGCACAGTGAACATTTAACTACTGACTGACCTCACTAGCCCCAGAAGTTGCTTCTGATATGAAAACTGCATCACATGGCTATATCCAGGTCATTGAATTGAGAGCTTCATGTTGTTTATAAAAGCGTGTTAAAATGTTTGTGTTGTTGAGATACCGATTTTTGAGGTGTCCTGTTCTAACCATGCCTGTATCCTGGTTGTACTTGGCCAAATTCCACGTCCTTTAGCATGTCTGCTGCTGCCTCCACCAGTGGCTCTGGTGAGGTAAGCCCTGCTTGCTGGAAGCGCATTTTTCTCAAGTGGAGTTTTCAATTTCCCTGGTCGTTAGGATGGTGCTACATGCTGTCATGGCTTTGTTTCTGTCTTCCCCCCCCCCCCTTTTTTTTCCCCTCTAAGACAGGGTTTCTCTGTGTAGCCTTGACTGTCCTGGGCTCATTTTGTAGACCAGGCAGGACTCGAACTCACAGCGATCCGCCTGCCTCTGCCTCCTTAGTGCGTGCGCCAACATGCCTGGCCCTTTCATTCCTTTGCTGCAGCAAGAAGCGAGGGCCTGAACGCTCTCAGAAGGGCATACTCTAACTGGAGGGAACAGAGAGAGGAGGAGGAAAGGACAGCTAGACACGCCAGGTCAGAGCCGGCAGCAATGGTACTGGGCAGTTCCTACTAAGACACCATGGTTGGTTTATACACCAGCTGGAGTTAGCTCCCCGATACCATGTCAGGTGACTCATAATTGTAACTCCAGCTCCTGGGGACCTGATGTGTCTCCCCTTCTTTCTCTGAATACACAATTACAAAATAAAAATAAATCTTAAAAACATAGAGAGGGTGGGGAACAAGTGTAGTTTCACAAAAAGGAGGCATTAACCAGACCCATTCTCTCCACTGTACCTCCTACTTCTACTCCAGCCTCTGCTCAGTTTTCTTACTAGCATGTATTAATTGTACAGAACGAGGTTTCACCAGGGCATTTCAAACATGCCTACAATGTGCTTTGATCAAGTTCCCCCCCTTTTAAAAGTTTTTTTTAAACGATTTATTTTATGCCTGTGAGTGTTTTGCCTGCATGTATGTGCACCACATGTGTGTCCAGTGTCTGAGGGGGTTAGAAGAGGCTGTCAGATCCCCTGGCACTGGAGTTGAAGGCAATTGTGAACTGCCATGTGGGTGCTAGGAACAAAACCCGGGCCCTCTGCAGGAGCAACAAGTGCTCTTAACTGTTGAGTCTTCTCTCCAGCCCCACACTCCCTCTTTAGTTAGAAATAAATAATAAACAAATACATAAACTGGCAGATACACAGAAGGACCCTGCTGAGATGGAGTCATGCAGAAACTTGGACGGTAAACTCAGAATTTGAAACTGGGGTGGGCGTTTGCAGGACCGCACACTGAGGGGCACCACAGAAAGTGCCCTGAGAGTAATGGGCACCACTAGAGGGAAGAGCTCCTGGCACTTAGGGGTCTGCCGCCATCAGCGCCATGTGGGGAATGCTTGGGGGCAAGCAGCAATCTGGGGAGATAAAACGCAGCGGGGTTACAGCGGCTTGTTTCGGATGCCACCAAGACACTGGTGGCATCGAAGGAGAATGGCCAGCCAGGTGTCATCTTCACTTTCCAGAGATGGAGAAGGGAGGTAATATGCCTAACCCTACGTCCTCACAGGACCCACCCAGGCTTCCCACCTCTAGCTTCGGGCCTGTGGGGCTGGCTGTCTTTGTGTCTTCAGTAACTTCTTGTGGTTTTTTTTTTATTGAGACAGAGCTTCTGTTTTCAGTCCAGGCTGTCTGTGCGTCTGCAGTCAGCACTCACTCACCCAATTGCTTGTCAGAAGACTGAATTAGTGCAGGGGCTTCATTGATGAAGTTCTTTTGGAAAACCGTGTTCCTCAGCCCTGTTCTGCAAGCCTGTTAAGGTCTTGGACGGATGCCACCTTATTTATGAAATTCATACACAAAGTGGGCTTTTTCCCTTCCCTGCTGTTTAGGGTGTGTTTGTAGCTCTTATAACACAGGCTTTGAATTCTTTCTGTTCAGACCACATTCGCTTCTAGGCCAGTGAGGTGGGAGGTTTTTTCTCTTTGCAGTGCTGGGCGGATATCCCTCTGTTGAGCTAAGCGTGGCCCGGCTTGTGCGGAGATGGTGTCTCTTTGTCCACTAATTCTGTAATGTCTTGCTTGCCGTGCTTGGGGCCACCAAAATCAGTACACAGTACTAGAAACCATGAAAATTGTCTGTGCATTGAGTTTAGTACATTCTAGATTTCGTGTACACCTTGATTCTGTACAGGGTGACTTTGTGACTAAGGCATACAGGGTCAGGTGTGTTTGCTGTGATCTTTCCCCAGCTACCCTTTTCTGTATAATAGAAGAAAACGTAGGTGTTTGTCTGGCTTTTTTTGGGGGGGGGGCGGTGGCTCTTGAAGACATTTTCATGCACATAACAGGCTGTTGCACATTTCACAAGTGTACATTGGCCACTTTGCTCAAGCTCACTTTCCTGTTCAACATTAACTAAATTTGCATTCATGAGGGGGAATCTGAGGGTGTGAATTTTCTCTTTGATGAAGAGTCCTGGGCAACGTGCCAGGCCAATAAAGTGAAAGTTCTAGAATGAATTCCTGTGCTCTTGTTCTCTGTGGCCTTCCTGGCGAAGTAAACTGGCAGCTAGTTTTTGTTTTTATTTTTGTTTTAATTAGTCATGATACTGAGAACAGGAATGCAGCTGTGATCTGCCAAGGGTGTGGAAGGGCGCTCCTGGCTCAGAGATGGGAGGGAAGTGGCTTCTGTATGTATGTCAGCCTTCCCTGGGAGGGCTCAGGGGTAGCTAGAAACTGTTAGGTAGGGCTTTGGTGGCAGCTGGGTCTAAATTTGGTGGCTTGGTTACTGCTTTGGGGAAGGGATGCCCCTGAGCTGCCCACACAGGCTGAGCTTTTTTTTCTCCCTTACCTACCATGCGTTCTACTGAGAAGACAGAGAGGGAGTGGAGGAAGAATTTGTTTGGGTGTGAATGTGAATTGGAAGCACTAGAGTTGGGGGGTCATTGTTTTCTTAGGCAGTGGGCACTATGGGACTGTTATACAGGTCCCCAGTAGCTGGAAGCCTTGAATAACATTTTCAAACAGTGCTTGGTAGAGCCAGTCGCAAGTGATAGGATCTTGCCTGAGCTTGGGTTAGTGGAGTCCGTTATGGCCCCCAGTCCCCGGGGCTGGTCTCATCCAGGCCCGTGTGCAACTAGCCACTTGTCCCCAGGTAACCATGCCTCGCTCAGTGTGCTCCCCAGAGGAACACAGAACTCAGGGCTCGCTGTAAATCACTGTTGCAGAGCTCACCTACCAGGAAAGTGAGATGCAGCTTCTGTGTCTGCTGTGATCAACCCTCTCTTGGCCACTGGCTCCGTTTTTCTCTTTCTTGCTTTGTGGAAGGCAGAACACTAATGTGCTCCTGCAGTAAGGAAACATTGTTACCCAGCAGAAGGTAACACAGTTGCCAGAGGTTGTGTGACAAGACTACATGTGGGAGTGAGTGGGGGTGAGGGGAAAGAGGAGCCCCCAGAACTCTGGGGTTTAGACAGGTACAGGTAGGAAGAAGTGGAGGGGAACCCGCTGTTCATACTGCACGCTGCAAGGAACCTTCAGAGAGGCAGTCTGGACCTTTTGTGGGACCTCATCAGGGGAGGTGCACCCCTCCATTAATGCAGTCTATATAAGTGACATATGTGTGGTCCATGTGAGTTTTGAATATCTGCCAGCTTTTCAGAACGATAATATTAAAATTTTCTGAGCAATCCGCCTGAGTGTTAAGGGGCCAGTGCCAGTTGAGGTTTAGAACTCCACCCCAGGGTAAGGAAAGCTGTTAAACGGTGGTGGCAGCACCCGTGACCTTTGTTCCCTCTCTTCCCCCAACCCTCTTCTTTTATGGCTGGTTCTGTTTGAAGTTCTTTGGGGGTAGGGTAGGGGAGAGCAGGCCTATCACCCTAACAGACTTGGCATCTTCTATGGAACACAAAGAATCATCACACAGGAAGAAGGACAGGACGGCAAGAGCCTTGGGTCTGAACTCTCCGGTTTGGCCCTAGACAGCCCTGCCTGATTCCAGGTCAGTCAAGAGCTTGACAGAGGCCAAGCAGCTGAGTGAGTGTCAGGGCTGGGCTGTGAGCCCAATCCTTTCTGACTGTCTAGGGCTCTTTTACCAGGAAGCCACTGCGCATTGAGATAGAAACGCAGGCTGGGTGCCACCTACAATGGCCTTTGCACCCCCCCCCCCCCCCATCTTGCCTGTGGGAGCATGTTCCAGGCTTCTCTGTCTGCACCCTCATTGCTCTTTCTAGAGAGTCTGCTTCCCCCACCAGGGCAGCAGCTCATTGTGACTGGGCTGCGGGCCATTGGCGCATGGGCTGCTTCTCCTTTTCAAAAACTGGTTAGAACCTCTAGCTTACGGAGAGCGGCTCGGCTGGGGTCTGCTTGCCTGGCATGCCCTAGGGCTTGGCCTCTCCAGCATTGGTGGTGGTATGTTGTGGTGGTGGGGCCCAGACGACATAGCGCCTTTCCAAGGCTATCACATGTGTCTTGTAGCTGTGAAATGATTTTAGACTTGTGGCTGGCTATGAGGTCCCTGTGGTAAGATCTTGCTCCCCTGTGCTGGGGAGACCAAGGTGACTTTTCAGACCCCACATGTGAGGTCTGGGGTGAAGGCCTTCACTTCTGGACAGTTTGGCACCACCTGGACTCTGTGTGACCCCTACAGGACTATGTTCTCACTGCAGGGCTTGGAGTCTGTGTCTGCCCTGTAAGACGGGAGGACTAGGGCATGCCCTGCAGGAGCCCCGGTGGTAATGAATGACTGGGGTTTGTATGGCTTATGCACCTTGTCTGTCTGGTGCATCCCTCGTGAAGTCTGTTCAGTCACTTTGCCTTTCTTTACACATTATGAACCTAAGGGGAAATTTTTCTTTTTAAATGACAAAAATAAGCCACAGAGTCATGATGTCTATTTTGACCTTATCTGCTCTTTAACTGTTTAAAGCATCAGGAGCTGTGTGGTGTACAAGCAGGCTCCTTTTCAGTGTCCCGGGCTCAATCAGAAACCCATGGTACCTCTGGGGCCTGGTGGCCTCGCCCGCTCTCCTCTGTACCCAGATTAGATTTAGAGGTCCTCAATTCAGTTCATTCTCTCAGAAAATATTTGTTGACTGCCTAGTGGTGCCAGGTGTTGTTAGGTTGGGGGGAGGGGGGCAGGGGAGGAGAGCGGCAATGCAATGTAAGGAAAGACAGGAGGTGTGAATGGGAGAGCAGATAGCCTCTGTCTGGGAGGGACCACTTTCTGAGGAGAGAGAGAGGGAGGGAGGGAGAGAGAGAGAGAGAGAGAGATGCACCAATCCCAAGTGTCTCTGAGCTAGAAAGCCTAAGAAGACACGCTGATGATGTATATGCCTATGTGCCCTTCCGCAGAAAGTAAAGGGATACTGAAGGCTTAAGCAAACAGGAATGATGTGGTGTTGTGTCTTAGGTTGGCTCACAGTGCCCCCTAGCCAGAGTAAAGAGTACTGCACCAATAAGACTGATTAGCAGCTAGGGGCTGCCACTAGGGCAGTGGTCCTCAACCTGTGGGTTGTGACCCCCTATTGTGGGGTGTGTGTGTGTGTGTGTGTGTGTGTGTGTGTGTGTGTAATGACCTTTTCACAGGGGTTATCTAGTCCATCAGAAAACACAGATATTTATATTACTGTTCACCACCATAGCAAGATTACAGTTACGAAGTAGTAACAAAAAATAAAGATATGGTTGGATCACCATACCATGAGGAGCTGTATTAAAGGGTCAAAGCACTGAGAACACTGCACTAGGAGAAGCGGATTTTTGTTTGTTTGGTTTGGTTTTTCTTTTTCTTTCCTTTCCTTTCTTATTTTATTTTTTAATTTTTTGTTTGTTTGTTTTTTCGAGACAGGGTTTCTCTGTGTAGCCTTGGCTGCCCTGGACTCACTTTGTAGACCAGGTTGGCCTCGAACTCACAGCGATCCACCTGCCTCTGCTTCCCGAGTGCTGGGATTAAAGGTGTGTGCCACCATACCCAGCTAGAAGTGTCTTTAAACTCTGTGGTGTATACTTGTAAATCGGAACTTCATCTGTCTGGGATTCCTTGATCCTGGCTGTGGAGATGGGGGCTGGACAGTGAATGTCTTGGAAGGCTTCTGGCTGGTTCCAGTGCACAGGATAAATACCTTTCCTTCCTTTGTGCTTTTAGGAACAGGATTTCAATGTAGCCCAGGCTAGCCTAAAGCATCTGCTATTTCTATCTCAGGCTCTTATGTCCTGGGATGACAGTCATAGATTGCAGCACCCTATGCTAAAACTGTGTTTATTTTGTGAGCCTGTGTGTGGTGTGAGGTCAGAGTACAGCTTGCTCGAGTTGGCTCTGTCCTACCATGTGGGGTTCCAGGGATTGAACGTAGGATGTCAGGCTTACCGGCTAGCATCTCTACTCACTGAGGTGCCTCCTAGGCCCCAAACTGCCCCACTCTTGTGGATGGAATTCTGGCGGCCATGTTAATGTCCAAATAAACACAGCTTAGGTAAAAATATTGAAGGGGTGTCTGTAAGGTGACACTGGCAAATCCATTTTGGAAGACCTGGGTGCCAGTTTGTGTTATGAGAAGACTTAAACACCGCTGGTCATTATTTGGCTTAATGGTATTTTCAACAGAAATATTTAGTTCTGTTTCGCAGTACTGAATACAGTTGACAAGATTTCTGGGGAATCTGATGCCCTCTTCTGGCCTCTGAGAGCACTGCATGTACATGGTACAGAGGCATACACTCTGGCACAAATGCAAACACATAAAAAAAATCTTAGAAAGAAAAAAGATCTGATCTCACTCTTTGAAAAAAATATTTATTATTGTTATGTATTGAGTGTTCTTCCAGCATGTACACCTGTAGGCCAGATCACATTACAGATGGTTGTGAGCCACCATGTGGTTGCTGGGAATTGAACTCAAGACCTTTGGAAGAGCAGGCAGAGCTCTTAACCACTGAGCCATCTCTCCAGCCCCCTGATCTCACTCTTGACAATACTGTTAAAAGGATTAAAATAGATACCGGGCTGGGTGCACCTCAGGGTGCTTCCCTGGTGTGGATGAAGTTCTGCTTGCAAACACCTTCATACTATGCAATAGGTCATCTCCATGCAAAGAAAAATGACCTTTGCCTTCTAGCCCTCACTATAGGAGCAGTGACAACTCTGGGATAGCGGCAGTGATGCAAACCTGGAGTTGCATCAGACAGTTGTTCTTAGTGTAGTGAGAAAAACTCAGGAAGTAATCTGCTTACTTTTTGGCAGCAGCATGGTTACTACTTCTGTGTGTGTGTGTGTGTGTGTAGGCTGCCCAGTGCACTGTGGATTGTCAGCAGCTCCCCGGGCTTCATCCAGCCTGTGCTGGCAGCACCCCCAGTTAATAACAAGACAGGGAGGGGGGTGTCTGTCAAATTAACAGACATGGTTTTTATTTGTAGGCGGGAGAATGGCTGAGGGAAGCTGCCTCTGAAGTGCTGTCTAAGCCATGATGCTTGGAGGCCACAAGGTGCTTAAAGGACCTTGGCTCTCACATCAGCACTGGCAGTGAGCTTAGCCCTTCCCCCGCTGGCCCTCCGGGACATTAGCCCCACCCCAGCCTCTGGGAAACGTCTCTTCCCATGTTTTGCTGTACAAGTTAGTTCTGGTCAACCTTGCAGGATCCCTGTGGGTAATTAGGATTTGTTACAGTGTGAACATCAGAGTAGTGCTTCTCCAGTGAATGATCCTTGCATAGGATTTCAGGAGACCTGGACAAGCATCTCTGTGATGAAACACCATGATCAAGCAACTTGGGGAGCAAAGGGTTTATTCAGCTTACACTTCTAGGTAGCAGTCCATCACTGAGGGATGTCAGGGCAGGAACCTGGAGGCTGTAACACTGCTTCATCAGAGACCTCTCTTTCTGGGGATGGTAATCTTCCCCCTTCCCGCAGTGGGGTGGTGCGATGGTGGTGGTGGGGTAGTGGGATGGTGGGATGGTGGTGGTGGTGATGGTGGTGGGGCAGTGGTGGTGGTTGAGACAGGGCCGTCCTTTACAATCCACTCTGGACGGGAGCTCACAGCAATCCTCCTGGATCAGAGAGTCACACATGCTAGTATTACAGGCATTAGCCCCACCACACTTGGTCTTTTCTAATTATTTAAAAGGCTGGAGGGATGGCTCAGTGGTGAAGAACACAGGTTTGCAGAGGTCTGGGCTTTGATTCCCAGCACCCACATGGTGGCTCAAAACCTTTGTAACTCTAGTTCTGGTGGCTTGATGCCCTCTGTTAGTGTCTGTGGACACTGCATGCACATGGCGCACAGCAATACACATAGGCAAAATACCCAGACATGTAAAATAAACATAAAGCTAAAGGAGCTGGAGAGATGGCTCAGTGGTTAAGAGCACTGGCTGCTCTCCCAGCGGTCCTGAGTGCGGTTCCCAGCAACGCATGGTGGCTCACAACCACCTGTGATGGAATCTGGCTCCCTCTTGTGGTGAGCATGAAGCAGAGCATTGATATACATAAAATAAATTAATTAATCTTAAAAAAATAAAGCTAAAAAAAAAAGATGAGCCACTTTTCTGAATATGCACTTTAAGTTTACTTATGCCTTGAGTTCATCTTATAACACCTGCTTCCTGTTAGTCATGTGATATCAATAGAATCGGACCTTCATAGTATTTTTGTTTTAATTTTTGGGCCATTTAATAAAGGTGAAGCTATTTCTTTTCTTTCTTTTCTTTCTTTCTTTTTTTTTTTTTTTGATACAAGGTTTCTCTGTGTAGTCTTGGCTGTCGTGGACTAACTTTGTAGACCAGGCTGGCCTCGAACTTACAGCAATCCGCCTGCCTCTGCCTCCAGTGCTGGGATTAAAGGCCTGTGCCACCACCACCCGGCTGTGAAACTATTTCTTAAGAGGCACTTTCTGTGACTTGTCTAGATAAAACCAAGGGCCTTTTGTGTTTGAGAGACAGTAGTGCATGCACACCAGGGACTTAGCTCTCTGTGATTTAAAATTGGCCCCTAGAGGGAGATGTTGTATTGAAATTTAACATCTTGTTTGAAGTGCTGTTTCACATTGTTTTCCAGATGATTATGTGAATGTGTGTTGAACCTCCCTTCACAGTGCACAAAATGACCCCGTGTTATTTTAAAGAAATTATATTCCAAATTAGAACTGGTATTGTTTTGCAGGGAACATAATCTAAGACATAGGTTAATGATATACTTTGTGAACAATTTTGACAAAATATGTTTTTGAAAGTGTCAGTTTGAGCAATTCTACTTTGCAGAAATAGTGGACATTTTAGGGTTTTAGGAGGGATTTGATAATTCACATTTACCTTGTTGGTACTTGGGACCACCTGAAATTTGATTCTACCGCTTCCCCCATGGCTCAGGTAAAGGTGATCCTGCCAAACTGGAGTTCAACCTCCAGAGGCCACAGAAAAGTGGAAGGAGAGACTGCGGAGTTGTCTTCTGACCCCACCCCCCACCCCCCACCCCCCACCAGATAGAAACAGGGAGGGAGACACACTAATAAGAAATAAGAAATTTGATTCCTTCCCCTTCATCACCAACTGGGCTGAAAGACCTACTGTGTGCTGATTGGACTTTATTCATAGTCTGGCAGTGAGAGCTATATAAAACTCCTGAGTCTTGCATTAGAGCTAAGTGCATGATTGATCTCAAGTACAGTGGCCTGGACAGCTTAGTCCTCCCTTGGTGATGGCCCCTAGAGGGGAGTTTCCACCAGATCTTCAACTTTGCATCCTAAATAAGTCAGTCTCAAATGTTTTTCCTTTATCATCAATGCAAGTGATTTGTTGTTTGGTTTGGTGTTTTGAGACAGGGTTTCTCTGTGTAGCCCTGGCTGTCCTGGAATTTACTCTGTAGACCAGGCTGGCCTTAAATTCAGAGATCCGCCTGCCTCTGCTTCCGGAGTGCTGGCATTAAAGTGCATGCCCCCAGTGCCTGACACAAGGTTTTAACTTACAACTCTTTGTAGCACTGTGGTTGTGGCTGACATGCTGGAGGCCCTGGTCCTATCCTGTCCACCACAAAACCCAAGCAATGCCCCCAACCCCATGGTTTCCTTCTCACAAGGGCCTTGTGGTGATTAAGATAGGCCACGGGTGGAAGTGTCCTGGCCAGTGCAGTGTCACAGCTGGTTGTTCACAGTCTGCTGAGGAGTGGCCCCTCTGCACAGCAGATATGAGCATTCTGGGTTCTCACACGTCCAACTATTCAGCTGATGCTGGACACCAGCTCATCTTCTTCATTTGCTAAAGTTTTTTTGTTTTGTTTGTTTTCCCACATATCAGATTAGGCTGATTTTAATTGCATAAGTGGCAAGGGGAAACCACCTTTAGACAGAAGCCATTGTATCAACATTGAGCCATGTAAAATTCCAGAGAGAACAGTTTGGCGGTGGGGACCTGATGGCTGAGTAGGCTTGTGTGTGTTCCCGGAGTCTTCACAAAAGTTACTGTCAGACTCTATGTTTCCTTTTCTGATCAGTCCAGTAGAAACATTTGATTCTAGTAAGTGTCTAGAAAGAGCTGTCAGACCCCTGGCTTCTCCTAAGCTGCACATGCGTTTTTCTGACATGGTCTAACTCAGTGGTCAGCCTTCTGGCTGGTACAGTGGTTTAGTGGTTAGCCTGGGCTTGCTTCTGTGGTGATTGCACCATCTCTATTCCACTAGGAGACTGGGCAGTAACCAACATTTTAGAGCTCCCATGGTGCGCTCTGGTGAGATTTATACCAACGAGAGCTGGGGCTTGGTTTTCGTCTTTTCCACAGGTTGTCTACTTTGGTCATCAGATACCAACTGATAACTAGTATGTGAAACAATCAGTGAATAACAAGAACACACACACACACACACACACACACACACAGACATTCGTGTCTGAGGTTCTGAATGTTTAGAGTTCCCTGTCTACTTTGCTTTTTAAAGACAGATTTTCAATCTTGGTGCTTTGAAGGGCTAATTAAATGCTTAGACTTTTACTGTCTTTAGTGACTAAACTTAAAGGATATCCTACAGTTGGGTGTGGTAGCGGATGGTTGTGGTCTTGGCATCAGCAATACTGAGGCAGGAGGATCATGACTTTAAGCCAACCTTGACTATATATATATATATATATATATACACACACACATATATCTCAAGTGAGACCCTGTCTTAAAACAAAAGCAAAACCAGCACCACTAATATGATACACAGGGGCTGAAGTGGTGGCACAGGGGTTAAAAGCATGTATGGCTCTTAGAGAGGATCAGTTCACTTCCCAGCACCAACACTGGGCAACCCATAACCGTCTGTATCTCCAGCTCCAGGGGGTCCAACAACCTCTTCTGTACTTGTACTCATGTGCATAGCCCCACACTCTGCACACATACACATAATTAAAAATAAAATAAATCTTAAAAAGTAACATACGTAGTCCCTTGATTATGTCTTTCCAGAGAACATTGTCTTCCTTTTAACTTTAAAATGGAGGACTTTCTCCCTCACCTTCATTACATAAGGAAAATACTACTTGTGGGTTGATGTGAAATGTGGAGAAATACGAAAGCGTTTAAAGGTGAGGCTGTCTGAGTGGGAATGGTACATACCTTTAATCCCTCCATTTGCTGAGCAGAGGCAGGTGGATCACTGTGAGTTTGAGGTTAGCCTGGTCTACATAGTGAGTTCCAGGATGGCCAGGGCTTTAAAGTGAGAGTCTGTTGCGGAGGGCGGGGGTGGGGGGTGGGCGCATAGGGAATGCATGTGTCTGTGTTTGCTATGCTTCCCAGTCACTCCCATGGCTTGTGTGTGTCAGTGTGTGGTCATAAATCTACATGCAGGATTTGGTAAGTATGTTTCAGGCCAGTGTTTTTGTTTTCAGTTGTTCTGGGGCGTGATGCAGTGTAGCAGGTGCTGGGACCCCTGCATGTTCTTACAGGTAGTGTGGTTACAGCACCACCAGCACCCACAGCTCTAGCTTTGATTAATTTTCTTACTCCAGAGCCTCCCAGGTTTCTACTGTTGTCAGTCGCAGCGTGAAGCTAAGGGTGGTAATTGGTGTTTGAGCACTTGCTGAGCATGTGTGAGGACCTGGGTTGGATCCATAGAAAAGGGTGAGGAGTGCATGCTGCTGGGAATGCTGAGGCAGGAGGATGGCTTGAGCCGCTGCCGCCAGCAGCAGCAGCAGCTAGAACCAACTTCCTAACTAGACTTGACAGTCATTCCTACTGATGCTTTACATGTGATCAGCCTATGAGATTGGACATGTTTGGCATTGGTGTTTTAGTGGAGGAATTGATCTGAACTGCAGTCAAGACCAGCATGGTGAGTTGAAGGCAGGGCCATGCAGCACGCTCATGGAAGAGGAAGAGAGGCCGTCTTTCAGTTAGATGCTTTAAAGATTATTTTATTATTTATTCTTGTGTGTGTGCACCAGTGTGTACGAGGCATATGTGGATGTCAGAAGACAACTTTTGTGAGTCAGTTCTCTGTCCACAATGGGCTCCAAGAATTGAACTCAGGTGGTCAGGCCTGCGTGGCACATAATGCTGGCCTGGGATTTTATTTTGTTTTAAAATTTTATTATTTTATATTTTGAGTGTGTGTTTCATAGCGCACATGTATGTACAGATGTACATGTGTGTATGTATGTGTGGAGGCCTATTCATGTTTGCTTTTTGTTGCTGTGGTAAAACACTGACCAAACTAACTTGTGTGAGGGAAGAAAAGATATGTTTCAGTTTAAAGTCCAGTCCATGATCAGGGAACCTGAGGCAGGAGCTAAATAAAGCAGAGGCCATGAAGGAACGTTCTTAGTGGCTTGTCCTCGTGACTTGCTCAGCCTTCCATTGCTGCCTCCCTTTTCCTCCTCTTCCTCTTCCTCCTCCTTCTTCTTTTTTTGAGTCAAAGTTTCAGTATTTGCTCTGGCAGTGGTGGAACTCACTATGTAGACTAGGCTAGCCCTGAATTCAGTGATCGACTTGCCTCTGTACCATCACCACGCCTGGCTTCAGCCTGCCTTCTCATACAACCCAGGACCCCCTGCTTAAGGGTGGCAATGCTGACAGTGGGCTGGACCCTCCTACATCAATTACTAATCAAGAAACTGCTGCCCTTGGTCACAGCCCCCCAGCACCCCCCCTGCCCAGCCCACCCCCACCCCACCCCGCCACCCCCCTGCCACCCCGCCCCGCCAGCCTGGAGGGCAGTTTGATGGAGGCAATTCCTCTTGAGGTTCCAGCCTCTTCCTAGGTGACTCTATTTCAGGTGATATTTACCAAAACCAACCAACACAAGGATGACATCAGCTAATTTCTCTGTCTCTCTTTGCTTTTTTTTTTTTTTGAGCAGTGTTTCTCTGTGTAGCCTTGGCTGTCCTGGACTCGCATTGTAGACCAGGCTGGCCTTGAACTCACAGGAATCTGCCTGCCTCTGCCTTTCCCGAGTGCTGGAATTAAAGGCGTGCGCCACCACGGCCCGGCTCTCTTTGCCTTTTTAATGATCCTGAAGCTCAGGTTTACTGGGCAGTAGGCTTAGTGATTCCCCATCTCTCTCCTTGCTCCCCAAGGCTGGGATTATTGCACATGCATTGTACTTGCTTTCCATGTGGGTTTTAATGACTGGGTAGCAGACACACTAATGACTGTGCCATCTCCCCAGCCCTTGTCATCATCATCATCATACTACTACTACTACTACTACTACTACTAATAATAATAATAATAAAATAATGAAGAGCCAGGCATAGTGGCACAGGCCTGTAATCCTAGCACTTGGGAGGCAGAGGCAGGTGGATCTCTGTGAATTTGAGGCCAGCCTGTTTTATAGAGAGAGTTCCAGGACAGCCAAGGCTACACAGAGAAACCCTGTCTCTAAAAACAAACAAAAAGATAAAGTAATAATAAAAAAATACATTTTTATTTATTTATTCAGTGTTTGTGGGTGTAGCCTGCCATGGTGCATGTAGAAGTCAGAGGTCAGCTTTTGGGGGATTGAGCCAGGTGTTCCTTTCTGTGAACCACTGTAATTAACAATGAGTCATGGAAGAGTGGATCCTAAGTATTTTGTGCATATCTGTATTGTTTCAATCATGAGCTTAAATTGTTTTTTCTTTCTTTTCTTTGTTTTGTTTTTTTTGAGACAAAGTTTCTCTCTGAGACTCGCTTTGTAGACCAGGCTGGCTTCGAACTCACAGAGATCTGTTTGCCTCTGCCTCCCCATGCTGAAATTCTTCATTGTAAAATCAGTGAATGCAATGAAGTTTTTTCTGGAGGTGTGATGGAGCTGACTTGGTAGTCCACATAGGCCTTGAGACTTGTGGCAGTCCCTCAGCCTCAGTTTCTGCACTGCAGTAGAGTCACTTACGGCAGCTTCTTTTCCTTTCTTAGATGAAGCTGAAGTTCGGTGCTGCTCTGTATTCGAACTTGGGGCATTTTGAAACTTTCCATGATTGGTCACAACCTCTCCCCAGATGGCTTTGGAAAGGAGCTGACTTTACAAATGTAGTTTATGTGTATGGATGTTTTGTCAGCACGAAAGTCTGTGCACCATGTGCATGCAATGCCCATGGAGGCCAGAAGAGGGTATCAGGTCCCCTGGACCTGGAGTTACAGGTGCTTGTGAGTGCTGGGTACTGAGCTAAGGTACTCTGCAAAAGCAGTCAGTGCTCTTAGCCACCTAGCCACTTCTCCAGCCTGTTCCTTTGCCCTGTGTGTGTGTGTGTGTGTGTGTGTGTGTGTGTGTGTGTGTGTGCATCTGCATGCATGCGCGCATGCGTGTATGTAGTCTGTAGGCCACTCACTTAGTCTCCCCGCCTCAGTTTCCTCCTCTGTAGAAAGATTTGTCTTGGTGCCTTATCTATCTGTGAAGTTACATGTAACATTGACTTTGAACATGTGAACACTCACTGTGTCCCTGGACAGAAGAAAACCATCTTACAAAGAAACAAAGAAACCTTGTACTAAGCACAGCACACTCTAGTGGAAGCCCTGGATTCCCAGCGCGGGGAATGAAGTCACCCGAAAGTTAAATTCCTTGTAGTTTGCTTCCACGGCAGAATTAAAAAAACAAAGCAAAACAAACAAAAAAAAAACAAAAGCAAAACACCTTTGTGCTTAGCTCCCCCTTCCCCCCCCCCCCCCCCCCCCCCCCAAACAAAACAAAACAACCAAAAACTTGCTGGGTTTTCTTTCTCTGTTTCTAGTGGCCTTTGGCTCCTGTGAGGAAAGACTCCTCACTCCCAGCGCCTCCCTGTCCCCTCCTCTTTCTGCTTCCTGCTAACCCTGCCTGCGCCTGGAGTCTGATCCTGCGCCGAGGCTCCAGTGAGCATGCTCGGGTTCCCCCCCCCCCCCACCCCCAAACAGAGGAAGCTGGTTTACATAGGAGTCATACCGAGCATAGCCAGCATGTCAGTGCAGTCAGCTTGAGCGGGCTGTTGAGGGAGCGTGCCTTTGTCCTAAGAAATGTGCTTTGTGTTTTTCTTTTTCACTGCTCTCTTTTTAAACCCCCAAGACAGGCTTTTGAAGACGTATGAAATTATTTTTTAAAGCCGAATAGAAGACAAAAATCAGACACTGCCTTCTAATAAGCCCTTGATGGGTTTTGTTTGAGTCTGATTTTTTTGTGTGTGTGTGATTTTTTTTTTTTTTTTTCAAGGAAAAAAACCCCCTTTTCCATACTTTGTTGTGATCTTGTGAGGCTGGGCCTCTGTTTTCCTGAAGTTTTAGGAGAGCCTGGAGCTACTCAGCTAAGACTGAAGTTTGAAACTTTCTCTTGGGGGTGAAAGCAAAGATCTGCTTTTCTTTGCTAGCCAGACAGATAAATGCTGTTTATGAAGATGGACCTGTTGAACTACCAGTACTTGGACAAGGTGAACAACAATATCGGCGTTCTGTGCTACGAAGGTAGATGTTCTAGAATGTACTTCTCTGTTACATGTGTAACGGCCACTCCTCCTTTGGAGGGGGACTCCGACTTGCTTCTCAACATTTTTATTTTCTTTCTTGGGATGGTGGAGTGCTTTGGGGGAGTGGGTGGCGGGAGACAGAGAGACAGAGAGAGAGACTGAGAGACTGACTGAGAGATTGTACACCATTTCAGGACAGTTTGCTGGTGCCTGGCAAGGAGGGTGGCAGAGGAGAGGGCTGGAGAGGACACTTTGTTAAAAGTTTGCTTCAGCGCACTAGCCAGATCTGACAAGATTGTTACATTTTAAATTATTTTCTCTTTTGATTTTGTTGACATTTTATGTACAGTGAGGAACTTACAGAAACAAGGAAAAGTTAAACATGCGGGTGTTAGAGCAGAGGGGAGGGGCTTTGAGACTATTTTTAAACATATCACCCTGTACAGTATTCTGTGTGTGCTCTTGCTCCGGATTTCGTGTGCTGGAGGAACAACAGTAAAAAGCTACAATAAGTTTTTGTTTTCCCGGGGCCATTGTCTTAGACATTGGAGGGGTTTTTTTTTGTCCCCCTGGGGTTTGTGGGGCGGACAGGGCCTGGTGTCAGGGAGCCCAGGCCGGCTCTTTGTCTGCCGCTCCATTTCCTGTGCCTGTGCCTAGAGCTGACAGTGAGACAGGCTCCCTCCAACCCCGGCCCCAGGGCGGTTACACAAGCAGCCAGAAGAAGGCTGAAGAAATTAGAAAATGTCCCCACCGCTAGGTTCTCTTTGTCCACGACCGCCCCTTCCCTTCCCCTGGGCGCTCCCTGTAGTATTAAGCTGCTCTGGAGCAGGGAAGGCGAGAAAACTCCCAATTCCATCTTTTGGAATTTTTACCTACGTGCGATTTGAGACCAGGGTAATGGGGCTGAGCTGTGGGACTGGACAGGCAGGGAGAGAGTGGGGGCTGCCTGTAGGAATCAGAGCACATCTTCTTGCTGTGCGCAGCCGGCTCTGTGCTTTCTGCCTTAGTACGCCGAGCGGATTGTTTGTTCTTTCGTGAACAGAACTTAGAAGGGGCACAGAGCCCTTTGCTCATGTAAAAGTTTCACATCTGTTTCTTAAACGGTTGAAAACATAGTCCTTTCTCTTAGAAGTTTGTGGTAATAATTAAGTCTATGGAAAGCATCTCATATTTAAAGGAGTTTTGTTGCTTTGCTTTTTAAAAGTAAGATGTCACTTTACTTTGGCAAGTTTCTTCTACATGCAAGGAGTGTCTCGGCTTCTCACCCCCCCCCCCCCCCATTGCAAAGGCTGGATTCTCTAGAAGTCACCAGAAATCGCTTCTGGTATTTCATGTATTGTCTTAGAAAACAAAAACAAAAAAACCACATTCTATCCCCAACTAAAGCTAAAAAATTTTAGTACGATTTCTTTGTCAACAAGTAATCTGATATTTAAAAAACAAACCAGAGTGCCTAGCTGGCCTGGGTGAGGGGCACAGAGACTGCTAGAACCGTGGTTCCTTCCCTGTGTCCTGGGAGGAAGTTGGGCAGCTCCCCCAGGTGGGCGTGTGGTTCGGTGGAAAGTGCAGACGCCAGCAGTTAGCTGTCTTGCTTCCTTCACTGTTTGGAAGAACAGACTTAGACTCTTAGAGCAGTGGATGTGTGGAATCATAGGCTATCGTCTGTTTAGTTTAAACATCTGCTCCTGTTTTCCTTATTATGAAAGGTAATATTATTCTAACACCAAAATAAATACACAGGAAATGAAGAAAAGCGAAGCAAAGCCCGAGTGGCCCTCAGGACCAGTTGTTTACGTCCTCTGGTTTCCTCACTGTAAACACCACACACATCTGGTCTCAACTGCCAGGGCCTTGTGAGGGACGGACGCAGATCATACACGGGATTCGCTCCTGTAAAAAGTCAGAACACAGTTAAACCTGGGGGCGGTGCACCGAGGAGGCAGAGGCAGGTGGATCTCTATGGGTTCCAGGCCAGTCTGCTCTGCAGAGTAAGTTCCAGGACAGCCAGACACCGTCTCTCAAATAAATAAACAAACAAAAAGAAAGTTGCTACAGTTGAAATGAGGTGCGCCGTGGTGGTTTCCATTGAACATATTTAGCCCCTCAGAGTTTCCAGGGCAGCCATGAGGAACATGAGTGGATGGAGTAGGTGGCACTGGATTTCATCCGGGGCACAGGCCCACCTCCTGCCTGCCAACAACCCTGTCAGCTTTAGAAGTGAAGGTGCAGGTGGGGAGCTTCGCCTGCACAGGTCAGCAGCTCCCAGGAAGACGGCTCAGCCACTTACCCTGCAGCGTGCAAGGGCTCCTGGGTCTTACTTTTGAATCCCTGGGTTGCCCTCCCTCCTTGAGGTCTTGGGCCAGAACCCACATTAATTTTGCTAAGTTCATCTTGTCCCCCAAGCCCCACTATAGCCCAAACCTGCTTTTGTTTTTTGCCTTTTTTTGTTTGTTCGTTCTTTTGTTTTTCGAGACAGGGTTTCTCTGTGTAGCCCTGGACTTACTTTGTAGGCCAGGCTGGCCTTGAACTCAGAGATCTGCTTGCCTCTGCCTCCTGAATGCTAGGATTAAAGTCATGCACCACCATGCCTGGCTTCCAAACCAGTTCTTTATGGCTGAAGTTTCTCCCTGTGTGGTAACCCCATCCCGGCCCACTCTCCATTTCCAAGGAGGATTGAAAGGTCAATCAAGGAAAACAAATAGTTCAATGCAGGTTCGAGAAGCCTGAGATGTTGAAACAGAAAATCCATCTAACTTTTGAATACCAGTTTCTGCCCTAAAGACAAGGATCTTCATAGATTTGCTTGTGTTGGTGAATAGGCCCAGGAGCCTCACGGCCCTTTGCTACCAAGGCCAATAACTAACTATTGCATCCTTCCTTGATCTTCTGATTGGTCCCATTGTATCTACAGAAAGTTCACATTTACCTCTGTCTCCATAAAAAGACATAGGTCAACCCCAGCCAGCCCTCTCTTACCTTTCCCCTTTGAACTGCTGAGCACACCCTACTGGATGGTCAGAAGCCTCGTGAAGGCAGGACTCCTACCTTGGTGACCAGCACAACGCCATCGGATAGCTCAGGGCCCTCTGGGGCTCCAGAAAATGGTTTATGAGACTGAACTCATAACAACAGAGAAAAAGTCTGCAGGCCTTTCCCTGGGCTTGTGGCCACTGCTGTATAATGTAGTCTTTCATTGTAAACTGCCGTGTTTTCTCTAATTAACTAACTGGTCATCACAGAGCCACCCGGGGCCTCAGACATCATCTCATACCTTCGCCTAATTTTGGCTAAGGAGATTGAGACCCAGAGCTTCTCTCTGTTCAGGTGGACTTGGGTTTGTTGTAGGACTGAGCTGAGGTTGGAGGCCAGGGACTCTCACCCTTCTCTGGGCCTCTTCTTCCCATACTGCCTTTTCAGCATTACTGTCCGACTCATCCCTTACGTCCTCAGGACTGAGCATGCTAGAAGGCAGGGGCAGTTCACACCCCAGCTCACACTGCATTGTCCTGATGCCAGCTGGTTCAGGTTCCAAAGCTGTTAGGAAGAGCAGTGATGCCAGCTGCAGGTGACCAGACTACTTCTAGAATTTTCTCTCCCTGCCCTTATAGAACATGGGGCGGTGTTGGAGGAGGAAGAAGAGGCCCTGGCTAGAGGCCAGGCCCCCAAGATTGAGTCCTCCAGGAAGCAGAGGAGAGTGGAATGTTTCAAGATGGCTGACAGCCATATTTACATAATTACTCAGTTCTGAAAACCTAGGTCCTAATAAATGCTCATGGTTGGTATGGCTGTAAACTGCTGTTAGTGATTCTTCAATTATGGGTTAAGAGCCATTAGTGTGTAATTTGGTAGAAGAATTCTCTCCTTTTAATTTAATAGTGTGATTTGTCTTGGGAGAAAGTAAGGATAAATTGCATATTGTGATGGGCTCAAAGCTTCAGAGAAGGGCATGGATCGTTCCTCAGGGTTTAGAACTGCTGGCTGCTTTAGAACATAATTAGCACTTGCTACACCACAGGCTGCATTCAGATCCATCTTCCTGGACCGGAAGGGAACAACATACACACTTGGGCTGCCCAGCAGAGTGAGGCCCTGCAAGTCTGGGCCTGGGGCTCTTTTGTTTCTTGCCCGTCTACCAGCAACAGGTTGATGGAGCCTAGCTTCATTGTTCTTTGTCTGAGGAACTCAGAGGAATTGGAGCCTCTGATGCTGTTAGGTGAAAAGGCCACAAAAGCCAAGCTACAAGTCCTGGGGCTGGTCTCCAGCCCTACGCAGATCCAGATGTACTCTGTCGTGGTGCTTCTGTCACCATTTTATTGTGGAAATTAATTCCATTTCAGCATCTTACAGGTGTGTGTGTGTGTGTGTGTGTGTGTGTGTGTGTGTGTGTGTAGGGAGAGAGAGGGTTGGGGGGAAGAGGGAGAGAGAGAGTGGGAGGGGCTTGACCGGAGGAGCCCAGGTGAGTGGTGAACACTTCTGTCCTTGTTCCTCCTAATTACAGGCTGTGCCCGGAAGGTGTGATTAGAGCCTCCTTCCTTCCAGCTCCACGCCCATAATTCTCAATCTCCTTCTGGAAGGATTGTTTGACTTGGCTGTTATCTCTGGGAGCCAGCGTTTGGCTTGTTAGAAGTCAGCCTTAGAAGACAGTGTTGTCTCCCTTTGCCTTGTGTTCTAGGGTGTCTGGGTTCATTCCTGTGAAACAAGTGTTTTTTAAATCATGCCGTATAGATGTAACGACATCTCTGGCCAGAAAGATTGCTCAGTGGGTAAAGGTAATTACAGCCAAGCCTGGTGGTGACCTGATTTCAGTTCCTGGGGCCCACATGGTAGAAGGAGAAAACTGACTCCCAAAAGTTGTCCTCTAACTCCAGGCTGAGTCCTGGACACCCCCACCCCCCGACTTCCCAAATAAGTGTAAAAGAAAAAAAAAAAAAAAAGAGGGAGGGGAGATGTCCGTGTGGTGTGTTCAGAGCCTCTCAGCTTAGTTCTGCTTCACTGCCAGAAAACTGCAGAAAACCGGGTTTTGTCATGAAGAAATTAGATCCAGATTTAGCTCTTTGCTTGTATACAAACATATTTTAAAAATCTTCTAAGGGAATGTTCCTGGCTGTATCTGCTTCATCTCTATGTATTTAATGTTTATTTAATGACAGTTTATATTTAATGCTATTTGTATATTTAGCTCATGGTAATTATTTCTTGCCTTGCTCAGCAGCGCAGGTCTATGGTGTGAAGCAGGTCTCCTCCCTTTTTTGTTTGAAAAAGAAGTCATGAGTTAGTAGTCCTCCTGCAAAAGCAAACATACTTTATTTTTAAAATGATTTCTCCTGTGTGCACCAGTACTCCCCTGCACAGTCTTGCCTGCCTCTCACTCCCCGAGTGGATGTTACACACTCTCTAAGTTACACACTCTCTAAGATAATTTTTATTTTTTTTATATGCATGTGTGGGTATGAGACCAATAGAGACTCTCCCATGGAGTTGGGGTTACAGGCAACTGTGAATACCCGATATGTGATCTGGGACACAAACTCCTGTCCCCTGTCCCCTATAAGGGCATCTTCTTAAGTATAACCACCTCCAAGCTTCAAGTGTTTTGTTTGTGTTGTTTTTTAAAATCACGTGTATGAGATAGACAGGGGTTGTGTGTGCCATGCACATGGGTGGAGTCAGTTTTCCCTATCCACCTTCATGTAGGTTGCAGGGCATTGGCTTGCGCGTCAAGTGCCTTTCCTGCCGAGCTGCCTGCCCACCGGTGTTCTAGAAGTTCTGAGAATTCTTTCTGCTGGTTTGCTTTCCTGTACTAACTTTTTAAAATGTTTAAAGTCTTATTTATAAATATTAGTGTGTTTGTGTGGTGGGGTGCCTGTGGAGGCCAGAAAAGGTGGTTGGATTTCTGGAGCTTGTATTTACTGTTTCTGAGCCGCCTGACGTAGGTGCTGGGCTGCAAACCCTGGGAACGCCGTAAGCATTCTTAACTGCTGAGCCGTCTCCGCCACTGTGTCAACCTTAGACTTCTGTGGATTGCTTTAATCGGGCCTCACATAGAATATCTTTCAATATTAACAGAGTGAATCACTGCTAGTTGGAAGAATGTTTATTTACCGTAGATAAAAGTAGAAAATCTCACAGGGTGAAGGTGCACGCCTTTAATCCCAGCACTTGGGAGGCAGAGGCAGGTGGATCTCTGAGTTCAAGGTCATCTTCGTCTACAGAGTGAGTTCCAGGACAGCCAGAGTTACACAGAAAAAAACCTGTATTGAAAAAAAATAGCCCACCTTCCAAAAGAGTAGAAAATCTATTTTATTTACTTATTTATTTTTGACAGGCTATGTAACCCTGGAACCCATTACGTAAACCAGGCTGGCCTCAATCAAACTCATGGAGATCCACCGCCTCTCTACCTCTGAAGTGCTGGGATTAATGGAATGTATCAGCATACCTGGACCATAAATGGATTTTTTAAAAAAATATTTATTTATTTATTATTTTTACAGTATTCTGCCTACATGCATGCCTGCACGCCAGAAGAGGGCACTATATCTCATTATAGATGGTTGTGAGCCACCATGTGGTTGCTGGGAATTGAACTCAGGACCCTTGGAAAAGCAGACAGTGCTCTTAACCTCTGAGGCATCTCTCCAGCCCCCATAAATGGGTTTTTAAGAGCATTGTTTTGTTTTGTTTTTTGTTTTTTTTAAGATGGGGTTTCTCTGGGTAGCCTTGGCTGTCCTGGACTAGCTTTGCAGACCAGGCTGGCCTTGAACTATATTTTAGATTATGTGTGTTTCTGTGTGTGTGTTTGTGCATTATGAGTGTAGTACCTAGGGAATCCAGAAGAGAGAGATGAGCTGGAGCCCAGTGGGTTGTGAGCTGCCTTGCAGGTGCTGGGGACTGCTGGGTTCTCTGCCAGAGCAGCCAGTGCTCTCTCACCTGCCGAGCCATCTCTCCAACCCTAGCAAATGAATTTTTTTGTTCTGCTGTTCTAGCTCTATGTAATTGGAATTACTCTGTATGCCGTCTTTTGGGGGTTGTGGAATACGCAGGGGGTGGAGCCCAAGTGCCTCACACATGCACAGCACATGCTCTAATGCTGAGCTCTTGTGTCTTAATGGGATCTTGCAAAGTGGTTCGAATGGCCCTGAAGCTTTGCCCCGGTCCCCATGGGTAGCCTGGTTGCATCAGAGGAGGCCGCCTCAGCTCTAGGATTGATTCCGCCTTACTGTTCATTCACTAGCTGATAAATCGCTCCTGATGTTCTAGTTGGAATTTCCCCCCAGCTAGTATTTCATTCACAAGCCCTACCACCCTTTCAAGCCCTTTCCCCACCCATTCTGATGGGCCGTCTTGCATCGTTCTGGAGAGTGCAGTTGGGTGGTACTTGTGGTAATGCCTGACTCCATTGGGACCTGAGTTGGGAGACTGCTTGAAGCTGACATGTGTGACAGGTCAGCTTTGCTGCAGCAACAGCCTTCTGTGGGCTGAGGAGACAGAAAAGCTTAGACAGAGACAGTAGCCAAACAGTGCTCGGCTTTGTGGGGGCAGGAAGGGGGTACTGTTTTCAACAGAAGCCCTGACTTATTCAGGGTTCTCTAGAGGAACAGAACTTATCGACTGTCTCTCTCTCTCTCTCTCTCTCTCTCTCTCTCTCTCTCTCTCTCTCTCCCTCTCCCTCCCTCTCTCCCTCCCTCCCTCCCTCCCTCCCCCATCCATTGGATTTATTAGAGTGGCTTACAGGCTGTGGTCCTGCTAGTCCAACAATGGCTGTCTACCAACAAAAGGTCTAAGAATGTAATAGTTGATCAGTCTACAAGGCTGACTGCCTCAGCTGGTCTTCAGTGCACAACATAATCCCATAGAAGTGGACTGTGATGCCAGTGAAGGGATGGACTTGCTAGTGAGAGCTAGGGCAAGCAGGCAGAGTGAGCAAGCTTTGCTTTTTCTATGTCTTTTATATAGGCTGCCAGCAGAAGGTGAGGACCAGATTAAAGGTGAATTGTCTCACCTCAAAAGGTCTGAATTAAAGGTGTATCCTCCTACCTCGACGATCAGGATTAGAAAGGAGTCTTCTCACTTCAACTGGTTTAATTAAGAAAAAAAATCCCTCACAGGTGTGTCCAAGCCATTTTAGGTTTTAGTTAATTCCAGATGTAGTCAAGTCGTCAACCAGGAATAGCCCTCACAAGCTCCATGCATCTGCTAAAGTTATGAATGAAAAAGCATTCTCCATGTGCATTGTTCTCAGTCTTCATGTCTGTTTCACATGAAAACAAGGGCTTGTTAATTCCTCTTGGCCAATGATTTGACTTTAATAGAACAAACTCTGGGATTTAATGTTTTCATGCAAACGTGTGCTGCCAAGCCGTTCAGTAGAGTTGTTTACACTACCCATAATCCAGCTGGGCAGTGTCCATATTTCTTCCCTGATAAGTTAAGGGGACCATGAGTGAAGTTTTTGGACAAGTTTTTCTCGTCTTCTATTATTACGTGGTTGCACCAGCCAGAGTTGGGGCTGATTTGAATTTTTATTTTATTATGGCCACACTTTACCTGTGTTCTTTCATTCTTACTGTGCATTTTAAAGACAATTTTTAATGCATTTAGTGTGTGTGTGTGTGTGTGTGTGTGTGTGTGTGTGTGTGTGTGCATGCGCGTATGTGGTGCAAACACCACAGCTTTTGTGTAGAAGTCAGAGGACATCTTGCTTTCCCACCTACAAACTCCTTTAACTCTCTCCCTCCTCCCTCCTCCCTTTCTTTCTCTCTCCCCTTCCCTCCTTCCCTTCCTTCCTTTTTCCTCCCAGCTCTGTGAAAATCTAACTCACCACTAGGTTCACACTCAAGCACTAGGCTCATGGTCCCAACCTTGTGGGTCTCGGGCTTTAAGAAGTTGTTCCTCTTCCTTCTTCTCGTGGCTCTTTCTTTATGCTGTATTAGCTCACAACCTCACACCCTTCGCTGTGCCATGTGAGCTCCTCCAACTTTAGACTCGGCCTTTCCGCCCAAGTTACAAGAAGGAAAAAGTCTACTTAACCTTCACTTCCTTTCTGCCCTCTTGCTCCTCAATTCACTATTATCTGAATTTTTAAAAGAATTAGTTTTAGAGAGCTGGGCATGATAGCACGTGCCTTTAATCCCAGCACTTGGGAGGCAGAGGCAGGAGTGTCTCTGTGAATTTGAGGCCAGCCTGGTCTACATAATGAGTTCTAGACAGCCAGGACTACATAGAGAGACCCTGTCTCAAAAAAGCAAACAAACAAGAAGAATTATTTTTTTCAAGGCTGAGGAGGTAGCCCAGTGCTTAAAGAGCTTGCTGAATAAGCCCAAGGACCGAAGTTCAGATTGTTAGAAGCTATGTAAGTGCCAGGTGGACATGGTGGCCCGCTAGTGAGACTAGCCACATTGGTGAGCTGAGTTTGATTGAGAGACCCTGCCTCAAATACTAACATGGTAGAGCGATTGAGGGTCCCTATTATCAATCCCATGACCCCATGATACAACACACATGAAAACAGAAAAAGGATTTAAGCATATTTTGATCACATATGTTAATCATGCTTGTTAACTGAGTCCACTATGATACTTCAATGCATGCACTGTGATCTGGTATCTGTTTGACAACCTCTTTGGAACTCCTAGATAGGTCATGGAGTGATTAGAGTGGTCTGCCAACTACACTTTTTTTAGTTCTTGTCTGTGGGACTTGGGGCTTCCCTGTTAGGCTAGGCTGGCTGACTGAGAGATCATCTTGTCTCAGCCACCCTGTTGGCTGGGATACAAAGCCATTACACGGCTCTTTAAAAAGGATGTATTTTTATGTGTTTGCTTGCATGTATGTCTGTGTGTCACTTGTGAGCAGTGCCTGTTAAGGCTAGAAGAGGGTACCAGATGCTCTGAGACTGGAGTTACAGATGAGTGTGAGTCACTACATGGGTGCTGGGAACTGAACCTGGGTGCTCCACAATAGCGACACATGCTTTTAACCGTTAAGCCATCTTTTCAGTATTCACTCTTCCAATTTAGGTCCTCTGGCTTGC
This sequence comes from Acomys percivali, assembly GCA_907169655.1. NCBI lineage: Eukaryota > Metazoa > Chordata > Mammalia > Rodentia > Muridae > Acomys > Acomys percivali. The sequence goes on from OU015745.1 coordinate 28,512,006, forward strand.
AAGTACTCAACCAGCCGAGATAGCTCCAGCCTCAATAACTAGAGGTTCTTTCTTTAAAAACAAAAACAAAAACATTATTTTTATATGTGGTTACGTATGTGTATTTGTGCACTTGATTGCAGTGCCCCCAGAGACCAGAAGGCTTCAGCTCTGTCTTGGATTGGAGTTCCAGGCAACTGTGAACCAACTGATGCTCAGCCATCTCTCTAAACCCTAACCAGGCTTTCTTAACTCTTTGAAGCTTGTTCTAGGAAGAAAGCAAGCAGAAAAGGAGGTATATAAGTGAGGTATGGAAAATAAGGGGCAGAGAAGCTCAGCCTGTTCGGGAAACACTGCTGGGGGCTGTTTGGAATGCCGTTCCCCTACTGGCCCCGATGTCTAGTCTTGACGTTGGTCCACCTGTTAACTGTGACCTCGTTGTTTATGGGAAGTCACTTCTGCTCAGCTGTGTGCCAGACACTGTTTTATGTGCTGGGGATACAGCTATTAACCCGACATACGAACCAGCAGATGGTAGCCTAAGTGCCAGCAGGGGAGACAGAACAGGTCAGTGCAGAAGATTGGGGCAAGTGCCACCATTACAGGCTCACGCCTGTGAGCTGATAGACTGTTGACAGCAGTCGTGTGCGAACTTGAAAAGTCACTGTTTTTGTTTGCAAACTGTAGAACATAGAGATAAGTGGTTTTACCCTGGCCCAGTGAAGGGTTTAAAAGTATATGAAGGAAACACTAAACAGACTCATTGGAATCTTAAAAGTTTGGGGTCTTTTATTTATTAAGTAGGGCCATAGTCTTAGCAGTTGCATGTATCTATGGTATTAGGAAGTAATGGTTTTTGTTTGTTTGTTTTTGTTTTTGTTTTGTGGCACTATCAATTTTTTTTTTTTTCCAAGACAGGGTCTCTCTGTGTTAGCCTGGGCTGTCCTGGACTCATTTTGTAGACCAGGCTGGCCTCGAACTCACAGTGATCCGCCCACCTCTGCCTCCCGAGTGCTGGGATTAAAGGCGTGCGCCACCATGCCCGGCAAATTTTTTATTTTTAAAAAATCATGTGATTCATTAGGACTCCAGTAGGAACAAAACATACATATTTAGAATATGAAAATTCAGTGAATTAAAGAAGTGTCGAGAATGATTTAGTCCTATATTCATCTCAGACTTTAAAAGATAATGCCTGACTCTTTTAATCTTTCCGCTTCCTGTTCTGTGTAGATGGCTGAGGCTTGAGGGGTAGGGGTGTGATACAGACATTTCTCCAAAGTTTCTTACTGTCAGCCTCTGGGTTAATTTCCATCTAGTGCAAAAAGCTTCTCTAATGAGGGCTGGGTGATGGACTGGGCAGTGTGTATAGTAGTTTGTCATTAGAAGTCATTTCATGCTGTGTTTGCTTTGCAAAATAATAGTGTAAGGTTTTTGTCCTAGACCTGTGACCTGTGTAGTCTCAGATTCTTGGCGACTTCAGCAGCGGCATGTATGGGTTGCTTTTCACAGAGTGAGCTTTGAAGCCAGTGAGAACGGGGTTGGTTACTTCTGTAACACTGTGCCACAATTGCACTGGTATACCTCACAGGCAGGTCACTGTATATCACACAGTCTGTAGCTGGGTGATGTTGATGATTCCCTTTCTCGTCCAGTAGTGTGCAGAGTCAGTTTCAGAACCGTGGATGCTCTCAGTAGGGGTGAAGCTTCTAGGTGGGCGCCAGCTTGACTTCTCCATATTTGATGTCATAGTGTTGTACTCACTGATAGGGCCTTACCATCATGGTGGTGGTGGTGATTGTTCTTCCTTCCTTTTTCTCTTCTTCTCTTTCTTTCTTTTTCATTTTTCAAGGCAGACAGGGTTTCTCTGTGTAGCCTTGGCTGTCCTGGACTCACTTTGCAGACCAGGCTGGCCTCGAACTCACAGATCTCCACCTGCCTCTGCCTCCCGAGTGCTGGGATTCCAGGTGTGCGCCACTGCGCCTGGCTTGCCTCACCATCATCTTGTAGGCAGCAAATAGCCTTAGCAACAGGTTGTGATATTTGTGGGGTTTCGTGGGACTCCCTTGGCCAAGAACTCAACAAGATGCAATTCGTTCTCAGCAGTAGAGGTTTTACTTTGTGGCGTGTAAGATATCTAGTTGGAGCACTGTCTTCTCTGTTATTTGGCGATACCATTTAGATCCCTTTCCGAGATGTTTATATTTTAGGAAGCTTCTGAAGCAGGTTTTCAAGTGGCCTTTAATGTTAGTTATCCTTCATTCCCGTCTTTTAGTTCCTGTGAAATTCCACTTTCCCCTTTATCTCTCCATAATCCTATATTTTATTTGCCCTTTCTAGGGATATTTTCTCCTTTTCCCTGGTGCCTTACAGACCTACATATCAAAAACGTAAAAGCTAACATTCACATATAAGAGAAAGCATGCCTTTTGAGGTCTGGTTACCTTACAGAGGATGATTTTTTTTCTCCCTGATGGATGACTCCAAGGAAACAGTATCTTCCAGACACAACAGGACTGATGCACATGTGAACTCACAGAGACTATGGCAGTGTGCACAAGACCTGCACAGGTTCAAACCAGATAGGGTTCCACCTCTAAATAGGAAACTACTTGCAATTGATACCCACTGGCAGAGGGAAAATCAGTTTTCTTCAGCGGCCTGTATCAACCACACACCAGGGTAGGCCCCATGCCCAGCAGCAGTTTGCCAACACAAAATGAACTCAGTGGTATTTTGTGAACTTTTTGTTTTGTTTTGCTTTGGCTTTTTTTTCCCCCCTGTAATTCTTTTGCTTCTTTGTTTTGATTTTTGGTTTTGTAATTTTCTGTGTTTATATGCGTTTCTTTTCTGAAAGAGAAAAAAGAACATGAAATTGGATGGGTAGGGAGGTGAGGAGGAATGGGGGAGGGGGAAATGATATCAAATGAAAAAAGTATCTTTTTTTTTTTTTTTTAAAGGGAGAAAGATAATGCCTCAGTGGGAGGGTATAGTAATGCTCCTTGTCTAACAACTTACTTTAAGATGCCACAGTTTTGAGGCTGGAGAGATGGCTCAGAGGTTAAGAGCACTGGCTGTTCTTCCAAAGTTCAATTCCCAGCAACCACTTGTTGGCTCATAACCATCTGTAATGAGATCTGGTATCCTCTTCTGGTATGCAAGCACACATGTAGGTGGAATACTGTATAAATAATAAATAAATAAATCTTTAAAACAAAGACAAAACAAAAGATGCTACAGTTTTTAGTGTTTACCAAATGGGATGCAAATCCCAGGCTTCCCTTAAATGCTAGGCGTGGCTCTCCACCTGCTGGGCGTGGCTCTCCACCGGCTTGGCGTGCCTTCCTACTCATTCCTTCCACTTTTATTGTTTTTTTTTTTTTTTTTTTTTTTGAGTTTTTGAGACAGGGTTTCTCTGTGTAGCCTTGGCTGTCCTGGACTCCCTTTGTAGACCAGGCTGGCCTCGAACTCACAGCGATCCGCCTGCCACTGCCTCCCGAGTGCTGGGATTAAAGGCCTGTGCCACCACCGCCTGGCCTTCTACTTTTATTGAAATGTCATTAAGTGCTCAAGAGAGGGCTTTATCACTGTTTTCCTTTTTGTGTTATCAAAAATAAGATCATATTAATGCCGGGTGTGGTGGCTGCACGCCTTTAATCTCAGCACTGGGGAGACAGAGGCAGGTGGATCACTGTGATTTCAAGGCCAGCCTGGTCTACAGAGTAAGTCCAGGACAGCCAAGGCTACACAGAGAAACCCTGTCTCAAAAAACAAAAACAAACAAAAAGATGATATTAAGTAAAAATGTTGCTTTTAAAAGTGCAATTATATTTTCATTGGTGTGTGTGTGTGTGTGTGTGTGTGTGTGTGTGTGTGTGTGTGTGTGTGTGT
>OU015745.1:28524424-28575249 GCA_907169655.1 Acomys percivali
TTTCTTTCTTTCTTTCTTTCTTTCTTTCTTTCTTTCTTTCTTTCTTTCTTTCAACAGGTTTCTGTGTGTAGCCTTGGCTGTCCTGGACTCACTTTGTAGACCACGCTTGCCTTGAACTCACAGAGATTCACCTGCCTCTGCCTCCTGAGTGCTGGGATTAACCACCACCGCCCAGCTCATACTCTTATTTCTTTATTATTTTTTAAAATTTCATTTAAAACATAGGGCCTTGCTGTGTAGCCCAGGCTGGCACTGCCCTTAACTCTGGTCCAGGCTGCCTGTAAACTGCGGCAATCCTTTTGCCTCAACTCCCAAGTGCTAAAATCCAAGCAAGAGCCATTACAGGTCTCTGGGAAACCTTAACGCAGCCCCAGGCCCAGGGCTGTTCAGTTTACAGACAGAGAATGAGAGGTTGGGGCGGGGCTCAGGGGTGAGGCATTTGCCTTTCATGTGTGGTGCTGGCTTCCGTCCCCAACACCACAGAACCATGACAATGAGTTAATGAAAAATAAGACAAAATGAGGTTTGGGATATCTGTGTGGATCCAGTACTGACTGCTACCCCCAGCCCTTTGTGTTAGGCCTCACCATGCTAAGCCAGTGTGCTGCCACCAGCTCCACCCCCAGCCCTCTGTCTTTAGCTCTGGCCATCAAGAAGAAGTGAGTCCTCTGTTGCAGCCACCCTGGTCTTGGATACATGTCATTCTTGCCTCCTGCCTTTATGCATACAGTTGTCGTTGCCTGGGATGCCTGAATCTACCCCACCTCCCACCTCCCACACTCCCACAGCCCCTTTATCTCCAACGATATGGGGTGTGCTGTTATTTCTCAGAGCTAGAGTTGCTGTCTCCTATCTGATGTCCACAGACCCCTCTCCCTCCCTCTCCGGAGTCTTTTCCTTCATATTAATGTTTCAGAGCCATCCTCCCTGCAGTTCTTAAATGGGATATCCATTTTCAGTGTTTCCGTGACGGAATACCCTGACAAAAAGCAAGTTATGGAAGAAAAGGTTTATTTGTATTGTGGCTTACAGTTCCAAAGGGGACACTGTCAGTTATGGTGAGGAGGGCAGGGCAGGGCAGCCGGAGTGTGAGGCTGGCCTGGCAGTCAGATAACAGAGATCCAGTTTCACTCACACACAGGAAGTAAGGTCAGGCTATAAAAACTTCAAAGCCCATCGCTGATGGCGTACTTCCTCCAATGAGGCTACACCTCAAAACAGCGCCACCAGCTGGGGACCAAGTGTCCAAACACGAGCCCATGGGGGACATCTCACATGCAAACCACAACATATGGTAACCCTTAAAATGCCTGTGGAAAGGAGAGCTCTTGGGTTCCCAGTAATTTTCGCCCCCTGAAGTGGTGTTAATACTTCCTTGGGATGTAATGTGTATGCTTTGAATTTCCTCCATTTCAGGAGGTGATACTGTTGGAACTTCCTGCCCATGATGGAGGGCAAGGATGAGGAGGCTGAGATCAGTACCCATCACTCATTTGCCTCAGCTCTACAGACCACTTATTCAGCAGACAGTCAGGATCACTGATGTATTCCAGATGTTGTATAAGCCAGCCTCAGCTTATGTTGGACCATCGTCTGTCCATATGCACGGGACTTCCTGGATGGAGTCAGTTCCGGGTGGCGGTACCAGCACCGTGCTAAGAGAACGGCTGGCCTGGTGTTTTGTTTATGGGGCCCTGACGTGAATGATCCCTGTACATATTCAGGATCCACAGCCTCTTAAAAATATTCTAGATCCACGCTTGGTTGAATGTGGGAGGGTTGAGGGCCTACTGTGTGTTCTTTTGTTGTCTTTTGATGTCACATCCTGGTCGGATTTGCACTGGGTAGCATCCAGGGCTGCTGTTTCATGCAGTATAGCTACATCCTCTTGCATTGCCACAGAAGGCCCATGAAGCATCACATCGGTGGATCAATCCCCATGCTCTTAGTATGAAGAGGAAGATGTTGGTTTATTTAAGGTTGATCTTTCTGTTTGTTTTGGGTAATAGAAAAGTCTGTGGGTAGCACTCTCACCACACGGGTCAGCTCTAATCCCTGGCATGGGATGAGCTTGTGGCAGGTGATGCTAATGCAGCACAGTTGAGAGTGCTCGGTGTCACCTCTGTGGAGTTCTTGTCAGAGTTGTTTAACTGGGACCTACGATAATCATGAAGAGGTGACCAGATCAGCAAAACATAGCATATCACAAAAGAAGAAGAAAAAAAGTATTTTCTTATATGAGATGAGATTTTTAAAAGGCACGACAGGTATATTGGGCAGTGTTTGGCTGTGCTGCCCTGAAGGACCAGCTCGCTTGGGGACCTTAGCATGTGCACTAATGCTTGGTGGTGGCAGTCAGTGGGCTATGCTCGATTCTAATAGCACCATGGCTTTGCAAGAGTGTGTCACTGATGTTCTTAGACTGGTTTTGATGATGTATTTAGTGATGTAAGACTAAGTACTTCCAAGTTACTTTCAGAAAGAATAGCAGCTATTTCTAGGGAGAAACATTTTAACATCTAGGCAAGGTCGGCCACAGCTTGGGAAATAGCCTTGAAGACTGACAAGTAGGGTTTTGTGTAATTGGCTTCTGCACAGCAAAAGAAACCATTAACAGAGTGAAGGGGCAGCTGACAGAATGGGGGAGGGGTCAGGGGATTAGCATCTAGAATATATAAAGAATTGCCACCAAACCTCCAAAACTTCAATCAATAAATGGGTCAGTGAACTGAGCTGATAGAAAGTTCTTCAAAGGAGAAACACATATGGCCAATAAATGCATTTAAATGTCTTCAACTCTGTTAAAGAAATGTGAATTAGAACTACTCTGAGATTCCATCTCATCCTAGTCAGAATGGCTAAAACCAAGAAAACAAGTGTCAACAAATGCTGGAGATGATATAGGGAAAAAGGAACTATATCCAGTGCCGGTGGGCAAATAAACCTCTGCAACTACTATGGGAATCACGGAGGTTTCCCAAAATATAGCACTGCTATATGACTTAGCTATATTCCCCCTGAGCTCATACCCAAAGAACTTTAAGTCCTGTTACAGAGAGGCTTACATAATTCATGTTTATTGCTGAGCTATTCACAGTGGCCAGGAAATGGAGTCAGCCCGGAGTCTATCAATAGATAAATAGATACATGACACATGGAGTGTATGTGTGGGAGAATTTTATTCAGCAGGAATAAATGAAATTTGCAGACCTGGATAGATCTGGAAAGACAGTTAAAGCAGTATTCCATGTTTTCTCTCATGTGGACGCTAGATTTTTTTTTTTTTGGTGTGTGTGTGTGTGTGTGTGTGTGTGTGTGTGTGTGTTGTGGTGAGTAGTCATGACACTATAAAGGAGACTACTGGGGGTGTTGGAGAGGGAAAGAGATTGGCAGTGGTGGAATTGGATACATGAGAGGAGATGACATCACAGAATAGGAATTCAGAGAGATTCTGGGATCCCGAAGTCCCTTCTGAAGGCATGCTCTCCACTGATCTGCAGAGGCCCCACCTTTCAACGTTGTCGTACTGCAGGCTGACCTTTCAACCAACCCAGAAACCTTCGGAGGCAAACTCCTCTTGGCTGGACTGTGCGTTTGTGGGTCTGGTTTTACATTGCCTTTGTCTCAGGTGTAGAGAAGGCCCTAGAAAGTCAGGTCACCGTCCCCAGGTCATGCCATTGGCTCTGGGGATCGCTTAGAGTACTCATTGTCCCCTGCTTCTGCTCAGTGTGTCTGGCCTTTTCTGTTAGTTGGAAGAGGCCGCCAATAGATCAGGAAGTGAGTGTTGTCAGCAGGCTCTTTGGTGCCATGCTCTTGACCTCACAGTGGAGCTGTGTCAACTGACAGCAATGTAGAGTCCCTGACCGGGCAGGGAAGCCTTCTTCATGTCCCTGTCCCTGGGCCGGGGATGAATGAGAAGCTCGGTGTCTCCCAGAGGCAACCTGTCCACCTGTGCAGTGACACTCAGGTTAGGCGCTATGTGGAGGGTCAGTGTCCCATTCCGGGACATTGGTGGAAGGGAAGTGTGGGTACCCAGCGTCTCCACTACCACGACTCTGTTTTACCCCAGTGGTCAGTGATGGAATTCAAGTTGCCACCCTCCCAGGACCTGTGACGCCACCTCAGATGCTAAGCCTGTGTGTAGCAGAGGCCTTGCTGAGCAGCTCTAGGTCACTTCACCAAAACAATTAGAGAAGGAGAGAAGGGCAGAGCATTTCCTCTCTGCCTGGCCGTGGTCCATCCTGACCCTCAGAAGCTAGCTCTGGTGGGGAAGAGGTCTGAGCGAGGCCTTTGCAGTTTACGCCTGTTCATCAGCCCTTTCTAAACACTGGAAAGTGGAATGATTCCAGAATCTTCTGCAGATAGTCGTCTGTCCCCACCCCCACCCCCGTAGTGCCCCCTCCTTTCTCCTCCTGTCCTCAGCAGTATGTTACCAGTGTAGATGTACGAGCCAGTCTAGATAGAAAAGTTCCTGATGGACACGGAGCCTCCTCCATTGAGGAGGCTCAGTGTACTGATATTGAAGAGGCCCGAGCCACCTTTGTCTTGTTGGCACTTGTGGCCATGGCAGGACATGTGACACATTGGGCCACTGCCAAATGTTCTTGGGTTCAAGTGGGTTCAAAGGAGCCTTTGTCAACAAAGAACAGGGCTTGTCCCCCAGGGACACTCCATGCCTCACTCTCCTGAGGATGTCTGAGCAGGGCGGGGAGGACCCAGATAGAAGATGCCAGCTAAGTGAGGACCACAGAACAAGAATGCCAATAGGTGTTGGGTTATTTTGAATCCCAGGTAAGATGTATGAATCCCAAACTCAGCTTCAGGGGTAGATTCTAGCTTTGTAAACTGTGGGTTGTGACCCCCCACCCCCATCATATAGAGCTGACCCCATGAGTGTGGAACTCAGGATGGGGGTGGGAAAGTCTAGCAGCCAATAAAGGTTTCTTCATTCATGGTGACCCAAAGCAAACAAAATGCACAGCGTGGTGAATCTGGGGTGTCTCTGGCCTTGCTTGTCCATGCCGCATCATGTGAGTTCATCTGGCCTTGGGTCTGAGCATACCACGCGTGTACCCCATCACGCCATGCACAATGCCAGCGACCCCTGGGAAGCACCTTGGCTTGGGCTGCAGATGCCTCTTCAGGCTTCTCACTGACCACGTCAAGGTGTCTGCCCTTACAGAAACTAATTATGGAAAACAAGGGTATTTACTATTTTCCCGCCATCATTCCTCAGCTTGTTAGTATGTCCGCTAGAGAGATGGCTTGTGGTTAGGAGTGTGTACTGCTCTTTCTCTAGAGGACCAGAGTTCGAGTCCTATTCATGCATATTAAGGGGCTTGCAACCATCTCTAAGTCCAGTCGCAAGGGATCCAGTACCCTTTCTGGTCTCCATGGGCACTGCATGCACATGGTGCACAGATGAACATGCCAGCAAAACACCTATTCACTCAAGTAAAAAATTAATCTTTAAAAAAAAAAAATCACTGTCTCTTTGCTTTGTGTTGTATTTGATTCTAAAACTCTGGCTTGAGTCACTGACTTGAGTTTCTTATAAAATTGTTCCATAAAGTTTGCTTGGGGCCAAGGTGGTGGTGGTGGTGGATGCCTTTAATCCCAGCACTTGGGAAGCAGAGGCAGTTGGATCTCTGAGTTCAAGCCCAGCCTGGCCTACATGAGTTGTATGACAGAGAAATCCTGTCTCAAAAAATCAAAACAAACAAATTGGCTTGGGATTAGGACAGGATTTCCAGCACTTTGTAAAATAGCCCCAAACAAACGTACCCTTTTCATCTTGTACTATCTATTTATGTGAAGCACCAACAGATTATAGAATGAAAATACTGGTTAATTCTGAAAGATGTTGAAGAATATTCAGTCAAGATTTGTTTATTAAATTTAAATGAAATGTACATCCATCTCATTACTCTGAAATTTACTTTCATCTTTAATAAATGATAGAATTATATTTATACCAAGAATTGTTCTGAAATACATTTCTTTCTTTTTTCTTTTTCCCTTTTGGTTTTTCAAGACAGTTTCTCTATGTAATAGAGCCCTTGTTGGCTGTTCTGGACTTGCTTTGTAGGCCAGATTGGCCTCAGACTCACAGAGATCTGCCTGCCTCTGCCTCTAGAGTGCTGGGATTAAAGGTGTGCGCCATCATGCCTGACCCTTGAAATACATTTCTTAAAAATTATTATCCATAAATATTTGATTTTTGTACTTAATTTATATATGTATATTCTTGGGTCATGTAAAAATTTCTTAGACCAAAAGGGTTTGTGAGTGAAAAGTATTTTTTTTGCGGGGGGGGGGGGCGGGTGTTTGTTTGTTTGTTTGTTTTTTTCAAGACACGGTTTCTCTGTGTAGCCTTGGCTGTCCTGGACTCGCTTTGTAGACCAGGCTGGCCTCAAACTCACAGTGATCCGCCTGCCTCTGCCTCCCCAGTGCTGGGATTAAAGGCGTGTGCCACCACCGCTCGGCAAGTGAAAAGTTTTTAAAAGCCCAAAGGCTGCAGAAATGGGCAAGCGGTTACAGCACTAACTGCTCTTGCAGAGGACCAGAGTTCTGTTCCTAGCACGCAGGCCAGGTGGCTCATGATCACCTGTAACTCCAGCTCCAGGGAATCCATGATCTCTTCTAGCTTCCATAGGCATCTGCACGGGCCTGGCACTAACTCCTATTCGCATGCGCACGCGCGCACACAGACACACACACACACACACAAATAAAAGTAAATCTTAGAAAGCAAGCAAGTGCTGCCCCAGACAGCGTTTCCTGTGGCAGTTACGTGGGGGACGTTCTTTGTGGTGCAGCGACAGGTATGATGATAAGAGCCTCTTGGTGTCAGCCCCGCCCCAGGTTGCAGCTCTCTGCATTTCTGGAGTCACTGGTCTAAGCTGAGGTTTGAAAGAGAAAGCAGGAGATGGTTTTACACAGTAGGACTTGTTGCCTCTACTGGCGATGCCTGGGTGTAATTGTAGTGGTTTGTATTCAACATATTTTAGTACCTTTTGATACTCAAATTAACCTTCCTCCTCAGTGTTTAAAAATGACCTTAGTGCAGTGGATGTTGAAGATGATAGGTGTCATGTTTTTTTTTTAAAGATTTTTGATGCCCTCTGTGTGTGTGTGTGTGTGTGTGTGTGTGTGTGTGTGTGTGTGTTTGTTACCATGTACATGCAGTACCTGTAGAGGCCAGAAGAGGGCATCTATCTGGGAGTTGGAGTTACAGGTGGTTGTGAGCCACCTAGCCATGGGTGTTGGGAACTGAACTCTGGCAAGAGTTGGAAGTGCTCTTAACCTCAATGCTATCTCTCCTTCCCCTTGTCGTCCTTTATCTTTTATCCTCCGTGGAATTATAGATGTTTAAAACCGGTTAAGATTGTGGACATTGTCTCATCCTCATGTACCAGTGGTACTCCGTGAGACCAGGCCACACTCGGAGCTCCTCTATCACTCTCTTCGGAATGGAGTCTGAGCGCATCCCCTACCCACCCCATCTGCAGACAGCCAGAGTCCCAGGCTCAGCCACTCACGCCTCCATGCTTCTTGGGCTCGGTGCGTCTGGGTTGAGGTACAGTGGGCACCCCCGTGCTTTTCCTGATGCCGCTAGGGGGGTCTGCTGTCTTCTCAGCTGCCCATTTTGCTCCTCCTGGCCTGCGTGGTCCTTTTCTGGAAGTGGCCTCGGTGCCTTAGGCTGCCCTCAGCTCAGCTAGGCCACCAGGCTCTCTATAGAGATCTGCTTGAAGCTGTGTTGAAATGCTGCCTGTGTCAGTCTGTCAGTTAGTTCCTCTGTGGCCCTGCTAATGACCTTCTTCTGTTGTTAGCTGAAGGCTATACAGGTGGCTCTGAAACCAAGGCTTGCCCAGGGCTCGACCCTGCACGACCACACTGGCCTGGATGGCTGGGCAGGCTCTGCTTGCCTGTGCTCAGTCTCCTGGTTCTAAGTTCTGCCTCTGAACACTGGGGCCGTGGACCTGAGGAGCAGTGTGAAGGGTGCTTTCTGTTAGAACCAGAGGGCTGGAGGGCATGGGCTTAGTCACTGAGCAGTAGAAATGTGGGCCAGACTTGTGCTGTGGCAGACACTGTATGTCACATCTTTTATCTCTGCTGGTTTGGGCCTGCTCACCCAGCTGCCCAAGAGCCCGTCTTTGAAAAACAAAAAAAAAGTGAACCAGAACGGGACGGCCACAGCCGAACTGTTTAAAAGAGGCTTATTTCACTGCACCTTCTCCCCAGCGGTTCATCCCTGTAATGGGGGCTCGTTATTTAAAAGAAAACAAATGTTCCTCAGCTGCCTGGGCCCCTGCCCCCCACGCCAGCCCTGGACCTATGAGAGGGTTGTGCAATGTCAAAGGGCAGATCTTGTACTGGGGTGCCTTCCCTCCCGCCGAGACGGTGACGTCAGCCCGGTCACCATGGCTGTGGTCAGACAGGAGACACGCCAGTGCAGGCGAGTGGCTGGTGTGGGGAGCTGTGGTTTGATGTTTTGACGTTAGGTTCAAACATGGCGAAGGGCGAGTGGGGGAAGGGCAGGAGAACAGTAAGCTGGGACGGAAGAGTTGAAGGTTTGTTGTGGCCGTGGTGGCACACTCCTGCAGTCCCAGCCAGCCAGCCAGCCAGCAAGCAAGCAAGTGAATACACACCGCTGTTTTGAAAGTTAAGTTCTGTTTTGTTGACTGTAAAAGGCGAGAAAGCAGCAGCTGGCTGGTAGTGTGTCTGGCTATTGTCACTGTGTTGAAGTCTTAGAGTCCTTCACAGGCAGGATTTCAGATGTGCCGGTCTCCTCCTGTCCTCACGTTCCAGTGTAACTTTGGTGTGACTGCTCATATGTGGCATCGTGGTTGTAGCTTTTTCCTTTTCCTCTCCACCCTTGTGCATGTGTGCATGTGGCTGGGGATGGTGCCCAAGGCCTTGTGGGCCCTAGGGCAGTGCTTGGCTTCTCCATTCCCGAATAATCTCCTGTGGACTTTTCTCCCTCTACGCTGGCCTCACTGAAGTTCAGCCACTCTTTCCTGTGTGAACCCCAAACGGAGCAAACACCTGTCACATTCTGCCATGGCCTGGGCATGTGGAGTGGAATGCTTTCCCCACCCAGCATGTGCCTGTAGCCACTGAATGACTGGCCTCTCTAAGGGTGCCTTCTCAAGCGATGGGGCCTCCCGGTGGCTTCTGTCCTGAGGCTGGGCCGCCCCATAGCTGCTGTCCTGAATGACTGCTCCTATTTTGGACCCCTTGGAACTTGCTGCTGTGGCAATTGTTTCCATAGCAATGTCTGTTGCCCCAGCAGGCAGCTGATGAAATGGCTCCTGAAACTCTGGGGTCCATGCTGAGCCTGTGTCCTCCCCACTCCTTGGCCCCTGCCAGGAGTGTTGGGAAACACTGGGCACGGAGTGTGTATAGTGTAGACAGGGTCGGTCTGCAGGGGTGGTGGCTTCCTGGGGTCTCATGGGGTTCTTCGTCCACTCACCAATCTTAAAGAGTCATCTCTGCTTTATAGAGGAAGAAGCCCCAGAAACAGGGCTGAGGAAGGAAGAAAGCTTGCACCTTCTCAAGGTCTGAGGGTGAACACTGCTTAGCCCAGGGTTAGCAGAAAGGAGGCTGAGGCCCACCCAAGTCAGCCAGAGTCTGAGATTGGCAGGCTGGTATAGGATTCCGTGTTGAGCTACTCCGAGCAATATGGAAAGTTCCAGCGTGCCCTGTGGCCAGAAGCCGTACAAGAAGTCCTGCTGGGGGTGTATTACAGGTCACTGTATATTTGCAAGTTTATATTTTGCTGTCTAAACTGGCAGAGTTTTTATTTTTCCTGGTGGATTCTCAAAAGGCCTTTCCCTCCTTCCTTCCTGGTAACAAAATCGCATTTGTCACCCGTATGTGAAGCAGATGCCTGTTTGACGGCTGCACATCAGTGATGATATGAAGGGAAGTGAGTGGTCATGAGGTGGCTTTATTTGGGTACCACAGAGCTTCAGATGAAGTTGACTTCACACAATATGACTCTTGATTAAGACAGTGGAAAAAGGATTGGTCAGGCCTCTGAAGCCGATGTGTAGCAGCTCCACAGAAGGTTCTCTGTGTGTGAAAGAGTTAGCCCCTTAGGACTTAGAAAGTTGAGACTTTTCACTCAAAGTAATTATAACTCTCGTTACAAATTTTAGAAGCTACAAACCCTTTGTATTTGAAAGGCCATGCTTATCTTGGTTCACAACCAGGCACAACCTTGTCTCTCGGCTCAAAGCTCCCTGAGTGATAACCCAGGAAGCCAGACCAGTCAAAGCAGACCTATGCCACAGCCCTCGTGAGCACCTAACTGGGAAACACATTTTGAGAGTTGCAGCTTGCAGCTTGGGCCTGGAGAGCTGGCTCTGTGATTAAAGGAGCACTTGGTGCTCTTTCAGAGAGCCTGTCTTCTGTTCCCTGCACCCATGCTGGCCAGCTCACACCTACCTGTGATTCCAGCTCCGGGGGATCCAACAACCTATTCTGATCCCCATGGGCATCCCACACCCACACACAGACACACAGACACACAGACACAGACACAGACACACACACACACACACACACACACAAATGTAATAAAAACAGCAACATCAGCTTGTTGAGGTTTTGTGTCCTCTCTCATAAAGGTGTGTGTGGGGTTGACTCCCTGAGAATCAAAGGGCCTTCCCTCCTAGTTTTTTAAGTACCCTTTGAGCATTGGTTGCGATCAGTTTTCCTCTCTCGGCTGTTTATAGCAACTTTTCGATTTAAACTCTACCCTAAAGAGCGAGTGCTGGCAAACCTTGTTGATGTCAAATGTCCCCTGCTTGGCAGTGGCTACATGCCCAGACCATGTTCTGAGAATGGCAGGCTGCCTGCTGTATTGCCAAAACTTTCCACAGAAAGACGTTTTGCAAGGGGCTGGGCAGGGAGGCCAGGGAGCTAGGGGACCGTGGACACCACAATGGGGTGCTTCTCCCGCCTGCTGCTGACACCCTCGTTTCCTTCGATTCTCTAGGTGAGGCTTCTCTCAGGGGAGAATCCAGAATGCAGACCCTCCCGGTGGCCTCTGCTCTCAGCAGTCACCGCACAGGCCCGCCCCCCATCAGCCCCAGCAAGAGGAAATTCAGCATGGAGCCCGGGGACAAGGATCTGGACTGTGAAAACGATCATGTCTCCAAGATGAGCCGCATCTTCAGCCCCCATTTGTAAGTTCCGCCCCCTTTGGTCATGCTTGCTCTGGGCTGGGCTGGGCTGGGCTTCCTTTCACCTTTCCACCCATCGCCTCATTATGACGGTGTGAGTTATTGATAGAGGACATTGTTTATAAAAGATAGGCCATGTTCTTATGCCAGGAAGATGTCAAGCTGACTTTAGCAACTGGTCCAGACATGAAATCTTATTTCCTTTCAACTCCTACAATCTCTCCCTCTGTTTCCCTCTTGGAGGCCAGCAGCCCTTGAGACCTCTTGTGTGGGCACTGTCCGGAAAACCTGGCTTTTCTTGCCCGTGCAGTCTGCTAGCCATTATGCAGATACTGGGTGTCTGTGTGTACCTGACTGAAGGCTGTTGCATGGTGGGGGGTGAGGGGTCAGGGGTAGTGGTCCAGTATTGTGTCCTGGGGAGCACTCCTGTTGTAAGGCTGCTCACAGTGGAGGTAGTCTGGAGCCATGGTAAGGAAGCCTCTCTTCTATCCGGGGACAGGAACTCTGATCCTTCATTGATATTGCATGCCCTAGTGTCTTCTCTGGCCCTCAGATTCATTCTTTCTTTCTTTCTTTTAACTTTCTTTTCTATCTTTCACACAAAAAAGATAATATTTTTATGTGCATTGGTGTTTTGCCTGCAAGTATGTTGGGTGAAGGTGCCATATTCATTGGAACTGGAGTTACAGACAGTTGTGAGCTGCCCTGTGGGTACTGGGAATTGAGCCTGGAACCTCCAGAAGAGCAGCCAGTGCTCTTTCTTAACTGTTGAACCTTTTCTCCAGCCCATCCCTTAAGCCCATTTTCAGCATGAAGAGGCTTAAGCTGAGCTGGGCATGGTGGCTTACGTCTTTAATTCCAGCACTTGGGAGGAGGAGGCAGGCAAATTATTGTGAGTTCAAGTCCAGCCTGGTCTACAAAAGCAAGTCAAGGATAGCCAAGGCCACACAGAGAAACCCTGCCTCGAAAAACAAACTAACAGGCTTAAACTGAAGTTGTCAGGTCTTGCTGGCTCCCGCTAAAGCAGTGCGTGCCACTTTGCATTTTTAGTACTTGGTGAGCTCCGAATGTCTGGGCTATGGCAGTTATGTAGCCAGCCCGTGTCCCCACGTGCAAATGAGTGGTTTGTAATCACTGGACTTGTTCCACAGGAGAGGAGTGCAGGCAGCAGGTGCACTGCAGGGTCCTTCCTGCAGACAGCGCTCTGCAGCTGGAGGCGGCCCTGGCCTCTGCTGCCTCAACCCGCGTCCTCGCATTCCACGCATGCCAATCTGCCTGCTCTGTTGTGTTCAGTCATAAGACACTGACAGAGGTATTTATCCTCAAATAAATCACTGTAGTGTTAGTCAGAGGCTGAGCCTGCAGTCTGGAGCCTGGAATTTGCTACACTCAGGAATCCGGCGGCAGAGGCTGCGCAGAACAGCGCCCTCTCTCACTCACTCACTGAAGGGGAGGGGCTCCGAGGGCTGCTGGGGCTGAGACTTCTGGCACTGGTTCTCTGTTACTAGTCTCTCATTCTCTCCCATCCAGCTTTCCCCAAACCCAAATAAGAGGCTTTTGACTCTGTTTTCTTCTTTTCGAGGGAGGGGAGGGGGAGAAGAGGCAGCCTGGTGACAGCGTAGGTTGGGATTGTGCTGTACTTGAAGCCTTTGGGTTTACCTGAGGTGTAGACACACCTCTTCTGGGCCCAGTGTCCTTACTGCAAGATGGCAGTGATCAGGTTTGCAGACTGAGACCCCCCAGAGTTAAAACAGGTCAAGACTTGGGTGGTAGAAGTTACTGCTTTTATTGTTAATAACCTCATTTTTCAGATGTTGGCTGTGACGACAGCAGAGAACAAGAGCCTGTGGTATTGAGTGTTTGAGAATGTGTGTCTTAGTCTGGGCACCCCACCTTGGATGCCACCTTCTTTGGGTCCCTGGGGTAATGAGCATGCCTTCTTATTAGACTATGTATTGTAAAGTGCAGTTCCTGGTGCAGTATGAACTCGGTTTTATTTGTTTTTTTCCTTGAGGCTGGCTTTTATGTGGCCCACCCCGGTCTTGACCTCACTAGGTAGCCCTGGCTAGCCTTGAACTCCTGATCCTCCTGACCCTTCCTCCCAAACATGGAGATTATAGACCTGCACCACTACACCTGACTAGAGTGAACAATATATTAGAGTTAAAATTTTTTTTGAAACTTCTTGTGATTGCAAACAAGAGCTTGAAATACTGGTCTATGATGACACTCTAAAGAGCTTTAAGCCTACACAATAAACTAGGAGTGTGGCTCCATGCCAGCGTCTGCTGGGTGCGCGAAGTTCTCATATAGCCCCAGCACTGCAGAAACAAGAAAAGAATTATCAGCTTTGAGGTGCAGCTCCACATTAGCATCGTTATGCAAAGTTTGAGGAAAATGGAAACTGCACCCTCATTCTGCCAGACTCTCTGGGTTCCCAACAGCTAGGTGGCTTTTCCCCATTTTGTTTTTATTATAGTAAAATATACATATCATAAATTCTGTGTGCATGTTCATGTGTGTGCATGCATGTGGGTGCAGGTGCACATACGTGTATGTATGTGTGGAGGCCAGAGACTGACACTGCGTGTTTCCCTCAGTCTTGCTTACTCATGTTGTTGGTACTTGGTATGTATGTTGAGTGACTTGTGAGATGTGGCTTGTTTGAACTGTGGCATGTTCCTTCCTTTTTATTTCGTGGCAAAGAGGGCAGTAGGAGCTACTGACTACTGGGTCAGGAATGGTCCTAGGGTATTTGTATCTTGAAAGTGAACATAAAGTGATTTTTGTGTGTGTGGCCTGGCTTTCTAGAATTTGCTAATGGTATGTAAGCAAAGTGTCTCATTTGCCTCATTGTTAAGGGATAGTTGTGAGGAAGGCATGTTGCTGAAACAAAGTTTGAGCCACTAGCAAAGAGGGTTTTGAAGGTGGGTTTCTCTGACTCCGTGGTGTGATGCTGTCCAGTAAAGATGGAGCCAGTGAGTGGTTCTAAAGCACAGTGGGGGCTGAGGAGAAAGAGGGATGCCCCTAGTGATTCCTCTAGCACCCTGTCACCTGAGTCATTTGAACCCAGCTACTGTTCTTGCCATATCGGTGGCCCCCAGGAAGACAGTTGCTTCTGAATAAAGGGCTGAGTGTTGGGGGAGTTGGGAGGGGCAGGATTGCTATTGTGGAGGGCCAATGAGTGGCTTTGGTGCAGCCTGACTTGAGGGGAGGCGTCCAGTTTTCTTCTTTTCACTCAGTATTCATACGGCCCCATGAGTTGTGTTACCTCCAGCCTCACGGCTGTGCCTTGGCCCCTCCTTTTGCTCCTGACTCTGCCTCAGGCCTCCACTACCTCTCAACACTCCACTCAGTTCTTGTTTCCAGACTCCCTGCCCATTGTAGCCTCATGGCTACCTCTGCAGGAAGCCCTGGTTCCTCTTAATGGGGAGCAGTGGTCAAATGCCAGGTGCCAGATGGTCGTTTATTCTTACTAGGGTGTCTTCTGAGACAGTGGGCACTGGCCACAGTTTGTGATACAAACTTCACAAGAGATGAAATTCGGGGACTGGGGATGTGGCTTAGTGGTAAGAGCGTTTGAAGCATTTGTTTCAGTCCCCAGCACCACAAACTTAAAAGTTAAATTAAGAAAAACTGAGAGCTCCACGTCCTCAGTTGCCCTAGCTACATTTTAAGCTCCGGAGCTCAAACACTGTGGCCAGCAGTGTTTATCGTGGGCAGCCAGCACTAGAGCGTGGCCATCTTCTCAGGGATCCCTGCCCAGCACTGTTTTTCTAGACACTTCCCACTGGAAAGTTCTGAGTTCCTGTCCAGCACGGCTGTTCTGGTCCCACCCTACAGAGGTCTTCCTTACCGCTCATTCTACATCTAACTCTCTTCTCCCCAAGTCAGAACCTCACTTCCAACGCCAGCCATGCAGTGTGCACTTCCAGGCTGCTCTGCTCACAGGTGCCACTCTGAGAAAAGCCCTAAGGGAGGGGTTTGGTATGTTTGCAGATCTCTATTCATGTCCTTGTGACTCTTTATATATTCCCGCCCCTCCCCCACCAGCATGGTTTCAATATTCTGCCGCTGTTTGCATTGAGTTCTAGATTTTTTTTTTCTCACCTTTGTTGACTGTATCTTTTTTGTTTGTTTTGCTTTTTGTTTTGAGATAGGGTTTCTCTGTGTATCCCTTTCTATCCTGGAACTCACTCTGTAAACCAGGCTGGCCTCAAGCTTAGAGAGCCACTTGGCTCTGCCTCCCAAGTGCTGGGATTGAAGGCGTGTGCCACCACTGCCTGGTTTCTTTTATCTTTAAGATGTTAACCTGCTTTGTAGCAGTTGAACCGGTCTCAGAAAATGCAGTTGGGCACAGTGTGGCTCCTTTCCTGTGAGCCACCAGCCTTTGATAGTAAGTGTGTGAGTTCTCACTTCTCCTTCCCTTACACTGAGGCCACACACGTTTCCAGCTCACATGGGCGTTGATACTTTCATGACACAGTTCACAGTGGTGACCCTTAACACCAGTGCCACGTCTGTGTTCACAGTTGCATAGCAGGCCAGGGCCTATACACTCCTAAGATCACTTGCTAAACCCCTTGTGTTCGACCTTAAGGTAATTCCCCACACTTACAGAGTGATGCTGCCTGGAAGGCTGACTCTCTGTAGTAGTGTAAGCTGAGGGCCAGTGCTAAGGCTGACTGGCTTTGGGACTTGTAGGGGCTGCTTGACTGGTGGGACCTGGAGAGGGTTCTATGCTGACCAGGCCATAGATAGCTACACTAAACAATGCTGGTTTCACCTGTATGCTTACAGGAGGATGTACAGGCGAACTGTTGGGTTAACCACCTGGGAGGGGGCCCTGTGCTAAATGCCCAGAATATACCACCTCAACAGTGGAGGTAATCTTTTATTTTAAACCCTGTCATCTGTCTATCTACTCCCCTACCGCCCTGCCTTCTAGCTTATTTGAGCTGTGTGGTTTTTATTTTCAAAGAAGCAGACATTGGGATATTATGACCAAAGCTGAGATTAACCCCACTGTATATGAGACACTCAAGCCATTCTATGATGACATATATCTACCTGCCCTATGGAATGACACGCAGCTACAGGAACGGATGTCAGTCACACTTAAGCGTTCTGACGAGCAGCATATGGCACACACCAAGTGACTTCTGTGTTGGGTTGTGTGACACCTCTACCCAGGTGTGCTCCAGTTGCATGAGATTCCCTTTTGATCGACAGGATGTGTATGAAGTAGCCACCCCGGCCTCTGAATAGGCAAAGCCTAGGGGCTCATGCTGGGGCCAAAGCCATGTTCGCTTAGCTGTGTGCTTAGCCAACTGCAAATGCCATAGAGCCACTCAAATGGTACACAGCGAGCGAGGCCCTCTGCAGACCCTGCTTCCTGCCTGCTGCTGTTCTTGTGCACCCCTCGTCACCCCCGTGCGGTGTCCCAGGGTGCAGATGCCCGCTGTTGTTCCTGTGGCCAGGGATTTTACTTTTTTTTTCTCCACTTCTGACTTAGACAGTTCTGGTGGAGCACCCTGTAACCTGTGTGCCGTTTCTCTCTCTCTCTCTCTCTCTCTCTCTCTCTCTCTCTCTCTCTCTCTCTCTCTCTCTCTCTCTCTATCTGCTTCCCTTAGGGATTCCGTTGGTCATTTACTCTTCTCTCCATGAGGGTGAGTGGGGAACATGTGAACCCCAAACTAGGTCTCTCTTGGTCTGTGAGAAGGTTGGAGAAAGTGTTTGAAGCCAAGGATTGAGCATCTGGTGGGAGAAGCCGATCGCTGGGTGTGATGGGTTTGTTGTCCTGGGGACGGGGAGCTGGTGGCACCTTCCCCTTTGCAGTGCCCGTGATTCCTATTGTCCCATGTAGGCTCACTGTGCACCCTGCCTTCTTCTTCAAGGTGGCCCTGCTTATTTCCTGAGTCCCCTTGGTGGTCCCGAGGCATGCTACCAACAGGCTTTTATCTTATAAACTTTCCAAAGGCTAAGGGAACAACCCAGGGTGTCATTAAAGCCGAACTCAGAGGAGATTGAGCAGTTGGGCTCATGTTGCTTACGTAACTGTGCTCAACTGAGGCTGGAAGCCCCTGGAGCCTTCACAAGGCAGCTGGTGTGCTGAGATGCGCTGTAAAGGGTGTGGGCCTCCTGTCAGTCAGTATGATGGCCCCTGCTAGAGAAGGCTTCTCTGTGACAGCAGCCATTGAGTGCCCACTGTGCACCAGCCGTGTGCCAAACTGTGGGCATACCCTTGTCGTGTCCTCTTATTCTGGGATGTCAGGGTTCCTGCTCTCCCCCTTTTCAGACAGCAGCATGGGTCCCCTGTAACTCGATTGAAGGCCCACCTCTGGCTGGCGATAGCAGTGACAGACTTTCCCACTCATCACTCCCAGCAATCAGCCTTACAATGGCATCTATGGTGCACACACTGCTCAAATCTCAGTTCGACCTTGAGACCTTTAGTGCTGTGCCTTTTAGACAGTCTGAAGTTTTAGTACAGTCAAAAGAGAATTGCCGACACGTTGAGGCTGAAGGGTGACAGCTGCTCTTTAGCATGTGCAGTAAGGTCATGAGGTGCTGAGGGGCTGGCAGAAATGAATAGCACTCAGTATACATGGATGGGTCCCTGCAGACACTGAGAGTGGCTGTGTAGCTAGCCACCTGAAGAGAAACCTGAAATTGCATCTTTGGGTGGGAAGAGAACCTTATAAAAACAAACAAGGAGCAAGGGAGTTCTCCCTCCAACCCCCATGAAGGTGTGGTGTGGTGGCTATGAGGTTGGGGGTTGACATCCAGTTTTTCTCAATTGGTTTCTATCTTGCTTTGCTATGATGAAACACCATGAAACAAAAGCAAGTTGGAGAGGAAAAGGTTTGTTCTACTTACACTTCCATATCACTGTTGATTATGCAAGGAGGTTAGGACAGGAAGTCAAACAGGGCAGGAACCTGGAGGCAAGAGCTGATGCAGAGGCCAGAGGGGTACTGCTTACTTACTTGCTCCCCATGGTTTGCTGAGCCTGCTTTTTTATAGAACACAGAACCACCAGCCCAGGGATGGCGTCACCCACAATGGGCTGGGCCCTCCCATATCAATAACTAATTAAGAACATGCCCTACAGACTTGCCCTTCTGGAGGCATCTTCTTAATTGGGGTTCCCTCCTCTCAGATGCTCTAGGTTGTGTCAAGTTGACATAAAACCATCCAGTACATTCTCCCTCTTTTTCTTTTCTTTTTCTTTTTCTTTTTTTTGAGGCAGAGTCTCTCACTGAACTGGAGCTCACCAACTGGCTACACTGGGTGGCCAGCAAGCTCAAGGGAGCCTGTTCACTCGGCTTCCCAGCATAGTTGGAGGAGGACTGTCTTTCCCAGCTTTTTCCTGTGGGTGCTGGGACCTCAGCTCTCATCCTCATGCTTGGGCATCCACTAGGCTATCTCCTTTGCCCTGTTTTTCTTTAAAAGAATAAAATAAAATAAAAATAATTTTGCAGTGCTGACATTGGAACCCAGAGCTTTATGCCTGCCAAGTCTGAGCGACATACTCACTGCCAGTTTTCTGTAGCCCAGAAAAACACATTTTTAATTATTTAAATTCTTTAAGTTTCTGACCAAATTTTTGTTGTTGTTGTTGTTTTCTGAGGCTGGCTTTGACCTTGCAAAGATTCTCGGGCCTCTGCCTCTCAAGTGCTGGGGTTAAAGGCTTGCTTTGAGTTTTAATTTAACAGCACAAACCAGTGGTGACTTTTGCTTCAAAGATTCAAAGTGAAGTATCTTATAGTCTGCTTTACTGTCCTGGCCACCAGGTCAATTGGTAGGGCCATTGCCTAGCATGCATGAAGCCCTGGCCTCTATCCTCCACTCCCCATAAAACCAGATATGCTACACTCATCTAATCCTGGAAGTTCAAGGTCATCTTTGGCCACACAGTGAGTTCAAGGCTCGCCTGGAATTCTTTAGATCCTGCCTCAAAATAAATAAATAAATGATATAAATTCGCTGAGTTTATGGGGGGAGCGCGGTAGGGGTAGTGGCAAGGTTTCTCAGTAGAGTCCTGGCTGCTCTGAAACTTACTTTGTAGACCAGGCTGGCCTCAAACTCACAGAGATCCACCTGCCTCTGCCTTCCAAGTGCTGGGATTAAAGGCCTGGGCCATTTGCTTTAAGTGTTGTATACAAAGATTCCTTTATTTCATGCAAGTATACACGGGCACATACATGCTATTTATAAGTAAATAGATGATAAATGTAATTAATTTTCCTTAAAGCAAGAATTGTTAATTGGGGTCTGCTTCATGGAACTTTCCAAATTGTGTGCCTTCTCCCTCTGCCACAGCTTCCCAGACATCCACACTTGAAAAGGGCTCACAGCCAACCTCTGTCCTCTGCTTTATGTGGTCTTCTTAGTGGTGTCCCAGGAGGTGTTCTGGGGACTTATGGGACTGTTTTACAGCCAAGATCACAGTTACTCTAAACAGTAACTCAGGAACCAAGATACTGCTAAGTTGGCATTTTCTTTTCTTTTCTCCCACATACATGTGCTTAACTTGCAAATAGAAATTAGAAGGGAGCCTGAGTCTTCAAAAAAAAAAAAAAATGCTTCTCGACAGAGAAGTGTGATCTCGGAGCTGGTTTGTCTGAGATTAACTGTGCCTTTCATACTGTAAGTAAGAGCTGGGACCCAGCCTGAAGTGTGCGGGACACAGAGCTGAGTTTGGTGGCGACCTGGATGACTGTAGCCACACCCCGCTAGGTTCTGTCGACAGCCTTTGCTAATGAAGTGTAGTGCCTTTAAGCAAAGGTCACAGGCCTGACCTGGGTTGTGTGGGTTTCTTGTTTGTCGGGCTGGAGGCATTTTCTCATTTTCACAGTTGAGCTGAAAACAAAGGCCGCCTTATCCTAGCAGGGAGCTGCGTGCACTCAGAGAGCTGACGTCAGCCTTTTCCCAGCAGGCATCGCCTCTGCCTTAAGAGTCTCTGCAGAGAGCTGCTCAGGCAGGTCACCATCTTGCTCCTGGCATTTTTCTGGCTGAGTAACACATAACACATGAAATGAAGAAATGCCAAGGGTGTCAGGAGCCAGGGGACAGAACAAAAGCGCTGTCATCTGAGTCCATTCTGGGCGGTGTGGGGACTGGCCAGCTTTGGGGCTGTAATCTGTGTCCTGGGGGTTACAGAAGTGGGTCAGAACCTTGGGGAAGATGGACTCGCCAGGAGCAGGAGCGTGTGCAGGGTCACGTCCTAAAGGAACACAATACAATAAGAAAAGCAGGAATGATTGATGGGTTAAGTCAAAGACATTTATTAAAAATTAGAGGCAACAGAACAGTACTGGGCTTTGGTTTCCTTTCCAGGCCCCGAGGCGATCAGCTGGGGACACAGATCGCAGCTGTGTGGGACACAGCCGGTTAATCCAGGCATTGCTTACTTCATAGAACTCTTCTTCCTGAAGCACAAAGCCAGCCTGTCCTGAAATAAAGTGCCGGCCTCACAGGTCTCTGAAAGATCCAACTGAAGAAAGAGGACAGATAAAGAGAGCGCTGAGGGGTTGGCCAGGGTGTGGGTTGACGGGCACCCCATCTCCCCTGGGATCTCCCTGCTGAGTCCTTTCCTGCAGTGCCCCCCAACCCCCCACCCCCCACCCCCCACACACAGGAGGAGGCTGGTGGAGCTGAGGTATTTATACATGAGAAGACATAGCACTAGTCTCCTGCTTCGCTGTATTGTCCCATTGAAACACTTTCCGTTTTCGCATTTCTTCACATTGCCTCCTAAGCATACTCAGAGAACTTAGACTTGTGTTGCTGTCCTGGGGTCTGGTGACAGATAGAAGCCCCCCCCCCCCCAAAGGAGGTCTCTGGACCCTCAGCTTCCTGGCTGGCAGAGGAGTGGGGCCTCTGTTCCGCTCCTGCTGCTTAGGCGCCTGTTGCCTCCCTAGGAGCTGCCAGGCATAGTGGTGCACACCTGTGCCCCCAGCAGCACTTGGGAAGCCGGAGCAGGGGATTGGAGGGGAGAGTTCATGGCCAACTGAGGCTGCATAGCAATAGTTCGGCTCCAGTACAGGAAGGGAGGGTGGGAGGCTAATTGGCTGTCATTTGGTCAGGGTGAACCCCTGTTACAGTCATCTGTCGTCCGAGCTGCTGCACGCATGGCGGCGATGTCTACGTGACTTGCCAGGTTCTGTGTCAGACGCCGAGCACTGCTCGGACCAGTTTCTCCAAGGGAAATAGCTCTGGGAGCCATCGTGGACTAGACTGTCCTGCCCTCCAGCACTGCGGTCTTTGGAGCTAGCACGGTTAGATGAGGCCAGGAAGGTGAGCCGTGTTCATGTCAGGTTAGTGCTCTGGTAAGAAGAGACCAGAGCACACTGTTTCCTTCCTGTGTGAGGACTCAGAAGAGGACTGGGAGCTGCCAGCCGTTCTGCACACTGCCCTCCAGAGACTGCAAGTAAAGAAAAAGTGTCATTTAACACCTGTTATTTATCCACTGTGACACTGCCTGACAAAATGAGCATTTGATTTCAGAATTCTGTTATAAACTTTCAGATCCTGAAAGCTTAACTTTTAAAATAAGATGGCCAAGCAGTTCCCTGAGACAAGCCTATTGAGTGCCACTTTTAACTCTGGGAACTGTCAGGGTGTCCACTGAGGGCTGAGGGATTGAAGAAGCTAGGCTAGGTCCTCCCATGCTCAGCCCACAAGTCCAGCAAGTTCGAGGACATTTCCCTTCTTACATTCACTAGTAACTAGGGGGCACTGGTAATTCCATGTTGTGTATGATTTCCTTTCTTTTGATTGATCCTCCCATGACCCCTGTTTTGATTTCCGTGTTCTCATTCCTACCTTGAGAGCCACTCTTTCCTTTCCTTTACTTTCCCTTCCCTTTCCCTTCCCCTTTTCCTTCCTTCCTTCCTTCCTTCCTTCCTTCCTTCCTTCCTTCCTTCTTTTTTCCTTGTTTTTTGAAACAGGATCTCACTATGTAAGTGTAGCCTTGGCTGTCCTAGAACACACTTATGAAGACCCAGGCTGGCCTCAAACTCACAGAGATCTGCCTACTTCTGCCTCCCAAGTGCTGGGATTTGTGTGTGCCACTGTGTCGCGATAGCCAAGATCTTTCAGAGAGATTGCATTGCTGTGACAAAAAAAAAAGAAGTTTATGGCTGGGCAGTGGTAGCAGAGGACTTTAATCCCTGCTCTTGGGAGGCGAAGGCAGGCGGATCTCCGTGAGTTCCAGGCCATCGAGTCCAGCCTGCTCTACAAAGTGAGTCCAGAACAGTTAGGGTTAAACAAAGAAACCCTGTCTCAAAAAAACAAAACAACAACAGAGTTTATGTAGCTCACTGCTCCAGAGACAGAAGTCCAAGGTTTCTGGCTACTTCTGGCGAGGGCTTTGTGATGTACACAGGAGGGGCTCCTGAGAAGAATCCATTTCCCTGGCAACTGCCACACTGTCTGGCGAAGGCTGTTAACCCCTCTTCAGGATACTCCGCCCCATGCCACCTTATCATACTATGCTCCAGGTTCAGCATGGCTCTGGCGACAGAAGTGTCCATGTGAAGCGTTTGTGTTTCCAGGCCCTGTCCTCTCTGTCCCCTCTCCCATAGCTCTTCTATGCCAGGGCGAGGAAGAAATTCAGTGAAATTTCCGTTGAACCAATAGCTCTGTACCTAGTGCATTGCCAGATGCTCCTTGGGGCTGGGCCATTCTTGGAATAAGAAAGGAACAAGGGACCTTCACGCTCTCTTCCTTTTGATGGAGATGAATCATAATCCCACCACTTGGAGGCAGAGGCAGGCAGATCTTTGTGAGTTCAAGGGCAGCCTGGTTTACATAGCTGGTTCTAGGCCAGCCAGGACCACATAATGAAATCCTATTGAAAAAAAAAAAAAAAGAAGAAGAAGAAAGAAAAGAAAAGAAAAAGAAAGAAAAATCATTTTTAGACATGGAATGTGTTAGGTAGCATATCCTAGGGTGCCTCTATGTGTTTTACCACTGATGCTCATTTCTAGGCAGGGACAGAGAGGTCTGCTACCACTTCCCTGGGTCTCCTGAGACCTGCGTGGGCACCTCATTTGGCCTGTATCATGGGCCTGCTTGATATCAAGCATTCTTATCTTGGTATCGACGCAAAGGAATAAGCCTTCACAGTTCACTGTGTGAATAAAATGCCTTTTTTCCCCCATCCTTTTATTTACATTTCCTTCTTTTCTTTTTCTTTCTGTAACTGGCGCCAGTACTGGTAGAACGTTACGTGAGGCTTGTGGAAACTAGAGACCGAATACGGTGGAGTGAGTGTCACAGTATCATTGCTGGGAGGAGGTTGGACATGTCTCTGGGTGCTACAGAGGCAGATGTGAAGCCAGGCACTTGAGACACTGAGGCCTGAGGATTGCTAGGGTGACCCAGGAGTTGCAGACCAGTGGCTGCACAGCCAGACTCTATCTCAGATAAAAAAAAAAAAGAAGAAGAAGAAAATGGACAGTATATGTGGCTGGAAAGATGACTCTTCAGTCATTAAGAGCACCGACTGCTCTTCCAGAAGACAGGGTTCAATTCTCAGCACCCACATGGTAGGATTTGACACTCCCTTCTGGCCTCTGTGGGCACCACACACACATGTGGCTCATATACATGCATATATACGTACATACATGCAGGCAAGAACTCATACGCATTAATTTGTTTTTTAATGTTTTTACAAGAAGAGTAGACAGGCACTGTTATCTTGGGAAAACTAGCAGGTCTGCACCCACGTGTGTCCCTCATGTTTACCATCAGCCAGGGCTCTGCTTTCTAGGAGAGTCACTCTATTCATTTGCTTCTGAGTCCAGCTCAGGACCTGTGTCAGTCACAGCCTTCCCTCTTATCCTGCCAGGATAATGCTTGGTCATTTGTTTTTAGGCAGAGCTGTGAGTGGGGCAGATGGGAACTGGACCCCTTCAAGCCACCAGGAGCTGCCCCTCCACCATGGCTGCATCTTGCTGAAAGAGTCAAGAGCCAAGCTGAGCTCTATTGACAGGTCTTTCTCCAGAGCCTGTGTGTGAAAGAAACATCACTGGGTTTGTCCATTGGCTCTGTCTCCTTGACTACAGGGGGGAAAAAAATCCACATTCCTTATATGACCTTCAAGGATGGAGGAGCATGTTGCAACAAGCTCCCTTTCTCAGTAAGCACCTCCCTGGACTTTCATGGAAACGCCGTGGTTAAATTTTAAAAGAATTCACGGAAATCTCCATCGTCCCTCACCTTCAGGCCAGCTAAGCATGTGTTGCCTGCCTGCATGACAAGCAGCTCTGTGACAAGTCAGGGCGGGTACACAGGATGGCTCTGCTACCCTTGTGACCATCACCATATGAAACCCTTGCCCATAGCATCTTGATGCAGTCGGTTCCCACTCATACCGGGCCCAGCTCTGGTGGCAGCATCCCTGAGGGCTCCCAGCAGAGCGCTCCCCACACATTCCCTGCACCTTCACCCCACTCCACCCCCACCCCTAACCCCGTCCAGCATTCCTCCTTGTGAATCACTGAGGGGCTGCCCAGTGAGCAGGCTGTGGCACCTTCCCGAACGAACGCCTCACATCCCAGCATCTTTGTTCACTACACGTGTAGATGGTGATGGTCCTACCAAATTCCTTACTGTCAGTGACACCGTCTACAGATTACCTATGTCTGTCTCTTTGTGTTTTAAGTTGGTGTTTTGGGGGCAGTGTTGGGCTTCAGACCCGAGACAAGCAGCTAAGGTGCCTTTTGAACCAAGGTGGACCTGACCTCCAGGCTCCCCAGCATCCCTCAGTCCCTACCTGCTCCAGGGCGTGCTTGACATATCCTACCTTCTACCCTCTCAGAGGCTCTTCGCTATAGAATCCAGACATTTTGGGTCCTCCTGTCTCTTCCCAGATCTCTTCTCTCTGTGTTTCCTCTCTTCTCTCTTTCTCTGCTTTTCCTCTTTCCTCTCTCTGTGCTCACTTTCCTGTCTTCCCCTGCATGGAGGGCTCCGTGGCCATGTTCCTTGGAGAGCTGCGCCCAGTAACCCTGCCTTTTTATACTTTAACTTGTATTGCATTAGCAACACATATCAGGTAGGATAGTGCTTTTAGGGCAGAACAAACGTGGTGCGTCATAGATTCTTATATAGGAGAGCAGTTCTAGAGAGGATCTGGTGGCAGGTTTTGGGGTTAGGGGACCAAGGAATTGTCCTGGAGGGTCAGTCAGTGCCCATGAACTCTCTCCTATTGAGCCAATGGCAGGGGCTAGTTGTCCATCAACACCCGAGAGACACTGTGTCCTCACTGATGGTGGAGCACTGTCCTGATCAACCCATTGTGAACTAAGGATGTGGCTCTCCACCCACCTCTCATTTCAAACCCCTAACATAGCTACAGTGGGGCTGATCCTGGTGGTTTGCTATGTAGGTACCTAGGAAGACTCTACTATGTAGCACCAGTCCAGGATGAGTCAAAACTTAAAGCCTAAAGTACAGTTTCTACAGAATGCACCCCTCCTTCACACCATGGGGAAGTTGAGGACCCACTACATAATGAAGGAGGGATTTAGGGCTGGTGTGTGGTTCCCACTTGGGGGAGGCTAAGCTCCCTAAGAGTGCACTAGGGAAAGCCAAAGAAAGAAAGGGGTGTTAAAAGAGGTAGTAGGTTTGGAGGTCACACTGGCCGAGATGCCAGAGTAAACTCAGCAAGTCACCTCTGCCTTAGGGTGGCTCACCTTTCCATAGTTTGACCAGTGCTCCAAAGGCCAGCTAATTAGTTTAACTAAAAAACAAAAACAAAAACAAAAACACTACTATTACTTATTTGTAGCAAAGGTTTCTTTTTCTTCCTAACCCAACCAAAGTAGAATGTTTTCCTGTAATTGCCAGTTGTTTGCTTATTGATAAGTCATTTGAAGGTCAGGTTAAGGCCACCCCCTAACCCCCTTTTCTGTCCTTGACATGCTGGAGACAGGATCTGGTAGACAAGTGCTCTGAGCTATACCCAACCCACAGGTGGAGTCTGTCGACTGAAAACTGCATGTGTGTACTTCAGGAAACATGTGCATGTGTGAACTGCGGGAAATATGTGCATATGTGTACATACTGGGGAAAACATACCCATGTATGTACCAGGGATCATGAATTTCCAGCAGAAGCAGCAGCAGCAGCAGCACACTTAATAAATAACTGATGCGGTTTGTTGTTGAGGGAACAAACTGGCCTCAAGTTCACTGTGTTGTCAAGGATGACTTCCCATCCCTCTGCCTTCACCTCCCTAGTGCTGGGATGACAGACATGCCACCACCCCTGGTTTATATGCTGCAGACTGAACTTGACTGAAGGCGGGCTACATTTAGGCTGGGCAAGAATCCTGCCGCCTGAGCTTCAGCCCTTGCATGGTCTCAGGACTTTGGCTTGTTTGTCACAGCTCTTTCACGGGGCTGTAATCTGTTGCAGGGGTGTGAAGGTGCTCCCCAGTTCTGGGAGGGGGCAGGGCCAGGGGCATTTCTCCTGAGATGCCTCCATCCACTTCATTTCTCTTCCCTTTAAAGATTGGTTAACAACCTGCCTTTCCAAGAAATGTCACAGTTTCATTCCAGCTGGTTCCCTCTTTGAAGCTCCTGAGCCTCGTTTTCATGCTGCTAGTGACCAGAACTTGCTAGCAAGTGCAGATCCTGGGGCCCTTGAGGTTTCTCTGGGCTTTGCAGCCCCCTTGGCGCTCCCGTCCTCTTCGCGTCTCACATCCCATTTCTCTGGAAGTGGAATTTGTGCATCGGATAACCTGAGTGTACCTACCTCTTCTCGGCATCTCCCCAGCGACGGTTACTCTGATTATTTGATCCGCAGCTCTCTGGGTGTGTCTGTAGCTCCTGGGGCGTGCCTGCTGGCCCTGTGGATCCTTCTGTGACTGTAACTGTCTGGCACACTCTGTCTTCTGAAGCCTTTCAGGCTTCGGTGATAGCTCAGTTGGTAAATGGTGCCTTGCGAGCATGCCGACTTGAGTTCTTCCATGTAAAGGCTGGTTGAGGGGCACACGCTGTCATCTCCGTGCTGGGAAGGCTGCTCCTGGCCAGTCAGCATAGTCTACTGAGCGAGTTTCAGGCCATGGGAGAGACACTGTCTCATAAAAAACAACAGCAGCAGCAAAAAAACAAACTCAAGGTGGATGGCCCTTGATGAATGACACTGGAGGCTGGCCTGTGTTTCACGTGTCACCAGCTTCCCTCCCCCAACACATAGAATTTTTTGTTTGGATGTGGTTGGATCATGCACTAGATCTTTTTCTTTAGCAGGAAAGGCTTCTAAAAGTGTTCTAGGAAGAACGGAGCTGTGTTTGATCTGGGCAATGGTGGCTGCTCAGTATACATGGTGGTAGAATGAAGGGGCATTATTTGTATGACTTCCTTGGTCTGTGTGTCTCTGCTCTTCCTGGTGGCCTCCACATTAGAGGGGATTGGCCCTGGGTGGAGAGGGGCTGAGTGGCTGGACAGGGCTCCTCACCCACAGAAGGGGCAGGTCTGCACCCTGACTGTCCTCCCTGCCCCTCTCTCCCTTCCAGGACCTGTCCTGCTGAAATGAGCTGGGAGTGTGTCACCAGCTTCCTGTTGGGTTTATCCTTAGTAAACTCTGAAATCAAAAATGAAATTGTTCTTATTAACCGTTTTACCAGATGTTCCCCTGGGTTTGGTGGGTGCAGCATTTACTAGAAAGTTACGCTCCTGAGAAGGCGGTGTTTATGGACACAGTTGCTATAGACAGCGACAATTGGCAGGTTTGGAAGACAGCCTTTGCATCTTTTTTAATGTGTTTTCCTCCCACGAGAAATGCTCTTTCATTGGGGCACTTTCATCTTCTGGGCTACAGGTCTGGCTTATGAGAGCCTGCTTGATATAAATGTGAAAGCAGGCCCATGCACGTTGCAAATAACCCTCCTCTGGATCTGAAGGAAGCAGGCAGGCAGGTGACTCCCCTAGTAAGGAGGCCGCCGACCTGGCATGAGGTGCAGAAATCTGCAGATGGGATGAGATGATGGGCTCAGCCGGGCTAGCTGTGTTCGCAGTGCGGTGACAAAACTGCCTCCCAAGTCAGGTCTGTGAGGAGGGCAAGAGGACCAGGGAACCCACAGAAGCTGAACTTGTCCCCTCCCTCCTGCCTCGCCCCTTCCTGCCAGCATTTCCTTTGGCCAAGTTGTGGGGTTTGCTAAAAGCCTGGTGTTATGGAAGGTAGGGAAACAAAGAAAGAGGAAGTGGCTCGCTGTAACTCTGACAGCGGATCTGTTTTCTCTGAAAATGGAACTGCAGCGATGCATGCAACGTTTTTGGCAGGCGGCATTCTGTAAATAACGCCTCCCAGGAGTTCCCAGCCTCTTCTAGGCCCCCGCAGGAAGCTTCCCCTGCAGCGCGGGGCAGGCGGCCCCGCACCTCACACCCTCCTTCCCGGGGACTCTTATTCTGACGGGGCGCGCGCCCGCCGTGCCTGCCAAGTTTGTGAGGCCCCAGGCTTTCTTGTGGGAGGACGCTGGGCTGTCTTCATGCTCCTTGGCAATGATTAAAGTGAGGTTAGTACCAAAACCCCCTTTCATTTTATTCCCTTATCCTGGCGTTTTCAAAGCAGATGGCAGCGCTGTATTTTCAGCTGTAATTAATTTAAGCTGGGGGAGGCAAAGCTGATGGGTGCCGTAGGGACGGTCCTCTGTTTCTTGTGTCCCTGTCTCCTGGCCACCCTGCATCATGTCCCAAGCCAAGCCATGTCCCCACCAGATCTTCCTGCAAGGACAAGGAGGCTGTCACAGGAGTGGGGTGTAGAGGGAGCTGGCAGAGTTAAGGAGCACCCAGGTTCAGGCGAGGCTGTCACATGACAGGGTCTAGTCAGAGGGGAGCAGCTGCTGGGGGGGGGGGGGCAGGGGGACTGGGACCCTGCTCCTTCTCAAGCCAGGACGCCAGGCTCACACTTCTGCTCTCAAGTTTATTCATAACAGAAGATAACGAGACAAAAAGCACTTGGCAAAGTTGAGAGGCTCTGACCTCAGCTGTGGCACCGCGTCCCCCTGGACAGTCCGCTCAAGTGCCCCTGTTGCTCATCATCAGGCAGTGACCTCTTGACTTCTCAGGTCTGACAGAAAATGCTTTTGTCCCAACTCTGTGGAACTTGCCCGATAGCTGTACCAAGCTCTGTCCACATCTACCCTTACGTAGACCTGGCCCCTGCCCAGCTGAGCTGCATCACACCTGGCCCCTGGGAGCCTATGGAGGGATCTTCGAGTTGGGGTGCCCTTGTTGCAGGAGTGGTGCAGACACGCTGAGGACTTGGCCCCACCACACACTGCTGCCACACAAGTGGTAGCTATTATTGTTAACATTAGCCACCCTCAGAAGACTTGAAGCAATTGTTATGGGCTCATGGTGAGAAACTCGAACCACAGCTATGTGGCTGTGAGTCTCCCAGAAGCTCACAGCTGATGGCAGCCACAACTCCACACGGCCTTGTACCCTGGTGGGCTGGGAAGAGGGCGTGCGCATCAGCTTTTGTGTGCGGTGTTCATAGCGTTTGTGAGTGTTGCTCTCATAACCCAGGTAGGCCGTTGCTGTGAAGGCTCGTGAGTTCTGGGCCCGTGGACTAGACCTGTGCTCCTGGCAAGCTTTCTTTGGTTTCTCTGCAATAGGGAGGGGCGGGTGGCGAATGAGAGGCACAATATAGATTTGTCAGAACTTTTAAGGACTGAGCATCACCCTGTGACCCACCTGTGCCTTTTCTGGGAATTTACACAGAATCATTGAAAGTAGGGTGTACTGGGTCCTGTTCGTACGCCCAGACTCACAAGAGGTAGGAACAACCCAGGAAAATGCCCTTCAGTGGGTGGGTGGCTAAAAGCAGGAGTCTGTGTTTCAGTAGAATATATTTAGCCGTAAAGAGGCAGGAAATTCTGACACATACAAACACGTGGCTGAACCAGGAGGGTATCATGCTAAGAGTCAAAAAAAAAAAAAGGTGCGGAAGTCAACTTATACATGGCCTCTAGTATGGAGAATGGGTTGGCTCATCCAGAGGCTGCTGCCTGGGCTGCTGACTGAGATGTTAGTGCTCACTGGGGGCAGTAGAGAACTTGTTGGAGGTGGGTAGGTGGTGGTAATCCCTCACATAGCTGTGTGAGTACACTTAGTGCTACTGAACGGCATCCTTATATATGGTATTGTAGGGGCTGGAGAGATGGCACAGAGGTTAAAGGCACTGGCTGCCCTTGCAGGAGACCAGAGTTCAGTTCCCAGCACCCGCACGGTAGCTTAACAACCAGCTGTAACTCCAGTTCCAGGGCATTCCACACCATCTTGTGCAGGCAAACACTCACACACACACAAATAAAGAAAAGATGGAATGGTATTGCTCTCCTTACCATGCATAGAAATAAACTTTGGGGCTGGTGTGGGAACTCTGGGTCAACTGAAGCACCCTGATGGGTGAGCAGATCGGTGGCTGCTGCTGAGGGATGGAAAGCTGTCCGTGGTTGGGCCCCATCATCCACAGGTGAGGTCAGAGGCCTCCAGGAGCGGTGACCAGCTGAATGGTTCTTATCAGGAACTACGGCTGTCTGGCTTTCCGAAGCTCCTGCAGAGTGGGCAGGTGTGGGGCTTAGAACCCTCACATGGGTCTAAAGCAAATGCTGCATCAGCACTGAGCAGAAAGTCAGGGCCCCGTGTTCGTTTTTTCCCCCTGTTCAGAGCTCCAAAGTCTAGACTGAGTAGACTCTCCGCCAGGCCATTCAGTGAGGAAGCACCTGAGAAAGCAAAGTGCACAGTCACGTAGAGAATTCTAGATGGTGACAAATGCCTACAGTCCTAACAGTAAGGGAGGTTGAGGTGGCAGAATCTTACATTGGAGGCCAGCGTCTGACTTCATAGCAAGATCCTGAATGGTTGTTGGAAAGGGCAGTTTTGTGAGGTAGAGAGAGATGGCGTAGGCCTTCAGTGATGGCCTCTGTGCCTATGGGGGACTTCTAAGAGTGGAGAAGACCAGGTGGTGGTGGTGGCGCATCCCTTTAATCCTAGCACTCGGGGCAGAGGCAGGCAGATCTCTGTGAGTTTGAGGCCAGCCTTGTCTACAGAGGGGATTCCAGGGCTACACAGAGAAACCTGGTCTTTAAAAAAAAAAGGAGGAGAAAGAGAAGAAGGAGGAGGTGGAGGAGGAGGAGGTGGAGGAGGAGGAGGTGGAGGAAGAGGAGGAGGAGGAGGAGGAGCCTGAGCTGTAACTAGCCCAACCAGTCGCGAGCATATTGTACTGTTTCCAAGTACCAGGGTAATTCTCAAAAACTATCTTCTCTTAAAGTAACTTAAAGCTTATTCTACAATTCCATAGATTAATTTTTAAAAAATGAGAAAATCCTCCCCTCCCCCAGTTTTTGGAAAGATGGAGTTCAGCAAGCACAAGCCAGGCGCTTGGAGACAATCACGGCCTAAACACTGAGAATCTGCGTACTGCAGACGGAAGACTGAAGGGCCTTCGGACCCTCCATTGGTATTGCCATATAGGAGCCGTGTGGGTTGAAGGATCATTGCTTAGGTGCATTTCTCATCAGCTCAGGTTCCTGGAGCTAGCTCCACGGTGGTCTAGCGGCTGACTTTTGTTAATGTTGCTGTTGGTTGTGCTTTGTAATTTCCAAGGTCAGTCAGTCAGGGTTAGAGGTGACTTGCATAGAAAACCCTCCTTCCTAGTTTTTATTCAGTGTTGAATCAATGTAAGAAAGACTCCACAAGGTAATTTGTAATGTGTCACCACAGGCTGCTGGCACCCCATGCAGGATGCGACAGGGTGTGGTGAGTGTGTGGCCCTGTGGATCACACACACACACAGACACGCGCGCACGCGGGATGCAGGGGTGTCTGCTCCAGAGGGGGTCACAGGCAGAGCTGAGTTGGAAGGAAGGTTTACACATGACCTCGCTTTCTTTTTAGATTAAGTTACTTTTATTTTATGTGTATGGGTGTTTTGCTTGCAGATCTGTGTTTGCATACATGGGTTCAGTGCCCACAGAGGCTAGAAGAGGGCCCCGTGTGGGTGCTGGGGATTGACCTCACGTTCCCATGGGACAGGGGTGCAGAGCACTGCAGGCCTGGGGGTAGTCCCCATGCCGGTCTTGTTTTCACCTAGTACACGTGTGCTGGTCTCCAGGGCAGGGATCACCAGCCCTTCTCTGGGTGCTTGGTTCTCAGTGCTCCTCTGCAGCAGTATTCAGTGCCCCATTCTGCTGTGGGACAGCTACTTACACCAGGGTGTGTGCTGGTGCCTGGTGAGGACCTGGCATAGAGTAATTTGAAGACGCTGGTGTTGGCTGTGTTCTGGCAAAGCTGGCCTGGAAAGACTTTTCTGGGAGCTGGAAGAATGAGTAAAGTTCCTGAGTTTTTCCAAAAGGAAGATGTGGCACAGAAGACACAGCCACTGAAGACACCTGTCATCCATTAAAAGCACTGAATGGCTTGCCTGAGGAAGGCAGGCAAGTCTCTGCAGGTGTCTAGGCATCCATGCCACCATCTCTGTGGCTGCTGAGCACATTCACCCCCACCCCATACCTTGGGTAAGGTGAGTGTGTCTGGAGCTGTTTCCAGACCTTTCCTCTCTGGCGGATTTGAAGATGACCCTCCTAGAGTTTCTCCAGGAACCTTGTTCGAGGTGTTGCCCTGTTAGCCCAGCCTCATGAGCCCCTCTGGTACTGGTTTCTCCTAAGCAAGTCAGTTCATTCATAAAATTCTGCCTGCCGCTGTGCAAGACACTGGCTGGTCCTATGCTCTTGGCATCACTCTTGGTGGCTAGAGGGACCGTGTCTTCTCTCCTGGCCAGCCATGGCCTTCCTAAGGAAGCATTGGGAGCTAAGGAGTACATACCCCTTTCCTAATCCTCGGAAGGCTTGGCTGGGGAAGCCGAGGGTAGGAGGTGGGTGAAGGTGGGCTTCTAATGGGTCTGCAGGGAACTGGAACCGCTAGATGTCTGACATGTTCCTAGCTTCTTCCTTCACCCTATTCTCGTCTTCATAAATGCTAGCCCAGTGGCGCCTGTCCCTGGGTGGAGAGGGAGTGGTCCAGAGGTTCCTGCCCACAGCAGATGTAGCGGCTGGGTTTCGGCAGGAAGAGCCTGATGCTTTCCATCCCTCTCTAGCTTGAGGACTGCTTAATGCCAAAAACATGATAGTGGTTGTACTTTTTAGTATCGTTCATTGAGAGACCGCATAATGACGAAAACAGCTGTACACCCAGGAGCAGCGGGGATCTTAAATGAACATTTATTAATCTCAGCAGCATCTCCATTCATTAGCATCTGAGTGTGCATGTGTGCAGCACATGATCCGCAGCCGTGCTTGGCATGCACATGGGTTCTTGGCCCGTTTGTGTGTAGTCCCTAAGGGTTTGTGGCCACAGGTGGACCAACTCTTGCTCGGCTAACAGGGAGAGCATGGCGCTCCACCCCCAGTCTCATGGCGGATCTGATTCTCAGGCTTCCGTTTCTTTCTGTTGTCTCAGCAAATGATGTAAAACACATGCAGTCTGTTCTGGTCTGGGGGAATCGGGGCTGGAGTCGGAGTGGGGCACAAGTGCGAGGCCCAGCCAGGGTAAGCTGAGGGAGCTGGCCTTGTGTGGGGGACCACTTTTCTGAGTCCAGGAGCCACCTTGGGTTCACCTGGTTGTTTCATATTAGTTCATCATTAGTAGATGGAGCTGTGTGGCATTCTGGACAACAAGGGGGAAAGGAAATCACTGCCAGGAATGTTCCCATGGCTTGCACAGGGAGGAAGCTGAGCAGGAGACTCCACCTCTGTGGGGCAGCACACTGTGCATTCAGAAAAAAGGTGCTTGTAAGAGACCCTGCATGGCTGTCAGCATGACAGGAAGGTGTCATGTATGATGCTGCCGACAGGTCTCTAAGATCGTGTGGAATTGAGTCTCTTAATTAAGGCTTACACTTCAGCTTCCAGGAACCTTTACCTGGGTGCTGCAGCCGTGTGGCTGTTAATCACAGCTCCTAGGTGTCCTCATGGCATACAAGTGACAGCTGGGCTGCTAGAGGGGTCAGGGGAGCAGGGTGGTGGTAGAGGGGACATCATAACACAGTCAGGCTCCTCCTTCATGACTCAGGAGTGGTGGCTTAGAAGCCTTGGGCTCAGTCACGGGCACGTGGGTCTTCTCAGGCTGCTCTACCTGGCAGCCTTTACTTCCCATTATAGAACTGGCTGCATGATTCTCACAGGTGACTGGGGACCCTGCGCTATCACCTGCCTGCTCTGGGATTTGGGAGATCTGTGCCTCCTCTCCTCCTTTTCCCTTCTCTCATACAGCAGGGTTAGCACTGGGCAGAAGTGGGGGGCAGTGCTCCCCAGCTGTGGTGGTAGCAAGTTGCAGTGAAGGAAAGTGGAAAGCCAGGAGGGAGCATTCCTTCCAGAACCATCCAGAGTTGCTGAGCTGATGTCAGTGAGAGCCAGCTGCACAGGCATTCATTCATTCCCTCTGGCTGCAGGGTAGCCGGTATCCTACTGGCTTCTGTAATGGCCTTAGCCAGGATACCCAGCCATGGCTCAGTGCATAGCACGTGTTACCCGAGGGCCAGTGAAGGCTTATGGTCCTTGTGTCTGTAAGACGCTAGAGCATCAGCTCTCAACCTGTGGATGTTTACATTATGACTCATAACAGCAACAAAATTACAGTTATTAAGTAGCAACAAAATAGTTTGTTGGTGGGGGTCAACACAGCATGAGGAACTGTATGTGTTATAAAGGGTTGCAGCATTAGGAAGGTTGATAACCACTGCTCTAGAGTTTTAAAATGCTTTTGCATTAATTATAGATCAGTCATTAGAAAGCATCACTGTGGAGACTTTCTAGAGATTTAGAAAGCAACTGAGCTCCAGGGGTGGAGGCAAAGCAGTGGGAAGACAGGGCCATGAGCCGAAGAAGCCAGCCGTGTACCCCTAATGGCAGGTGCGTCCTGAGGAATGAGCCCTTAGGTGATTTTATCATTGAGCCAACTTGGGTCATTGGGCTTACAAGACAGGCAAGCCTTTACTCACTGAGTCATCTCACTGGCCCAAATTTTTAATTTTTAATTTTTTTTTTTTTTTACAATTTTTTTACTTTTATGATAACACCTAGAACAAAATTGTTACACAGCTGGGCCAAAAACTGTTGTCTTAATATGCTTAAAAAAAAAAAAAAAGCCTTTACAACATTTTTGTTAGAACTAAGGCACAAACACGTATCAGTGGAGGCTAGCCCAGGGTCAAGCTCCCAGCATCAGTGGAGGCTAGCCCAGGGTCAAGCTCCCAGCATCACTGGTTTCTGGCTCTTTTATCTGACATGCTGAAACTGGACCAAAAGTTGCTTGACGAGCATCATCTTCCCTTTGAGTGCCTGTTACCTTAGCCACATTGTATTAACCCTGGTCGCAATACGGTCTTCCAGGAGATCCCATTCAGTCTGTGACAGAAATTAAAGGCAATTCACAGCAGAGTGTCAAGTGCTTTGCTGAGAGCTGCATAGAAACAGCTCTCCACCCCTCAGGGAAAGGGAAGGTGTTGGCGAAAGCTAGCAGTGCACTGAGTCCCTGTCTGTACCAGTTGGTAACTTCAGAGAGTGCCTGGGCCCCCTCTGAACCTGTCTCCCACTTTGGAGTTCATCGTAGTGCATGAGTCTGGGCACTCATCAAGGGGAGCAAAGACCATTAGCATGAAGGGCTCGAGGGCCACTGTCACCAGTGCTCTGCTCCAGCTGAGACTCTGGGCTCAGCTTCCTGTGACAGAGGGAACGAGGCATGCGTGTTGCTTTATTACTTCCCTGGAGCTGAGAATTAAGTTTTCACTGAGCAGAAAGTAAGACAGCACCTTTGTGGGCGAGGTACAGAAATGCCAGCCAACCTCAGTGGTGCTTGCGCTCTCTTGGCTTTGAGGTGGAGGTAGGAATGTAGCTTTCTTCCCGATGTCAAGGGATGGGAAGTGATGGTTGGGGCCACAAAGGATATGGTCTGCACCATTGTGTCCCCACTAACGACAAGATTCCTGGTCAAAGCAGATGGCCTGGAGGTTGGTCATGGCTCTGGGAGAGTCTGAAGGCTTAGCTTCTGTCCCCACAACTATTAACGCTAGACTGTGGGAAGGCTTGTGACTCCCATCCAGATACCCAGGGCACAGTGAGAGAGGCTATGCCTTCTGACGCACAGTGACGACAGCACAGATTGGCATCAGGAAGGCTCGCTCTGTCACCTTCAGGATATCCTGTGTGTTGTGGGAAGCCTGAGGCTGGGTGGGCCCTTCCTTACCCTTCTGCCCTGCCAGTGTCCTGTGATTTCTAGACTGAACAAGATGCTGTACAGGGCCAGCCCTCCCATCTGCACCTGGTTAAGGGTCGCTTGTTTCACCTCCTGTGTTTTCTTTGGAGTTGTACTTCCTGGCATCAGTCCACTTTCCCAAAATGCTATTGACACTTTGTCTTTGGAGTTCAAAGAGTGACTGGGAGCACAGGGTGACTATCCCAAGAAAGCCCTGGCTTGGATGATTAGGGTGGTCCTTTTTGGCCCACTCACCTTTTCTGTTTCTCTTCTAACATAGTTGGCCTGGAAGTACCCACCCACGGGCAAGGTCACTGCTCCCAAGCAGCCCTGTGAATCCTCCAGGCCCTAAAAGGGCCTGTGTTGGTTTTCCATCCACCAGCTCGGTCTTTAAGGAGAGGCAGGATGTGTGTGGTTTGGGTCAGCGTCCTGAAGGCACAGGACGCTCAGGGCTATGATTCATTCAAAGCGGGAGGGACATGGAAAACAATGTCTGTCTTTAAGCTCCAGGAACAAGGAAAATGAGCTGG
This sequence comes from Acomys percivali, assembly GCA_907169655.1. Classification (NCBI taxonomy): domain Eukaryota; kingdom Metazoa; phylum Chordata; class Mammalia; order Rodentia; family Muridae; genus Acomys; species Acomys percivali. The sequence goes on from OU015745.1 coordinate 28,561,421, forward strand.
AAATATGAGTGATGTGTAATTTTACTAAAATTAACTAGCAAGTTCCCAGGCTTACTCTTGTGTTTCATGGTATTTTGTGTGATGTACCATGCCCAGTGCCAATTGACTGATTTCCTAGGTGTGGAGTCCTGGAGGCCCCTGTTGGTACCACCCAATTCTACTTTTTTTCTCTGTGTATCTCGTCATTGAAGTTGTTGCTTGACCATGTGAAACTGCTGTGAGGGTCAAAGATGGGAGGTGATAGGACTGGTGACCTTGAGGTCAAAGGGACAACTGATGGTAGCCTGCCCGAGGCTTCTTGCCATCTGTAGGCTGCCTTCCTCAGGCCCTCCAGCCGTCCTTCGGCTGGCCTCTTCTGTACCCATTGCCTACCACAGGGTCTTTTGGGAACATAGTGCTCTCTGGGATTTCCAGTCCTTGCTAGGGTCTGCTACCTGAACCCCTGCCAGTGTAGAATCCATCTGAAGGCTGTGCGTGCCCTGTGGTCCACTGGTCAACTCCCCGGTTCCTCATGAGTCTGCCCATCCCCAGTTCTGCACTATGATGTCGTCTTTCCCTGTGCAAGTGGTCTACAGCTCAGGATAGGCAGAACTTTGTCTCCCCAAACCTTTCAGTGCTAGCATAGGACATGCAGAAGTGACCCCAACAGTGGTGTGGTGGCTTCTGCCCTGAGGGGTTTGCACAATGCCCTGGAATTGGGGACCAATGCATATTCAGAGAAGCACCATAAGCCTGTGGCCTCCCTGGGGTACAGCAAGTGGACAATTGTGACTACAGCATGAACAGTTTGTGGCAAGAGCCAGAGGTGAGGGTGGAACAGTCGATGGAAAAGGTGCTGGCTGCAGATATGTGACAAGAACTCTGTAAATTCAGATTTGCTTAAAAAGAAGATGGCTTTGAGATGAACACAGAAAAGCCAGGGAATGGTACTATTACTGAGAAGGTGTGTTAGTATCCTGCAGAACAGTTTTACAAGAGGCCATCAATGGGAGAAAGGGATGCTGGGTACCCAGGATGTGCTGTGTAACTTCTTATAATTGAAAGTCAATTGGCCACTAATAAAAGATGTGACGCGCGCACATGTGTGTGTGTGTGTGTGTGTGTTATAGTGCTGCACTTAGCTGGCCCAGCAGGCAAAACATGACTTTTTGCTCATAGCCAGAGTGCACATGACCTGCTTCCTTGATGGCAAAGAGCAGGCCAAGGAGGGGCTCAGAGAATAATCTGAAATTCCTGAAAATCTTAGGAATCATCTCTCATCTTTCCTTAAATTTTAAACTTTAACAGGTTTGTTCTGGCAGTTGGTTAAAAGGGACAGACCCTAAGGGGAAAGCACTGTGGTGGTAGTTCTAGAATCAGTGGGATGGAGGGAGGACAGAGCTGAGCCTGAGACACCTTATGTAAGCTGGGCCTTGCAGGGTCTCATGCTCCATGTGTTGACAGGATCTAAAGGTCCTTGCAGAGGAGGTGGCATTGAGCATCTGCTGAACGTGCAGGCACCAACAGCTCAGGGAAGCTGCTGTGGTTTCTGGCTACAAGTGCTACACACTGGCGGCTGCCATCTTACTAATGGGAATCAGCCACTGGCCATGGGTAGATGAGCCAGTCACGTGGCTTCCCACTGTCTCGGCCCTGTCTCACAGAGGTAGAAATGGCCTCTGCTGCTCAGGGGCAAGACACTAGCATGGTCTCACTCCAGAACTGGCTCACAGAACATAGCATTTCTTTGGGTCATCAGCATTCCCATCCTACCTCAATGACCAACTGTAGCCAAACTGACCACAGGGTCGATCTCCTATGTAGGTGAGCAACATGTCTGCCAGCAGGGAAGGAGGGAGGCCACAAAGCTAACTCTGGCCTAAAGGTGGCTCTTCCTGTACATTAGGCTTGCTTCCTCAGCTCAGCCGTTGGTCCTGCCCTTAGCACTAGGGTAGGAATATCATGGAAACATCTGGGGGAAAGTACATGGCTCCTCACTGGGGCCCCCTCTGCCAGCTACTCCTCTCTGAGCATGCGCTTATCTTTCAGGAATAAGACTGTCAATGGAGACTGCCGCAGAGATCCCCGGGAACGGAGCCGCAGTCCCATTGAGCGGGCTGCAGCTCCTGCTGTAAGCTTGCATGGGGGCCACCTGTATGCATCCCTCCCCAGTCTCATGGAGCAACCTCTTGCATTGACTAAGAACAGCAGTGACACGGGCAGGTCGGCTGTGGAGCGGCAGCAGGTATGTTATGTCACATAGCTTGCCCAGCTTTCATCTGGAGGTGCCCAGGTCAGGCTGGGTGTGGGGAACCCTGAGCTGAAATCCTGAAGTAAGGGGACTTGGTACCCCCATTCCTGAGGCTTCATTTCTTTGCACAGTGCAGGGTTGGTTTAGATGAGTGCCCTGAATCCCCCGACCCCCACCTTACACACCCATTTTCCCTGGCACTCTGTTCCTCAGGGTCAGTGTAGTAATCCTCCTGAGAGACCTGTGCTTACCCCACAAAGCCAAAGTTAGAAGTCGGTGGTTTGTTTGGGCAGCTCGAATCCTATAAAGTCAATGGTCGCAAACCTGTGATTAGGACACAGGCAGCATCATCGTTATTGGAAAATTATTACTTGTTTTAAAAAACAAGGCCAGGCCTGGTGGCTCAGGCTGAGGCAGGAGGATTACAAATTCAAGGCAACTTTATAACGCTTTGTCTCACAAAGAACAGGAGGGGTAGAGGGAGGCTGAGGGCATGAGTACTTGCCTAGTATGTGCAAGGCCTTAATCCTACACGCAGAAAGCCCCAGAGACGACAAAAGGGTGAGGTTCCTGACAAAAATTGTAGTAAGAGGCTTTAAAAGCTCAGAGGAAGCGTAGGAGTGGGGCGTGGTTCTGAGCCTGTGATTCCTAGGTTTCCCATCAGTGTTTATACACACTAACACAGAGGAAGGGGCCTGGCCTTTAGGAGATGCTATGTGTTAGGAGCTCACCTGCAGATGCCAGGGGGAGAGGACAGAGGACCCCACACATTTTAGTCTCCCCTTCTGGCCCTGCTATTTTGTAGCACAGTGGGCTCGCAGCTAAGTGCTGGGGAGGTCCCTATCAAAAGGAGCTGGGCCCTCTGGTAGCACCTGCTCAGTCGATGAGGAGGAGCTGACCCCTTCTCCCTCCTACAGAACCGGCCCTCTGTGATCACCTGCGCATCTGCAGGTGCCCGCAACTGCAACCTCTCTCACTGCCCCATTGCACACAGTGGCTGTTCTGCACCTGGGTCTGCCAGCTACCGAAGACCACCCAGTGGTAAGTTTTCCACCATAGCCTGTGGTATGTGGGAGCCCTGGATTTAGCTGTGGGCTGAAACCCCTCTCCCTAAAATTCACTTAGTGGTGAGTTAAAAAGAGGTTTTGATCACTCGTGTACTTTGAGTTAGCCATAGCTCAGGTGGGATGGGGAAAAGAATTGGGCTCCAGGTGATGGGAAGACAGGAGCCACCATTGTTAGTGCCACGAAGACTCTCTGGAGTCACAGTTCAACCCAGTGTGGTTAAGTACCACTGACTAGGGTACCTGGCCCCACTGATGCAGCCATCTGTCCTCTGCTCCCTGCTTTGCAGCGACTGCCACCTGTGACCCTGTGGTGGAAGAGCACTTCCGTCGGAGCCTGGGCAAGAACTACAAAGAACCAGAGCCAGCACCCAACTCGGTGTCCATCACTGGCTCTGTGGACGACCACTTTGCCAAAGCACTAGGTGACACATGGCTTCAGATCAAAGCGGCCAAGGACAGCGCGTCCAGCAGCCCGGAGTCAGCCTCACGCCGGGGCCAGCCAGCCAGCCCCACTGCCCACATGGTCAGCCATAGTCACTCCCCCTCTGTGGTCTCCTGAAGGGGATATCATCCTCCGACCACACAGGGATCTGCATGGTTTGCCTGAGCTTTGAACAGTCAGTGCTTAAAAAACAAAAAACAAAACAAAAAAACAGAAAAAAAAAATCCTGGGGGGGGTGGGGAGGGTGGTTTCTTCGCAAAACCATGTTGTCTGGACTTTTGTTCTGCTCTGTTTTGTGCTTGCTTGGTGTTCATACAAGGGGCCTCAGTGTGGCATCAGGAACAGCACGGAGCATTCAGTCCAGCGGAGCATCTTTGCTTCCTGCCCTGGTTACCAAAGAAACCTCTGCAGGTCCGCCACCTGGCAGTTGGGACCCTGCGGCCCTTTCTCAGTCACAAGCCATGACGACATGGGGATCCGGACGCTTTGTGCGCTTAGCTTTTGAGGCTGGGTACGCACAGCTTGGCTTCCACCTGGGGTCTGGCTCAGTCTGTGTGTGCATGTGTCTGCCTGAAGAGAGCTGTCCTGATTTGCACTATGGAGGACAGGCAGGGCTGCCTACTGGGCAGCTCTCTGAGATGCCCGTTCCAAGGGCAAACTGCTAGGGAACACTTCTGACCATGTGTGCTTGCATTGTTGCTGAACCTAGAAGGTCTCTAGCAGGTTCTAGGTCTCTCTCTAGGCTTGAGGTGCTCACAACTGCACTGCTGACTCCCTCTGACCACGTGGGCATTTTACCTTCTCTGAACACTGCAGTTTGTGAGGCTAGTGCCAAGGCTGGAGGACTCCATAGTGCTTCTGACATGGTGCGTGTCTTAGGAAAAATAGCTGGTTTCTATTGACTGTAAGCTCAGATTGTAGCACTGACTGGCTTCTTGTCGGCATTAGCCTGTTTCGTCAGTTACCGCCCTAGCTACACCCACTGCTGGTACAGCTGTGCTTCTGAGATGTGTAGTCAACGCTCACTTTACTCCGAAGAGGAGCGCACAGCCAGTGGGTGTAGTAGGCTGGGGAAGCCCGTTGCTGCTGACTTTCTGCATCCTGGGCTGGGGTCTTGGAGTTCATGTCTTTAGGCTTCTTGATGCACAGACTGCTCCTTCCCAGCTCCTGGCCAGACATCAGGTGCCTGACAGCCTACAGCATGGGGCTTCGTGTGCGCCCTCTCATGCCGGGGCCAAGGCTGTACACATTCCTCTGACTATACAGTTATTCCCGCATCACTATTCCCGCTCTATTAATAGCTACTAACTAGACATTAGAAGCAAGCAGGACAGACATGGCTGGGGATGCCCCACAGCTGCTGCTCCTCCCGGCCGTGAGCATTTCTGTCCCCTGGCCTGGCCCACTTGAGGAGTAGGACATCACCTGGCCAGGACCACCTCCCCCACAAGGCATTATGGACTCCTGCACTCAGGAGCCTGTGGGGCTGACTTTCAGTAGGAGGAGACAGGCACGGGTGGAAAGGCAGAGACTGACTCCCGCAGTCACAGGATGGCTACCTGCCGTCACCAAAGTGCACAGCCCTCCTGCCCCGCACACAGTTCACTCCACTCTCCTGGGCTTCCAAGCTTGGCATTCAGGCCCCTATATTTTCTGTAGGAAAAAAAGAATTGTTGAGAACACTTTTTTTATATAGGTAATTTTAAAGACCATCATTACGCTGTGCGTAAAGAATGTACAGAGAAATTTGTAGGTATTTTTTGAAGAACAATTAATTTGTTAATGATATGTAGCTATTTAATTTTCCCTTTCCTATCGTAATCATTCATTTTTTTGTTGTTTGGGGGAAAAAAAGTTGATCTTTTTTGTCGTAGGTGTGTCTGTAATCGTGCAGGTACACAGTTACTCCATGACAACACTGCGTCCGCATTAATAGCCACTAGTTTGTTATTCTACAGGCTACTGAGGTTGTCACAGGAAAACAACCACACCGCGGACTGGCTCTGTGGGCAACGGGCCTCAGACATCTGTCAGTGAGTGGGTCGTCGCTGTTGGGGGGCAGGGAGATGGCAGCGCAGGTGGCCAGGTCCCTGGTGCGTTGACCTATCTGGAATAGGCCATGCCCTGGAGGGGAAAGCCACACATGTCAGCAAAGAGTGTGCCCTCCTGCCTGGGCAGGAGCTTGTAACCTCCCTAAAACCAAGCCATCCATGTGCGTGCTGACCCCTCTCTGTGTTTGTAAATCTGTAATATACCATTCTCTGTGGCCTGTTTTTTCCTGGAAGAAGAAAAAAAAAAAGGTTTGGCAGGCCATCTTTTTTTTTTTTTTTTTTTTTTTTTTTTTTTTTGTACTTAAAAGTAGCCTTAAGAACAATAATAAAGTGCTCTTAAACCAAGGCTGTGTGTGGCTCTTGACTCCCAGGATGGCCTGTAGGGCCCTGTGCCCAGGCAGGCCTGGCTGCTTTTTGGGAAGCCTTGTGCAGATGGGTAGGGCTACCTTAGGCCAAGGTCCTCTCAAGTCGCCCCTACTGAAATCTGCTGGTCAGCCACGCATGGGCTTCTGTTCTGGACCTGAGACCAAAGGTGAAGGTGCGTAAGTGTGGAGGGAGCTGCTAGGAAGAGCACATCTACTTAGGACGAGTGACCACAGTTGCCAATGAAGAGGAAAATGAGCCTGACCCCAAGAGCAACCCCAGTGAAGCACCTGATGGTGGCTCACCGGACACACCCGCCAGGCAAACTCTGTCCTGCTTTCCCAGCACAGGGCTGGGGCAGGAGCTTCTCCCATCCCTGAAGCAGAGTGCCATGCCATGCCATGCCATGCTCACAGCTGGGGGGGGGCAGCAATTTGGTACTCCACTTGACCACTTGAGGCCCGAAGCTGAGCACTCACTGCTGCTGGAGCCCCCAGCAGGGGCTCTTCCCAGGGGCTCTGGGTCAGATATGTATTGACACTCCTAGGGGCCACAGTGGAGAGATCCTGGGGGACTCTTGGACAACAGCGGTAGAAAATCAATGCACATGGAAGGGCCTGAGCCCTAGGTCAGTGGCAATGCCAAGGTTATTATTGAGTTCAGAGCTGGTGAGATGGTGCAGGAAAGGGTGGCAGAGGGTACACCTTAGTCCTTGGACATGTGGGGATCAGGACCAGGGAGGTGGCAGTGCCCAGATCACCAGTCCTGGGGTGCAGTCCTGCGCTGACAGCCGAATGCTCCTGAGCTGTGGTTGCCTCAGATGGTCTCCTCGTCACTCATGTCCCAGATCTGTGTGGAAAAGGGGAGAAACTCAGCTGAGGGGCTCTGCTCTCCCATGATGCCCACAGAGGACATTTCCCGACCACAGCTGCCATGATAACAGAAGCATACACCTCTACGCGCACTGAGGCATGCCTCCTGACATGGGGTTCCCCCTCTACAAAGCTGCTGTCTCTGTACAATGGATTAAACCTCAAGTTTTTCCCATTCCCAAAGCTGCAAAGCCAGTGGGCAAACTGAACACAAACGGGACCGTGACAGTTAGGCAGCCTTTCCTTCATCCTCCTCCATACCCCTGACCTTCGCTGCATGCACTACTGGCCTATCAGCTTGTCCAGCTGTGCCCTGAGTTTGAGAAGGCAGCTCTGGGGAACCTGGCAGAAGAGCGCTTGTTACCCTGTGTTGCCCTACTGTCCACACTGAATTTTAGGTGAGGTGCCAACAACACTGTAGGGCAAGAGAGCTGGCTGTCACGTAGAACAGCCCTCCCCCAGGTCACCTAGGCAGGACAACAGAGACCAGTGACCACCAGATCCTGCCTCTGTCCCTCAGGGTGTGTCCCTGGGGAGGGAACCTGCTCCAGCAACATCTTGAGAAGGAGGTAGCCCCTTAGGCCAGGCCTCTTTCCCAGTAACTCCTGGCAAAAGTCCTGCAGAGAGGAGGCCTGATGTCATCATAGTAGGTCCCAAGACTCTGGTACCCTAGGCAGCCTAGGGCCGGCCCCTAGAGAGCTATGCCTTGAGCCTTCCAAAATTCCTAGAGTGGGTCGCACAAGGATATCTCAGCCTTGCAAGAGCTGAAGGAAGGAACAGCTTGTTAGCAGGAGGCAGGAGATGTGGCCGAGGTAAACATGCACAGCAGGGCTGGCTGTCAGGGAAAGCAGCATAGAAGGTGACCTCTACTGAGCAAGGGTGGCAGTGTAGCACCCCCCCCCCCCATACTTCTTTTCTTCCTTCCTTCCTTTTTTTTTTTTTTTTGCCAAGACATGGTTTCTCTGTGTAGCCTTGGCTGTCCTGGACTCGCTTTATAGACCAGGCTGGCCTCAAACTCACAGAGATCTGCCTGTCTCTGCCTCCGAGTGCTGGGATTACAGGCATGCACCACCACTCTTGGCTTGGCAAAGATTTCTTAAGATACACAAAAATGCTTCACAGTGGATGCCTGTTGGTCTTCAGGGAAGGGCTGAGGAGATGATAGTTCAGTGAGTAAAAAACATTTGCCTTGCAAGCCTGAAGATCTGAGTTCAAGTCCCTAGAACCCATGTAAAGCCGAACATGGTAGCATGTGTCTGTGCCCCAAGTGCTCCTACAGAGAGATGGGAAGTAGAGACCAACATCTCCAGGAACTCATGGGCAGCTGGCCTGCTGTACAAAGTGTCAAAACAACAGAGACTTTGCCCTCAAATGAGGTGAGAACTGGTAAGCTTATCTCTCATATGCATACTGGTGTGCATGCATGCATGCATGCATGAGCGCACACACACACACCCCATACACATATTTAGTTAGGGTTTCTATTGCTATGATAAACACCATGACCGAAAGCAACTTAGGGAGGAAAGAGTCTACTTCACTTACACACACACAGCACAGTCTCATTGAAGGACAGAGCAGGAACCAGAGCTCTGCAAGGCCAGACAGCAGCCATAACCGACTGAGATGAGAGAAGGGCCCTTCCAACCAAGACTTATGGGAGGTGCCATGGAGGATGTCTGCCTGACCCCACAGCCCCAGGGCCATCAAGATGTACCGGTCTGCAGCACAGGCATGAAGGCTAGAAAGAAGCTGCTGCTAACATCCAGGCCAGCTTGGGTCTGCTCTGGACCACACTTCTGTGCACACCATGGGCTGAGGGGCCTCTTCTGGGAATGGCACAATTATGTTTTGGGGTGTGTTAAAATTGTTCATTTGCTAATGTAAACATCTTAAACCACACCAGTTGTCAAAGTTGGGGCTGGCACACTCCTTATGCCTTGACATAAAGAGCTCTGTGGGCCTCTGCACAGCGCGCTTCCCACCTCCCCACAACATGTCCCTCTTGTGAGAGGGACGGGACAATTAGCCAGGGTGGATTGTGCTGGGGCTCAGTAAGGCCCTTGGCCTGAGCTTCCTCCACAGACTCCCCAGGAGGAATCAGACCTTCTGGAAGAAGTGGGAAGGCTTGCCATACTTCCGAGGGATGTGAGCCCTGCTCATTCTTCTCCTTATGTGCCATCATCCCTCACAGACTCTTTCCTTGGCAGCTATCCCTAGGTTTTGCTGGGAGCAAGGGGGAGGCTGTCAGCAGGTAACACCAAACTGGGAAGGGCCTCCTAGGATAAAATACCTAATCCAAGAGCGAGGACCAGAAATAGGATGAGGCTTTGGGACCCTGTCGCTGATGGACTGTGGACTGGCGTATGGTCCGTGACATCTTAGGCTGACTAGGACAGGCACGAAGCAAGGTGGTGGCTGGGAGCTGGAAGCAGAGGCCAAAACTTGAGAAAGCTGGGAGCTGAGGGACAGGGCTGGCCGTGGGTGCTACGCAGGCCACTGGGAAGCAGGGCAAGGATTCTGCTGCCTCAGGGGCTCCAAAACCCCTCTGGAACAGTTTTGCCGATGAACCTGCAATAGCTTGTCCTGTCCAGGGCAGAAGAAAGGCTTCCTTCAGCAGTGTAGGCCGCCCCTGTGAGGGGCCACTGAGGAGGAAAGGGAGGTTATATCTTTTTAAGTGTACCTGCAGCTGCTCTCCAACTGCTTATCACTTCTGACTGGGGGTTGTCATGGGGCCGGGGCCGGGAGCTATCAGATCACAGACCCTTCTGCTGCTTTTCTTTGACTCCTAGAAACCAGACCACATGCCCTGCTGTCCTCTCCTGGTCCCTTGCAGTTTCCTTCCTACTACTTTTGCCTGAGATCAAGCCTAGTCCCACCCCCTTGCAACTACACCATAAGTTTCTAGTCCATGCTCCTTGGTAGGTAGACTAAGGCAGATGGAATCCCAGGGTATGCAGCCTCCCCCACCTGCCCCCCACAGCCTTTAAGCATCAGAACCGAACCGCCCTTTGTTCTTGTGGTTTCCAAGCACAAACTGAAGGGCCTGTCTCTCCTTGCAGGACACTGTCACTCTGTGCATGGAACCTTCTCTGCTCACCAGGTGTTTGAAGGGAGGCCTTCTAACTCCTCATCTCTCTCATCCCCCTCACACTGCCTCTGGTATGATGCTGCCTCTTGACTGGTCCCCTACTTCAAGGGTGAAGATTACACCCTCTCTCCTAATAAAGCTGGTTCTGAGGGTGATGTCATGTCAGCTCCTGGGCTGGCTAGTTTTATTTAAACTTGACACAAGCTAGAGTGATCTGAACGGAGGAGGGACCCTCACTTGAGAAAATGCCTCAAAAGGATCTGGCTGTGAGGAGTTCTCTTAATTAGTGATTGCTGGAGAATAGCCCAGCCCATTGTGGTGCCATCCCTGGGCTGGTGGTCCTGGGTTCTATAGAAATGCAGGCTGAGCAAGCCATGGGGAGCTAGCCAGTAAGCAGCACTCCTTCATGGCCTCTGCGTCAGCTCCTGCCTCTAGGTTCCTGCCCTGCTTGAGTTCCTGTCCTGGCTTCCTTCGGTGTGAAAGTGTAAGCTGAATAAACTCTCTCCACCCCAACTTCCTTTTGGTCATGGTGTTTCATCACAGCAATAGAAACCCTAACTGAGACAGCTCCTTCTGGAACTTTCCACTTGGACCTGGTTTTTTGTTGTTATTCTTGTGGTAACAGAGATGTTGGTTAAGGAGAGGTGACAGAGCTGGGCGGTGGTGGCACACGCCTTTAATCCCAACACTCAGGAGGCAGAGGCAGGTGGATCGCTGTGAGTTCGAGGCCAGCCTGGTCTACAAAGCGAGTCCAGGACAGCCAAGGCTACACATAGAGACCCTGTCTCGAAAAACAAAAAAAAAAAACAAAAAAAAAAAAAAAAAGGAGAAGTGACAGCTCCCCACAGCTGGAGACCCACACACCTTCTAGCACATTCTCTGTGGCAGGGAGGTCCCAACTGTCCCTCTGAGGAAGTGACATTGCTTCATGAAGGCCAGGGTGAGGGGCATGGGGCAGAGGCAAGGTGGGTCCCTCAAGCCTAGACTGGAGCCTCTACCTCCCACCTCAGAGAAAGCCACAGCCTGCACCCCTGGCACAAGGTGGGGATGCAGGGCCTGTTTGCAGGCAGGATGTAAGGGTATGGGAACATGTTTACAAATGATTTGGTGGAGAAAAACAAGCCTATGCTCAGGACCAGGAGCACAAGGAGAGGAGGCCAGGAAGTGAGAACAAGATTCTCACTGTTGGGCCCCCAGGCGTGAGTTCCCGCCTCTTTGATGCTTCCACAGTACTCAGTATACTCTCAGACTGGAAGCACAGTGGGACTGTGCATGCATGCGTGCGTCCATGCATACATACATGTGTGCGTGTGTAGCGGGGTTGCTTCAGGAACTGGGGCTACGAGACAGGCTGACACAGTGGCAGCAGACCACCTTGGGGCTTTGCCTCTGGTTGACTTTCGCCAACCTTCACGAGAGCAGCCTGAGGGCAACCCACCGGGGTGTGCCGACACCGCTGCAGCCCCTCTGGAGTCTGGGCTGGAGGTGGGATGTGTGGGAAGAGGACAGCGGAGCCCGGGCTTGTTTGCACTCTTCTAAGCTTCGAAACACATTTTTTGAATTAGGTGGTAAGAATACAGGGTAATTTTTGTGGCACCAACATACTTTCTTTCAAGATATGATTTATATGTTTGGCCCACATCTTAAATGCACTGGTGATTGAGATAAATGGCCACGCTGGAGGCTGCAAAGTGGTTTCCATTATGTAGCTCTGAGTTTTGGTTCCTTAGAAAACCTTAAAGGGGCAGGAGCATTCATGGCCAGTGCTCTATCTCATAGGGCTTTGGGGGTCACCAGCAGAAAGGGTAGGAGAAAGGAGGAAGGTAGGAGCCCCTCGGAGCTCTGGGAAAGCTGTAGCTAGGCACATATTTCCTGGGAGCTCCTTTTGACACTTCGTGCACAGGAACAAAGGGGACCTTGAGGGTAAGGGAAGGCTTGTGCTAACAGGGTTAGATCCCCTGTTCAGAGTCCTGGGAGTGCTGCCCATGGGGCTGACCATCACCACCAAGGCACAGAATAGACAATGGCCTCCTGAAGCCTCAGGAGCTACAGTGACCAAACAGTGTGGCATCCAGGGACGGATGGAATCACAGAAGGGTGTGGTCAGTTGGGGCCCCAGCTCTGGATTCCTCCTGGGTACTAGAGGAGCAAGGTAAGACAAGGAAGGCAGGGAGACAGGGCCACTACCCTTCATCGAAGGTGCCATGGGATTCAACAGGGCAAACAGCTTTCAACAAGTAATTCTGGAAGCACCAGATGCCACACACTGCACGCCACACATAAGAACTAGCTTGACCATAGCCATGTGCAAAGGTTCGCTGTCACACGTCTATAGAAAACATAGGAGGTCTGTCTCACAGTGGGCAACATTGCCAACCTGGGAGAAGGTGCAGGCGTCGATGAGGTCATCAGGATAGGGCTCACATGACGGGATGAGTACCTTCCTAAGAAGAGCTAGCACGCTTGTTCTCCCTCACCATGCTCTCATGCACCGTGACATCCTCACTGCTCTGAGTTCCCAGCCTCTAAAACTAGGAGCTACAGAAGCCTCTCTTCTTTATAAATTACTCATTTGGGGGCCTTCGGTTATAGGAACAGAAAGCACACCAAGAAAGGTGCAAACTCACAAAACAAACAAACAAACAAACAAACAAACAAAAAACCCAACTCCAATGCCAAGTGGAAGCAACCAATATGTCTACAGGGCATGGCGGGTACTGGTTGCAGTGTGCCCTGCCTGGCCTGCACCTGTGGCTTGTCTAGATGCAAGCGCATCATTAGCCAGGAGCATCTGTACTGAAAACAAGTCTTTACCATTTGAAGAAACAATAGCTGTTGCCAGTGTTGATGCTTTCTGTGAGCACTGGGAGTGGGAGGTGAGCAGCCCCACATGGCAGCCCCTGAAGAGCTGGGCCTCCAGCCCGACACCAGCAGGGAGGTCCTGGCTGCCCTGGGCTAGTTCACAGCAGCTGGGTCCATGCCTATGATACCGAGGCCAAAGGGCCAGCTGTCCAAGGATGTGCCCCATCCAATGGTGACCACGGGAACGTTTACTCTGAAAGCACACAGCAATGACCTCCCTGAACACAAACATCCTCCTCCCCAGGTGTGCACAAAGCTCTGCCCTTTGCTCGGGAAATGGAAAGTTTTGATTCCTTCCCCTCTATCCTGGTCAAAGAGCTTGGGAAGGAGCAGACCTATCCCAGCTCCAGGCTTCCTCCCAGGGCAACACAGAGGTCAGGGCACAGCTGCCAGGCCAGGCCAGGAGGGCCGTGAGCTCCTGGTTACCCTGCCTCAGACTCCTTGAGTCTAGACTGGCAGGAGCTGAAGAGACAGACCCCAGGGAGACCTGGGGTGGGGGTGAGTGTGGGGGGTGAAGGTGCCTTGCTCAGCAGAAGTCTTGAACAACAGTTGGTTTTGTCTAACTTGCTCTATGGAGCTATCTGCAACCTCAACCCTCAACCCTCTGCCATCTTGCTCCTCTGGCTTCAGAGGCCAAGGCTGGCCTGTGCCGTGGTGGCCACTTAGACCCCACAGGCATCCTGTCCCTATGGGGGGTGGCAGGGGCTATAGACTGCGTTGAGTGCCTGATGGCCAGTGGCGGGCACAGGCTTCTCCTTCCTCCACATGCAATCATCCTTTCCTGCTGGGGAAGAATGGAGATGCTGTGTGTGTGTGTGTGTGTGTGTGTGTGTGTGTGTGTGTGTGTGTGT